>OU015742.1:5476012-5487008 GCA_907169655.1 Acomys percivali | reverse complement strand
ACCCTCACACAGAAATACATGCACCAATGCACATAAAATAAAAATAAATAACTTATTTTTTAAAAAAAAGAGTTCAGTACAGTCATCCTTTGGAACACACAGGAGACTGGTAGCAGGATCCTCTGCAGATACTAAGCGCTGTAGATGCTCAGGCCCCTGATATAAAACACCATGGCAGGCAGGTATGGGGGCACCGGCCAGGCAGAGGCAGGCGGATCGCTTTTGTGTTCAGGGCCAGCCTGGTCTACAAAGCGAGTCCAGGACAGCCAAGGGCTACACAGAGAAAACCTGTCTCGAAAAATCAAAAACAACAACAAAAAGCCCCCAAGACCATGGCTTTGGGCCCATATCATCACTTCTACATCTCCATGACCTAAACGGAAGTATACTTTAGGTGACGTGCTCCTTGAGGCCAGCCTAGTCTGCATAGTGAGCTCCAGGCCAGTCAAGCCTTCATAGTGAGACCCCCATCTAAAAATATATATATATATAAAGGGGGGCCCTCAGATATTAAGAGCACTGGCTGCTCTTCCCGAGAAGTTCTCCGCATCCACATGTTGGCTCACGGCTGTCCGTGACCATGCCCCCCCACTCACCCACCCCCCCAACCCCCTACCCCCCTATCCCCCCATCCTGGGGCTTCCCCAGGCCTCTTCTGACCTCCTTGAACACCAGGCACACACACGATAGATATACACACATGCAGCAAAACCTCACACACATAAAATAAATATGCTTTTTTTTTTTTTAAAGAGAGGGAAACAATTGGCAAAAGATCACAGACAGTAACTAGCTTCTCAGAAAGGAACAGTGCGTAGGTATATTTCTTATCTGGTGCTTTAAATTTTGATCTACAATAATAGGCTGGATAGCACCTTAGTACCTATTAGTATGAGCTTCAAAAGACAGGACTGTGAGCACTCAGCAGTCCGGTGAGGTGGCAAAGTTGAAAGGAAAGGATATCATCTGGTTGCAACCTCTATAGAAAGCCAGCAAGCACTACCCAGGCAGCCCAGACTTCCCACAGAAATAGAAAATATGAATTATTTTACTACTAAATTTGGGGTTACTTGCACAGGGAAAATAGAATAACTAAAACAATTAAGATCGGGCTGGAGATATGGCTCAGCAGTTAAGAGCACGTGCTGCATTTGCAAGGGACTGGAGTTCAGTTCCTGAAACCCATGACAGGTGGTTCACAGCCACCTACATTAACTCGAGCTCCGGGGCATCTGACAGTGTCTCCTGGCCCAAGGGCACCTGTACTCACGTGGTCATGTGCACACTACCCCCATATACACAGAATTGAAAATAAAGGGCGGGAGAGATGGCTCAGTTGTTAAGAGTACTGGCTGCTCATCCAGAAGACCTGAGTTCAAGTCCCAGCATTCTTACAGTGGCTCACGACTGTGTGGAACTCCAATTTCAGGGTATTCAAGACCTTGTTCTGGCCTGCATACGTACCAGGCCACTCACATGGTACACAGACACCCATGAAGGCAAAACATCCATACACATAAAATAAATACAAATATGAGCTGGGCGGTGGTGGCGCACGCCTTTAATCCCAGCACTTGGGACAAGGCCAGCCTGGTCTACAAAGTGAGTCCAGCCCAGCCAAGGCTACACAGAGAAACTCTGTCTCAAAACAAACAAACAACAACTAAATAAATAAATAAATACAAATACATCTTAAAAATGAATACATAAATATAATTCTGGGCTGGAGAGATGGCTCAGAGATTAAGAGCACTTGCTGCTCTTCCAGAGGTCCTGAGTTCAATTCCCAACAATCACATGGTGGCTCACAACCATCTGTAATACAATCGGATACCCTGTTCTGGTGTGCATGAAGACAGTGTACTCCTATACACAAAATAAATAAATCTTTAAAAATAAATAAATAAACAAATAAAATTCTAAAACTCAGCAACAAACAGATTCTTTCCAGTACATCAGTGTTGACATGTTGCTTGTAATTTTTTTTCCGTTAATCTTGGAGGTGGAGATGGAACTCAGAACCTTTGCACATTAAGCACACAGACACACACAGACACACACACACACACACACACACACACACAGACACACACACACCGAGTGGTGCACGCCTTTAATCCCATCACTCAAGAGGCAGGCAGATCTCTATGAGTGTGAGGCCAGCCTGGTCCACAAAGCTAGTCTAGGACAGCCAGGGCTATTACACAGAGAAACCCTGTCTCGAGAAACCAAAAAAACCAAAACCAAAACCAAATCCAAACAAACAAAAAACTACCAAAGAACAAGAAAATAATCATTGTGTGTCAGAAACGTTGAAAGTGTCAGCTGCATCAAAGGGCCCGGAGTAGATCCGGCACCAGCTTCCCAGTTGTCTAAGACCGTTGCCTGCCCAACTTCTTTAAAGGAAAACTAACCCGGAAGCAAACAGCCCTCTAGGTTCCTGTGGTGTTTCCACTGGACCAGGCCACCGAACTAAAGTCCGCAGGAGAATCCACCGCTACTTTCTGGTAGCCATTTGGACAAGATTCCACCATCATGTGTGTCAGTTACATCCCGATGCTCAAAACGTGCTAAGGACATTTTGCCAACTACTTTGGGACGCCAGGGCCCAGGGCCCATAACCTAAGGCTCTTCCACTTCTGCACATGACAGAATGGAGCACCCCCTCAAAGGAACAGCGAAGGGGGGGGATGCTTCATTAGCCACAGGTGCAGCTTGAGAGATGCTCAGCACTTGAGAACACTTACTCTTCTTGCAGAGACGCTAGGTTCAGTTCCCAGCACCTACAGCTGCCTCTAAGTCCAGTTCCAGGCGACTCAACGTCCTCTTCTGGCCTTTGTGAGCATCTGCACACACACAGTGCACACACACACACACACACACACACACAAATAAGTAAATAAATAAGTAAACCAGAAGAAACCAACACTCACCAGGTGCTG
Organism: Acomys percivali; assembly: GCA_907169655.1. NCBI lineage: Eukaryota > Metazoa > Chordata > Mammalia > Rodentia > Muridae > Acomys > Acomys percivali. Next base: position 5,484,066 of record OU015742.1, on the reverse strand, counting down.
GGGCCTCACACCTTTAATGCTAACAATTAGGAGGCAGGGGCAGGAGGATCTATGTGAGTTAAGGCCAACCTGGTCTACAGAGCAAGTTCCAGGACAGCCAAGGCTACACAGAGAAACCTTGCTTCAAAAAACTGAAAAGAAAAAAATTAATAATTAACATGAGAATATTTTTAAGATTTATTTATTATTGTGTATACAGTGCACCAGATCACATTATAGATGGTTGTGAGCCACTATGTGGTTGCTGGGAATTGAACTCAGGACCTCTGGAAGACCAGAGGGTGCTCTTAACCTCTGAGCCATCTCTCCAGGCCCCATGAAAATGTTTTTATAAAGCTCAGAGAGAGAGGGGGGGAGAGAGAGAGAGAGAGAGAGAGAGAGAGAGAGAGAGAGAGAGAGAGAGAGAGAGAGAGAGAGCGCCAACAAGATGGCTCAGCTGATAAAGGTGCTTGCTGCTAAACCTTAAGTCCTGAGTTTAATCCCAGGACCCATATAACAGGACAGAACAGTCTCTCACAATGTGTGCCACACACACAATAAGTAAAAATACACGGACACAAAACAATTTTTAAAGAAGCAACTAATTAGGATTGCCAAAGAATTTGTCAATTAATTGATTCATAAATCTTTACTCATAACAGGACACCAAGACTCCTATTGTTGGGTTTTCTTTTTCTTTCTCTTACTTCTCTTTTTTTTCCCTGAGACAGGGTTTCTCTGTGTAGACTTGGCTGTCTTTTTTTTTTTTTTTTTTTTAAGACTTGGCTGTCTTGGACTACTTTGTAGATCAGGCTGACCTTGAACTCCTATCAATCCACCTGCCTTGCCTCCCAGTGCTGGGATTAAAGGCGTGTGCCACCACGCACGGTTTTATTTTTTCTTAAGTCAAAACTATCATGCCCCAGTTGCCCTGGAACTCGATCTGTAGACCAGGCTGGCCTCAAATTCAGAGATCTGCCTGCCTCTGCCTCCCAAGTGATGGGATTAAAGGTGTGCATCACCACACCCAACTGTTTTTGTTTTTTGAGATAAGAGTTGTGCAGTCTCTAGGCTAGCTCAGAGCAGTAGCCTCAGCTTCCTGTGGTAGGGTTATGTGTGTGCACAATGACACCAAGCAGGATTCAATCGCTCTTTTTTCTTTCCTAATAAATTATCCCCATGAAACAACAACAACAAAAAAAAAAAAAAAAAAAAAAAAAGAGGGAAAATCTGTCTCTACAGAAATATGCTTGCTAGGGGTCTTAGGGTATGGTTCACTGGAAAAGTATGTGGTTAGCGCATCATCAAGGCCTCAAGGCCATTGCGGGGTAGGCATATAAGGAGGAGGAGAAATCTGACTTTCACACGAACTCTGGTGCCCCATATTTGACCACGTCCCCTGAATGGGGAGGCCTGGTGGCACTCAAAGGAAAGATAGCAGGCTACCAAGAAGAGATTTGATACCCTATGAGCAAATACAGGGGGAGGAGGTCCCCCTCAGTCACAGTCATAGGGGAAAGGAGTAAGGGGAAAATGGGTGGGAGGGAGGAATGGGAGGATACAAGGGATGGGATAACAATTGAGATGTAATATGAATAAATTAATAAAATACACTTTTTTTTAAAAAGGAGGAGAAGAGCTAAATCAAAGTCTAAATGCAATCAGCTACTGCTAGCAGATGAACGGAAGTGGACTATCAGTCTTTTGCAATATCAAAATATATATGCCCCAAGCATCAACAGCTCCCACCACCACAGAAGGGTACCAAAGCATACACTGCCTCTTTATGAGACACAACCCTCCCCTTTCCCACACACCTGTGATGTGTGCAAGCCAAAACCCAGTTACTAGGCAAGCTTAGAGACCAGTGCTGTCTCACACAGCTTTCTGTCATAGGCGATCTCTACCTCTAAGGACCTCTGCTTTTAATCTTGTGTGATTTAAAAAGCAGCATGTGACGAGGACTGCCCTGCTAAGGCCTACCTTAAGCCCTAAAATCTGCTTGAAGCTAACACAGAGACTGAAAAATGCCCTAGGTGACTCACTGAGCAAAAGCCAGACTGCTAGGACCTCAACCAAGCAAATGACCCATTGCTCCAACAATTAACTTGCAAGTAGATAAAAAAGGGCAGAGGGAAAATGTGTAAATTAAAAGCAACTAAAGGCCATGCCAAACGTCAATCACAGCGTGTGGGCTTTCCAAGGGCCCGATTAAACAGACTGCGGGAGAGTAGGCATGTACAAGCCATTTAACAATGTGAACACATAATCCAAGTGGGTGTAAGTGGGGCACATTTGGAACCACTTGTAATTGAAATATATTCAGCCATTGCTTAATGGCGGATCCATTCCGAGAAAGGCCGTTAGGCAACTTTATCATTGCAGGAACATCACAGAGTGTATTTACACAAGCTGGCTGAGACGTCACGCAGCATCATAATCTTACAGGATCACAGCCCTATGTATGACCTATCATTAGGTGGAACATGACTGAAATATAACTGAAAATTGCTTCAAAGTCTTAAGTAGGAATAGAAGGCAGTAAGGGCTGGGCTGGGCAGATATTGGCTATTCTGTCTCTGAAACTCTTCGTAATTAAAATTGATAGGAAAAAAAAAGGGGCACAATTTGACACACACTGTTAACCACACACTCAAAAGCCAGAAGAAAGGTGGAGGTTTTGGTTTGTTTGTTTTTGTTTTTATTTTTTAAGATTTATTTATTTATTTATTGTATATGAGTGCTTTATCTGCAGAAGAGGGCATCAGATCACATTACAGATGGTTGTGAGCCACCATGTGGTTGCTGGGACTTGAACTCAGGACCTCTGGAAGAGCAGGTGGAGCTCTTAACCACTGGGCCACCTCTCCGGCCACTTGTTTTTGTTTTAATTGAGACAAGGTCTATATAGCTCTGGCTGACCTGGAACTGGATATGTAGACCAGGCTGCCTTTGAACTCACAAAGATCCTCCTGCCTCTGCTTCCAGTGCTGGGACTGGAGGCATGCTCCACTAAGCCTGGCTGTACTTCTGAAGAACTCACAGGGGACAGAGAGGCCAAAGGAAAAGAGGGCAGATTAGGATCAGGTAAGAACAGAAATTCACCCGCTAGTCTCTACTTGTACCTGGGTCCTGCCAGCCACAGTGAGTCAACTCACGCAGTCCACTCTAGATTTTTGTTCTGGGACAGACTAAGAGACGGAGGGCACCGCCTGCCTTTCCAGGCTTTGTCTAGCCCACAGTTAGAGATCTGCAAATGAGGTCCTTGATTGGACCCAGATGCACGTATCTCCTCACCACAACATGTTCTTTAAATGACAGAATCCTCGGTATTAAAGAGATCACGTCACAACCTGCCCCAAAGCCCACAATGGAAGGTCAGAGAGGCAGAGATGACATCTTCCCAACAGCTTCCTAGCTTTCTTCCCAGACACTCAACATAGCAACACAGCCAGGTTGTCAAGCCCTAGCTCTCGGCTGCAGGATAGCACAATAACGTAGCCTTCGGTACGGAGCTGTCAGATGACTTCCTGTTGGGCAGTTTGTTCGTACACCAAGTGCCACTTGGTGTCCCCCACTCATTCTTTCAAGCAAGATAATCCCAGCCAAGTCTCCCTTCCTCAGAAGCCTTCGAACGCCGCCCCTCTGCCCCCGTCCTTGGCTTCATTTCCGGCTCCAGGCTGTCAACTCTGTCCCTGATCCTAGTGGGTGCATTTCCTATCCTTTGCTCCTCACAGCCCTGCTCCCTTTCCATACTCAAGGCTCAGCTCACATCACCGGAAGACCAGTCACCCCATTTCCACACCTTTCCAGTCCATTTCAGGAACCCTTCCCCTCTCAACAATTGTAGGTTTTGCTGGCGCTCCTGGTCTGGTCCTCACTCTCCTCTGGCAGAGACGACACAGGTGTCTCACCACCAGATCAGAGACTCCAAGATAAGTGAGTTTCAGACTTGTTACATCCTTTGCTCATTTATCCTCACGGTGTGTTAGGTATGTAATCACACAAGTGTCTTTAGTTTACAAATAAGGAAAGTGAGGCCCAGAACAATAACGAACCACTCAAGGCTGTAAGTTCCTAAGAACTTCCAAATGCCAGTTTTTAGATACTTAACCACACTACTGCTAGAATGTTCCGGAAGGAACACACCAGAGCGGGAGCGGTTTTTAATCTCCTGGCTGCCTTGCACACAGCAGACATAATGTACGCTACTGAATGTTTGTTGTTTTCCTCTGTTCAGGGCACAGGCTCAAACCTGCCCTTTCATTGGGCCTACAAGCCCACTGACCAATGTGTGTCTTCAAGTTTTAAAACTAAGTCATCAAAGCAGTACCCGCAGCCGAGACTGCAACTCCACTATGGAGTGCTTGTCTAACAAGGAGAGGTGGTGCGATCAGTTCTATAGTGGCTTTCTTCCTCTTCTAGTAAAAAACCAAAAAAAACCAAAAAAACCCTAAAGCTTAGCGAGGCGTGGTGGTGCACGCCTTTAATCCCAGCACTCAGGAGTCAGAGGCAGGTGGATTGCTATGAGTCTACAAAGCGAGTCTAGGACATCCAGGTCTACACAGAGAAACCCTGTCTCAAACAAAAACAACAACAAAAACTAAAGCTTGTTTGTTTTTTGAAACAGGGTTACTCTGTGTAGCATTCTCTGGCTTGGAAATCCGCTATGTAGACCAGGCTGGGCTGTGACTCACAGAGATCCAACTGTCTCTGCCTCCTGGCTATAGAGACTAAAGGCAAAGGCTACTCTACCAGGCTAAAGAATTAATTCTTAGAGAAAATTCTTTTTGAGTTCTGTATGCCTTATGAAGTAGTTGCACAATATGCCAATAGGTGGGCAATTTGATCAGCCATTTTAAAACTGCCAATACCAGGGCTGGTATTTCCAGAGGTTTTGGCGATCCTAATACCAAGATGTCTCTCCATGTCTCTCCTAGAAAGGACAGGTAGGAATCCGAATGCCTTCAGTGAATAAAAACTCCCTAGGAACTGGGCAAGTGTGGGAAGCAGGCTGCTAGTTAACGGTCTGCAAAAAATGCCCAGGCCCCTCCCCCACCACAGAGGCAACTTATCTTGGAAATGGCTGGTTTATTGACTCCCTTAATCCGGAGTTCCAACATTTGTGTCTGCCCAAGGCAGAAAAGCGATCTTCCAAAATCTTCTGAGACTGACTTTCTCTCCTTACCAAGTTGGGGATGGAAGAGGAGCAAATTAACCACTGTCCATCCCAAAACAACCTTACAATTGTCTTTCTAGCCTAGTGATAAATATGCAAGTGGGGCACTTTGTAGAATTTCCCAAAGGACAAGAGCTATCCGCTTCAGGAAAACTTTTCCCTCCCACTTAACCCCACCTGGCCCAGAAGCTTCCCAAACCTCAGCACGCTCTGTGAATTACAGTCCCCTCTTCTTTGCCTCCCCCACCCCAACCCCAGCCCAGCTCGAAGCATCCTAAAGAGTTTTTCCGGGGCTCTAGTCTCAAATCCTAATTCAGAACCAAATGCGCCCGGGCCCACCCTTGGGGAAAGAAAAGGAACCATTGCTTTCTTTATCCCCCACCTAACTACCGTCTGGGTTCACTTTCCCTCCCCGTATGGGTCGGGAGCCCCGGCTACTCTGGGGCTCCTACAATTATGGCCTACTTTATACAAGGTGACACTATAGCCGGCCAGGCTAGGACCTGGGGTTTTAAACACGTCGCCTTCCCTCCCCCTCTAACTGGCTGGGAGTCAGCGGGGGCAGGATTCCTTAATCCTGGGGGTAGCGGGTTATCTTTGAACAGGTGGTCCTGGGAGTTCCACCCAACAAAGCGCTGATGGCCATCCAGATAACATGTCGTCTACAAGTCTATAGCTTTTGAGGGGCACAGACATTCCAATCCACTAGGAAAGGTACGCTAAAAAATAAAATAAAAAATAAAAAAAAAAACACCACCAACAAAAACTGCAGGTGACCCCTTTAGCCTTTTACCCACTAATTTAATTCGTGAAGATCTGAAAGAAAAAGCAAACCTAAAGTCCCCTGCACAAACTTCCCTTCTAACTAGCTCCACCAGTGCTCTGGGAATAGCGGTGACTGCGAGGCCCACTGTGTCCAAGACGCAAGGAAGAAAACAAAACTCTTAGGACCTCTAGGTGCCAAGAACTGCGTCTCAGAAGGCATTACGTCTAAGATCCCGGGTCGTGCTCACTCTCTAACCCAAATCTCGGGCCGTCTAGTTTGGCCTTGGACACAGGGTGGACAGCTGAACCGAGAAAGCTTGGCTCGGTCTTCAGTCGTTCCCGAAGCCACTGGCGGTATCAGACAGGGCCACCACCCTGGGGGCTGGGTCCGCTTAGGATGCTGGCGGCCCGGGTGGTGCGCGCGGGACTGGTCGCGCATAGCCTGGCTGCCGGCCAGGGGCAGGTGCACTTGTGGCGGGCCAGTGTGCGGCGCCTGGGCTCCGGTGAGCGGGAGGGCGCGGCAGGGAGGGGCGCCGGGTCTCCAGAGCCGGACGCCAGGGCGTGGTGCAGGTGGCGGCGGGGGCAGAGTCGACACCCTACCTTGATTTTTGACCTGGCAACCGGGCGCTGCATCGCTGCCAGGTGTCCATCGGGGCCTTCGGCGTCGTGAAGCTCTGGAGTTTCAGGTTCCGGAGCGCGCGGGGACGAGCTGCTCTCGGCCCCTCCGGGTTCCCCGGCGCTGCTGCTGCTGCTGCTGCTGCTACTGCAGCCGCTGCTACTGCTGCCGTCGCTGCGGCAGTCTTCGGGGGGGTCGCGTAGTAGACAGCCCAGGCTCACTGCGGAGGAAGGGGCCGCACCCCGACACTCAACCACACGCGGCGTCACGCCCGGGCGCCCACGGCAGTTTGACCTGCGGGCGGTGCCGCCGCCCCGCCCCGGACCTGGGCACCTCGCCAAGTGGGCGACGTCCCCAGGGTAGACGACTCAGCCCGGCCGTCGGCCCCTCGAACTAACTTAGGGTGTGAGGAGACCGTTTCTTAGGCCAACCTCGGCGTCCACTAAGCACCGGGGTCCATGCTCCGTGGAGAAACCCGCGCGCCAAGTTTCCTCTCGCGCCCGCGGAGGCGGGTATGCCCTCGCCTTGGCTCGCTCCAGAGAGGTTAGCGGACCTTCATGCGAGGCTTAGAGGACGTAGGGGGCAAGGGAGCCCCCAGTACCTTCCACCCGCCTCCAGGGCCACCTCGGCCCGCGCTGTAGCCAACGGTCCCGCCGCCAGGCAATTACCCCTGTCTAGGGAGAGCACCGAGCGTCCCAGGTTTCCCAGTCTGGATCCTTGATTTCTCCCCCGTCCCCCACCTCCCTCAAGACCCCCGTGACCCCGGTCGAGAGGGGATAAGGGTGGGGACTGCAGCCCTGGTTCGGAGGAGGAGGGCCGTGGTCACCCTGCCCCCACCCGGGAGCCCCGCGCCCAGGCCCGGCCCCCGAGCTCCTCACCTGGGATGTAAGTGTCTGCCCTTTTGTCATCCGGGAGCTCATCCCAGCTGCGGACCGAGACTCCTAGGCTCCTCCTCTTCACTAGAAAGACTTTGGGCATGGTGGGATCCCCTCTCCCGACTGCGGCCCCCTCCTCCCGGCAGCTCCCCGCTAGTAGCGGCGGTGGCGCCTAGGTTCCTGGGCTATCGGAGTCCTGAGCCCACCTTCCCGCCTAGCGTCCTCTCTTCCTGCACCTCCCGCCGCGCTGCCCGGGCCTCTCCCCTTCACTCCCGGTGACTCGCAGCCTCCGGGCTCAGCGACACCTATGCCTTAAATCGCGCGTGAGACCGCCGGGGAAAAAGTTTCATAAGGTGGAATAGAAAAGGCACCAGGAAACTTGGGAGTGAGCATGCGCCCTGCAACATAACGGTGTCAACAAGCTCGCTACCTGTCCGACCGGTTCCGGCGGCCGGGGCTGCCCTTCCTTAGGCATGAATGTTTGCAAAAGAATTTAACGTCTGATTCTTCCCCCTCCTCTTTTTAAGGAAGGACTTTTTTTTTTTTTTTCTAAAAATCAACCCTCTGCCTTACACCTCCATACTGTGCACTTTATAAGATAAAGTCTTTAAAACAAGCCCAAGTTCACTCACTGCTCCGG
>OU015742.1:5469086-5476002 GCA_907169655.1 Acomys percivali | reverse complement strand
CACACACACACACACACACACACACACACACACACACACACACACACTACGAGTTGGGGTCTCCCACAAGTTGGCCTCCACCTCCGAAGTGTATTTGTCAAGCAAGCAAGAAATTGACTCTGGACCTTGTGGGACTGTTCCCAGGCTTTTCGGAATCTAGATGGTCGGATGTGGGAGGGTCCTTGGGACGCCTATCAGGTAAAGGGAGGGGGGGGGTTACATAGCATCTAGAACATCCCTCAATAATAAGTCTAAAACTCCCTCGTCTTTGGAGCACGCCACTTTATTGACGTGTGCCACTCAATCTAAGAAAATAAGGCAGCATCCACCTGGAAACCTTGCACCCCTGGAGTCAGTTCACCCAAGATAAACGCACAATCAAGACAAAAGCCAACTGCACGTCCTGTGAACGCAGGACAAGCAGCGAGTTTCTTGTCCTCAGCCCCATTATTGCCTTTCCTAACCACTTGGACCCTCAGATTCCGAGGCAGGAAAGGACCCCCATCCCGGAAGCCAGAGGTTGAAAATTGATACCTCTCCTCTCCTCTGCCAGCGAATACTACAAGAAAAGCTTTGAAGGTTTTTTGTTGTTGTTGTTGTTGTTGTTTTCCGTTTACCTTTTTTCCTTCCTGGAGGGAAGGGGGGAGGGTGCTGGTAAAAGATACTAAATTTCTAGGGGTGGCTTGCTCACTTTGGGGGCTTTGATGCCCATATACCTCGGCCCTGCTGTGCAACAACCCGCACGGCTATTGCCCTGGGCACCTGGCTTCAGGGAGTGAGCAGCCAAGTGTCGGCGGCTGGAGGTTGCCGGGCGCGTCTGGCCAGGGGTGCTCAGGCGTCTGCGGTTCATGGAACCGCCGGCCTCACCTGCCCATAACACGACCAGTTGCGTTCCTGGCCCCCACGGCCGAGCGAATCGACACAGAGACTGCCCCAATCTTCTTCCTACTTGGAATGGCCTTTAGGGATACAGCAGCCTAGTAACGGATTTCTGGGCTTGGCTTGCGTTTTCTCAGGGCGCACAGAGAGGGGGCGCAGCTCTGGCGAAGCTATGTAGGGGAACAAGGCGCAGGCACCAGGACCTCAGATCTGCCCGTAGGGAATGACCCCATGGGGAATCAATTGTGAATTACAGGTTTCCTCCCAGAAAACTCTTCTAAGAACGAAAAGGACTTTGATCCTGGTGAACTAGAGGAGGGAGATATGTCTAAAGCGGCACAAGAAAATAAGGCTTCTTGGCTACGGAGTTGATGGCGCAGCTTCTGGGCAACTCTGCAGATGTATTTTTATCTGCCAACAAATTGGAGACTTGCTAGAAAGAAGGAGCGTGGTGAATGAAAGAATAAAAATAAAACCACGAAGCCACAAAATTATCCTCCATCTTTAAGAATCTCCAAAACTTCATTCAAAACTCCTTATTTTATTCAAGAACCATCAGTTCTATTGATGAAGACTGTATATCTGCCTCTCTCCCTTCTTCCGGAGTTCAAATCACTGAACACCTGGGTTATTATTTTTGTTATTTAAAAAGGTTGCATAGACTTAAGCTCTATAAGCTTAGAAACCTCAAAAGGCTCTGCAAACTTAAGGACACTGAGAATGAAAAGCAACATAGTTGCTTTTATTCTATGATTGGAAAGGTACACATATTTTCTGGAAGTTTCATTTCGAAAATAATTATTTTTTTCATACAATACATTTTCATCTCCCAATTCCCACTAGATCCTTTCTAAGAAATGTTGTTGTTTTATTTTGTTTTTTCGAGACAGGCTTTCTCTGTGTAGCCTTGGCTGTTCTAGACTCGCTTTGTAGACCAGGCTGACCTGGAACTTGCAGCAATCTACCCGCCTCTGGCCTCCCAAGTGCCTAAGAAATATTTTTAGGGGAAAAGACTCCTAATGTGTTTTTATTCTCTTATTTTTAAAACTCAGTCTTAAGTTATGGCCAGGCAGTGGAGACGAACGCCTTTAATCCCAGCGCTCAGGAGGCAGAGACAAGTGGATCAATTTGAGTTTGAGGCCAGCCTGGTCTACAAACTGAGTCCAGGACAGCCAAGGCTACAAAGAGAAACCCTGTCTTGAAAAAAAATTTAAAAATCAGATAAAATAAAACTCAGTCTTGATATGTGTTTATCAATATCATTAACATACAAAGGACCAAACTTTGCCTTCCAGGTAGCCTCAAAAAGAGTATGCAGACAAACTTAGTTCAAAACAAAACAAACAAAAACCCCTCCAGGTTGAAGTTGAAAGGGATGAGAAATAGGGTAAGGTCCACACCCCGTGAAAAGCTGCAGATGACAGTCTTGTATGAGATCCTTAGAATGGGGATCCACCTCAGTTGTTTTGTTTGTTATATTTTTTAGATTTATTGATTATTGAGGCCGGTGCTCTGCCTGCATGCGTGCCTGCACACCAGAAGAGGACGCCAGATCTCATTATAGATGGTTGTGGGACACCATGTGGCTGCTGGCACTTGAACTCAGGACCTTTGGAAGAGCAGCCAGTGCTCTTAACCTCTGAGCCATCTCTCCCGCCCTCCAGCTCAGTTCCTCGGTTCCAGTGATGGGATGCTCACCATCTCTTAACAGTTTTGTAGTCTGAGGTTAGACATGTTTCCTTCAGTCCTTCAGTCAGTGTCCATCTCAGCGCTCACTCTGTCCTGGGAATGACTCTTCCCCCGCCCCCCTCTGCTTCCCACAGGTCAGGAGATTTACATATTCTTAGTTAAGGCTCCCCCCCCCCAGAAACTACTGTCAGGTTGGAAATAGACAGGTACAGACTAGCTCAGTGATATGTGTAGAATACACAGCCTTAGAAAGCAGGCTGCTGCTGAAGGAATAGTCCAGTTTTTTATTTGTTTGCTTGTTTCCAAGACAGGGTTTCTCTGTGTAGCCTTGGCTGTCCTGATCTTGCTTTGTAGACCAGGCTGGCCTCAAACTCACAGTGATCCATCTGTTTCTGCCTCCCAAAAGGTGTGCACCACCATGCGGGGTCTGAATAGTCCAGTTTTTAGTGGACAGGTCAGAAATGTGTGTGTGTGTGTGTGTGTGTGTGTGTGTGTGTGTGACATTCATTTGCACAAGCAGCATGGGAGAACAGAGGCTAATGCCAGGCTCACCCTTCCATTTCGTATTTTGTCAGTTTCCTGACAGGTGCTACAAACTAGAAAAGAAGTCAAGCTAGGCATGGCTGCACAGTCTTTAACACTTGGTCTCAAAACTTACAGGGATCTGCCTGCTTCTGCCTCCTGAGTGCTGGAATTACAGGCATATACCACTGCGCCTGGCTGAAGCCAGTGCTCTTAACGACTGAGCCATCTCTCTGTCTCCATGTCTATGTTGCTAAGTACTGGCAGAAGTCAGGAAAATAAGACAATGAAAAGGAACAGCTTACAGTAGCATCAACAATATGAAGCTCCTTGCAGTAAGATGATTATTTATTGCAATAGGACATTTTAAATGTGCAGGTTTGAGTTGGAGAAACAGAGATATTCAAGAAGATACTAATCAGCCGGGTGTGGTAGCACAGGCCTGTAATCCCAGCACTCAGAGGCAGAGACAGGCTGATCTCTATAAATTCAAGGCCAGTCTGGTCTGCAAAGCAATTCCAAGACAGCCAAGGCTACACAGAGAAAAACAAACAAATAAACAAAAAGAAGATACTAATCAGTGGACATACCATGTGACAGACTGGGAGATTACAAGCCAGGAAGCCCAAGTCTAGCTATAGATTTATTTTCTGGTTTTGGCTTTGGTTTTTGATTTTTTGTTTTGTTTTTGGTTGGTTGGTTGGTTTTTGAAGACAGGGTTTCTTTATGTATCCTTGACTATACTGGACTCTCTTTGTAGGCCAGGCTGGCCTCTAACTCACAGCAGTCCGCCTGCTTCTGACTCCCAAGTGCTGGGATTAAAGGCATGTACCACCACCACCTGGCTTGTTTGTTTGTTTGTTTTAAGATTTACTTATTTTATGTATTTGAGTACACTGTCTTCACACGCACCAGAAGAGGGTACCAGATCATACTACAGATGGTTGTGAGCCACCATGTGGTTGCTGGGAATTGAACTCAGGCTCTCTGGAAGAGCAGCCACTGCTCTTAACCACTGAGCCATCTCTCCAGCCCCCTTGTTTTTGGTTTGGGGTTTTGGTTTTGGTTTTGGTTTTTGGAGACAGGATTTCTGTGTGTAGCCATGGATGGCTGTCCTGGACTTGCTTTGTAGACCAGGCTGGCCTCGAACTCTATCTGCCTGTCTCTGCCTACCCGAGTCCTGTGATTACAGGCTTGTGCCGCCTTACCCTATGTCTTTGTTTTTCGGGACTGGGTTTTTCCTTGTAGCCTTGGCTGTCCTGGACTCCCTTTGTAGACCAGGCTGGGCTCGAACTCACAGCGATCTGCCTGTCTGTGCCTCCTGAGTGCTGGGATTAAAGGCGTGCAACACCACACCCGGCCTGCTTATTTATTTTGGAGTTCCATCCCGGGTGCTCATCCATGCCTTGCAGATGTCCTGACACTGAGCTACACCCCATTTCTCCTGTGTGTGTGTGTGTGTGTGTGTGTGTGTGTTTTCTTGAGACCGGGTTTTTCTGTGTATCCTTGGCTGTCCTGGACCCCCTTTGTAAACCAGGCTGGCCTCGAACTCACAGAGATCTGCCTGCCTCTGCTTTCTCAGTGCTGGATTTAAAGGCATGTGCCACCACACCAGCCAGATTTTAAAATGCATTTGTTATTATTGGTAGTAATATGTGCCTAATGATGTGTATGTATGTTTTTGTTTATAGGTTTGTAGTTGGTCAGGACACGTGTGTGTGTGTGTGTGTGTGTGTGTGTGTGTGTGTGTGTGTAAGCTATATAGAGGCCAGCTTCTGGAAGTTGCACAGAGAACTTCCACCGTGGGAGGTGAGGACTGAACTCTGGCCACCAGGCTTGCAGAGCAATCATTTTACCAGCTGAACCATCTGGCGTGTGCTGAGTCCCCATGCATGCTGCTGAACCGCTCGCTGTTCTGCTCAGGTCAGTTCGGGGCCTTGTTTCTTTTACTTCATTATCCTGGATAATCTGTCCTGGGAGCGAGCACCTGGAGCACCTGGAGCACCTGGAGCAGGGCGTCTTTCTCAGCCTAGATGCAGTGCAAGCTCCCTGTCTTCCCAGATGCTCCATGTTCCTTTCTGCATGCTACAGGCACCTGAATGACCATTTCCCAACTCTTAGAAGGGCCCTGCTGCTTCCTAATTACTGAAAGTAAAGATCAACTTAGAGGCAAGCAGAGCCGTTTCCTCCGTGGGTGACTTGAGGAGTGAGGGCGCTGGTGTTTGGTGGGTCCGCCCTCACTAGAACCTCAGAGTCTTTTCTTTCTACCCAGTAGACTAACAAGATTTGGGGTTTCCCACTCCCATTTTAAAAATTCCTAACCTAAGGTCTGGAGATATGTCTCAGCTGCTAAGGGTGCTCACTGTTCTTGCAGAAGACCAGCTTTGGTTCCTGGGACCTACATGGTGGCTCAAAACTACACGCAACTCCAGTTGCAGATTTGAAGTCCTGACCTCCACGGGCTCCTGCACACACTCCACTCCACTCCACTCATAATTACTCATGCAGGTTCACACACATACATATTAAATAAACAAATAGTTAAAAGAAATTTGTTCAACCAGAAATGACATAGATTCTTACATTCTATTGTAAGGAATTAATGACTGGACACAGAAACACTGGGTACAGGGCCTTCGGATGAGAAGCTACCTTAGAGAGACAATATACACGTAAGATAGATAAATAGTAACATAAGGTTTCCAGGGTCACCAGGTATCTCTGACACCACAAGGGGAATAGGACAACTGTCAGCAAACACAGCTGGGAAGCCAGGCTGGGCAAGACCCTTAACCGTGAAAACGGCTTCCAGTGGCTCACATCCACAATCTCTTGTTTGACTGACTTTCTCTGAGGAGACATGAACACACCGTGTCTATTCACCCTGACCAACCAGATGAATCCGGGAGTTAAGTGGATTTGTGTACGGGAGTGGGGGGTGGGGGTGGGGGGATGGGATAGGGGCGCGGGAAGGGCTGCTCAAAGGCAGCTTGGTCACTGAGAAGACCAGCCCAGAGTGCTGTGTGGCTGCATATGTGGTGGAGGAGTGTTTCCGGCGTCTTCACTACGGTGGTGTTCTGAATGAGCAACCTCCACCGCACCCCCCATCGCCACCCCCGCCCCCCGACCGCACTCCCGTCATGTTTTAATGCTTAGTCCGCAGTTGACGCGCTGTTTCAAAAAGCTTAGAAGAACTGGGAGGCGTGGCCTTGTAGAAGGAGGTGTGTCACAGGGGGTGGGCTTTGAGATTTCAAAAGTACTCCTGCCCAGTGTGTCTCTCTCCAGATGTCTCCTGATCAGTGTGTAAAGCTCTCAGCTAAGGCTCCAGTGCCCTGCCTGTCTGCCTCCTGCTGTGGTGATCATAGACTAAGCCTCTAAAACTAAAAGCAAGCTCCCGATTAAATGTCTTTTTTTTTTTTTTTAAAGAGTCGCCATGCTCATGGTATCTTTTCACAGCAATAGAGTAGTCACTAAGACAACTACCACGGAGAAGCCTGGATGAAGCCGAAAAAGGTGATTTATCTCTTCACGTCAGAGATGGGCACACACCAGCAAAGTACATCACTCCGAAGGTTGTCAGCCCCACCTTTTACACCTTCAACCATTTAGACTGCCGTCACAGCCAAGGTCACTCATAACAGCTTTGGCATCATGAAGGGACATCTGGCCACAATCCGAACTGTCATGTCACCCTAGAAGACCATAGACAACCCCTCTGAGAGAGGTGGTGAGCTGGCCATGGGGCTGCCCAGACTGTCATACCTGAGTGCTCTAGAGCTGTTCCCTAGCATGGCCTTCTATGTTCTACTCTTACTGTACCTGCTGT
>OU015742.1:5461586-5464086 GCA_907169655.1 Acomys percivali | reverse complement strand
CAAGGTCTCATGTCCCAGGACATCACTGAATTCACTATGTACCCAGACCAGAATGACCTTGAGCTTTTTGTTTTGTTTTGTTTTGGTTTTGGTTTTGGTTTTTCAAGGCAGGATTTCTCTGTGTAGCCTTGGCTGTCCTGGACATGCTTTGTAGACCAGGCTGTCCTCAAACTCACAGAGATCCGCCTGTGAGAGATCTGCCTCCCGAGTGCTGGGATTAAAGGCGTGCATCACTACTGCCCAGCCTTGAACGGTTTTCTTGTCTCAAAACAGGTCTCACCGTTCTGGAATTCACTATGTAGACCAGGCTGGCCTCTTACTCACCTGCTCTGCCTCTGGAGCACTGGGATTAAAGGTGTGTGCTACCACTCCCAGCAGACCTTGAACTTCTGGCCTTCCTTCCTTCAATCGCCAGTATTGGAATTATAGGCCTGCAACACCACAACAGTTTTATGTGGTATGAGGATTGAACCAGGGCTTCCTGGATGCTTAGGCAAGCATCTTCCAACTGAGCCCCTCATTCTAAATGAATGAAAGGCATTGTGTATGAAGAATTAAAGTGATAGGTGTCATGGTTTGTGTGTATGTCTCTGAGTGTATCACTATCCCTATCCCTTGAGACTAGAGTTACAAATAGCTGTGAGCTGCCATATAGATGCTGGGGTTTGAACCCAGGTCCTTTGGAAGAGCAGCCAGTGCTCCTAATTGTTGAGCCTTCTCTCTATCCCCCAAAACTACTTTTTTTTCTTCAAAAATAAAGATGAAAAAGCTGGGCACACACCTTTAATCTCAGCACCTGAGAGGCAGAGGCAGGTTTAAATCTCTATGAGTTTGAGGCCAGCCAGCTCTACATAGTGAGTGCTATAACAGCCACAGCTACATAGTAAGACCCTTTTTAAAAAAATTATTATGTATACAGTGTTCTGCCTGCATGTACACCTACATGCCAGAAGAGGGCATCAGATCTCATTATAGATGGTTGTGAGCTACCATGTGGTTGTTGGGAATGGAACTCAGGACCTCTGGAAGAGCAGTCAGTGCTCTTAACCACTGAGCCATCTCTCCAGCCTCTAGACCGTGTCTTTTGTTTTGTTTTTGTTTTTTTGTTTTCCCGGACTTACTTTGTAGACCAGGCCAGCCTCAAACTCACAGAGATCCATCTGCCTCTGCCTCCCCAAGTGCTGGGATTACAGGTATGTGCCACCTTGCCTGGCAATGCTGTGACCTCTTAATATAGTTCCTCACGTTGTGGTGACTCCCAACCATAAAATTATTTTGTTGCTACTTCACAACTGGAATTTTGCTACTGTTATGAATCATATTGAAAATGTCTGAGATGTGTGGCCCCTGCAAAAGGGTCCAGACACCCAAGTTGAGAATCGCTGCTCAGGGTGCAAGTGCGAATGTGACGCCCTCAGTAGCTCCGCCTGTAACAACTGAGATTGTAAAAGGGATCCCAGGAGAAGTGTAGGTCCCAGTGGCAGCATCTGCTACAGGAGATGACTAATTCTTTCCACGATTTATGACAACGATAAAAAATCTAATTTGCATAGGCCCCTACAAGACTGGCTGAAGTGTTACACACGCACGTGAGTCAGAACACTTCCTAAACGTGGGTGGAAGCAGCCACTGGAACCCTCTTAACGTTACTAGCTAAGCCACTTTGGAAAACCATTTGGCTGAAGTCGCTAAAGTTAAACACACAGAGACCACACTTTAAAACGATTATAGCCTGTGAATGTACCCGGTGTATAAATGACTGATCAGGTCTTCAAAGTATTCGTCATAACTGGGCCTGGTTCTGTATGGCTAGAATCCCAGTACTCGGGAGCCTGGGTAACTTGGTCAGACCCTATTTTAAAATTCAACTCGGGAGGCAGAGGCAGGCCAATCACTGTGAGTTTGAGGCCAGCCTGGTCTACAAAGCAAGTCCAGGACAGCAAGGCTACACAGAGAAACCCTGTTTTGGAAAAAAAAAAAAAATCAAAGTATATTTAAAGGTATGGCCATATATCTCTATGGTAGAGTGCTTGGTTAGCATACTCAAGGACCTAAATTCAATCTGTAGCACCCACTGTCCATCAGAGAGACAGAAGCCAGCATCTCTTGATGACATGAGATAAGTTTGTGATTCCACAATTATGAGATTTTAATTTTCATTTATTTAAGAATTTTAATTAGCCGGACCCGGTGGTGCACAGCTTTAATCTTAGCACTCAGGAGGCAGAGGCAGGCGGATCCCTGTGAGTTCGAGGCCAGTCCGGTCTACAAAACAAGTCTAGGGCAGTCAGGGCTGTTACATAGAGAAACCCTGTTTCAAAAAAGCAAAACAACAACAAAAAAATGTACTTATGTATTTTCCCCCTTCCCTTTCCTCCCTCCAACCCCTCCTGTGTCCCTCCCTCCACTGCCCCTTATCCTCCTCCCTCACTGATGGCTTCTTCTTCTTCTTCTTCTTCTTCTTCTTCTTCTTCTTCTTCTTCTTCTTCTTCTTCTTCTT
>OU015742.1:5443632-5461576 GCA_907169655.1 Acomys percivali | reverse complement strand
TTCTTCTTCTTCTTCTTCTTCTTCTTCTTCTTCTTCTTCTTCTTCTTTTTTGGTTTTTTCGAGACAGGGTTTCTCTGTGTAGCCTTGGCCATCCTGGACTCACTTTGTAGACCAGGCTGGCCTCAAACTCACATCGATTTGCCTGCTTCTGCCTCCCGAGTGCTGGGATTAAAGGCATGCTCCACCACTGCCCAGCACTCAGCCTTGGCTATGTAGACCAGGCTAGGTAGACCAGGCTGGCTTTGAACTCACGAACATCTGCTTGCCTCTGCTGGAAGTGCTGCTGTCTGGAGTGCTGGGATTAAAGGCATGCACTACCATGCCCAGTTTAATTTTAATTGTTAATTGTGTATATGTGTCTGTGGGAACATATGCCACATATGTGTGGGTCACTGTGGAGGCCATAAGAGGGCACCAGATTCCTTGCAGCTGGAGTGACAGGCAATTGTGAGCTACCCAACATAGATGCTGAGAAAGGAACTCATTCTCCGTGAGAGCAACTCCTTCCTCTTAACCGGGAAGCCATCTCTCCATCCCCCATGTGTTCTTTAAAAAAAAAAAAAATCATTGAGTCCACTAGTGCTGCCAGAATGTGCATAAGAGTTGGGCATGGGGGGGCTGAAGAGATGGCTCAGAGGTTAAAAGCACTGGCTGCTCTTCCAGAGGTCCTGAGTTCAATTCCCAGCAACACATGGTGGCTCACAAACATCTATGATGTGATCTAATGCCCTCTTCTGGCGTGGAGGTGTACATGCAGGTAGAACACTGCATGCATAACAAATAAATAAATTTTTAAAGAAGATTTATTCATTTATTATGTATACAGTGTTCTGCCTGCACACTATAGTCAGAAGAGGACACCAGATCTCATTATAGATGGTTGTGAGCCATCATGTGGTTGCTGGGAATTGAACTCAGGACCTTTGGAAGAGCAGCCAGTGCTCCTAACCTCGGAGCCATCTCTCCAGCCCCCAAATAAATAAATCTTAACAACGAAAAAGTGTCGGGCTATCTACTGGGCAAGCTCCCAAGTCTGTATCCCTGAAGAAAATGTATTCTCTGTTCCCCATTTAAACATTCTCAAAAGTACCAATGTAGAGTGATGGGGAATATAAAGACAGGTTAAGGGACATACAGGGTAATCCTAGGGATGTGAAGGACAGAAGTGTGTGTGTGTGTGTGTGTGTGTGTGTGTGTATGTGTGTGAAGATATTACATACATCTGTGGATGTTAAGATCTGTAGAATTTTGCAACAAAAAGTTCAATCAAGCTTTGTGTTTTTAAGAAGATATTAGTAAGAAGCTGGAGAGATGGCTCAGTGGTTAAGAGAGTGAACTGTGGGGCTGCAGAGATGGCTCACCGGGTAAGAGCACTCACTAGCTGCTCTTCCAGAGGTTCTGAGTTCAAGTCTCAGCACCCACTTGGTGGCTCATAAGCATCTAAAACTGTAGTATCATGGAATCAGATGACATCTTTTGGTGTACAGATAGACAAAACATACACTTACAGTCAGGTAGTTGTGGCGCACACCTTTAATCCCAGCATTCGGGAGGCAGAGGCAGGTGGATCGCTGTGAGTTTGAGGCCAGCCTGGTCTACAAAGGGAGTCCAGGACAGCCAAGCTACACAAGAAACCCTGTCTTGAAAAACCAAAAAACAAACAAGAAGCAAAAAACAAACAAATAAACAGAAACCCAACCGTGCCCTCCCCCCAAAAAAACTCATACACTTACCAGCCTGGTCTACAAAGGGAGTCCACGACAGCCAAGTTACACAGAAAAACCTTGTCTCAAAACAAAACAAAACAAAAACAAAAACAAAAACAAAAATCCACTTACATAATATAAATAAAATGTGTGTGTGTGTGTGTGTGTGTGAGAGAGAGAGAGAGAGAGAGAGAGAGAGAGAGAGAGAGAGCATGAGAGAGAGTTGCTCTTTCAGAGGACCTGAACTCTCATCCTAGCACCCACATCAGTGGTTCTGGCTTCAGATACCTTTTTTTTTTTGTTTTGTTTTGTTTTGTTTTTCTGAGACAGGGTTTCCCTGTGTAGCCTTAGCTGTCCTGGACTCGCTTTGTAGACTAGGTTGGCCTGGAACTCACAGAGATCCACCTGCCTCTTCAGATGCCTTTGAGGAGAACCTACAACCTCACTTTACTAAGCCAGCATAATCTCCAACTACATCCTACATATTTGTCCTTACACACCGCCCCCCCCAGGGGAGTGCAGTCTTCAGCCCTCATCAAGGAAGCAGAGACAGTTACAAAAAACCAACCAATCAAAATGCAACTCCTGCTCCTAGGACTTAGGGATCGTTAGAAGAGGTGGAACAGGAAGATTGTCAGAGCCGGAGGTACAGGGTTTACTGTGTGACTGAGAGTCCTGGGAAGGGCAGACGCTACACCCACAAGTCTCACCAACATCATGGCCTGGCTTAGATAAACCTTAAAATTAAAAAGATGCTCCTGTTGTAACAGTCTAAAGTGAGAGCCTCCCAGATGACCACTGCAAGGAGAATTGGTGCTAAGATGGTTCATTTGCACTAAAAAAAAAAAAAATGTTTCCTTGAACAGGGGAAGTATTGCCAGAATAGCATAGATGATTTTCTTAGACATAATATTAAGTTACGGGCTATGAAATGTTTGAAAATAGAATCTCCAGTCGGTGGTGGCACAAGCCTTTGATCCTAGCACTCAGACAGATCTCTGTGAGCTTGAGGCTAGCCTGGTATACAAATCGAGTCCAAGAACGACCAAGGCTACACTAGAGAAGGCCTGCCTCAATAAAAACCAAATAAATAAATAAACAAACAAACAAACAAACTAAAATTTGGGCTGGAGAGATGGCTCATACGTTAATAGCACTGTCTGTTCTCCCGAAGGTCATGCGTTCAATTCCCAGCAACCACATGGTGGCTCACAACCATCTATAATGAGATCTGGAGATCTGGTGCCCTCCTCTGATGTGTAGGCACACATGGGGCAGAATACTATATAAATAATAAATAAATAAAATGTTTTTTTAAAAAATAAAATAATGAAATAAAAAATAAAATCGGCCTAAGGTAACACAGGCAGGATGTAACAGGAAGGAGATATCAACACATGAGGCACTATGAAAAAAATAATATAACAAGGAAATAAACCAGGCATGGTCATATATGCACATATGTGTGCATACATGTATGTATGTGTACACACACTCTCACACACATACCCATGCATATGCGCAAGGGCATCCAAAACAGAAGCATAATAGTTCTATCTTCACCATCAACTTGACTGGATGAGAGTCATACAGGAGACACGCCTCTGGGCTTGTCTATGAGGGAGTTTACAGAAAGGTCTAA
Source organism: Acomys percivali (assembly GCA_907169655.1). Taxonomy (NCBI): domain Eukaryota; kingdom Metazoa; phylum Chordata; class Mammalia; order Rodentia; family Muridae; genus Acomys; species Acomys percivali. Next base: position 5,458,228 of record OU015742.1, on the reverse strand, counting down.
TTAAGGAAGCCCCACTCTGAACAGGGCAGCACCATCCCACATGTGGGGATCAGGAGCTGGGAGAAGGCGGGTGAGTGGTGATGGAGCCCACGCAGAACGCCAAGAATCAGACTCCAGAGACCAGACTCAAGGTGCAGCTCCACTTTACTGTGCAGTGCATAAGCCTTTCTATGGTTGCAGGGCCAATCAGACCATCCCATGCCTCAAGCACCAACAGCAAGCGATCAGGTTGGTGTAGCTATAAGGAAATTGGGGTGGGGGTACGGGGGTGGGGTGGGGGGATCCAGGAAGCAATCACCGCCATAGCCTCGTATGCATTCTGACGCCTTGATAGTGTGTTGGGAGTTCCCTCTAGATCCACACTGTGTACAGTAGATCAGGACCGTTTGTTTGAAGAGCCATAGGAGTTGCTGACAGCCCACTCCCCATTTCCCATGGGTCTCCATAAGGCTTTATCTCCACACTTGCCATGCCCACGGGCTGAGGTCCTGGACTGAATACAAAGGAAAAGAGGAGCAAGCCAGCTGTCACCCTCTGCTGCTTCCTGTGACACAATGTGACCAGGCCCCTTGTGTTCCTGTGGCCAATATACCTTCCCCACCATGGTGCAATGTGTCCTCAAGCCAATATAAACCAGTCATTGTTTTTAACTTTTTAAAAAAGATTTATTTATTTGTGCATATAAGCACTTTATTTGTGTGTATGCCTGCGTGACAGAAGAAGGCATTGGGTTTCAGTATAGATCACATAGACTTATTCAGGCACCATGGGGTTGCTAGGGATTGAACTCAGGACCTCTGGATGAGTAGCCAGTGCTCTTAACTGCTGAACCATCTTTCCAGCCCTGTTTTTAACTTTAAAAAATTATTTTATTTAATTTTATGCATATGAATGCTTTACCTGCGTGTATTTCTGTGCATCATGTGCACGCCTTCCTTTTTGTGTTGTGGTTAATTTACCAGTATTGCCTAATAATGTTTATTATTAAGCCTATAATTATTATTACAGCAGTATTTTCTAACCTGCTAGCAATCAATCAAGACACAGACATCAGCTATGTTTTAAAATAGCCTTAGTTAACCTGGGGCAGGGCAGATATTAATCCCCTAATCTACTTCCCATAGTGGGGCAGGTATATCTGCCCCAATCCCATGCCATCTGCTTCTAATAATTTCTATCAAGCTACCTCCCATCCATAATCCCAAATACTTGCTAATTATCATCATTTGGGCCACGTCTCCATCCACACTGGCCATGTGCTTCTCCTCCACCTAACCCATGACACAGCCTTCTTCTTCCTCTCCTCCAGTCTCTTCTCCTCCCAAGAGTCTCTCTCCCAAAGCCCTGGAACCTTAGTCATGCCCATCCAATTTGCCTTACCCACATGTGATGGGCTTTTATTAGTCAAAAGGGTTAGGCTCTTAGGCAAGGTACAAGGTGGGACACAGAGGCAGCAAGCAGTAATTAGCATCAAAATACAACAGACCAACCTCCAAAAAGCCCCCTTTTCTGTCTAAATAAAAAGGCCATTTAAAAAATATATACAGCAAGAACAATTATGAAAAATTACCTTGAAGAAAATATCTATTCTATCTTGGTGAGTCTAAAGTTTTGAACCTAAATCAATATCTATCAAAGCTCTTATCTATCAACCTAAAAATATCAATCTAGACCTAAAAGTATCTTCTTAGCTCCTAAAAAAACTAAGCTTAATTTTAAAACCAACTATCTGGTCTTCAACCCCATCAGAGACTTAAGAAGGAATAAATTTAACTACCTGAGTAAACAGGAAGTGTAGGTTAGCAGCTTCCAAAATGACAGAGACAGTTTGCTGCCTAAACAGTCACCCAAAACTCCAATGTTGGAGCATCATCTTCAACCCTCTGGCCCAGTATATCTGACAGCCATATTTGTGTCCCCTGTAGCTTCTTGCTGTCAATCATGGTCAATCCCTCCATATTCTTTGATATTCCTGTGGTTGTCAAGCCCTTGGGTAGCATCTCCTGTCAGTAGTTTGCAGAAAGGGTTCCAAAGTCAGCAGAAACCCCTTCTGCTCTGAACACCGAGGGTAAGGATTTGGTTACAAGGATTCCTGCTTGAGCCCGGTGTGGTGGCGTATGCTTTTAATCCCAGCCCTCAGGAGGCAGAGGCAGGTGGATCACTGTGAGTTCGAGGCCAGCCTGGTCTACAAAGCAAGTCCAGGACAGCCAAGGCTACATAGACCCTGTCCCGAAAAACCAACAAAACAAAACAAAACAAAACAAGGGTTCCTACTTTTACAGATTTATTCCAGGATTCATGTGCTGGGGTGTCAACTTCACATACCGTGCATATGTTACTGGCAGCCAGTCTATCTGCAGAAAGAAATTTGAGGATGAGAACTTGTCTTCCTTAGGCATACAGGTCGTGGTGTCCTGTCTGAGGCAAATGCTGGATCAAGCACAAACAGTTTCTAGTTTTTCTCTCACTGCTAAGACTGAGTGCTTAGATGGCAGGTGTGTGCTGGGGAAGGCCAGGAAGGCATGAGTGCTCGACGTGGAAGCCTCACAGCATGTTACGTCCAAGAACAACACAGTCAGCAGGAAGGTCTACACTGCTGACAGTGGACAGCTCCAGTGCTTTTGATTTGTGTGTGTCTTAACCACTGGACCACTCTTGCAACTCAAGACAGCTGGCCCCGTCTCCCAGCAGTGTCCGGCAGCCTTTGTGCTCCCACTGTCGTCCCTTATGCCCCATATTTTCCTCACTCCCCTCCAAGTCAAGTCTAGCTGGATTGCAGAGTTAAGCCTATGATTATAAATAAGAACTAAATAGGAAGCAAAGCATGGTGGTGCACGCCTTTAATCCCAGCACTCGGGGAGCCAGAGGCAGGCAGATCTCTGTGAGTTTGAGGCCAGCGTGATCTACAAATCGAGTCCAGGACAGTCAAGGCTACACAGAGGAACCTTATCTCAAAAAACCAAAAAACCAAAAAACCAAAAAAAAAAAAAAAGAAAGAAAGAAAGAAAAAAGAACAAAAAGGAAACAGAGAGGTCAAGGACACCACAAGAAACTTTCAGAAATCAACTAACCTGGGCAGAGAGGGACTCACAGAGACCGGACCACCAACCAACAAGCATGCATTGGATGGACCTAGGTCCCCTAAATATATGTAACAGATGTGGGTCCCCTAGCAACTGGAGCAGGGGCTGTCTCTGACTCTGCTGCCTGCCTTTGGATCCCTGTCCCCTAACTTGGCGATGTTGTCTAGCCTCAGTAGGAGAAGATGTGCCTTATCCTTCTGCATCCTGATAAGTCAAGGTGGGTTGATGTACATCTTAGGCCTCCCTTCCTCTGAGGAGAGAGGGAGAGGAGGAGAGCAGGTGAGAGGGAAGGATGGGGTGGAGATGTGGAAGGTGAAGCTGTAATCTGGATGTAAAGTAATTAATTAATTAACGGAAAATATATCCAAGTTTAATAGTGTGGGGTTTGGTTTTTGTTTTTGTTGTTGTTGTTGTTGGTTTTTCGAGACAGGGTTTCTCTGTGTATCCTTAGCTGTCCTGGACTCACTTTGTAGACCAGGCTGGCCTCGAACTCACAGTGATCCACCTGCCTCTGCCTCCCAAGTAGTGGGATTACAAACATGCGCCACCACTCCTAGCTGAAGCTTAATAGTTTTTATCAATTTTTTTTTCTCCAATAGGTCCGTACCACTGGATTCTGAGATCCTGGGGACAAGGCTTGTGTCTTTTCCATCTTATATTCCCGATACCCAGGACAGTACTGGACAGAGCGGGAACTTGTAACCACAAACACAGGCATGAGCTGATGGCCAGCCTACCTGGGACACTGCGCTTCTAAATAAGCATAGCACACCATGCTCCAGAAGTCAGAACACTGAATATGACGTAATGTGAGTAGCTGGTAGCTGGCCTGCGAACAGTCTGCACTCTCTACATCTCCTTTAATGTGCTTTTCCCCATAGAGACCCTGGTGGCTGGTATGAGTGTTCACTGTCCACTCTGAGGCAATGTGTTAACCAGCCAGAGTTGATCAGCTTCTGCTATAGAAGTGGTTGTTCACATGCAATAAGCCAGATACCGTTCTCTGAAACAACAAAACAAGATAGAAGCTATTTCTGGGCTGTGGGGAAGAACTGGGCAAGTAGGGGGTGGGTTTTCACTGAACGCTCAGAAGCCTGGTGAAATGCAGTGTTTGTTTTAAAGTGTTCCCAAGGGTCTGTTTTAATCAGGGGACATACTGCGACATAGAAATGACTGTCCCAAGGAAGAAGTTCATTGTGCTCAGAAACAGGCCATGGCACACCAGGCAGGGACCCTAAGAGTCCATCAGGAGACAGAGCGTTCCAAGGTCCACAAGAGTCCTTCTGTGATTTCTGTAGGGTGGAGCAGGTGAGGCAGGGTCTGTGAGTTTGGGATTGGCAGGTGTGGAAGACTGCAGTGTGTTCTGGGGCATACAGGACTATGCCTGGCTCTCTGGGGTAAACAGCGCAGGGAATAGTGGTCTGCGTGTAAGGGCAGAGGAGATGATTGCAGTTTGGGCTTTGGATGGATGAATTTGCACAGGAAAGGCTTGCTCTTTGGGAGTCTTTTTCTGTCTATAGAAACTGGCTAGGCTGGGCATGGTGGCACACGCCTTTAATCTCAGCACTAGGGAGGCAGAGGCAAGCGGATCGCTGTGAGTTCGAGGCCAACCTGGTCTACAAAGCAAGTCCGGGACAGCCAAGGCTACACAGAGAAACTTTGTCTCAAAAAACCAAAAAAAAAAAAAAAAAAAAAAGAAGAAGAAAGAAGAAGAAGAAAAAGAAACTGGCTAGATCTGGGAGGGGCAGTCTCTCTCCTGGTCATCAAGGCCTGCAGGATGTAAGAGCATAAGGAAATACAGGGAGTTTTAAAAATTAAAAGAAATCATGGCGCACGCCTTTAATCCTAGCACTTGGGAGGCAGAGGCAGGTGGATCACTGTGAGCTCAAGGTCAGCCTGGTCTACAGAGTGAGTTCCAGGACAGCCAGGGCTACACAGAGAAACCCTGTCTCAAAAAACAAAAAACAAAAAAAAAGTAAAAAATGAGAGCCAGGCACAGTGGCACATGCCTGTAACCCCAGCACTCATGAGACAGAGAGAGGCAGGTGGATCCCTATGAGTTCGAGGCCAGCCTGGTCTACAAAGTGAGTCCAGTACAGCCAAGGCTACACAGAGAAGCCCTGTCTCGAGAAGAAAAAAAAAAAAAACTCCTAACTTTGAGAGGGAGGGAGGGGGAGAGAGAGAGAGAGAGAGAGAGAGAGAGAGAGAGAACACAAAACAGGATTATAGATACAACAGTACAAATGAACTGACTAGCTATTGTGTAAGAGTGTATGTGACCTGCTGGGATTGAGTCTGCCCTTTCAGATATGCAAGCAGGCACTTTGTGGTCAGGTCTTCATGCTGTGTGATGACCTCTGGTCCAGGCTAGGCCCAAGATGGACTCTATTTCACGAAAGCTAACAATCATCTCCTTCAAGACAATAATCACTTTCTGGACCTAACTGTCCAGTATAGTGACCACTAACACATGTGGTTAGCAAGTGTTTCACATGCAGTGAGTCTGACCTGAAACCACACACCATCTAGAAAAGGTTAGTATCCTTCAAAGATGTAAATATCAAATAAATGTATAGTGATTGTGAGTGTTATAAGTGATTATGTATCATATTATAGTGATTGAGTGTATAGTGATATGTTGGAAAAATATTCTTGATGTTTTGAATCAAATAAACCTTAACCTCATGTTTTTTTCTCCCTCCTTTCCCCCTCCCCGGCCCCTTCTCCTTTTCCCCCTTCTTCCTTCCTTCTGCTCTCCTCCTTCTCCTCTCTTTCTACTATTTTCTTCTCTCCTTTCTCCCTACCTGTGTAGTTTCTAGAAAAAGTAATCTATGGTTCATATCTGTCTCTTGTAAAGCATCACTCCAGACCAGTGGTTCTCAACCTGTGTTTCCAGACCCTGTAGGTCACAACCCCCCTGGGGGTTGGATGACCCTTTTGCAGGGTCGCCTAAGACCAACGGAAAACACAGATACTTACCTTGTGATGATTCGTAACAGTAGCAGGATTACAGTTATGAAGTAGTAACAAAAATAATTTTGCAGTTGGGCGTCATCACAACATGAGGCATTGTGTTAAAGGGTCCCAGCGTCAGGAAGGTTGAGAACCACTGCACTAAAGAGAAGAGCTATAAGTGATAGTGAATCTCCCTGGGCTTCACAGTGTTGTTTTTTAAAACGATTTATTATTATGTATACAGGGTTCTGCCTGCATGTACACCTGTGAAGAGGGCACCAGATTTTATTATAGACGGTTGTGAGCCACCATGTGGTTGCTGGGAATTGAACTCAAGACCTCTGGAAAAGCAGTCTGCAGTGCTCTTAACCACTGAGCCATCTCACCAGGCCACAGTATTCTTCATATGTGTATAAACTTGAAAACGGATGTTTCCACTTCTTGCCACAAAATTAAACCATGGAATGTTGTGAGGCTTCAGAAAATAATTAAATCACCTTGTACTCTAACCTGATTAGGCAGAAGAAATGATGAGTTAAGTATGTGGATTGAACACATGTATTCATTCTCACTCATTCCTGAGTTCACAGAAACCACTAAGCAAACAGTATGGGGGACACAGAGAAGTGACAACAAACACAATACCTATTGATACAGTTCGGAAAGGTGAAAAGTGAGCTAAAAAGCAGGAATGGATTAACAGATCAGAGACACATGCTGCAAGAGTGTAAGTGTGGTAGGCAGCGTTCTTGGTGTCAGGCAGGAAGACATACGCTCTCTCACCAGCACGCTGACCCTGGCTCGATCACCCCGTTTCTGTAAGGTTCACCTCAGCATAATATCCTTGAGTGGAGACCCTGTGGTTTGGATCCCTGTTTCTGGGACTGGGCTCAATCTGTGACTAGAGAGCCTCCTGCAGGGGACTGCCCTCTGCTGCCACTTGTTCTTTCCCTGTGTGGCTATCCATAAAGTGCGCGCCAATTTTCACTCCTGTTACAGATTTTATTTTCCAAGATGGCATGCCACATATTAATACATCTCACCGTACAAACCGATGCCGAAACACTTCCATTGAGTCAGGTGTCTGCACTCCTGTTACAGATTTCATTTTCCAAGATGGCATGCCACATATTAATACATCTCACCGTACAAACCGATGCCGAAACACTTCCGTTGAGTCAGGTGTCTGTTTGCATCTCATCAACATATCAGAACTTCATCCTGCTATGACCACGTGAACACTACGATGTGCAAGGTCGATCCCGAAAGACAGAAGGACATCATCTTTGCCATCTCTTCTCTCTTGGAACGTTTTTTGTTCTTATGTGCAAAACTGTGAAGGAATAGACTCACACGCATAAAATAAAATAAGTCTTTTTTAAAACATAGGATTTGAAATTAAAAAAAAGAAAAGCCTGAGTGTGGCAGTACACACTTGTAATTCCAAGACACAGGAGGCCGAGGCACGGCAATTGCAAACTCAAGGCCAGCCTGGGCAACATGGCTGATTTGTATAACAACACCCTGTATGAAACAAACAAAAATCCAAGCCAGCCAGGAAGTGGTGGCGCACACCTTAATCCCAGCACATGGCGGGCAGAGGCAGTGGGATCTCTGAGAGTTCAAAGCCAGCCTAGTGTACAAAGGGAGTTCAGGACAGCCAGGCCTACACAGAAAAACCTTGTTTCAAAAAGCAAAACAAAACAAAAATCGAAGCAACAAAATTCAATTTACATTAGAATCACCAAAACTAATATTAAGGTGCAATCATAACAAATATATATATAAACAAACATATAGAATGGATAAAGGAAATCATATCACTAACAAGCCTCTAGTTATTTCATGTTCACAGGTAGGAGGACCCAGGACCGTCAAGATATTACTTCCTCCCAGCTGATCTACATGAGTAAGTAAAGACAAAACAAACGTTTATTTTAGTAAAATACTTCTCTTTTTTTTTGGCTTTTTCCAAGACAGGGTTTCTCTGGGTAGCATTAGCTGTCCTAGACTCAGTTTGTAGACCAGGCTGGCCTTGAACTCATAGTGAGCCACCTGCCTCTGCCTCCCAAGTGCTCGGATTAAAGGCGTGTGCCACCATGCCCGGCTATTTCAGTAAAAATACTTATTTAAATGAAGTGGAAAACTCAGCCCCTCTGTTTTCACATATTGACAAACTTATCCTAAAGTTTATGTGCAGAGGCAAGGAACCCTAACGGGCTCGGGGTGTAGCTCAGTGACAGAGCACTTGCCAAGCTTGTGTGAGCCAATAGCTTCCATCCTAGTAGTGTAAGCAAGCAAACAAGAGTCCATTCCAAAAAAATTTTTTAAAGTACTTTGCCAGGCAGTGGTGGCGCATGCCTTTAATCCCAGCACTTGGGAGGCAGAGGCAGGCAGATCTTCATCAGTTCAAGGCCAGCCTGGTCTACAAAGTTAGTCCAGGACAGCTAAGGCTACATAGAGAAACCCTGTCTCACAAAAAAAAGAGTCCATTTCTTCACACTTTTTAGACTAGGCTGGCCTCGAACTCATAGAGATCTGTCTGCCTCTGCCTCCCTGAGTGCTGGGATTAAAGGCATGGACCACTGCTCTTAAACACTGAGCCATCTTATTTATTTATTTATTTTTACACTTTGAGACATGATCTCTCTATAGTCCTGGCTGTCCCAGAGCTCACTAGGTAGAGCAGCTGACTTCACACTCACAGATTCCTCTTTCTCTGCCTCCAGAGTGCTGGGGTTAGTGGCGTGAACACTGTGCCTGGTTTGCCTTAGCTTATCATTTAAGGACACACACATATAGCTTTGCTGGCTGTTGTCTGTCGTGGTAAATTTGTTAGGTTATGGGGTCCAGGGCACAGAGAGTTCCATTCTCCCCGTGTGTTTGCTGGTACAGAGTACTGCATGTCAATTGAAGACCCTGGTTTTCTAAGCAATGGTAGAGAACTTTAAGCATATTTGAATTATACTTGAAGGCTTTGACAGCTCTCTTCTTTCACCGATGCTGGTAGAACTGATACTGTTTTTCTAATGCTTCGCGTGAATATTGAATGTAAAATAACATTGTCAAACCATGTGCAGAAGAAGAACCATGTGACTTAGGGACACTTTTGGACTTGGTGACACTGCAAGAGTGACATCATCTGTGGAGCAGGGAAGCAACTGCCTTGTAGCCTAGAGTTGAGCTATACACTCAGTTCCAAAGTTTGAGTTGTAACGTTTCCTTGCAATCCTTTCTCATGTTGCTGCTCAGTGCAGCGAGTCACAGGTGCCAGAGAGCCTCACAACCCTGAGGGGCCGACTGACGCATTAGTGTGCTGTGTTGCTGAGTCAGAGTGCATGGTAGGCGGGGTATGGCCAGGACAGCTTTGACTGCTGAGGTTTTCAACATTTAATGGGTTGTTAGGACACAACCCTATTGTAAGTCAGGGAACATATGTATGTAGTGACATTCTGTAAGTTTTATTCTTTTGGCTCAATTGCTATCTGGGAGGCTTACTGCCTCCATCTGTTAACCTAGGCCTACAGCTGAGTGTGATGGCGCAAGCCTGTAATCCCAGCACTCGGGAGGCAGAGGCAGGCGGATCTCTGTGAGTTCTAGGCCAGCCTGGTCTACAAAGTGAGTCCAGGACAGCCAAGGCTACCCAGAGAAACCCTGTCTCAGAAAAAGCCAAAACAAAAAAACAAAACAAAACAAAACAAAAAAACACACCAAAAACAAAAACAAAAACAAACAAAAACCCTAGGCCTAGAATGTTTTCAGCTTTTGAGACTTACCACTTAATAAGCTCACCCTTACTTGTTCTTTCTGAGCTCTGAGCTGGCTGGTTCAACTCAGCTGTTCTGGCTCAAACTCTTCTCCCAGCTGACTTAATCTGGATTCCCTCTCAGCCTGGAATTGCTCTGCTTGGCTTCAAACTAACTCAGCAATCTGCTCTTATCTTCTGGCGTCTCAGTATCTGGCTCATTCCATCTTTACCTGAGTTCTCTCTACAACCCATCTCTCTATTACTGTCCTGGTAAAAACTGCCTCCTCTCTTTGAAAAAAAAAAATGTCTCTTAAGTAGCTTCCCTTTCCTCTCTCTTCTTGTGAGAGTTGAGTGTACTCTGTCAAATCTTCTCTGATTTGTCACTTTTTCTGCTACTCAATTAGACACCACTTTCAAAAATGGGTGCTTCCTTCTACAAACTAACTTTACCTTCCTTTGGGATTAAAGGCATGCACCAACACACCTGGATTTAAGCCTTTCTTTACCTGATACTTGCTCTATACCAGGCTGGTCTTGAACTCAGATCTGCTTGCTTCTGTCTCCTGGATTATAGGCGTATTTGTATTCCAGTCAGATCACACAGACCTAGACGATCTTTGGATTGACCTCTTGCCAGCTGGATTGCATAGACCTAGAAGGTATTTGAATGTGAAGTCTTGCCAGAACAGCCATGTTCTGTATTAACATTCCTCTACAAAGTTCTGACTCAGAGCTTGAGCAAGTTCAGTCAGCAGCACCGCACTGCTTCTAGGGAGGAAGTCACCCAAAAGCTCACTTATCTGTACACAGATGTTTTCAAAATATATGAAGACATGGGCCCAGGGGCCATTGTCCACAGCGGTAGTGAGAAACACCCTTCCTCTGCCTGGCCCGCCTTCCATAGAGTCTAGGGGACCCAGGTTATCTGACTCCCAGAGGACTGCTAGTGGCTCTCTGGCTGGGATACTCCCAGATGCTTGACTTTGGGGCAGTCATACTAGTCCCAAATCATCTCAATTAACCCACCAAGGAGAAAGAAGGGGCCTTCCCCACCCCCACCCCCAATCCCTGGAGGAAACTAAAGCACAGTGGAAAAAAAAGTCACCAAATCCCAGAGTAAGTGATCAGCTGTGTCAACTCCAGAGCTCTGCTCCTGCCTCCTTCTCATAAGAGAGCCTTGCTTGCTTACAAAGGCTAAAGTCTGATAATAGTGTCTGCCTTGAAGCATGAAAGATACAAAAACGGATCTAAAAGGCAAGTCTTTTTGAAGTCCACTTTAAATTGATGTGTATGGGCTGTTCATGGTGCTGGCATTGGACTGAAAATGTCTGTAAAGTGCGCCATGTCCTTTGGCCATATACGCCTTCCTTTGTCTGTAAGTTTTATTCTTCTGGCTCAATTGCTATCTGGGAGGCTCTGGGCCTCTCATTCCCTTTTTTCCCCCCAATGTCTTTTTTGTTAAAAAAAAATATTTATTATGCATACAGTATACCGCCTGCATGTATACTTGCACACCAGAAGAATGCACTGATCTCATTATAGTTGTGAGCCACCATGTGATTGCTCGGAACTGAAGGCAGGACCTTTAGAAAAGCAGACAGTGCTCGTAACCTCTGAGCCATCTCTTCAGCCCCCAGTCTTTTTTAAAAAATTTTATTTATTTTTATTTTATGTGCATTGTATGTCTACAGGTGTCAGATTTTGGAGTAACAGACAGTTGTGAGCTGCCATGTGGGTGCTGGGAATTGAACCCGGGTCCTCTGGAAGAACAGTCAGTGCTCCCAACCGCTGTGCCATCTCTCCAGCCCCCAGTCTCCTTTCTTTAGGGCCATATATTTTGTTCAGTATTATAGTCTCAAATCCTATCAGCTGGGCTGGAGAGATGGCTCAGTGGTTCACTTGGGAGTGTGCTTGGGTGTCATGCAGGAAGCCTTAACTTTGATCCCCATCAAGCGGGGCATACACTGGGCCTGATACTACACCTCCTGTATTTCCAGTATTTTGAAGATGGAAGCAGAAGGATATATAAATATATATGTATATTCCATTTTCTTTTTTACTTTCTTTTTTGTACTGTTTTTGTTTTTTGAGACTGACTACGTTTCTCTATGTAACCCTGACTGTCCTGGAACTTCTCTGTAGACCAGGCTGGTCTTGAACTCACAGATCTGCTTGCCTATGCCTCCCTGAGTGCTGGGATTACAGGCTGTTACCGTATTTCTGAATTCTTAGTCTTTTTTAAAAATGCATTTATCTGTGGCCAGGTGGTGGTGATGCACGCCTTTAATCCCAGCACTGGGGAGGCAGAGGCAGTCAGCTCGCTGTGAGTTTGAGGCCAGCCTGGTCTATAAAGAGAGTCCAGGACAGCCAGGGCTCTGTTACATAGAGAAACTCTGTCTTGAAAAAAACCAAACCAAACCAAAACAAAACAAAACAAAAAAAACCACCAACATTTGTTTTTTTTAAGGTACATTGGTGTTTGGCTGCATCTATGCCTGTGTGAGGGTGTTGGATCCCGTGGAACAGGAGTTACAGCTAGTTGTGAGTTGCCGCATTGCTCCCCCACCCATTCTTAAGTCTTATTCCTTGCATTCCTGGAGCCTTTTTTTAAAGTCTTTGCCAATGCCGCTATTTTTCCTCCTGTTTCACTGTTTGGGAGTTTCATGTAATGCACTCTGATCCCATTCAAGTTACTGTGTCAGTTACTAGCCATCCTCGGCCAAACCGAGCACGTTTACTTCCCAGTCTTCCTACCCTACCTTTACCCTCCCCTAAGAAAAGAAGAAGGTTAACAAAGTAAAGTGCTCACCAAATCCAATTAAAAAAGATTTATTTATTTATTATGTATACAGTGTTTCTGCCTGCATGTACACCTGCAGGCCAGAAGAGGGCATCAGATCACATTGTCGATTGTTCTGAGCCACCATGCTGTTGCTGGGAATTGAACTATGACCTCTGGAAGAGCATTCAGTGGCCTTAACCTCTGAGCCATCTTTACAGCCCCCAAAGTCCAATTTGTATTGCCCATATATTCACTGAAGCATGGTTAAACTCCCAGCCAACAGCTCCTTAAAGAAAATTGAGGGTACTGGGCATGGTGGCACATACCTTAGTTGGAGGCCATCCTGGTCTACAAAGAGTCCAGGACAGGCAGGGCTTTGTGTAACAGAGAAACAATGTCTTGAAAAACTGAAAGCAGAAAGAAAGAAAAAGAAAAACCTGAAGGCTGGAGAGATGGCTCAGTGGTTAAGGGCACCCAGCTACTCTTCCAGAGGTCCTGAGTTCAATTCCCAGCAACCTCATGATGGCTCACACCCATCTATAATGAGATCTGATGCTCTCTTCTGACATGCAGGTGTACATGCAGATATAGCATTCTTCTTTTTTTTCCCTCAAGACAAAGTTTCTCTGTGTAGCCTTGGTTGTCCTACACTCACTCTGTAGACCAAGCTGGTCTTGAACTCACAGAGATCCGCCTGCCTCTGCCTCCCGAGTGCTGGGATTAAAGGCATGCACCACTGTGCCTGGCTAGATATTGTAGGCTCAATTTTCTTATCAATTATATTTTATTATGAACTTATTAAATGAGCCTTCCTCCCTTACAACTGACTAGCCTAAATAATAGGAAAAGGAGATTAAAGAACACAATAACGATGCCTTAAGGATATAGGTTCTGAGCAGTGATTCTCCTGGTGTAGTCAGCAGGATCTCAGCCGACCAGCAATTCCACCAAAGTTGCTGCTGGAACCTGGAGCAATTGAAACCTGAAGCCTCAGCTAATGTCCAAAGCCTTGAAGCTTTCCCTGGAGCAGTTCTCTCTGACAGCAGCTCAAAGTGCAGGGTTGAACAGCCAAAATCCAAGTCCCAGCAAAAAACTCTGCCTCCTGGTTTTGGGCTCATATATATATATTTAAGGATGTTTTTCAGCTGGCAACAACCAAGTCTCCCATGTAGTGGTTCGACTTCTAAGTGGAAAACATCCTGCTCGCTCACATCTAAGTGGTAAACATCCTGCTCTCTTTCCCATCCCATACTTGGGATCAAAACAAAAACAGATTTACCTCCCATACAAGATATAGCATTCTTATGCATAAAAATAAATAAGTAAAATTTTTTTAAAAAGAAGAAAAACCGCCTTTCCCCAGGCCCACTGGAAGCCACAGACTGTGGAGGGCGGCAATCAGCACCCTGTCACAGTTTTTAAGACTTCTCTCCAGTGGCTTCCTGCCTGGATTGTTTCTCTTGGGAGGAGCAGGGGAAAGAGGTTGTCACACCTGCCTTCTCTCATTCTCAGCTAAGATTCCGCAGTCATTGATACCACTGCAAAAGAGCTTCTCTAAGCCGGGTGTGGCAGCACAATCCTAGCACTCACGGAGGCAGAGAGGCAAGGGTATCTCTGTGAGTTCGAGGCCAGCCTGGTCTACAAGAGCCCAGGGCAACCAAGGCTACACAGAGAAGCCTATCTCAAAATACAAACCACCCAACACACAAGAAGCTTCTTGCCTTTTCTAGTCTGAGGCAGCAGGGACCACGGTCAGCCACGCGGTTCCTGCCAACGCCCGCATGGTGAAGTGCTTCCTCCCTTCCCTCCCTCTATCACTGTTAGAGTTTCAGAACTAACAACAACTAGATTTTGATCCATTTCATTGGTTTTTGCTCAGGGTGACATATAGGGACTTAGTTTCACTCATCTACATGTGGATTTCCAATTCCCCCCTGCTCTGTTTGTTGAAAAGACTATTTCTTCTTCTTCTTCTTCTTCTTCTTCTTCTTCTTCTTCTTCTTCTTCTTCTTCTTCTTCTTCTTCTTC
>OU015742.1:5389457-5434505 GCA_907169655.1 Acomys percivali | reverse complement strand
GTGTGTGTGTGTGTGTGTGTGTGTGTGTGTGTGTGTGTGTGTGTGTGTGTGTCAGGGGCTGCCTCCACAGTCCTCCCCAGGTACAGCCCTGTCCCGCACAGCAGTGCCCTGTGATACAGCACCATGACCAAAAGCAACATGGGGAGAGAAAAGCTGACTTCAGTTTCCAGGTCTGCCTCACAGTTGATCATTTGAAGTCAGGGCGAGGACTCAAGAGCCTGGGGGCGGGAGCTGACAGGAAGCTGTGGGGGTGCTGCTCACTAGCTTCTTCTGGCCTTCTTGAGTTTGCTGTCTTACACACCGGTGTCAGAGCCACCTGCAGTGGGCTGGGCCTTCCTACATCAGCCACTTGGTGGGGGCATTTTTAAAACTGAGGTTCCCTCTTTCCAGATGACTCTTGCTTGGGTCAGGCAGACGTACATCTGATCTTGACAGGAGGTCTTAGGTTAGTGTGGCCTGTGGAAGCGGGTGTGTGAGGAGGTAGAAATGGGAGGAGATGGAGATCTAAGCACTTGCTGCTGTTCTACAAGAGGGCTGGAGCTGGCCGAGCTCCTTGTGTGATAAGGGAACACTGACAAGAAGACCTGGGGTACCAAGGCAGAGGGTTTAAGACAGTTAAACCAGTGCTTGGGGCGCCTAAGGCAGGAGGCTCTTGACTTCATGGCTAGCCTGCATTACAAGAACCTGTCACAAACAAAACAAGACTTGAATTTCAGTTAAGTTGCTATCCAGGTCCTTAGGTTTTATTTTATTTTGAGACAAATTCTTCCTGTGTAGCTTTGGCTGGCATGAACTCAGAGATCATCCACCTGCTACTGTAGCCTAAGTGCTGGAACTAAAGGTGTGAGCCACCGTGCTGCACCCGAGCCCCTCAGTCTTTTTTGGGTGAGTGGGGGTTTGAGACAGCGTTTCTCTGTGTAACAGCTCTAGCTGTCTAGCTGTCCTGGAACTTGCTCTGTAGACCAGGCTGACCTCGAACTCACAGTGATCCGCCTGCCTCTTCCTCCCAAGCGCTGGGATTAAAGGCGTGTGCTAGCACTGCCCAGCTGAGCCCGTCACTCTTGAATTTTCCAACTCTGCTGGGTGGTGCTGGTGCACGCCTTTAATCCCAGCACATAGGAAGCAGAGACAGGTGGATCACTGTGAGTTTGAGGCCAGCCTGGTCTACGAAGCTAGTCCAGGACTGCCAAGGCTACACAGAGGAACCCTGTCTCGGAAAAATAAAAATTTCCCAACTCCTTCATATAGCAAATGGAGCTGTAGGCCTGGAAGAGATTCAGTACTAGTCAAAAAAATTTTTTTAATTTATTGCAAAAATAACAACAACAAAAAAACCCTTTGCAAATAAATAAAAACATCACATACCAAATGAGACTCAAAGACTATACAACTCAGTGAACTTCTATACAGTTAGCTTTTAAATTTTCTTTAATAGTTTATTTTATTGTTTTATACTTATGAGGGTTTGCATGTGTGTATGAGCACTACATCACGCCTGGTGCCCGTGAAGGTCAGAGGAGGGCTTTGAGGCCCTTTAGACTGGACTTGGAGACATGAGCTGCCATAGGAGTAGAATCCAGGTCACCGCAAGAGCAAGAGCACGTCGCCCCTGCACTGTCGCCCCTGCACTGTCGCCCCTGCACTGTCGCCCCTGCACTGTGGCCCCGCCTTCTGTATGGTTGGAGTAGGTATTCGGGACAGAAGCTGGGAAGCGTCACATTAAATTTTATACTTTCAGTACCGAACCATCACCAAACCCAAAAATTCCATGACAGAGTTAGACTAGAAAAACAATTAGCTTTTGTTCTCTTCCGTAACTTGTGTCCATTCCTCTTCAGTCTTCCTCATCCCGTTATGCAGCCTTTCTCGTTCTCTGTCCCTCCTGTTACACTGCACCTACATGTGCATTTGTTTGCATATATACAAATACTCTGCATATGTGAGAGAACATGGGGTGCCTTTCATTCTGAGGTTGTGTGACCTTGCTCAGTATTACACATTCTAAGCCTAGTCATTTTCCTATACTTCTTTAACTTTATTTTTTCTTTAGTGCTGAATAGTATTCTATCATATATATGATATGTGTGTTTATTTATTTGTTTATGTGTGTCCAGTCATCTGTTGGTGGGCAATTAGGTTGATTCTAATTCTTTGTTAGGCCAGGTTTCAAAAGTAGAGATAGGTGGGCGGCTGAGGCAGGCGGGTCTCTGTAAGCTTGAGACTAGCCTGCTTTACATAGGGAGTCCCAGTATAGTCAGGACTACATAGAAAGGCACTGTCCCAAAAATGATAATAATAAAAATAAAATAGTGACTGGAGAGATGGATCAGTTGTTATGAGCACAGTTGGCTGATGGGTAACTCCAGCTCCAGGGTCTCAGTGGTCCTCTTCTGACCTCTCCAGGCCCTGTATACACATGACTTGTAGGTAGAACACCCATACACATAAAATAGAGTTACAGATTTTAAAGTGAGCTGGACGGTGGTGGTACACACCTTTAATCCCAGCACTGGGGAGGTAGAGGCAGGTGGATCTCTGAATTTGAGGCCAGCCTAGTCTACAAAGCGTTTCTAGGACAGCCAGGGCTACACAGAGAAACCCTGTCTCGATAAAACAATCAAACAAAAACAAAACAAAATTTAAAGTGAAAAAATAAAAATAATAGCCAGGCGAAGTGGAGCCACACCTATAATCCCAGCACTTGGGGAGGCAGAGGCAGGTGGATCTCTGTGAATTTGAGGCCAGCCTGATCTACAAAGCGAGTCCAGGGCAGCCAAGGCTATACAGAGAAACCCTGTCTTGAAGCTCTCCCAAAATGTACTCTGCGGGGTAGGGCTCAAGATGGGGTTTCTGGCCACTGCCTGCCGGGCTAGCCCTGGCCATCCTAAACTGGCTTCTGCTTGTTTTATTGTCTTGATGTTTGTTGTTTGTCTTAGGCAGCCACCACTTAGAGTTCACAGTTTTGCTAATTCATCATGTTTTAAAGGTATCATTTATCAATTAAATTTATAAAATTCAACATAGTGCTGGTTTTGAATTTTTTATTCCCATTAAGTTTTCTGTGTTCAGGGATTTCTAAAATGTGGTAAGTCACTCCAGTGTTAATATAACACATCACCAGATTTACTTGGTGGTTTCTTTATTTATATTGTACAGAAGTTAAAATAGTAATTGGGTATTTAGAATTGGAACATTTTGAATGTATTTTGGTGGCGCTGTTATTTAGATTTGAAGGCACAGGAAGGGAGCCACCTGTTCAGGGGTAACTAAAATCTGCTTCTTATGTTTTTAGAGGCTTCGTGATGGAGTGATCAGAGACATTGAGAGGCAGAATCAGAAAAAAGAAAACATTCGTCTTTTGGGAGAACAGATTATTTTGACCAAGCAACTTGAAGCAGAAAGAAAGAAGATGTTGGAGAAAGGATCTCAAAACACTTGACTTGAAAAATCGATGGCAGTGCTGAGTTCCTGTGTATAAACGTGGACATAGTGTGTGACAGAGAACAGCTAGTGAGACCTACCCCCTCCCCTTAAAGTCACTGTCCATTTACACTTTCTTAAGTGAAGGACAGTGGATCCTGCCTTCTAAATTGCTTCTTTTAAGAATCTGTTCTGTCTGGATAGGGTACTTGTTGGCACATGCTCTCGTGAAGTTCTGTCTGCGGGATTCCTGCAGCTGCCTGTCAGCCTGGGAGTGCCTGTGAGCAGGAGACATGGATAGCAGCGTCCACCTGAGTGGTCTGCTGAGTCGGCACGATGACGAAGCCACGCGGACGTCCACCTCGGAGGGGCTGGAGGAAGGTGAGGTGGAGGGAGAGACTCTCCTGATTGTGGAGTCAGAGGACCAGGCATCAGTGGACTTATCTCACGACCAAAGCGGGGATTCCCTCAACAGTGATGAAGGAGATGTGTCGTGGATGGAGGACCAGCTGTCTTACTTCTGTGACAAGTGCCAAAAATGGATCCCAGCTAGTAAGGAGCTTCTCGATTCCTTTCATTGGTTGATCCTTGTGTGATGGTTTCTTTTCCAGTCTGTGAAAAACACTAATAAAGTAGACTTGAATAAAAATAAAATTATTATATTATTAATCTAGTTTACTAAATGTAAATTTATACAAAAACACATTTTTTGTTTTGTTTTGTTTTTAGGGTTTTTTTTGTTTTGTTTTAGTTTTTGTTTTTTGTTTTTCCAGACAGGGTTTCTCTGTGTAGCCTTGGCTATCCTGGATTCCCTTTGTAGACCAGGCTGGCCTGGAACTTACAGAGATCTGCCTGTCTCTCTGCCTCTGCCTCCCTAGTGCTGGGATTAAAGGCATGCGCCACCACGCCCGGCTGTTTTTAATTTTTAAGCCATTTATTTTATATGTATGTGTGTATGTACATGCATTGGCTGCAGAGGTCAGAAGAGACATCAGATCCCTTGGAACTGGAGTTGCATGTGGTTGTGAGCCCTGTGGGTGCTGGGAACTGAACCCACACTCTCTGCAAGGGCACTAAGAGCTCCTAATCGATGAGCTATCTTTCCAGTCCCACAAAACACATTTGTATTAATAAAAAATGTCAGCCACTGTTCCATTGTTAAATTAACATTCTAGGTGGTAGCTCAAGAAAAGTTAGGAATTTTGTTGACTTATGGATTAACATTCTGGATAGTAGCCATATTTGTCTAGCAGATTATGCTGTAGGTTGTGGGGGATACATTCTGTTGCCGGTATCGAGTTCAAGTTCTTGAGTTGTTTGATGTTTGTGGAACACTGCTGTTGTCTCCTGAAGGGAGATTAGAATTGGGAATCCAATGGTGTCAGGTTCCTGCCTATAGGCTGGGCTTATTTCCACTGAGGACCTCTTCCCTCTTTCCCACCCCCACCCCCACCCCCCGAGACCAAGACAGGTCTCTCTGTGTAGCCTTGGCTGTCCTGGACTCACTTTATAGACCAGGCTAGCCTTGAGCTCACAGTGATTCGCCTGCTTCTGCTTCCAGAGTGCTGGGATTAAAGGCATGCGCCACTATGCCCAGCCCTTGTTTTGTTTTGTTTTGTTTTGTTGCCATCATTGATTCTTACCCAAACAGCATTTTCCATTCGGCAAGAGACTAGAAAGGGCAAGTGTACTTCAGAAACGCTTTATGTAAGAATTCAAAGCTAGTGAAGTAGAGCTGTAACACACTTAGTGGAGTTAGTTGTTTTCTGGGATGTAGAAGCTCTTGTTAAAACAAAGTCAAAGCTGACCATGGTGGCGCACGCCTTTAATCCCAGCGCTAGGGAGGCAGAGGAAGTTGAATCACTATGAGTTTGAGGCCAGCCTGGTCTACAAAGTGAGTCCAGGACAGCCAAGGCTACACAGAGAAACCTTGTCTTGAAAAAAAAACAAAAAGAAAAACAAAGTCGAAAGCCAGGCATGGTGGCACACGCCATTAATCCCAGCACTTGGGAGGCAGAGGCATGTGTATCACTGTGAGTTCAAGGCCAGCCTGGTCTACAAAATGAGTCTAGGATAGCCAAGGCTACACAGAGAAACCCTGTCTCAGAAAAACCAAAAAATTAAATAAAAAGTCAATTGTTCAAGTTAACAGCTACTGTAAATAGGTTGGTAGTAACAGTTCTTAGAAAACTAACCTAAGAATTGACTGTTTAGCTGGTGTTTGCTTCTAAGCCGTCTAGCAAAATCTCTGGCTCTCCCATTGTCCTCAGGGTAGATTTGAAGGTGACCTTCATGGCCCTGCTAACCTCTCTAGGGAGGTAGGGTGAGCTTTTCATTCTATCTAGATAGTTCTCTGAGTCCTAGGACCTTGTACGTTTTGTGTTGTTTCTGGACTGTGCTCCTGGACGGCTCCCCTGCACTCCTTTCCCACAGGCAGCCCATCTCCAGCCACTTCCCCTTCCCCCTGGGCCCAGAAGCCCTCGTTCCCTCCCTAAGGGGTTGGCTCTCCCTTTGCTATGTCCTTGCACTGCCACATGGTGCACATTACATTGTGTTCTGGAAGTTTTCATGTTGCACAGTGCATCACCATCACTTTAGTGCAGAGCCCAGGCCAGATCTCGGCGAGGGAAGCATTTCATTTGGGGGAGGACATGGCTGTGGTAAAGACATAAAGCCCAGCCGCTGGGGTGGCTCTGCTGCTCCAGAGACCCAGAACCGGTGCAGCTGTGTTTGCCTGTGTGAGAGCAGCTGCGGGTCACATCTGCCTTAGACATTGCATATCCAGTTCCTAGCCCGGTGCCTGGCTGGCGGTGCAAGCTCAGGTGTTCCCTGAAAGAATGTCAGAAGAGTCCTGCCTGGAACAGTGAGGAATGTGACTCCTGGGAAATCCAGTCAGAGCCACCATACCTGCTTTTCCAGGACCTCTCCTAAAAGCTGAGGAGCCGCAGGTTCCAGGTGGGACACACACCTGGCCTTAGAAGGAGAAACAGCTCCCCCACTGCTGTTCTGAGCTGGCTGCAGAAAAAGAAATCGTGGAAATCTAAAATGCTGACTGACCAGATGTTGTGTTGCCACCGCAGGAGATAAGCCGGTGATGTGCCTTTGTGTTTTTTCTCACAGGCCAGCTGCGGGAACAGCTCAGTTACCTTAAGGGAGATAACTTTTTCAGGTTTACTTGTTCCGATTGCTCTGCGGATGGCAAGGAGCAGTCCGAGAGGCTGAAGCTGACATGGCAGCAGGTGAGCACAGAACTCTCCTCCAGACACTTCAGGCTGTGCTCTGAGCCCTTGGCGTGACTGTCCACAGTGAGAACTGTGGAGTGGTTAGGGGTTGGGGCGCTTTACATTTCACAGTGAAAATGGGCTCCGAAGGTGTGGAAAGAGCACTTCCTGGCTTAAAAAAATACTGCTAATTTGGTGAACTCTTGAGAGTCTTTTGTTTGTTTCATGACAGGGTTTCTCTGTTGTAGCCTTGGCTGTCCTGGACTCACTTTGTAGACTTGGTTGGCCTGGAACGCAGAGATCCACCTGTCTCTGCCTCCATGAGTGCTGGGATCACAGGCGTGCACCACCACGCCCGGCTCAAATTCTTCAGAATCTTAATTTCATTTATGTCATACCAAGCTTAGATTTAACTGAAAACCAGGCCCACATTTTTCTGGCAGTCATTTCTGGCTTAGTAAAACCAGAGGTGGCTACACTGGAAGTAAATTTGGCAGAAACAGTTTGATTTGGTAACAAAGACAATGTAACCAATTTGTTCAGCCTTCCTGCATCTGAATTTGGAGACAAGTCTTTGTTGGTGGATTACTTTTAGTTATCTCAAATACCAGCACTCTAGAGAGTAACATTTTACTGATCTTTAGGTTATAGCAAATTGTTTGGTTTTTGGTTTTTTGAGACAGGGTTTCTCTGTGTAGCCTTGGCTGTCCTGGACTCACTATGTAGAGCAGGCTAGCCTCGAACTCACAGCAATCCGCCTGCCTCTGCCTCTGCCTCCCAAGTGCTGGGATCACCACCACGCCTGGCTGTAAATTGTTTGGTTTTATTATGCACATGTCTAATAAGATGACAAGATATATCCAGTCCTTTAGTTAAAAAACAGAATTTTACTTCATCAATGTTTTTGTTGATATTTGTAATGCTAGGGTCAAACTCATGGCCTTGCTTCCATTAAGTGCTGACCTGTGAGCTGTGCACCAGACCCCCTCCCTGAGTACCTTGCTGCTTACTTTACGTTCACTTGACGTACACTGAACCAGGCTGAGTCCAGGAGACTGCTGTGCTGGATGAGCCAACTAAGGTCTCCACCCGAGGCCTCAGGGGCCATTGACATTCCACACACAGATAAACCTGATAATTGCCCTAGCAATTGAAGAAAATAAATAGTAAGGGGGAAGATTTTAGATGTGTTGTGTTGGTCTCTTGAGGTGTTTCTTGTAAATTGGAGTTGCCATAACAACCTGAAAGGTTGTGTTTGTCACCACTGCTTTCTTAGGTCACCCCAGCGGACCTGTCTGCTAACTTGGGAGGCTGCTTTGATTTGCCAAAATACTTAGGTAGAAAATGAAGGCAGTCTGAATTGAGTATATAGTCTCGTGGGGGGGTCACAGTTGTGGTCCCCCCCATAGCTGGCATACTATATGTAGCCAAGTGTGTCACTATGAAGAGAATTGCAAGTACAAAGGTGGACTTGTGTTTAGCCTACAAGTAGCCACATAAAACCGTAAAATGAAGGAAAGCAAATAAAAGCGATCATTTTCAAGTGTTAGTTTTCTATAGAAATATCTTCTGTAAATGTTTTTTAAAAGAAAAGTTAGTTCTTGGTTATATTCCTTAGAATATGTACTATTGGCCATTTATATACTTAATCAGGTTGCAATGACTGAGAATACTTTCTTTACTTCTAAAAGATACATTGGTTGTGGATAATACCTTGCATGGAAGAACTGATAACTAAATCATACACCTTAGATATATATACAAGTTACGTGTATATTCTCATAAGCTACTAACCAGTTCCTGGCAGCAACTGGAAAAGTCCATCTTTTACCAGAAACCTGAAAGAACCAGCTGGTTGGTCCTCAGTGACTTAAGTTTTGTAATTTGTGTTTTCAGCTTTTTTTTGTTTGTTTGTTTGGCTTTTAGAGACAGGGTTACTCTCTATAACAGTTGTCCTGGACTCACTTTTTGACCAGGCTGGCCTTGAACTCATAGAGATCTGCCTGCCTCTGCCACCTGGGATTAGTGTTTTCAGCTTTTGAAATCTCAAACTTTGTTGATTTAATTAAGAAGAGGTGCTTGTAACACACAGCATTTTCTTTGCATTACAAAATGCTATGGAGCCAGGTAGTGGTGGCGCACGCCTTTAATCTCAGCACCCGGGAGGCAGAGGCAGGTGCATCGCTGTGAGTTCGATGCCGGCATGGTCTACAACGTGAGTCCAGGACAGCCAAGGCTACACAGAGAAACCCTGTCTTGAAAAACCAAAACCAAACCAAACCAAAAAACAAAATGCTGTGGTAAAGATCTGCTGTCTGGACCAAAGACCCCTTCCCTCCGCTGTCCTCTGTGTCTTCTCTTCTTCCTGGTGACTCTCGGCTTGCAGCGGAGGAGACGCTTTGCAAAATCCCTTGCGGGTATTCTTGGCCTGGGACTTCATTCTTCTGACTCTGGTGAAGCATTCCTTTTCCTGGGTCCTGCAGCAGGCAGCGCCTGAGCGTCTGTTCAGCAGCCCTGGGGACAGTGTGGTCCAGAAGACCAGCTTCCTTATGGTGTGGTGTTGTGAGTAGAAAACTGATCTGATCACATTCTGGAAGAGGAGGAACAATAAATGGGTCCTTTCAGATTAGTATATAGTGTGTTCATCAAATACTAACTGATAACAGAAGAGCCATCTTCATGAACTATCTTAGCATACTGGAAATGAACAGCAGGCAGGCATCGATGCTTGAGGTTGGCAGTAAATACATGTTTCTGAGGAGGAGTCTGAGAACGGGAAAAGCTTATTCCACAACTAAGGTGTCTGTTGAATAAGTTCTCTTTCTGTGTGGTAAGAGACAGAGAATGTAAGATGTGCCCTTTTCACTCTTCACATGTAACCAGCTCCAAAGCTTATCTTCTGAAATGGAAATGTCATGTCGATTAAGTGACTCTCCATCAGCTTTTTGTTTGTGGTTCTTTCTTTCTTTTTTTCTTTTTTTCTTTTGGTTTTTCAAGACAGGGTTTCTCTGTGTAGCCTTGGCTGTCCTGAACTCACTTTGTAGACCGCTGGCCTCAAACTCACAGCGATCCACCTGTTTTGTTTATTCAATATAAGTTACGATGTTTTTTCCTTTTCCATTTGTGTTTCAGGTGGTGATGCTGGCAATGTACAACTTGTCTCTGGAAGGAAGTGGACGTCAAGGTTATTTCCGGTGGAAAGAAGATATCTGTGCTTTTATTGAGAAACATTGGACTTTTTTACTAGGAAACAGGTAACATGAGTTTTAAAACATCTTATCCTTGCAGAAAGATGTAAAAAAGCTACACATAAGCTGAGAACCTAGTGTAGCCCTGACAGGGATTCACAGTGTGGCTCAGATGGGAACTGCACACCAGAATCTGCGGGATAACATTGTTTTCTTATTCTGCTTCCAGAGGAGAGCGTAGCTTTACTGAACAGGATGCATATGCAGAGAGTCTTAGGGTCTTAAAAGTGAGTTTCAGAAACTAGAGGAAAGAGGGCTGTGGTGTCCTTCTGGAGTGGGGCTGTTAGAGGTCAGCAGAGAAACGAAGGGCAGGGGTAACCACACCCACTTAGGCTGCTCTTAACTGCGTCCTATAGTATTGTTCCTTGTTAACTCCAGAGAGTCACTGCACTCCTGCTGTCCCTTGTTAACTCCAGAGAGTCACCGCACTCCTGCTGTCCCTTGTTAGCTCCAGAGAGTCACCGCACTCCTCATCCACAGTGCTTAGCAAAGTTTGCCACATGAACAGGCACATACTCGTTCGCTAAGTGCTGTTGCTGTAAACTGTGGTTGAGTGTTGCTGGTGCCTTCGTGCTGGCTGCGCTGCCTTGCTGGCGTTAGGACTAAGCATCAGGGTTAGGCTGCGCAGCACACACAATAGCGGAAGGCCAGGCCAGTCTACAGAGCTGTCAGACTGCGCATGTGCGTGCTGCGCTGTGAACTTTAGAATCATGGTCCTGTTTGCCCTCAGTGCCATGCATAAACACTGTGACCGGGGTCAGTGTGGAGATGGCAGCTGTGCTGGGTGACTGCAGCCAGCATGGCTGGAGCACATCTTGGCTCTGGCAGCCTGTTCCCTCTGGGCTGAGGAGTCAGCTCTGCTCCGGTTTCCTCCAGGCCTGAAGCTGCTGAGGACTGAGTGGACTGCACTCAACAGCTACAAAAGGGGCTGTTTTAGTTCTTGAATGGTTTTGGTGCTACTGAGAAAAGAATTGACACTATGACTAGTGCTTTCTCATAAGAAAAGGAAATCTGTTGTTTTGATTTAATGTCCCAGCACTTTTTTTTTTTTCGAGACAGGGTTTCTCTGTGTACTACCCTTGGCTGTCCTTGACTCACTAGTAGATCAGGCTGGCCTTGAACTCACAAAGATTCGCCTGCCTCTGCCTCCCAAGTGCTGGGATCAAAGGTGTGCGCCACCACGCCTGGCTGCCTCAGCACTATTTATGGAATTTAATATGCCCTGTTTATAAAGGACAGGAAATAGGGGAAATGGTAAAATTAGATCTTGGAATGTTTCCTATCTCTGGGTGCTCTCTGTTCAGTGAATTATCTTCTGGAAGAAAGGGAATGTAAGTGACCTGTTTTAACGACGATGCTTATGTGAGTAGGAGTTGCTTGTGCTCATATAAGTAGGAGTTGCTTGCCGTGTTCCAGAGCACTGCTCTGAGAGGAACTGGTTTTGACAGGCCAGGGAGAAACACTTCTTGGTTACTCTGCAGTTCCTGTGTAGTTCAGCCGTTACACCAGTAGTTTGGGTCTATTATTGGCATAGCACCTGAAGTATTTACTTAATCTTCCTACTTAATAAAGCTGTTTTTAAGAGAACATCACACTGTCAGTGGAAAGAAAGCATGTATGATTTGCCATAAATACTGTTAACTCTGAAATCAGTACATATAAAGATAGCCCATCAGGATGAGACTGTGGCTGGATCTCGTGCTGTAAGGCCTTTTGGTTTTGGGCAGAAAAGCCTCAAGTATAGTGAGAGTTTACAGCTGTGACCTTTCTGTAGTCTAGCCAGACGATCGGCGGACAATTAGACATCACCGTGAGTCCATTTCCAAGTGTCTAGCCAGCCACATTGCTGTCCCTACCTGGGCACCTGCTTTAAACAGCAGTGACTGGAGAAGTCCCCAGAAACTGCTCTTCCCAGGTGGTTACCAAAAGCCTACATGGCTCTCTGAGCTGACAGGACATTGTGCAAAATAGTGTTAAATTGTTTTCACAGTGTTAAAAACCTATATGCTTTTTAAATTCTTTTGGTTTTTTGAGACAGGATTTCTCTCTGTAATCCTGGCTGTCCTGGAACTCACTCTGTAGACCAGGCTGGCCTCAAACTCTGCCTGCCTCTGCCTCCTGAGTGCTGGGATTAGAGGCCTGTACCACTACGCCCGGCTCTATATGCATTTTTGTTTTGTTTGGGGTTTGTTTGTTTGTTTGTTTGTTTGTTTTTTTGAGACAGGGTTTCTCTGTTATCTTGGCTGTCCTGGACTCACTTTGTAGACCAGGCTGGCCTCGAACTCACAGTGATCTGCCTGCCTCTGCCTCCCAAGTGCTGAGATTAGAGGTTTGCGCCACCATGCCTGGCTCTCTGTATGCATTTTTAAATTAATTTTTTTGAGGATTATTTTAATTCTGTTCTCTACAGGACAGTCATTTTATTTTTATTTTTATTTTTATTTTTGAGATAAGGTCTCATGTAGCCCAAGCATGCCTCAAACTGATGATTGCTTAGACTTCTGCCTCTGTCTGTGGAGTTTTGAGATTACAGGCTTATACAACCATGACCTGTTTTATGTGGTAATGGGTGTAAAACTTAGATTCTCTTGCGTGTTAAGTAAATATTTTACCAAATGACCTACATTCCAGATCCAGTCCTTAAATTTTTAAATATGATCTGTCCTTCTCATTTGTCACAGAATCTAAGAGAATAGTACATTATCGAATGAACTTTTAAATTTAAGTCATCACTGATGTTCGTTTTATGCCTTTAGTGTTTTATTAGTTTAAACATATGAAAGTTTATTTAAGAATAACCTAAATTTTTAATGTACCATTATAGAAACAAGTTAAAGAACATGTGAGAAATTAATTGCTATGGATTTTTTTGGTTTGGTTTTTGTTGTTTTTGAGACAGGGTCTCAACTGTGTCGTCCTGGCTGTCCTAGAGCTCAGTCTGCAGACCCGCACATGCACTGCAGGTTCAACTCAGGCTCTCCTGCTGTGCGGCGGGTATGTTACTCTGCATTGGAGCCAGCTCCCCAGCTGCCGCGGGTGTCAATTATTGAGGAATAGCTTGAGCCTGTTCTGCTGTGGCTGTAGTCACTGGCTTTGTTTGTTTGTTTGTTTGTTTTGTTTTGTTTTTCGAGATGGGGTTTCTCTGTGTAACAGCTCTGGGCTATCCTGAAACTCGCTCTGTAGTCCAGGCTGGCCTTGAACTCACGGAGATCCTCCTGCCTCTGCCTCCCAAACGCTGAAATTAAAGGCATGCAGCTTAGTCACGCCCGGCTTAGTCATTGGTTTTTAAAAAAGAAAAAAAAAATTTTTTTTTTTGTTTTTTTTGAGACAGGGTCTCTCTGTGTTAGCCTTGGCTGTCCTGGACTCACTTTGTAGACCAGGCTGGCCTCGAACTCACAGCGATCCACCTGCCTCTGCCTCCCGAGTGATGGGATTACAGGCGTGCGCCACCACGCCCGGCTCTAAAATAGAAAATTTTAGGAAATTTCACTTTCCTGAAAGTTGGGTATATCTTATAATTAATAGTATGTCATGGTTTGTGTGTGTGTTTGTCTGTGTGTGTGTGTGTGTGTGTGTGTGTGTGTGTGAGAGAGAGACCGAGACAGAGACAGAGACAGACAGAAGCTGTAGCTCAGTGGTTAAGAATGCTTCTTGCAGCCGGGTGGTGCTTCTTGCTTTTCCAGAGGACTTGAGTTTGGTTCTCAACCAACTCAACTTGAGGTGGCTCACAACTGTCTATAACTCCAGCTTCAGCACATGCTCACATGTGGCATACACACACACACACACACACACACACACACACACACGTACAAGTAAAACGATTTTTTTTTTCAAAATAGGTTTTTCTGTGTAGTCCTGGCTGTCATGGAACATGCTTTGTTGACCAGGCAGGCCTGGAAATCACAGGGATCCGCCTGCTTCTGCTTCCTGAGTGAAGTGGCCTCCTGAGTGGTGGCCACTCAGGGCGTGGTGGTGCATGCCTGTTACCCCAGCAGAGGCAGAGACAGGTAGATCTCTGAGTTCTAGGACAGCCAAGGCTTCACAGAGAAACCCTATCTCAAAAAAACCTCCCCCCCCCAAAAAAAATTTAACGATATATTTATTTATATTTGCAAGTGTGTGAGTGTGAATTTAGGTATACTACATGCCTTCAGGTACCCACAAAGGCTGGAGGGTGTTGGGTCATTTGGAACTGGAGTAACAGATGGTTGTGAGCCACCTGATATGGGTGTTGGAAACTGAACCTGTGTCCACTGCAAGAGCAGTAAGTGGTTTTAACTACTGATCCATCTCTGCAGTCCCAATAAAATAGTGTATCATTTTATTTGACAATTTGTTACAGTTTATTGGTAGCTAGCCTATTCTTCTCTTTAGTTGCACATAAATGTTATATCTTAGTGGGTTTTACAGTTGATAGAGTATGATAAAACACAGTTGTAGTAGTTACATTTTAAAAAACTATCTGAAAACTTTAACCCTAGCACTTAAGTGGCAGATCAGGAGGATATGTGTCAGTTTGAGGTAACCCCATTCTACACTAGCAAGTCCAGGCCCTTCACGGTCACCTAGAGATAAACCATCTCAAAAACAAAACAAAGAGCTGGGTGGTGCTGGCCCAAACCTTTAATCCCAGCACTCAGGAGGCAGAGGCTGATCTCAGTGAGTTCAAGGCCAGCCTGGCCTACAGACCAAGTTCCAGCACAGCCAAGCCTATACAAGAAACACTGTCTCCAAAACAAAACAACAACGACAAGAAACTCTACTATGTAAAGTTGATCTGGCGAATACTGTCCCACCTATTACAGTTTTGCTTATAGAACTAGTTTAAGAAAACTGTTGGAACACCAGAGTTTAATAAAGACTTGTATCTTCTAGAAATGGGTAGTAGATTGTGGTCAATTTCAGCTCTTAGCACCGCAGCAGGTTACCAGTTATCACCACCTCCAGCCCAAGGCAGGGACCTCTATGCACCTGATCTGTAGCTGCCTGCAAATAGACTACAGAAGCCATGGCAGGCAGAAGAACTTTCTACAAATACTGTTTTTGTGTTCTGGTCACTGGTTGCTGCCCTCATCACAGCAGTGAACAGAGACAGCAGCCACTGTCACTGCATCTCCCCTTGCTGCAAGTGTGGACAGTGAAGTTACAGAATGGTGAAGAGGCACGTAAAAGGTGCTCCAACTCACCAACCCTCGAAAAGTGCAAACTGAGTGCAGTGCGACACCACCTTCACCCTAAGGGCAGCCGCCCCACAGGAGCACGAGTCATGAGGGCTATGGGTTTGAAACTAGACAGCGGCTGTATAGACGTTTGCCCAGATAGTGAAAGCCTTCTCGGTCAGTCCGTCAGTGACTGACAACTTAATAGCACACCATGCACCAGGTGGGAATGTAGGATTATCATATCTAGGAGTTCTGCTCTGGTGCTCACAATAACTAAATGAGGACACAGTACTTGTCTATCAGCACATAAATGTATAAGCATAGTATGTACAGAGAGTGGGGTATTCAGTCTTAGAAAGGAGGAACATTCTGCCATGTGGTACAGCGTGCATACATCTGGAGAACACTATGCTACATGAACTCAATCATAATTGTACTGTATGATTCCACTGATAGTAGGTAGAGTAGAGAGAATACACAGGTCCAGGAGGTAGAGTGATGGTTGTCATCATCTGAGAGCAGGGCAGACTTTGAGAGTTATTTGTTCAATGAGTGTAGACTTTGTTTTGTACGGTAAAATGAAGATTGGTGATAAGTCATGATGATAGATAATGGTGATGGGTGATGGTGATGGTTTAGAGTGTGAATGTACTCACTGACTGATGAACTGTGCACTTAAAAATGGTGAAGCTGTGGAGCTAGAGAGATGGCTCAGTGATTAAGAGCACTGTCTGAACCGAGTGTGGTGGTGCACGCCTTTAATCCCTACACTCAGGAGGCAGAGGCAGGCAGATCTCTGTGAGTTTGAGGCCAGTCTGGTCTACAAAGTGAGTCTAGGACAGCAAAGGCTGCACAGAGAAACCCTGTCTCAAAAAAACAAAAAAACAAAAAAAACAAAAACAAAAAAAAAGGAGCACTGTCTGGTTTTCCAGAGGTCCTGAGTTCAATTCCTGGCAACCACATGGTGACTCACAACCATCTATAATGTGTTATAATGCCATCTTCTTTTTCTTTTCTTTTTTTTTGGTTTTTCGAGACAATGTCCTCTTCTGGCATACAGGTATACATGTAAGTAGAGCACTCATACAATAAATAAAATCTTTTTAAAAAATTGGTGAAGATGTACATAGTTTGCCTATTTTACCACAGTAAAAATTTGGTTCAGAGCCAGGTGGTGGTGGCGCACGCCTTTAATCCCAGCACTCAGGAGGCAGAGGCAGGTGGATTGCTGTGAGTTTGAGGCCAGCCTGGTCTACAAAGTGAGTCCAGAACAACCAAGGCTACACAGAGAAACCCTGTCTCGAAAAACGAAAAAAAAAAATTGGTTCAGAGAGAAGTGGATAGGTGAAACACATTTGCACATAGGTGTTGGTGCTCCACTGTAAAGGTGACTTTTATTCTCCTGGCTCAGGTGTTGTCTGGGAGGCTTCCTGTCCTGTCTGCTAACCTGGGTAGGCCTAGTCCTGGACGCTTCTGGTCCCTGTGCAGTCTAACCTAGGCTACAATGTTTCAGCCTCGGAGACTTACTGCTTACTGCTCTTTACTAGTTCAGAGCTCTGGCCTGGCTAGTTCAACTCAGCTGTTCTGGCTCAAATTCTTTGTATTTAATCTGGCTTCTCTCTTGACCCAGAATTGCTCTGCTTGGTCTCAAACTAACTCAGCCATTTGCTTTAGTCTTCTGTCTTTACCTGAGTTCTCTCTCTGCAGCCCATCTCTATTCCTGGCCGGGTAAAAACTGATTGTTCTCTCTGTAAAACTGCCTCTAAAGTAGCTTCCCTTTCTTTCTCTTCTCCTGAGAGTTGGGCGTATCCTGTTCTGTCAAATCTTCTCTGATTCGTCATCTTTTCTACCACACAATTAGACACTTTTTTTTTTTTTTTTTTTTGAGACAGAATTTCTCTATGTTATCTTGGCCGTCCTGGACTTGCTTTGTAGAACTCACAGTGATCTGCCTGCCTCTGCCTCCCCAGTGCTGGGATTAAAGGCGTGTGCCACCATGCCCAGCAACATCATTTTCAAACATGAGTGCTTCCTTCTACAAACTAACTTTCCTTTCCTTTGGGATTAAAGGCATGTATCACCACACCTGGATAGAAAGTTTTCTTTACTTGACACTTGCTCTATACCAGGCTGGCCTTGAGCTCAGATCTGCTTGCCTCTGTCTCCTGGATTAAGGTGGGTGTATATTCCAGCCTGATCACACAGACCTAGAAGATCTTTGGATGTGAAGTCTTGCCAGCGCAGCCATGTGCTGAATTAACATTCCTCCACATACTGCAGCAAAGTGATGCCGTTCCACACAGGTGATGCTTTTCATAGGCTGTGCTCATTTGTGGATGGTACTGTTGGCATACTTTTTCATCTATTTTTATGGGGTTCTTAAACCTCTACCTTCTTTCTAAACCTTAGTCACCCTAATACCTTCCAACCCTCCAACAAAAGTTAGGAGGAAAAGGTTAGAGAGGGAAGGGGAGGTAGAATCTTTAGACTTAGTTCCTTGGGGCAAGCCCAGTCTTTGTAGTCAGGTAGCCAGCAGGCCAGCAAACAGCAAATGCCGCAGCCGGATGAACCAGCTGCAGCGCTGGGCGCTGCCATCTTCCTTGAGTGCCCACATCCTTCTCTGGGTCCGACATTTATACCCTTGCAGAGTCCTCAGAATTAAACTATCTGCAGCTGGCAAAGGCCATGACCCTCTCAGAGCAGGAGACAGTCATGTTAACAGCTGTGGACAGAGTACAGCAGCCCCGGGATTAAAACGAAAGTGTGTCTGCAGAGCATAAGTGAGATGTTGGTTTCTGTTGTTTTTTCAAAATCTTTTTCAAGAAAGGCATTCTCTGTGGGGTAGCCTTGGCTGTCCTGAACTCACTTTGTAGACCGGGCTGACCTTGAACTCAAAGAGATCTGCCTGCCTCTGCCTCCCAAGTGCTAGGATTAAAGGCATGAGCTGCCACCACCACTCGACCATAACTGAGTTTTTAAAGAAGCCCAGACTTCCATTACATGGTACCCTAATTAAAGTCCACATGTGGATGTGTTAGCAGCAGAAGTCCTGGAGGCAGCAAGTGACATCAAGGTGTTGGTGCGGTGGCTCTTACTGAAGTTGCGGGATTCAGAGTATTAGCTCCTCTCCCAGCTGTTCTTAGCGTCTTGTGTTCCCTGGATGGTAAATGCCCTTTCCTCTGTCTTTACATAGTTTTCCTGTGCAAACACCTGTCTCTGGGGCTCAGCCTTCCATAATAACAGTAATGGGAGCTGTTGATGGCTCAGCAGGCAAAGGCACTTGCTGCTAAGCCTGACAACCTGATTCTGTGGCCAGGGCCCACATGGTGGAAGGCAAGACCCGATCCTTAAAGTTATCCTCTGCGTCCACGCAGGCACGCTCAGCCTAATGACATTATCTTAAGTTGAACTCCCTGAAGAAAATCTCCTGTAGGTTTCTTGTCACCTCCTGGGGATGAGGGGTGGAATACTTTTTATGGGAGGGGCACAGTTCAGCCATTGCAACTAGACATCAGTTTTATGAACATTTATGTTTCTTCCTGTTTTCTTTTGCTTGAGTCAGCCTTGTAAAAAATATCCTTGTGTATGTCCCTTTCTGTCTTTGATTTTTGGGTTCCAAGGATGCACACATAAAACACATTCTCAGAGTAACCTCCAGAAAGCATACATGCTTAGATTTGTACTAGCAGTGTGAGTGCTCACTTCTCATATTCTTGTAAACAATATAGTAGTTTGTTTCGTTCAAATATATTTACCATTGTTTCACCTGTATGTGTTTTTGAATTTGTGTCATATGCATGCATGTTGGCTACAGAGGTCAGAGGAGGGTGTTGGGTCCTTGTAAACTGGAATTAGGAGAGGTTGTGAGCCACCATGTGGGTGCTGGGACGTGATCCCAGGTCCTCTGCAAGAGCAACACGTACTCTTAGCTGTTGGCCTGTCTCTCCATGTGTGTCTGTGTATCACACGTGCACGTGGTGTGGCTTCTGATGTCAGAAGAGAGCATTGGGTCCCCTAGAACTGGAGTTAGAGCTGTGGGCCATGTCGGTGCTGGGACGTGATCCCAGGTCCTTTGAGAGAACACATGCTCTTTATTGCCGAGCCGTCTTTCCAGATGCCCAGACTTAAACATCTTTTTTTGGGGGGAGGGCATTTGAGACAGGGTTTCTCTGTGTAGCCTTGGCTATCCTGTACTCGCTTTTGTAGACCAGGCTGGCCTTGAACTCACAGCGATCCGCCTGCCTCTGCCTCCCAAGTTACCATTCGGTAGTGTTAATAATATTCACGCTGCCATGCACAGATCCTGGGAGCTCTCTGATCAGCAGATCTGAAGTGTCAGACACTTGGACAGCTCTCCCTTCTCTCTTTCCTCCAGCCCCACAAACACCTCCTCTGCTTTTGATTGTCCCAGCACAGTGTCCTAAAGGGTTATTTTTGACAGGATTTCCTTCTTTTCTTATTTTGAATTCTTTATTTTATTTATTTTTTTAACTTTTAAATTTGGAGATAGGGTTTCTCTGTGTAAGAACTCTGGCTGTCCTGGAGCCCAGCTCTGTAGGCCAGGCTGGCCTTGAGCTCACAGAGATCCACCTACCTCTGTCTCCTAAGTGCTGGGATTAAAGGCTTGCACTACTGCTCCTCAGCTTGTCTATCTTTTTGAGAAGCTGAAAAACATTGCTGCTTTCAACCTTTCGTAGCTATTTCTGCTCTTGAAACTTCCAGACTCATTGGCAAAATGAGGTCTAGGGCCTCCTGGCTCTTGGAGGCCCTCCCCGACTCTCCTGGTACATGTTTGATGAGGTGGGTGTGGTGGTGCACTGCTTTAACAGCAGCACTTGGAAATGAGGCGGGTGGGCTCTGAGAGCTCACGGCCAGCTGCTCGAGGGTTCCGTAGGGCTGGAGAGAGATGGTTAAGAGCACTGGTTTTTCAGCCGGGTGTGGTTTACAAGCCTTTAATCCCAGCACTCAGGGAGGCAGAGGCAGATAGATCTGAGTTGAGGCCAGCCTGGTCTACAAAGCAAGTCCAGGACAGACAAGGCTACACAGAGAAACTCTGTTTGTGGGTGGGTGGCGGGGAGAAAGAAAGAAAAAAGGTGTTTTATAAAACAAAATGAAAGTAGCATTATTTTCTGTTTGCAAATCTCAATCTTGTCTGGCTTTTACCAGTTTGGTTCTAGTCTTGCACATTTCATATGTTGACTGTCAAATGTCATAGTCGCTGGAAACTACTGAACACTTGTGAAAGTGAACAGGAAAAGACAAGCACCTTAACAGTCTAAAAAAACCTTTTATCTCACTTGCCCTGGGAGGCTTGAGCCTCAGGGACCCCGGAACTTTAAGAGCTGCTGGTCTCAGGGTAGAGAGATAGCTTCAGGAGTAACGGCACTGGCTTGGGTTCTACAAGACCCAGGTTCGATTCCCAGCGCCAGTGTCTCAGCTCACAACCACTTTTGTCTCAGCTCCCAGGCATCTGATCTCCTTTTTGGTTTCCAAGGACACCTGCACACACATGTACACAATAGACATAAACTTCAGAGGATCGCCAGGGCAGGCACGCTCTGAGGAACATCAGTTGTTTGGGGGGCATGATATTGCACTTTTTTCTTGTTTTTTTAGGTCCTAATGGACATTTAAAAACTTCCTTGGTAAAATGATTGTCAGTGGATGGATGGAGATGAGAAAGCAAAAGGGACAGTTTCTCCCTGGGTCTTAGCCCTTGGGTAATGGGGGTGGAGGGGTGGAGGTGGTGTGGGGAGTGGGTTGGAAAGGTTAAAAAAGTGTGCTTGGTGCCGAAAGATGGAATGGAAGCCAGATAGTATTTGTGCATACTCTGTCAGCTTTCTGTCACTGTAATGGCCTCCCCTACACAGGCTACTTAGGAAGTAAAGAGGATTTTTTATTTTATTTTATTTTTTTATTTTTTATTTTTTGCCTCATAGATGTAGAAGTTCAGCCCTAAGTTAGACAACACCTTGGTGTGAGTATGTGTCAAAACAAGCTGTTATATCTGGAGCTAGGAAGAGAGAGAGAGGGGAGGACTGACCGATAGCCTAGAGGTGTTCCCCGTTTACCTAAGGGCCTCTCATAAGACCTCACTTCTTAAAAGTCGTCAGTTCCAGCAGCACCACCCTGAGATCAAGCCTCCCATATGACCTGGGCACTACACCCAAGCTGCAGCCTTGCTGAAGGCTTCTCCTTTGTTTTCTATTACAAGTTTGTACCTTCTCTTTTGAAGCAGGTTTTCTGGCTGTTAGTTTGTTCTCCTTTTGTGAAAGTTAATTTTTGAGAAATTCTGGTAATTGATTTACGCTTGCAAAGTGACGATCGTGGCCATTAAAGTAACTTTGAGTAGATGAATAGTTGGCCCTCAGCATGTGTTTTGTATCTGCTGTTTGGGAAGCATGCCTCAGAACCACCGTGAGAGTTCAGGGCGCGCCAAGGCACACACAGCTGGTGTGTTCTGTGGGTAGAACGTCTGTTCTCCTGGACTAATGATTAGATCAACTGTATCACTGATGCCCAGGCTCATAGATCAACTGTGTCACCAACGCCCAGGCTCATAGGATCTTTATTTCTCCTGTGATGATTGATAAGTGCTTGGTTTGTTTTTGTTTTTGTCTATTTGTTGTTGTTTTTGTTTTGTTTTTCCAGACAGGGTCTCTCTGTGTAGCCTTGGCTGTCCTGGACTCACTTTGTAGACCAGGCTGGCCTTGAACTCACAGAGATCCAACTGCCTTTGCCTCCCAATTGTTGGGATTAAAGGCGTGCGCCACCACACCCAGCCTATTTATTGTTTTTTGAGACAGACCTCAAACTCACTGAGACACTTCTGCCTTGGTGTAACGATTAAAGGCGTGTGCCATTACCCCTAGCTGTGCAAAGCGTTTTGTATTTGAATTACTTCATTTGATCCTCTTAGCCACCCTGTAAAGTAGTTCTGGTACCCTGATGTCTCAGATGAAGAGACGAAGCAGCTGGAAGGTGACAGAGCAAGGACTCTAGGCCAGGCAGACCCCAGACCCTTGCCCTGGGCTGCAGTGGAGGCTGCAAAGCATCTGGCAGCCAGGAGTCAGTAAGAGTTTATGTAGAACGTACTCTCTGTGCTGTGATCAAATTGAAGCATCAATAGCTTTTAAATTCTCTGCGCTTTAGGAAAAAGACTTCGACGTGGTGGAGCACAGTAGCAGGTTGCCTCAGCGTGGGAAGTCCTGTTTATTTCCGTTCAGGTGCTCAGGAATTTGGAGAACCTGGATGGTGGAAACTTGTTCATAACAGGCCCCCAACGATGAGACCTGAGGGAGAGAAGCTGTCTGCCTCCACTTTGAAAGTGAAAGGTAAAGTGTGAGAGCTGCCCAGGCCCAGGCTGGGGACTACCCAGCCTTCCAGCTGCCTCTGGAGCTGTGAGGCGGGACAGTTCCACAGTCTCAGGAGGGTGTGTGTGTGTGTGTGTGTTGGGGGTGGGAGGGTGTTTACTGTATGTAACTACTATAGAAAACATTTTATCATTTCCTGATGAAGTTACTAGTTTTGTCACTTCCCTTGGTGACTCCTGCCACTCCCCGTTCTTTCTGTCAGCCTGTCTTCGCAAGGCCTCTCTATTCAAAGCTGCCCTGAAACTTACTCTGTAGCACATATTAGCTGTGGAGAGTCTTCCTGCCTCTGCCTCCCAAGTGTTAGGATTACAGGCATGAACCACTGTACCAAACAGAACATTTTTTTCAGTCTTTTTTCCTTTTAGCTTTCTATTATGGAAGATTAAACCCACCTGAAGGGGAAGGGAACAGAGCGGTGGGCCCAGGGTCCCTCTCTCACAGCAGCCGCAGCCATCCCCAGTGTTGCCTTCCATCCAGTTCTCCGGCACCGCCTCCGCCCTGCCACCTACCCCTTGACTTACTTGGAATCAGATCTCAAGTGTCAACATTTTATCTGTGAATATTTCAGTCGTGTCTCTCTAGTATGTTCTTCCTTTTTTTGTAGGGTAACTATAATGTCCTTTGTGCTTAAAAGGCATTTTAGGGGCTGGAGAGATGTCTCAGTGGTCAAGAGCACTCATTGGCTGCTCTTCCAGAGGACCTGAGTTCAATTCCCAGCACCTATATGGCAGCTTACAACTGTCTGTAACTCCAGTTCCAGGGTATCCAGCCCTCTCACACAGATAAATATGTAAGCAAAACACCAATGCATATAAAATACATATTTTTTAAAGATAAAAAGTATTTTAACTCCTCATCACATATTGATATAATATATATTAAATTTTTTCCCTTTAATCTAAAAAACTTTTTTTGTTTGTTTTTTGAGATAAGGTATCTTTGTACAGGCTGGTCTTCAGTCTGCCTGCCTCTGCCTCCCAAGTGCTGGGATTGCCACTACCACCTGGTGAAACCATTTTTTTTTTTTTTTTTTTTTTTTTTTTTTGAGACAGGATCTCTCTGTGTAGCCTTGGCTGTCCTGGAGTAGCTTTGTAGACCAGGCTGGCCTCAAACTCAGAGATCCACCTGCCTCTGCCTCTGGAGTGTTGGGATTAAAGGCGTGCGCCACCATGCCCAGCTTTTTTGGGCTTTTCAAGACAGGCTTTCTCTGTGTAGCCTTGGCTGTCCTTGACTTGCTTTGTAGGCCAGGCTGGCCTTGAACTCAACAGGGATCCGCCTGCCTCTGCCTCCCTGAGTGACCCGGGCGTAGTAGCTCACTCCTTTAATCTCAGCACCTGGAGAGGCAGAGGAAGACGGATCTGTGAGTTCGAAGCCAGTCTGGTCTAGAAAGTGAGTCTAGGACAGCCACAGAGAAACCCTATCTCAAAAAACCAAACCAAACAAACAAACAAAAATAACAGATATGTGTATGCCTTTAATCCCAGTACTCTGGAGGTAGAGGCAGGCAGATCTCTGTAGGTTCAAGACTATCCTGGTCTACATAGTGAGTTCTGGACAGCCAGGGTTATCCAGTGAGATACAGACGCACGCACGCAGTAATATTAATCCTTCACATTTTCCCTTAATATGCCTTGGACTTCTTTCAATTGCAGTGCATGTAGATGTACCCTATTTTTCTTTAATTTCATTGGCTCCAGTATCTGACCATTTATGATAACATCAAAACCGTCCTCTGTTCTCTTAATTTGGGTTACTACTGCTGTGATAAAATACCATGGCCAAAAATAACTTGGGGAGGATAGGGGTTATTCAGTGTATCCTTCCAGCACTGCTCATCATCAAAGGAAGTCAGGACAGGGACTCAAACAGGGCAGGAGCCTGGAGAGCTGATGCAGAGGCCATGGAGGGACGCTGTTTTCTGGCTTGCTCTCATGGCTTGCTTAGCCTGTTTTCTTTCTTTCTTTTTTTAAAAGATATTTTTCATTTTTATTTATATTTATATGTGTATATGTGTGCTTGTATGAGTTTGTGTTCCACGTGTGTGCAGGTACCCTCAAAAGCCAGAGGACATCTGATTCCCTGGAGCTGCAATCAGAGATGGTTGTGAGCCATCGTGTGGTTGCTGGGAATTGAACTCGGGACCATGCTATCCTTCTAGCTCTTGCCTGCTTTCTTAAAGAACTCTGGACCATCTGCCCCGGGGGTGGCCCAACCCACAATGGGCTGAGCCTTTGCACATCAATTGCTAATTAAGAAAATGCCCTCCAGGCCCTCCTATAGCCTGATCATATTGAGGCTCCCTCCTCTCCAGTGACTCTAGCTTGTGTCAAGTTGACATAAAACTAGGCACACTGTTGTGAACCTGTTGGTTGTCTCTTCCTTTGTTGTTGTTGTTACTGTGTGGTGGGTGGTTGGAGACACGAGGTCATGTAGTCACGCCTTGCTTTGAACTCCTCCTGACCCTCCTGCCTCCTCTTGAGTTCTGGGATTACTGTTTTGCCACCACACTTGAGCTTTAGGTCTCTAAATTATTTGTTTAAAAATTAATTTATTTGTGTGTGTAGGGAGGTGTGGATGCCACATAAACTTATGGAGGTCAGAGGGCAAGTTGTGGGAGTCTGCTTTTCTTCCCTGTGGGTCCCAGGATGGAGCTCAGGTGGTCAGCCTTCACAGATCCCTGGGCTCTTTGAGGCATTTTCTGCTGCTGAGTCCTGAACTGTAGCCCCAACTCGCAAGGCAGTCTCAGGGAGCCTAGGCTGGCCTTGAACTCTCGTCTTCCTGCCTTTGCCTTCAGAGTACAGAACTACAGGCACGAGCCACTCTTGCTCAGCCTTTGCTCTTTTTTCTTGTCATTTTACATGTGCTACAATTTTTCAAATTCTGGCATATGTACAAATTATGATAAATTATTGAAAACAGTGTTGCCGGATCGAAGAGTATATTTAGTTAAAAATGTTAGTGGTGATGCCAAATTACCCTCCACTATGTTAGTAAAATTTATTTAAAAAAAAAATAGGAAGGTACATCATATTCTTGGTGATCATTGTGACATTTTGCCAGTTCTAGTATGTGAAAGAGAATTGATAGTATTAATTGTTTAAATGTACATTGCAGCTTTTGTTTAAGAAGGTCTTGCTATTATGGGCTGGCATTAACTCCCTACTTACCCTCTGGCTTTGAACTTAAGAGCCTCAGCCTCCTTATAGGTGTGCACCATCACACATGACTAAAACTTTGTTTTGAAAGAGAGGCAAGGTTTTTGGTTGGGGCATTCATTGAACATTTTTTGTGCATTGAACATGATGCCAAAAGTACATTATGAAAGAAGTAGTTAACATTTTAAAAAAATTAGTTAAGGGCATGGAGAGATGGTTTTGCTATTAGGAGCACTTGAGGCTTTTGCGGAAGGCCTGAGCTCATTTCCCAGTACTCACATCAAGGTGGCTCACAACCACCTGCATCCAGCTCCAGGGACTCTGGTGCCTTCTCTCACCTATACATAATGCCCAGAAACACGTACATACACATAAGAATAAAATTATTATTATTGTTATTATTCGTTTTTGTTTTTTCAAGACAGGGTTTCTCTGTGGAACAGCTCTGGCTGTCCTAGAACTCACTCTGTAGACCAGGCTGGCCTCAAACTCATGGAGATCCACCTGCCTGTGCCTCCCAAGTGCTGGGATTAAAGGCGCGCTCCACCATGCCTGGCCTCTAAAATGTATTTTTAAAAGAACAGTTAACATAGAAATTATTCATTCTTTTCTGATAGCTTCAAAGCCAACACTGGATCCCATCATTACTGTTGAGGGACTCAGGAAACGGGCAAGTCGCAATCCTGTGGAGTCCGCCATGGAACTGAAAGAGAAGCGGTCTCGAACCCAGGAAGCTAAAGACATCAGAAGAGCGCAGAAGGAAGCGGCCAGCCTCCTTGACAGGAGCACCTCTTCTACCCCCGTCAAGTTCATCAGCAGAGGCCGGAGGCCAGATATGGTTCTTGAGAAAGGAGAAGTGATTGACTTTTCTTCCCTGAGCTCCTCAGACCGCACCCCCCTCACAAGCCCGTCTCCTTCTCCCTCTCTGGATTTCTCTGCCCCCGGGACACCGGCCTCGCATTCGGCCACACCTAGCTTACTTTCTGAAGCAGACCTCATCCCAGACGTGATGCCACCCCAAGCCTTGTTTCATGGTAAGACTTGCTTGTTTCCCCTGGGCGTGAGCCTTGCGCTCTGCCTTCCCGCTTTGCTGTGTCTTGACGACAGTACTTTGTACTTTGCGCAGATGATGATGAGCTGGAAGGAGATGGAGTTATAGACCCAGGCATGGAGTACATCCCACCCCCAGCTGGGTCAGCAGCTTCCGGGCTGGCTGGGAGCAGAAAGAAGGTCAGAGCTCCTGAGCAGATAAAACAGGAGGTGGACAGCGAGGAGGAGAAGCCAGACAGGATGGATGGAGACAGCGAAGACACAGACTCAAACACATCTCTGCACACTAGGGCTCGAGAGAAGAGGAAGCCACCCTTGGAGAAGGACATGAAGCCCAAGGGGCCCAGGTACACGCCTGTGAGCATCTATGAGGAGAAGCTGCTTCTCAAGAGGCTGGAGGCGTGCCCCGGTGCTGTGGCCATGACTCCAGAAGCCCGGAGGCTGAAGCGGAAACTGATTGTCAGGCAAGCCAAGAGGGATCGAGGTTTACCACTGTTTGACTTGGACGAGGTTGTGAACGCTGCGCTTCTGTTAGTCGATGGGATTTATGGAGCCAAAGATGGAGGAGCTTCCCGGCTTCCAGCTGGACAAGCCACATACCGCACCACCTGCCAGGACTTTAGGATCCTTGACCGGTACCAGGTGATGTGGGGTGAAGCGGGGGTGGGGCAGCACCAGGCAGGGCTGCTGTTACTGGGCGACTTTGATTTCATGAGTAATTTGGGGAGAAGAAAGCAAACAAAACTTGCTGGGCTCCTCTTCCAAAATTGCTCATCATTTAATGCCCCTTCATATATCTGAGTTTCTTTCAAGGAATAGCCTAGTCTTTTTTTAATTTTTAATTTTTATTTATTTATTTTTATATTTATTTATTTATTATTTATTATTATTATTTATTATTTATTTATTTATTTATTATTATTATTTTTTGGTCTCTCTCCCTTGAGGGTAGCTATATGTGGTCAGTTTCATGGTTTTGATTGACAGATTTGTTGAGGACGTGTAGTAGCCTAGACCTTGCCTAGCTGGAGCTGTGGGTGTGTAAACATCTATGTACTTAGGGCTCAACATGAAGAAATACGGGGTCAGGACTGCTAGACTGTACCACCAGCAGTAGTGATCTAGTTTTGCCAGCACTTGGCCTTCATCTGCCTTAACTTTTACCAATCCAACGGCCGTGAACTGTAATTTATCACATATGTACATCTCTTTGATTACAGGTGAAGTTGAACGTT
This sequence comes from Acomys percivali, assembly GCA_907169655.1. Classification (NCBI taxonomy): domain Eukaryota; kingdom Metazoa; phylum Chordata; class Mammalia; order Rodentia; family Muridae; genus Acomys; species Acomys percivali. Next base: position 5,406,638 of record OU015742.1, on the reverse strand, counting down.
CTGTGTTTCCTGTTTTCTTCTCCGTAAACTGCTTGTTTAAGAGAGTCTTTGACAATTTCTTCTTGTCCTCTCTGGGCTCTTGTGTGGTTGTCAGTGGCCACACTGCCAGGCACCAGGCCTCTTGCTCTGGGTGGGCTTGGCTTGTGTGGGTGCCCTGGCATTTGATGGTCTCCTTTCTGGAGCTCTCCCCATTTCCTGCTCTACTTCCTCTCTTCTGTCTCTCAGGAGTTCTCTGTCGTGTTGAGTTGGCATGGCTTCTGTGTGAAGGGCCTGGTAGTAAGTACTGTAGCTCTGTGTGGCACGCCGTCTGGCTTGGAACTGAGACCTGCCTGTGATCGCAGCAGCCATGGTAGGAAATGACACCAGCTGTGCCCAGTGCCTCATTTATGGCCTGAGGGCTCATATCACAGAGACGGCGCTTCTAGGTCCTGACCTAGAATGTAGTTCTCTGTATTGTTAAATGTTGTCTGTGATTGCCCCTCCCTCCGTGCCCTTTCTGGCCCTCCTTTCTTTTTCTTCTTGTGTTGCTCATTTAAACCATAGTGGATGCTGATTTTTCTCTCTATATTAATTTCTTGCTAGACTGCTTACTCTAGCAGTTCTTTACAACATGGTCTCTTTTAACATTTATTTATTTCCTTAGTATGTGCATGTGCATGCCATGGCACATATGTGGGGGGTCAGAGCACAGCTTTCTGCAGTTGGTTCTCTTTGACCATGTGGGTTTTAGAGTTGGACTCAGGTCTCAGGCTTGGTGCAAGTGCCTTTACTTAAGAGCTTTCTCACCACCCTAAATACCGTCTTTTTGGGGTATATCTTGGAAATCTGTATGCCTAGGATATCTGTTTCACTCTTGGATCTAAACAATCACTTACAAAATTGCAGTTTTGTTTTCTCCTTTGACATTTTGAAGTTGTAACTTCGCTACTATCTTTGTACTGTGTTGCCCCTGAATGTTCGAGACAGCCTCTCACTGTGTAGCACTGGGTGAAGTGGAGCTCAAGGATCTGCCGCCCTCTGCCTTCCGAGGATTGGAACTAAAGGGCTGAGCCAGGCCTTGCCTTGAGAACCCCATTTTCAACGTTTTTTCTCTTTGTGGACTCCTTTTTAAAAATCCTTCCTCCTGGAAGCTTCTAGATGTATTTTTCTGATTGTCAGTGTGTTTCCAGTGCCTTTTCTGTCGTTTATTGTACCTGACAACTGTCCTCTTGGGTTAGCAGTTGTGTGAACTTTGCCTGGGGTGAAATAGACATCTATTTGCCCCAGATCAGCCCCCAGCAATAGACCAAAACAACAGCTCCACTCAAGTCTGTGGTAAAAATACTGAGTTTAATTATGTCAGGGTTTTAGTTTCTTTACCTGTTGCTGTGAGAAAACACCTGACAGAAGCAGTGTAAGGGAGAAAGAGTTTCTTTTGGTTAGCGATCCAAGTTCAGTCCATCATGGTGAGTAGGGGAGCAGAGAGAGCTCGGGAGCTGCTCAGCTGGGCTCTGTTATCAGGCAGAGAGCAGTGGACTATCATGCTTAGCTCCTTTTCCTGTTCTTCCCCAGGTGATGGCCCTACCCACAGCAAGCAGCTCCTGCCACTTCAGTTAATGCCGTCCACAGAACCCCTGCAGGCATCCCGAGATGCCAGTCCCCAGCTGCTCCTAGATTGAGTCTGGTTGATGTTAACACTAAACATCATGGGTTCTGGCAGGAGTGTACAGGGTTACTCTAGGAGTGTGGGCAGCCGATGGCAGGCAGATCTCTGCACTAACTGTTCATAGGTCCTGGGCAGAGGAATGACCTCATGAGCGCCCCGCATTAACCATCTGTTCTCTGTAAATCCTGGGGGAGGGGTGTGGTCTCGTGAGCCCTTTCCCGCCCCCCCACAGACAGTTAATGGCTTGTTCAGGTCTCCTTCAGGTAGTCAGGGGCACTGATGGGCCACCCATGGCACGCCTGCCGGATGGCATTCCACAGCAGAGGTGCCTGGTGTGCTGTGAGCTTCCTTTATCTGTGGTTTGGTGTCTGACAGTGATTAGAGTTGTAACTGCTCCTCGCTTTCTGTTCCTTTCCTTCTGGAGGTAGTGTCATAGCTGTCCTGTTCCCTACAACTCTTGGGTATTCTGTCTCACTCATTTCTAGTCTCTCTTTCTCTGCCTTTCTGCGTGGGAAGGTGTTACTACAGATGTTCACACTTAGGAAGTGTCCTGAGCTCTGTCCAGGTCACTGATGAGTCCACTGCCAAAGGCATTCCTGATTCTGGAGCTGTGCTTGACCTCGATGCATTAATTTAGCTCTTTCTTAGGACTTCCAGCTCTTTTTGAACTACCATCTTCTCTTTCACACTTGCCCCTGAGAGCATGTGACACACCAGTTACCCCTGTTAAGTGTCTCTCCAGGAACTGCAGTGTCCCTGCACTGGGTGTGCTACCGGAGCTTGCCCGTCTCCTCAAGGGAGGGAGCAGAGTCTGTGTAGCCTCGCGTCTCTGTCCAGTAAAGTAAGGGGCCCTGCACTGTCACTCGCCATTTCCTCTTGCCCAGAGTCACGCAGTCTAACCCCTCAGGAGCCCTTGCTGCTGTTCTCTTCCTCTGCCATTCCTGCTGGGATGTGGAATGCTCAGTTCACCACAGTGGTGCCTTTCCTCTGTCTTGAAGGTTCCAGCAGACAGTTGCCTGGCAAATTTGGTTGGCAGCCACCCACTCAGAGCAGCCCCTGAGAGGGGTGTGACCAGGCGTTTCTGGCCCCTCTGGGGAACCCTGCTCTGTTCTCACTGTGGTACTAGTTTTGTTTTGTTTTTTACCAAGACAGGGTTTCTCTGTGTAGCCTTGGCTGTCCTGGACTCACTTTGTAGACCAGGCTGGCCTCGAACTCACAGAGATCCACCCGCCTCTGCCTCCTGAGTGCTGGGATTAAAGGCATGTGCCACCACGCCCGGCTGTGTTACTAGTTTTAGCCACTTTTTCCTTCTAGGCTTTTCCTCAGCCTGTACTAATATCTGTGGCCTCTCCTAGGCTGGGTTTGCAAAGGGACCCAGCAGCACACCTAAAGACATTTAACCCTGTCACATAGTACTGACTCTGAAACTGTTTTGTCCCTGAAACTTTGCAATTCAATAAGTGTAAACTGAGAGCCAGTTGTGGTGGCGCACGCCTTTAATCCCAGCACTCAGGAGGCCAAGGTAGGCAGAGTGTTGTGAGTTCGAGGCCAGCCTGGTCTACAAAGCGAGTCAGGACAGCCTAGGCTACATAGAGAAACCCTGTCTGGAAAAACAACAACAACAACAACAACAAAAATAACCAAAAAAGAAAGAAAGAAAGAAAAAGTAAATTGAATAATATTCGTCAGGCACTATTCCAGCTGGGATACCATGGTGAATTAATGCTAGCTAGGTTTCTGCCCTCTGCAGCCGACATCCTCACACAGGGAAATGACAGGGTCGGCTCCCTGAGCCTAGATCCACTGACTGAGTGACTGAGGTGTGTGTGTGTAACGGGCGATAGGGGAGGAGGCTGGTGCAGGAAGACCACTATGTCCGGGAGTTGAGAGAGATAACCTTGCAAGAAGTGTGGGCAAGGAGTGCCAGGAGGAGAAAAACTGGACTGAAGGCCAGACACAGGCCCTGAGGCACAGGAAGGACTGGTAGATAGGATGGGAACATGGTGACAGGAGTGTGGTCCTGGAGATGAGGCCACAGTGTGACAGGGCACAGATGAGGACTTCGAAATCTATTCTGGACATACAGTGGGAAACTACATAAGAGTTGTGAACAATGACCATGAGTTGATGTTTGCTTTTTAAATAAGGTCTCATTGTGGAGCCCTGACTAGCCTGGATCTCACTTTGTAGACCAGACTGGCCTTGAACTCACAGAGATCTGTCTCTGCCTCCCTAGTGCTAGGATTAAAGGTGTGCGCCACCATGCCCACCTAGTTAATCTTTAAAAGAAGTATCTTGGCTCTATGCAGAAACTGGACAGTGTGGGCCAAGAGGAGGCAGTGTTGGTCCAGGTGTGGGAAAGTGTTTTGGAGAAGAGTAGAAGCTGCGGAGATAGGGGAGCTCTTTAATATCCCTGAGTCTGCACAGTGCTTACCTGAGCCTGTTAGAGGGAGGAATTCTTTTGTGGAGCGATGATGACTACAAATTTTCTTACACTGCATTGAAAGCCACTCCCAAAATTGGTGGCTTGATGTAATAACTACTAAATATTTCTTGAACTTGTGCGGCAGCCTGGACTCAGCCTATTGGTTCTTTTACCCTGTGAGATGAATGGTTGGCCACTGGGGCCCTGTCTGTGTCCTGCCTGTGTCCTGGGGCCACTGGGGTCCTGTCTGTGTCCTGCCTGTGTCCTGGGGCCACTGGGGTCCTGTCTGTGTCCTGCCTGTGTCCTGGGGCCACTGGGGTCTTGTCTGTGTCTTGGGGCCACTGCTCATTCACTGGCCTAGTTGGAGCCACCTGGCAGCCAGTGCATCGAGGTAGAAGAGGCTGCTGGTTGTCTTAAGACTTAGGTTTGAAGCTGCAGGTGCTGCATCTGATGGGCTGATGGGCCACAGCTCTTTACAGAGGGCTGGTAGGGGGTAGACACCACCTTCTGACACAGGAACCATTATACTGGCAGGGGTGAGAGGAGGTGCTAGTGGTTGTGTTTGGAAACTGCATGCTACAGCTTTGAAGATTGCTTTGAAAGAAATTCACTTGCAGTCTTGGAAGAATTTCAAAGCTGGCTTTTGAGGAGTTTGGTGTCCAGGCTGGAAAAGTCTGCAGGTGAATTACAAAGAAAGAAACCTTGCTCTTTCGACAAGTTATTTTCTAGCCTATGAACAAACTGATGCTAACAGACAACTTGGTTTCTAAGCTTCATCTTGGCACCCCCTTTGTAAAGGTCTTTTAATCATTGTTGGAGCTCTTTGCTGTTACAACCCTAATTGAGGTGTTCTGTTGCTACATGACCTAGGGCCCCGGGTTAGCAGTCCTCACTGGAGAGCAGCACACTCCAGTGTGGCCAGTACAGCAAGCATGTGAAACCACCCAGTTCTGTCTCAGGTCCTGCCTAACTAAGGCCACATCTTTGCCTAGTCTCTGGTGTGGTCTCCTTGCTGTGGTGACAAGTTTTAGGGCTAGTAAAAAATATCACCCCTGTGTTTGCCATATTTACTTGATGAAAAAGAGGACACAGTTTAAAAAAAGAAAGAAAGAAAGAAAAAGTCCGTTGGCCCTGATAGCTCTTCAGATAAAAGCATGGAGTTGGCTGGTGGTGGTGCACGCCTTTAATCCCAGCACTCGGGAGGCAGAGGCAGGTGGATCGCTGTGAGGTCGAGGCCAGCCTGGTCTACAAAGTGAGTCCAGGACAGCCAAGGCTACACAGAGAGACCCTGTCACAAAACAAAACAAACAAACAAAAAAAGATAAAAAAAACATGGTTGTATAATAAATATAACTAGCTCATCCATGTTAGTTTTTTGTTTGTTTTGCATCTAGTTTTCAGCGACGTCTCGTGAAGGTTCTGTCAACACAACCTGCCCCTGGCGCACAGAAAGGCCATCGGCACGCGAGGTGGGTTATTTTCATATAAATTGCTTCCTTCCACAGACCGCCTTACCGACCAGGAGAGGGTTCCGGCACCAGACCACCAGGTTTCTGTACCGTTTGGTGGGATCAGAAGACCTGGCTGTGGACCAGAGTATTGTCAGCCCTTATACTTCTCGGATCTTGAAGCCTTATATCAGGTATCCATGATGTCATGGGCGTCAGGAGGGGTGATGCTGGGGGCTTCTGTGCCCAATCTGCAGGGGTAATAAATATGGCCTGACAGGGAGCAGGTTCAGGCAAGGACAGACAGGGTATCAAAAGAGGTATCAAAAGCAGGACTGAGTCAACGTTGATTACTCACAGCGATCGGCCTGTCTCTACGTCCCTGAGTGCTGGAGTTAAAGGTGATACCATGCCAGGCTTACTTTAGATTTTTTTGGGCGGTGGGTGGGGGTTTCGAGACAGGGTCTCTGTGTAGCCTTGGCTGTCCTGGACTCACTTTGTAGACCAGGCTGGCCTCGAGCTCATGGATATCCGCCTGTCTCTGCCTCCCTTAGATTTTTTTGTTTTGTTTTGTTTTTTTAAAGATGGTCTCTGCACAGCCCTGGCTGTCCTGGAACTATGTAGACCTGGCTCGTTTTGAACTTACAGAAATCCTCCTGCCTCTACCTCCCAGTGCTGGGATTAAAAAACATGTACCACCATACCTGGCTCTTGTTCACTATCTTAACCATTTTTTAGTTTAAATATCACAATTGTGTATAGTTAGTAGTCTGTGACCTGAAAAGTAAAAAAAAGGAAAGCTGTCTCAGTTGAGCCAAAATCTGAGAATTGAATACTGGGACAGTTTCTGTTTTTTGGGGGGGCAGGGGATGGGGAATGCATTCTGTGGGTGTATGTGCGTAAGTGCAGGTGCACTGATCTGTGCAGGGCTGTGGTTGACTTTGAGTATCTTGCTTTATTACTTAGAACCTTTTTTAAAAATTAAATTTAATACATTTTGAGACAGGGTCTCACTGTGTAACCTTGGCTGGCCTGGAACTCATTGTGTAGATCAGGCTAGCCTTGAACTCACAGAAATCGGCCTGTCTCTGCCCTTTGAGTGCTGTGACTAAAGGCATATGCCACCACACCTGGATTGCACCTTTGAAAAAAATAATTAATTAATTAGGGCCGGGCAGAAGCAGGTAGATCTTTGTGAGTTCAAGGCCATCCTAGTCTACAAAGAGAGTCCAGGACAGTCAAGGCTACACAAAGAAACTCTGTCTCGAAAAAACAAAACAAAACAAAAAATAAATAAAATAAAATAATTAGTCCATTTATTTTTGTTTTTTTCTGAGACAGCTTTTCTCTGTGTAGCCTTGGCTCTCCTGAACTTGCTTTGTAGACCAGGCTGGCCTTGAACACACAGTGATCCATCTGCCTCTGCTTCCCCAACTGCTTGGATTGCAGGTGTGTGCCACCATGCCCTGCTGCACCTTATTTTTTGAGACTAGAGTCTTTCAGTCAACCTAGAGAGCTGACAGTGGCTCGCAAGCTCCAGGGATCTCCCTGTCTGTGCTGTAAGCACTGACACACCCACCTTTATGTGCCTATGCCTGACTCAGGTCCTCACGCTCACAGAGCAAGTACTTTACCTTCCCAGCCATCGCCAGCCTCTTCCTTTCTTATTGGACAGTTCCTAATGAATACGTTGTCCAAGCAGTGACTGGAAGCTGAGCTTCCTAGAGCAGCCATGCTTACCCTGCAGCTCCACTGTACCTGATCCGCCTAGCACTAGGTTTCTGGGCAAACCTGTAGAAAGGCCATTTGCAGGCCCGTTGCAGCCTTTGTCTCATGATCTCCTGCTGCCAGCAGAGTCGGCCAGCCCCTCCTCTGGCCTCTGCTCATGCTAGAGAAGCATTCCTGTGTCAGGCACTTCTGAGCCAATCTAAATGCTGCTTCTGTTTCTCACTTCACGTCATGCAGTTCCTGGTGGGTACCAGACGGGCCTGGCTTAATCCGCAGTCAGATTCAGAAAGCATTACAGCTGTGAGTGGCTAGCTAGCATTTGGAGCCGCGTGACTGACTGACAGTGTGATACTGCAAGCAGCTCAGAGTAGCTGTGGAGTGGATAGCTAGCAGTAATGAGTGTTTTCTTGACTTTAATTTGTTTATTTTCTGTGCTGGAGGCGTGATTATGAGACAAAGCCACCCAAACTGCAGCTGCTGTCACAGATTCGTTCCCACCTGCACAGGAGTGACCCTCACTGGACACCTGAGCCCGATGCGCCTCTCGATTACTGCTATGTCCGACCAAATCACATCCCGACCATCAACTCTATGTGTCAGGAGTTTTTCTGGCCTGGTATGTTTCTACTTCCAAACCAGGCAGACTGATTTTTCTGTATAAATTACCCAGATAGGTTTTTAAATAGTGTCCGCCATGTGACTATAAACTCTTCACTCTTGATTTCATTTAGTCTGTCATTACTAACATAGAGATATTAAATCATTAATGACTCTGGCTTTCCTAAGACCAATAAGTAGCAATTAAAGTAATCAACAGTGTTTTTGTTTGTCTCTGCTTCCAGAAGCAAAGATTCACCTTGTTTTGCTTCTTCTGTGTTTAGATGCCGGGAAATGTCTCTCCAAGATACACAGACTCCCAGCTGAGCGTGTAGACACTTTGGGTTTGGCCTAAGAGTTCTTTATGATTTATTGTTTGGCTATTTCTTAGAGAGTGTTAGGACACCCAAAAGATGTTTTTAAGAAGCCAGATGCCTCCTGACTTCAGAAACCAGGATGACTTATTATTTTATCAGCCGAGACCTAGGCTGTCAATCAGTAATTTCATTGCTAATGTAAGCACATTCTCTGTGGGCCTTCTCTGACACCTGTGGGACACATCTGTCTTGCAGATGGCACAGATTTTATGCCCTGCTTATGGCCTGACACTGGTGCCATCTCTCTTGCAGAGGTGCTGGGCATACAAGTCATGATGTGGGAGTCACATCTGCTTTAACCACACTTGATGCACGCCACCTTAACATTTCTATTTTATTGTGAAAACTTGCATAGACTGTGTGCCAGTGGTGTGTAAGTGGGAGAAAGCAAATAATGTTAACAGGCTTGTGAGAGGCATAGCCATACAAACCTGCATCCTGAATCCTTTCCTCAGATCTGCAGTGGAAGGAGAGGACAGATCCCCAGTTGTCCTTGGACCTCCACCCACATAACGTGGCCCTGGTGTGCCTGTGCTCATACACACTCACACACAACAAGATAATAACATTTGAAGGAAGAAGAGAGAGCGAGAAAATGGTGTTGGCACTTTCAGGGCCCTCCACCCCTGCTCTGTCAGGGCTCAGCATGTACCTCGTCTTAACATGTTGCAAGAAATAAGACATTTTAAAGTGGGCCAAGTCACACACATGGTACACGAGGCTGAGTCAAAGCCAGGTGTGTCCCTCCTGGGCCTGGACAGCTCTCTGCTACCCAACCTGTCCTGTCTCTCTGCTTCTAACATATGTACTTAGAAAAGACTATGTTAATTTTGATATTTTCTAAAATGTATTTTTCTGGTCTGAATGTGTGGTATCTATGGTAATGTCTTTGCCTCCAATTTGGGGAGTTTTTTAGCATGCAGGTGTGACGATAAGAACAGGCTGAGCAGCTTGTTCAAAAGTCCCAAAAGACAGACGGTCTGAGTGTCCGGCTGGCTCTTTTCCGTAGGCATCGACCTGTCTGAATGTCTGCAGTACCCAGACTTCAGTGTTGTGGTCCTTTACAAGAAGGTCGTCGTTGCCTTCGGCTTCATGGTTCCGGACGTGAAATACAACGAAGCTTACATCTCGTTCCTGCTTGTTCACCCGGAGTGGAGGAGAGCGGGGATCGCCACCTTCATGATCTATCATCTCATTCAGGCAAGCGCCCTCTGCTCAGGACTTAACCTTAACCTAAGTGCTTCCTAGAAAAGGGTGGAGGAGGCACGGTGAGGCTGACTGGCTTGTCCAGCACAGCCACGTGAAAGGCAGCCGTTCTCAGCAGTCACGAGACCGTGGAGCACATGGATGTGTCCTCCAGCCCCTAAACTACACCTTATTCTTGGCCTCAGAGAAGCCCCTAGGTGAACACGTGTCAGAAGTGAAACACGTGCTGATGCTGTTCTGCTCTTAGAGTCGCTCATGGCTTTGGGGAGTGGCTATACTGTCTGTTTATAAGTGTTTTATCACAATTGAATTAATAGTAGGACATTATGAATGAATGAATGAATGAATGAATGCAATGATTTTTTTTCCTCCTGCAAGCAAAAGATTGTCTGTTTTGTTCTTTAGGCAGGATGTTGATACGAAACCCTGTTGGCATGGGACTTAATTGTGTCACTATTAATCAGTGTTCTATTGCTGTGAAGAAACCGTGACCAGGGCAACTCTTATAGGAAGAAAGCATTTAGTTGGGGCTGGCTCACAGTTTCAAATACTGATATTCCTTGATGACTAAGCATTCAAATCCATGAGCCAATGGGGCCATTCTTATTTAAACCACCGTAGTCACCCAGGCTAGCCTTTAGCTCATGGTAATCTTCCTGCCTCCGCCTTTTGAATGTTCATATTATAGGCTTGAGCTACCACCCAGCTAGTGTATTTTACTTGTTTGAGGCAGGACTTCACTATGCAGCATTGGCTGGTTTAGAACTCAGAGGTCTCCCTGCCTCTGCCTCCTAAAGGCTTATGCCACCACTCCTGGCCTAGCAATGAACCTTTTACTCATAAACATTTTTATTGAATGAGCTCTATAGGCAGCTTATTTGTTTCTTTGAACCTTAAACTTCTCAGGTACAGCGACACCAAGCAAGAGCATTTTTTTTTTTCAAGAATTCTTGTAAATTCTATTTAGAAACTATTTGGTATAGAAGATTATGCAATATTGATTTGGACAAAATTCTTTGTTTTATTTTGGGGTAAGGTTTCCCTGTATAGCATTGGCTGGCTTGCAACTTAGATCTTCCTGCCTCAAGAAAGGACAGAAGGGAGAAAGGGTTTTTCTAATGCTTAATGGAGTTTGCCTTTCCAATTATTAATGAAATTCACTTCATAATTCCTGGGTGTGGGCAGGAATCTTGATCTTTCTGTCTTTCTTTCTTTCTTTTTGTTTTTCAAGACAGGATTTCTCTGTAGCCATGGCTGTCCTGGACTTGCTTTGTAAACCAGGCTGGCCTTGAACTCACAGAGATCCACCTGCCTCTGCTTCCCAAGTGTTGGGTTTAAAGGCATGGACCATCATGCCTGGCTTTTTTTTTTTTTTTTTGGTTTTTGAAGACAGGGTTTCTCTATGTAGCCATGACTGTCCTGAACTCAATTTGCTGACCAGGCTGACCTGGAACTCACAGCGATCTCCTGCCTTTGCCCCAGTGCTGGGATTACAGGCGTGCGCCACCACACCTGGCTGTGGGCAGGAATCTTGAAAAGCATCATCCTAGAAGTCACCCGTAATGCAGAGACTGCAGGACATTGCCTGGTGTTCACACGTGTTGACTCCATGGAAACTGGCTCAGTTGTTTTTCCATATCCCTTTCTGTGCTTCGTACTTCATACAGGGCGTCTCTCTACTGTTTCCGTTCTCCTCGTGCAGGATGCCTGTGCAGCTCTCTGGCTCCCTTGTTACCGGCAGGGGCTCAGAAGGCATCCTTGGTGCTGAGGTTGAGGCCTAGCATGGAGACTGGCCCTTGCTAATCCCTTTTTTCCTTGTGGGCACTTTGTGTCCCAATCAAACTGTAGCCCAGGGCCCAGATATGGTCTCAGTCTATAGTACTTGGTGATGGCCCTGATTAAATGTCTATATTGACTACCTAAACTCTATCTAAACCACTGCTATTACCCCATAGAACTGCTGTGTCTGCTCACACCATGCTATTGGTCTTGGGTTGGTTACTGTGCTCTCTTGTGTCAGATGTTAGGAGACACAATGAAAAAATAGAGAAAGAAAGAAACTCTCAGTTGCCTTCTACTACGTCCTTGACAGCCAGAAATCAATGTTTACAACTGTCAACCGTAGCATTTTGGTGCCTTCCTCATTAAACAGGTTCATAGCTGTGTGGCCTGGAGTGCATCACTCTGTGGCTGATTAAAGAATCTAAATGTGACTTCATGTTCATAGAAACACCTCTGTTCTTCCTCCCTAAATACAGAAGCCTCGATTCTGGGAAGTTAATTCTGTGAGGTGTAAAGGGACCTGAGGACTCAAGTACACAACATCTTCAGGCTTTATAATTAAAAGTTAGTCACAGGTTTGGAGATGGTATAGCTGTCATTTATATGGAAAAGAGAAATTCTCGCTGTCTAGTTCTTCAAGGTTGCCATGTTGAAGGCTTCTGCACACAATATGTCTGATATTTAAACTTACTTGAATTATAAGTACAGTAATATGGAGAGGCTGGTGAGGGAGTCAGCAAGTAAGAGCATTCCCGCTGACTTGATGGCCTGAGTTTACTCCCTGCAGCCCAGTGGAGAAGGACAGAGCCACTTGCAGTGTCTTCTTACCTCCAAGTTGTGCAGCATGGCATGTATGAGCCCACACACACTGCCGCTAATACACAGTAATTGAAATAATAAGACGGGTCTGGAGAGAGGACTCAGCTCTTAAGAGCACTTACTGTTTTTGCAGAAGACCTAGGTCTGGTTCCTAGCACCCATGCGGTGCCTCACAATCATCTCTAACTCCTTTCCAGGGGTCAACACCTCTTCTGACCTCCAAAGGCTCCTACATGCACGTGGTACAGTCACCACACATATGTAAAATAAGATAAGTAAGTGTAATACAATAAAGTATCCTTGTGCCTTTTGCTGCAAGGTAGAAGCAACTTTCCAGGCCACATGAATCCCTGTGCACTGCGGGACACACAGCTCGGAGGCTGAGTGCTCGGCCTTCCAGCGGTTGCTAGGTGCTGCCATGCCTCAGCCCCATCTCCTGATGTTCCCCTGCTTCCTTCTGAAGAATGTTTTCCTTTGCTCCGTTTCCCTCGGCCCTGTGGCTTCTTTATCTTGTGTTTCTCCACTCTGGCAGACGTGCATGGGCAAGGATGTGACACTTCACGTCTCAGCAAGCAACCCTGCCATGCTGTTGTACCAGAAGTTTGGCTTCAAGACTGAGGAGTATGTTCTGGATTTTTATGATAAGTATTACCCACTGGAGAGTACAGAGTGTAAACATGCGTTCTTCCTGAGACTCCGACGCTGAGGGGAACCCAGTTCTTCCAGAGAATCGTGGATGCTGTTCTTCAGGAGCAGTGCAGGCTGTTATTCTAGAAGTGGGCCCTGCTCTCCTATGGGTAATAGCTTCCACATGGCCCAGCTGGGTGAGTGAAGCCATGTGCAGTGGTACAAGTGGGCAGCTCTTCATCCAGAAACCCTCCAGCGTGTCCTGAAGTGGCCTTCCAGCAGCATCCTGGACTCCACTATTAGCCAGAACCAAGTGATCTGCCATCTTCTTTCCGTACAGTAGTGAGTGAGCACAAAAGAAAGAGCTTCTAAACTGAAGCATTCGGGAAAGGGCCTGCTTGTCCTGTGTTAGCGGGATTGAAGATTTGCAGTGCCTGTGTGGCCCTCTGCTGTCCTAGGATGAGACATAAGGTGTCAGGAATGACCCCAGCCTGTTCCCAGCCTGTGGTGTGCTGTCAGGGTCCCTCAGAGGACTCATGGGGCCCTGAAGTCCTTTTGTCTCTTGCTGACTTTGGTCCCAGTCAGGAAGAATATACTCAGTGTCTAGCTCCGTGCTGCTGTACCTCATGTACCTGTTAGCATCTCCTGGCAGGGACACTGACCTGGACTAGAGTTCACTCTTGACCTGGCCTAGGAAATAGCTTGGGAGGAACAGTTGAACTTGGTACATTAGATGTCTGCCCTGGCCCTTCTCCCGCTCAGGACAGTTGCATCATGGGAGCAGAGGAATGGCGTGGTGCAGGCAGAACTGGATGTCCTGTCCCCAGGATAAAGCTGCTTCCTATGTTGAAAATGTTGGAGATGTACTACAGGTGTCTTGGGACCCAGTAAGTCCATTTCCAAAAGCATCAGATATTCTCAAATAAAAATCTTTACCGTAAACAACTCACAGCCAGGGCTTCAGCCCAGTCGTTTGCACTTGTCTTTAATTAGGAGCGGTGGCTCCTTTCTTGATTTGTGGGCTCTGGGTTGATCTAAGATCCAAAGAGAGCTGAATGCTTTGTATTACACTGGCATGCACGTTTAAAACTTTACCCAGGGGCCGGGCATGGTGGTGCACGCCTTTAATCCCAGCAGTTGGGAGGCAGAGGCAGGCGGATCTCTGTGAATTCAAGGCCAGCCTGGTCTACAAAGTAAGTCTAGGACAGCCAAGGCTACGCGGAGAAACCCTGTCTTGAAAAACCGAAAGCAAAACAAAACAAAAAAACTACCCTGTGGAACACTGCTTAGATCTCTGCTCATAGGCTCTAGTCTCCAGCTCACGTCCCTGCCTTGCTGGGAGCACAGTGTTCCTCTGTCATGTGGAGCAGTAGTCCAGGCTTTGGGTCTTTGAGAATTCAGAGCAGTACTATCTAGTGTCTTTGTGTTCTTCATTCCTCCCAAGCACTTTCTACCTTTTAAAGGTTTCTGTTGATAATGGGTCATAAACCCTATCTGGGTTACTTTTATGTTGCTCTGATAAGACACAATGACCAAGGCAACTTATAGTTTATTTGGGGCTTACAGTTTGGAGTCTGTAGCCATCATGGTCAGGAGCTTGGCAGCCAGGCACTGAAACAGAAGCTAAGAGTGCACATCTTGAGAAACAAGCCTGAAGGAGAGAGAAAGCTAACTGGGCAGGCACGGGCTTTTGACATCTCTCAAAGCCCACCCATAATAGCACACCTCCAGCAAGCCCACACCATTGGGGGCCACTCATAAGCCCCATGAAGTGAAAGTGAGGAGGCCACATTTCCCAAACCTGGAAATTAGCTTGCAACTTTCTTAGTGAGTGTCAAGCACTGGTGTGCCAAAGAGTAGCTCCAGGGGGCTGTTGTCAGCCTCCTGGTGCTGAGGAAGGCTATGATTGGTTCAGTTCTAGTCCACATGTCTTTTAAGGTCTTCACCTTTCTTTTTTATACAGTGTAGCTTTATTTTTTTTCCCTATTTTACAAATTTTTAAAGATTTATTTCTTTATGTGTATGAATGTTAAAAGTAAATGCCAGGTATTGTGTGGTTACACCATCACCGCTTATTTAGGTAGGTATTTCTGACAATTACAGATAATTTACTATTACCTTACATTGATGCTTACCATCTGTCTGTATTAGGGTTCTCAGAAGGAACAGAATTGACAGGATGAATACACACACACATATATGACAGAAACATTTGTCAGTTACTATTACATACACAGACGTACATACATATATACATGTAAACGTGGTGGCGGACTTATTAGACCGGCTTACAGAATGCAATCTACGTAGCCCAACAATGGCTATTTTGAAAGGCTGAGAATCTGGTAGTGACTTTGCAGTCCCTGTCTGGTGCTGGAGGCCTAGAGGAGTCCTGGGGCATTGCCAATTGGCATCCTGAAGAGGTTGGATGTAATACTGGCCACAGAGACAGGATAGGTGAGCTTGCCAGCAAGCATGAAGGCAAGCAGGCAAAGAGCAAAGCTTCCTCCTTCCGTGTCCCTATATCTGGGCTGCCATTATATATAAGGTGTGATCCTGCCGGGCGTGGTGGCGCACGCCTATAATCCTAGCACTCGGGAGGCAGAGGCAGGTGGATTGCTGTGAGTTCGAGGCCAGCCTGGTCTACAAAGTGGGTCCAGGACAGCCAAGGCTACACAGGGAAACCCTGTCTCGAAAAACCAAAAAAAAAGGTGTGATCCAGGTTTAGGGTGGGTCTTCCTTCTTCAGATAATCTGATTTTAAAAATCCCTCAAAATTGGGCAGTGGTGGCACACACCTGTAATTCCAGCACTCGGGAGGCAGAGGCAGGTGGATTGCTGAGAGTTCGAGGCCAGCCTGGTCTACAGAGTGAATCCAGGACAGCCAAGGATACACAGAGAAACTGTCTCGAAAAACTAAAAAAAGAAAAAAAGAAAATCCCACACAGGAAGTCGGACATGGTGGTACATGCCTTTAATCCCAGCAGAGCCAGGTGGATTGATGTGAGTTCAAGGCCAACCTGGTCTACAAAGCAAGTCCAGGACAACTAAGGCTACACAGAGAAACCCTGTCTCGGAGAAAGAAAAAAACAAAATCCCCCCACAGGAGCATCCAGAAGTTCCCTCCAGGTATAGTCAAGTTGAGACGGATGGCCATCACATCTTGACTTAGCCACATCTTACGTCATGCTTAACTTACAAATGAAGACGCTAACCAGGTCATAATTCTGCCTAACATGATATAACTGTCCCATGTACAGCTGCAAACACATCACGTATTTTAGAGTAGGTGGCAAAGGCCTTGGAGGAATGCTTAGTCTTTTGAGTATAATATAGATCTATACTTAGCCACTGATGTTTTCTCACCTTTACATTACGTGATAGTAAAGAGCACAGTTACCTGCTTAATACATATGTATATGTGCAAACATGTTCTTAATAAAATAAGACAATATACTTATCAATTACATTCTTTCTATAAAGAAAGAATGCTGGTATTAGCTAAGTGAATATCATTTTAGCTGGCTCATCTGTGAAATGAGTTGATAATTCATACCTCAGAGATTTATAGCAATAGGCATAGGGTCAAGAAAATCTTAAATAGTTGGAGTGTACAGCTCAGTAGAAGAGCACTTGGCTAGGGTGTCCAGAGATTGGGGTGCCATCCTCAGCAGTGCAAAACCAAACACCAAAGTTTTAGACTAATGTAAAAAAACAGCACTCTTGCTTGCTCTGACTGCACCTGCGACTGCTGGCTTGTGCAGAGAGGCAGCGCTGCCCCAGGCACTGGGCCAGCCGAGCGCCACCTCTCGTTCTGTTCACTCTTCTTCGTGCCTAGAATATGTGTCCCATGTTGTTGCATCGTGCCCACCTCCTTGTCTGGAGAAGTGGAGGAGACTCCAGAATACCCAGCCTGGCCCACATAGCAAGCTCCATGCCACGCGACTGGGTGCAAGTCAGTGGTTGTCAACCGTCTTAATTCTGAGGTTCTTTTGTTTGATTTTATTTTTATTTAATTTGCATTGGTGTTTTGCCTGCATGTAAGTGAAGGAGAGATAAACCTGGTTTTTGTTTAGATCACAAGTGGGGCATGAGAAAAGACTTTGAGAGAGCAGGTGATGTTTATTTCCTTAGACGTCAAACCACCGTGTGGGGGAGATTGGTTGTTAACCAACTGAAAAACATCCTTGAACAAATGCTGAGAGGAGGTATAAATGTGAGTCAAACATAGGAGGCGAGGCCTTTAGAGACTTGGGATAGTTTTGGCTGTTCATCAACTTCGAGAAGCTCCTAGAAAGAACTGCTTGAGGGAAGGCTTCGGGGCTCCGGCTCCGGCTGAGGTTCTGGTTGCTCCAGGTTCCAGCAGAAGAAATCCTGCTGATTACTCCAGGATAATCGTTCCTTGGAACTGATATCCTTACGGTTTCAATATTGTATTCTTTAATCCTCTTTTCCTATTGTTTAGGTTAGTCGGGTTATAAGTGAGGTACTCTTGTTTAATAAGTTTGTAATAAAATATATTTGTTAA
>OU015742.1:5378207-5389447 GCA_907169655.1 Acomys percivali | reverse complement strand
TTTTTTTTTTTTAAAGCAAAGTTTTGACAACCCTTTTCTCATTTACTTGACCTGTTTTTTCAGCTCAAAGGAAGGAAGAAACAAAGCCAAAATTGGTAGGTTGGAGCAGACAAATCAGACAGTAGGGCCTAAGCATTTAGCTCCCCTCCCTTCTGTCTGGGTGTGTGATGGCTTCCTGACTACAGCAGCACTCCATGATCTCACCTTATGGTAAACCCTAGCACATAAGTAGACCTCAAGAAGAAAATCATCCTCAAAGAGCACTAGGTCCTTGAAGGATGGATGCGTGGCAGAAATGGAAGGTGGTGTGCAGATGGCTTGTGGCTATACACGTAGGCAGGTGAGTGGATGGTGTTGGTAAGTGGGAGGGTAGTATAGCTATGTGGCTAGGAACTTGGCTGGGTGATGGGCTCATAGCGAGGCATATGCATGGGCAAAGGAGTGGTTGAGTGCAGTGCAGTAGATAGTGAGGGGCCAAGGAATAGCTCTACCATCTCTGCTTGCTTTTAACTGACATTTAGAGGCAGGAAATAAAGAAGTGTGGAGCAGTGGGAGCCATCTCTTGGGCTAAGATTCTGAGAGCTGAGGCCCCCACACTGAAGGGAGACTGGCTTTCCAGTCAGATGTGACAGTGTGGGACCTGGGCTGGTAATGAGCACAGAGCTTTCCTTTCTTCAGGGAGAATGTGCAAAGCCAAAATTAAAAGACTGTTCAGCACCAAAGCACAGGCTGATCAGTGTCCACACCACTCATGCGCCAGTCCTAAGCAATCTACCGCCGAGCTGCTCAACCTCCCTGTGCAAGGTGCACAGGGGCCCAAGAGGACTCAGCATAAAGGAGCTGACAGCCAGGCCTCCCCTTGAAGGGCTTCAGGTAAGATCCAAACTGGGTTCCTTTCTGGGTCAGTCTGGATGGGTGGCTCTGTTGTGGATCCATGTTCGTCACCAGATTTGTGCCGAGGACCCCAGACCTGCCCAGATTGGCTTATGGGCTGCCCACAGGTTGGTTCATTGTGCCATTGTCCAAACTGTAGTTCTTCCCTGCCCAATAGAATTCTGAGCAGCTGGATGGGCCCCAGATGTGAGGGTGGGGCAGCATCCTCAAGGAGGCTTTAGGGAGCTGCATTCACTGCCCCATACCTACCAGCTCCCAACACCTGTGTGTTCTTAGTTCCTTGAAATCTTTCTGTTTTGTGCCCAAGTGCTGACTTCTTACCTGGGTATATCAGATGTTTACCCAGAGGTCAGGACCCTTTCCAGCGCTGCAGAGGCTTCCGGTGCCTCTCCAGGATCCTCACTTTGTTGACCTTTATCCTCTCCGGTGACTTTTGTCCATCTTGACTTTGCTATAAATGGAATGAGCCCTGAGTCCCAGCTTGGTGTGTGTATTGTCCATTTGCATTAGCACTGCCCCTCAGGCCTGGAGCTCCTTGAGGTGAGCTGGGACTGAGCCCTCTTGACTTCAGCCTCATGGCTGCCTCCAGCCCAGGGCAGGGAGATGAGGCGCACAGTGGATGTTCATCCGCAGAGGGCACCTGTGTTCCACAGCAGACGGTGAGGGAAGAGCATCACCCTTGCATTTACCACTGTGTGGCTCCAGGCTGGGTTCCCAACCACTTTGTCCTCAGAGTATGGCACAGGCTTCTAGGGCCAGTGAGATGACTATATGCAGTGCTGTGACGAGGCTCCTACAAACAGCTGGGATATAGTGAAACAGGCACAGATCCCGGGCTGGAAGGCAATCACCGAGTTCCCCAGGTGTGGTGTATGCCTCTTCGCAGTGAGTTACAGCAAAGAGGACAGTTTACTGAGGGAAGGATTCAGAGGAATGTAAAACAATGTGCTGCTTCTCACCTGTCATTAGGCAAGGGGGGAGAGAGCAGCGGAGGGAGGTTTACAGTGGTCCTCTCTGGGTCATTAGCGTGTCCGTCTCTCCCAAGTCTTACAGCCTGGGCTTTTCTGAGCTTGCTCCCATGCCTGAGGGAAACTCACACTGACTAAGGACTACAGTCTTTGGCTGTCGCCTTTCCTGGTTAATCTCTGCAGCATCAACCTCCACAGTTTTCTCCTGCCTCAGTACCACGTAAATGTTTGTCAAACAAAGACATGAAAAATACTTTCTCACCTGGTGTGGTGCACGCCTTTAGTCCCAGCACTTGGGAGGCAGAGGCTGGCAGATCGCTGTGAGTTTGAGGCCAGTCTGGTCTACAGAGTGAGTCCAGGACAGCCAAGGCTACACAGAGAAACCCTGTCTCAAAAAACAAAAAACAAAAAGGAAAAAAGAGAAAATACTTTCTCCACTCAAGTAGCTGAGAGAAGGCTTAGTGTTCACTCGCTTTTTATCTTCTGTACTGGGGTCTGCAGACAGCAGCCTGAATGGCATCTGCTTTTGTAAATGGCATTTTATTGGTATAGGTACTGTCTGATCTTTCATGCACAAGACAGAATTGACACCATACAGATCATCTGGTCCATAGAGGCTAAAATGTTTACTACAGGCTCCTTCAGAATAAGCCTGCTGGTTCCTGCACTGAGTTCTCCAAATATTCCCCTAGCAAAGATATGCTGTATCTTTGTCCATTTACCAAGACACCTGTCTATACAACCTAGCCTTACGGGATGGGGTAGGGATGGGATTGCCTCTGTGGGTTCAAATATCTGCCTGTTCTCTTGAATCCCAGGGCTTTCCTGGTTTTCATCATGGCCCCAAGAGACACTTGTAGGCCCTGCCTTTGGTGGCTCTTTGTTGGGGGAGGTGGGACAGGTGAGAGGAGAGCAGACAGGCTCTTTAGGGATCCAGAGCCACACATGGAGGCCAGCTGCCTCCCTCCTTGCCAGGCAGGGCACTAATAGCCTTGTTTGAAGTGAATTATTAAGCACTAGCCTCAGGGCCAAGCTCTAGCAAGCCAACTATCTGATTTAGGTCTTTCTGTGGAGGCTGCTGTTGGGGATTACTCTGGTAGGCCCCAGAGACATGAAAATAAGATCCAATTACTATGTAAATCTAAGCCTCTTAACAGCTTTGAGTTTACTGGGCTTTTTTGGGGGCCTTGATATTGTCATTCTTGGGAATAGACCAAAAGAACTAGAAATAACTGAGTTTGGTGTAAGGAAAAACAATGGGGGAAAGGAAAATTCAATCTTTCTTTCCTCCCTTCCTTCCTTTGTGCGTGCGTGCGTGTATGCACAGACGTGCTCGTGCTTATGCGTATGTGTGCATGCAGAGGCTACACTTTAGGTTTCATTCTTTAGAGACAGAGTCTCTTATTGGCCTGGAGCTTGCCAACAAGGCCATGGGGCCCCGGGATCTGCCAGTCTGCAGTGCTGGGATTCTAAAGCAGAGCTCCAGCCTGGCTTCTTTACATGGCTAGCTCCCCAGTCCCAAAAGGCTCAGTCCTATTTGGAACCACCTACAAGACGTTCTGAACCAAGAGGATAAAATTCAGAATAGTTTGCAACTATTTATATTGTAGGTGGGTGGCCGCAGGATGGCTCGCTAGGCAGAGATCCTCAGCACCCACACGAAAACTGAGTGTAGTGGCTCCTGTCTGTTGCCCCAGCACTGGGGTGGGCTAGGGTGGGCTAGGGTGGGCTAGGCTTCCTTGTCCCAGGCTAGCCAAAACAACAAACACCAGATTCAGAATGTGAGAGAGTTTATCTAAAAAAAAATAAGGTTTAAAACTAGATGTGGTGACAATGCCCATAATCCAGCCCCTAAGAGCTAGAGGTGGGAAGATGAAAGGCTGAAGGTCATCGTTAGCTCCACCAGTTCCGGGGCACCCTTGCCTTCAGAAGACCCTATCTCAAGGGTCCTGGGGAGATGGATCAGCGATTACCTTCCAAAGGACCCAGGTTCAATTCCCAGCACCCACATGGCAGCTAACAACTGTCTGTAACTCCAAGATCTAACACCCTCACACAGACAATCACGCAGGCAAAACACCAATACACATAAAATTTAAAAATTAATTAAAGCCGGGCGTGGTGGCGCATGCCTTTAATCCCAGCACTCAGGAGGCAGAGGCAGGTGGATCGCTGTGAGTTCGAGGCCAGCCTGGTCTACAAAGCGGGTCCAGGACAGCCAAGGCTACACAGAGAAACCCTGTCTTGAAAAACCAAAAATAAAAAAATAAAAAATAAAATAAAAAAAGACTTTCTCAAATGCGTACTCAAATACATACGGTGGAAAGCATGGAAGAAGATACCAAATGTCAACACATACATACACACACATATATATACACACACTCACTCACACATACATGACAATAAACCCCAACTTTTTTTTTTCTTTTTAAAGGCTGGCAAGGGGTGCCAGAGGTAAAAACCACATTGTAAATGACATTGTAAGTCAGGCAGTCGTGGTGCGTGCCTTTAAGCCCAACACTCGGGAGACAGAGGCAGGTGGATCTCTGAGTTCAAGGATAGCCAGGGC
Organism: Acomys percivali; assembly: GCA_907169655.1. NCBI lineage: Eukaryota > Metazoa > Chordata > Mammalia > Rodentia > Muridae > Acomys > Acomys percivali. The sequence goes on along the minus strand of OU015742.1, from coordinate 5,385,013 downwards.
TCCACAGAGAAACCCTGTCTCGAAAAACCAACCAACCAACCAAATAAATAAATAAATGGGGCTGGAGAGATGGCTCAGAGGTTAAGAGCACTGACTGCGCTTCCATAGGTCCTGAGTTCAATTCCCAGCGACCACATGGTGGCTCAGAACCATCTGTAATGAGATCTGGTGCCCTCTTCTGGCGTGCAGGTGTACATGCAGGCAGAACACTGTATACATAATAAGTAAACAAATCTTTTTTTAAAAAAAAATGCAAAGTAAGAAAATGACGTTATAGTGAAGCAGTGACTTGAGGTTCTAGACCTTTCCTTAGTGTGCATGTTTGTAACTGGGAAAGTACCTGGGATGTAGCTTCTGAGGCAGCCGGAAGCCCTAACTGCAGTGTCAAGGATGTGTAACAGTGAAGGGCATCCTGGCTATTAGGAGGCACAGCTACCAAGATACAGCTGAGGTCTCCCTCATCACCTCAAATCTAACTCCTTTTCTACTAGGTCTCAAGTCAGCTCCCAGAGGCTGTGCTGCAGAGAGTGCCCTCAGGAAAGCCGGGGTGTGCTAAGGGAGTTGTTCCTTAAGTCACTGTGGTTCTGAACAGTCATGGCTGTGTGCGCATTCACTAAGACTGCAGGAATTGAGGAAGGCAGTGATGTGACCACCATACAGAACCTGCTTACAAAGGCCTATGACAAAAGTCCCTCAGTGCCCAGGTTCAGCTGTGGCATCTCCAGTACTGAGACGTAGGGACTCTGTTGAGAAACTGCATTCCACCTTATGTCATGTCAAGGTGGGTAAAGCGTCTTTACGTGTGCTCTCCGGCACTTAGAGAGAACTTGTGGCAAGTAACAAGCATGCTGACAGAAGGTGAGGTCACGGAGGGTCAGGTGAACCCCTAGGACAGTGGTTCTCTGCTTCCTAATGCTGCGGCCCTTTAATACAGTTCTTCACAGCAGGGCGTGGTGACCCCCCAACCATAAACTTATTTCATTGCTACTTCAAACTGTAATTTTGCTACTGTTACAAACCGTAGTATAAATATATGTTTTCCGATGGTCTCGGGTGACCCCTGGGAAAGGTTGTTTGACTGCCTCCAAGGGGTCACAACCCACAGGTTGAGAACCACTGTCCTGGAGTGTAACATAGAAGCTAACATGGGCCAGAGTCTTTGCTCAGTTTGAGCGTGACACATGTTTCTCAGTCTTGACACGTGCCTCAGTCGTCTTGTCTAGTTCAGCAGGCATGGCGCAGGGTTGACCTCTGCCATCCGGTGAGCCCAGCAGAGGCACTGCTGCGAGGAGTGAGCACTAGAAAATGCGTGCCCGCTCTCTCTCTCCCTCTCCCCCCTCTCTCCCTGTCTCTCCCCTCCCTCCGCCCGCCCCCCCTTCTTTTTCCTGTGCGGACAATATGTGTGTATGAGCACACCTGTGCAGTCAGAGAACAACTTTGGGAGTCATTTCTTTCCTTCAGCCTTTATATGAGTCCCAGGTTAGGGGTTCTTGAACTGTGTTGTCAGGCTTGAGGACACCCACTGAGCAACCTCACAGGCCCCACCTTGAGCTTTTAAAAGAAAATCCAGTAGGCACTTGGTAGAGTAATCTCAGTACGAAGGAGGCAGAGGCAGGATTATTGAGTTCAGGATCAGCCAGTACATAGAGACTGTTTCAAACAAAAAATCTCTTCCTCATGCTACTGGACTAAGAGCATTTTTCCTGGTATTTGACAGGCCCAATGTCAATAATAATAATAATAATAATAATAATAATAATAACAACAACAACAATAACATTATTATTATCATTATCTTCATCATCATTATTATTATTTGCCAGTGTCTTATATGATAACAATAACAATGCTGAGTGACTGCTCAAGGAGAACCCTTGGCTTTCCTTTTTAATATAGATTCATGTGCTTTCTTATTAGAGCATAAACAGTACAACTTGATGGTTGACCACAATACAGACTCAGCAATGTTAAGGCCTGGGAGACCAATAAATAGTCTGCTATGGGACTTGCTAAGCTAAATCAAGTATGGGCCAGGAAGGTGTCTCCTAAGTCTCAGGAGGGCTGACTCCTGCCTTAGCTTGGCACAACAGGCACCTTACTATTCGCCAGTTTATTAAAATACATTCTTTTCTAGCCAGGTGTGATAGCACATGCCTTTAATCCCAGCACTCCGGCGGCAGAGGTAGGCGGATCTTGTGAGTTCCAGGCCAGCCTGGTCTACAAAGTGAATCTAGGACAGACAAGGCTACACAGAGAAACCCTGTCTCAAACAAACAAACAAACAAAACACATTTTTTATTAATTTATTTTTATTTAATGTGCATTTATTTGTGTTTTGCCTGAATGTATATCTGTGTGAAAGTTTCAAATCTTGAAGTTAGAGACAGTTGTGAACTGCCATGTGAGTGCTGAGAATTGAACCCAGCTCCTCTGGAATAGCAGTCAGTTCTCTTAACCACTGATCCATTGCTCCAACCCCCAAAACAATTTTTGTTTTTTGAGATAGGGTCTCACTATGTAATCCTGGCTAGCTTGGAATTCAATATATAGATCAAGCTGGCCTTGAACTCACAAAGATGCACCTGCCTCTACCTCCAGAGGATTATAGCTGAAAGACTCTTTTTTTTTAAATTACATGTGTGTGCATGTGTACATATATGTGCATGTGTATGTGCACACATATGTATGTGTGCATCTGTGAGGTCACAGTCTATAAGTCAGAGGATAACTTTCAGGAATTTCTTCTCTGCCACCATGTGGGTCTTGGGAATCAAATTCAGGCTCGGTGCCAAGGGCCTTTCCCACTGAGCCACCTTATTGAACCCTGAAAGGTATTTTTAGCAGGTTAATTAAAAAATAGAATTTAATAGAGTGGCCATCAGGAAGAGAGTGGACCCTTGTACACTGCGGAGACATATAGGCCAAGCTTCTCTGAAAGGATGTGCCTGCTGCCATAGGATTCTTTTTTGTTTTTCAAGACAGAGTTTCTCTGTGTAGCCTTGTCTGTCCTAGACTCACTTTGTAGACCAGGCTGGCCTTAAACTCACAGAGGTGCTCCTGCCTCTGCCTTCGAAGTATTGGGATTAGAAGTGTGTGCCACCACCGTTGCTGCCTCTGCCACCGCCACCTGGCCCAAACAGAAACTTATAGGGATAATGCTATGGTTCTCTGAAAAAGCCATAAGGATTAACTCTAATTTTTTTCAAGACAGGGTTTCTCTGTGTAGCCTTGGGTGTCCTGGACTCACTTTGTAGACCAGGCTGGCTTCAAACTCACAGAGATCCGCCTGCCTCTGCCTCCTGAGAGCTGGGATTAAAGGCGTGTACCACCACGCCCGGCACAACTCAAATAAGGATAATTAGCATTTCTAGCTCATTTCATTTCACTTGTAGCTTGTAAGATCCTCCTTTCTAGTTCTCCATCAAATATGCAGCAATATATGTATGTATGCATTATACATCATAAGCCATACTCCCTTGACTGTTCTCCTTCCCTCTTACTCTGCTGACTGCTTGGGTACCCATTACCTAGTGCTACACCACCATGCGCCCTTCTCAACTTCTGGTCAACACTAGTTTTGAACATTTGGGTCCACTTTTTAATTTTCCTAAAGCCTCGTCATGTGAGAGAGGACATGGTATTTCTCTATCTGTGTCTGGATTATTCTGTAGCACATTGGCCTCATGTTCGCATCCACTGTGCTATAATGATGTGATGTCATTCTTTGGATGGATGGGTGCTCTTCTGTGGTGCACATACACATTTTCTTTATCCATTTATCCATCAGTGGCTGTGAGTCTGGTGTTGGTGGACTGTTGGTGAGTCCATATTCTGGCTATTGTGACCACTGCTGCAGGGAACATGGGAGTGCAGGTGTCTCTGCAGTATGCTAATGGCATGTCCTTTGGCCATGTGCCTAAAGTAGGACAGCTGGATCATGTGCTAGAGTTGGTCAGGTTTTCATGGGACCTCCATAATGGTGGTACTTACAGAGCATGCAGGTGCATTTCCCATCAGCCTTGATCTCTTTGTGAGGGCTGCATCTCTGTCCTCGGCTTATATACATACACTCATTTTCTGGGAACATAGCCAGGAACCAATAAATGTTAATTGCCTCCAGTTTTACTTGTCTTCTTTCCCACAATTACTCAATCAGCACATGCTTTAATCTCTTCCATGTGTAGTTTCTCTTTTAGATAGATCTTAACAACAACAACAAAAAAAGATGATTTTACTTTATGTGATGAATGTTTTAGGTGCATGTATCTGCATACCTGTTGGATCTCCTGGAAGTGAGCTGGGGTTATGGCTGGCTGTAAATCACCAAGTGGGGACTGGTAATTGAACCAGGGCACCCTGCAAGAGCAGCAAGTGCTCTCAAGCACTTGGCCATCTCCCCAGCTCCTGTGCATGGACTGTATCAGCATCGTCTCCACATAACAATGGCTTAAAAAATTATCTGTTTAGAGAGTAACAATGCTTTATGCCAAGCCGGATAACGTGAGGTCCATTCCTGGGACCCACATGGAGGAAGAAGAGAACTAAGTTCTTGCAGGTTGTCTTCTGCCCCCCCCAAACTGCTCTCTCCCCACATAAACAAACAAAGAAATGTTGAGGGGGTGTTACAAGGTTGGGGCAGGGAGCACACAACCATAAAATGTATAATTCTAAGATTTAGAAGGATCAAGAGTACGTGGTTGTTATGAAGACATGGCAAACATCAAGATGGAAAATCAATGACAGACCAAAGTAAGGATACTGCCAAGGTCGTTTTGGTGAACCAAAGAGTTTTATTTGGGTTACTTATGTGCGTAGACATATCTCAAAGACAGCTGCATAACCAAAGCCAACGCCATCATGAATGACTTCACAAAATCTGGAAGCTGGAGCATGCTTTGTAACCTGCAGACCGCTGGACAGGTGGGAGAGCATCCTTTCCAGGTGGCTCAGTTGACCTGACCCTTTCCCAGGCAGTTCAGCTTGTCTCTGAGCATTCCTTACTACTTAGGTGTGCTTGAGAGTTTGGTCAGTTTCAGGGACTTCCTGAAGACATTGAGTTGTTTACTTCCTGGGACTAAGGAGCTTCCCAGACAGATGGAATGTTTTACCTCTCCTTAGAACATTCTATTGTTCCATCTCCCTATAGAAGCCCTGTTGTTTTCCTTCTCCCTTTATAGCCTGTGTCTTAAGGAGCTTCTTTTCAAGACGGAAGCTTTTAATCTCAGAGGAAACTGCCATGCAATAGTTCTCATCCTTGGCTCTCGGCTGCTTCAAGGTCAGCCTGGGCTCCATGAGACACTGGCTCAAAAACCAAACCAAAACCCAGCAACAATAGTAAAATCACTCTCTGAGTCAACACCCAAATTACTTATGATTCAACCTGATCCTAACTTCATAATCATTGTCATGTGTAGTAGAGAAAACATGGTATAACAAAAATTAAACTCACAAGGACTGGTGAGATGTCTCAGTGGGTACAAACACTTGCTGTTCTTCCAGAGAATACAGATTCTTCTCCCAGCACTCACGTGGTGGCTCACAACATCTCTAGTTCCAGGAGACTCAACACATTGTAAGTGTTACAGCTCTGAGGGAAAAAAATTTCCCTATGTAAGTGTACAGCTTGGATGGAAATGGTATCCTAGCAACCAGGAGGCAAGGAGTGCCACAAAATCACAACACACAACAAACTTCACATGAGACTTATTGAGAAAGACGCAAGAGGGTTGGTTCCTCTGCTCAAATGAGAAGCAGCAGGGGACAGAATTGGAGGCAGGTTTTGTTGTTGTTTTTCTTTTTTCTTTTTTTAAAGATTTATTTATTATGTATACAGTGCTTTGCCTGCATGTACACCTACAGGCCAGAAGAGGGCACCAGATCTCATTATAGATGGTTGTGAGCCACCATGTGGTTGCTAGGAACCGAACTCATGACCTGCTAAAGAGCAGTCAGTGCCTTTAACCTCTGAGCCATCTCTCCAGCCCTGTTTTTGTTTTTCAAGACAGGGTTTCTCTGTGTAGCCTTGACTATCCTGGACTCACTTTGTAGACCAGGTTGGCCTCGAACTCACAGCGATTTGCCTGCCTCTACCTCCCAAGTGCACATTAAAGATGTGCGCCACCACTGCCCAGCTTGGAGGCAGGTTTTATATAGAGTTTCTTGGGGGGCTGAGTTTTCCAGGATGGGGATTAGTGGGATTTCAAGTCCTGAGCTTGGAGTGAGCCCACAGAATTGTGGGTTTTCAACTCAGGGATTGGTGTGGTTTTGAATCCAGAAATGAGCTTCGACCTTTACCCTACAGACATAAAATGAAAATGTTTTTTTTTTAAATTAAGCTCAAAACCCAAAATTTAGAGCTTACTGACCTCAGCAATTATCTAGAAAATTCTGAGATTAAAAAAAAAAAAAAAAGGGAGGGTTGGAGAGATGGCTCAGTGATTAAGAGCACTGTCTGCTCTTCCAGAGGTCCTGAGTTCAATTCTCAGCAACCACATGGTGGCTCACAACCATCTATAATGAGATCTGGTGCCCTCTTCTGACATGCAGGCATACATATATATGGATTGCTTCTCAGTCCACAGAGGCCAAAGGGATTCTGGAGTTAGAGATGGTGATATGGGTGCTGGGCTCAAAGTTAGTTCTTTTACAAGAAAAGTGTGTTCTTAACTGCTGAGCCATCCTTCTAATCTCCCATACCACCACCAAATCGGAGATGTAGTTAGGATCTTTATTAAACTAAGAATTAAAGAAAAAATAAATTGATTGTGAAAAGCCTGATGATGCAAGTTAAAAACAGATAGAAAAAA
>OU015742.1:5356471-5372429 GCA_907169655.1 Acomys percivali | reverse complement strand
ACACACACACACACACACACACACACACACACACACACACACAGGGCTGGGGAGCACTGCTGCTTCGTTTGGGGTAGCTGTGGTTCTGAAGAGGAGTCTGTCATTTGCCTCTCTCTATACAGTTACAGTGTGAGTTACATATTTTTATTTTTATCTTTCTGCTATCATTGTTGGAATTCTGTTTTCTTGTGTTAGAAGCTGGGTGGAGCGACCTTTTCTTTTGCTAAGTTTTCTTTTGTGCGGTCGGGTTACTGGTATCTACTAGCTCTTGTACTTTTTCTTTGTTTTACAGTTTTGCCTGTGTGCATGAGCGTGTGTTTCCGTGTGAGTGCGCATACACATGTGCGCGCACACACAAAGGAGGTATGTAGAAGCCAACATGCAGGCATCATCAGTTCACTTCTTCCAGTGCAGGCAGGCTCTGGGGATTGCACTCAGCTTGCCAGACCTTACCTTCTGACACATCTCGTCAGCCCACTCTTGTTTTTTTACAGTAGATCTTTATATAGTAAGTAAGGCAAATCGGCCCTTTGTCACAAGAGTGGGCCATGTTTTCTCCAAGTTTGCCACTTCAAAAAACTTTAAAAATTTCTATTTACGCCAGGAATGATGTCACATATTTTTAATCCCAGTGTCCAGGAGGGAGTCAAAAGCAAGTTTAGTTTTTGTAAGTTTGAGGCTATCCTGGTCTATATAGTGAGACCTGCTTTTAAAAACAAACAAACAAACAAACAAACAAACATGGAGAGATGGCTCAGAGGTTAAGAGCACAGCGCGGCTTCTCTTCAAGAGGTCCTGAGTTCAATTCCCATGGTGCCTCATAAACATCTATAATGAGATCTGGTGCCCTCTTCTGGTGGACTGGCACACATGCAAGCAGAACATTGTATACATCATAAGTAAATAAATCTTTTTTTAAAATGCGTTGGTTTAAAAAAACAAAGCAAAACCCACAATAACTAAATAAAAATAAGTAACTTTTTGTTATTAGTAGTGCGTATGCTGTGTGTATGTGTAGGTGTTTGTCTCGAGGTCAGAAGGTGACTTCATGGAGTCAATTCTCCCTTCCCATCTTTCCGTGGGAGCCAGGCATGGAAGGGACTGAGGTCCTGAGGCTTACTTACCATCTTGGCAGCCCTTGACAAGCTTTGAGAATAAGAATTTAATCTCAAGACAGATGTGGTGGCGCACGCCTTTAATCCCAGCACTCAGGAGGCAGAGGCAGGTGGATCGCTGTGAGCTCAAGGCCAGCCTGGTCTACAAAGAGAGTCCAGGACAGCTAAGATAACATAGAGAAACCCTGTCTCGAAAAACAAACAAACAAAGAATTTAATCCCAACCAACATACGAGTGCCAGCATGTAGAGTCCTTTCCATGAGGTCTTCTGGGTTGTAAATGTGTCGTCCTTAGGAAGGTCTTTCCTGTTTGCGTTTGCTTTTTTAAATCTCTCAAGCCCTCTTCTGGTATTCCACATGTTTTCAAACTGCCTTGCCGTCTGGAGCTGACTTAGGTGTGAGGAGAAAGGGCCTCCAGCTGGCAGTCAGCTGCCCCGAGGCCGTTTACTGTGTAAACCATCTCTCCTCCAGTATTTTCAAATGTCACCCTTCCATATGGATTTGGGTCATGTTGTCCCGTTGATGTAGCTGTTGACACAGATTGCTTCAGAATTCCCTCATCTGTGAGCTTCGTGGTGCCCCTGACATGGGAGGCCCAGAGATAGAGACTCCTTCTTAGCTTTCTTCTGTAACGTTTCCCTGGCTGTTTTTGTTTTTTGTTTTGTTTTGTTTTCAAGACAGGGTCTTTCTGTGTAGCCTTGGCTGTCCTGGACTTACTTTGTAGACCAGGCTGGCCTCGAACTCACAATGATCGCCCTGGCTGTTTTTGTAAGTTTACTTTTTATACTGATTTGCAAATCAGCTCACCTCAGAAGACATTGGATTTGGTTGAGAGCATGCTCAAGTTCAGATCAATTCAAAAGGGACATACGCCATTAGTTTTCTTTTTTCTTTTGCATTTACAAATTTCAGTTTTTAATTTTTTTAACTTTTCTTTTTCTTTAAAAAAATTTTTTTCTTGGAGCTGGAGAGATGGCTCCACAGTGATTAAAAGACTGGCTTCTCTTTCAGAGGAGGTTTGTTCAGTTCCTAGGACACGCATGGTGGCTCACAACTCTGTAACGCCTGTTCTAGGGTCTCTGGTGCCCTCTTCTGGCCTTCATGGGCACCAGGCACACACATGATGCGTTTTACAAACATGCAGGCAGACACTCATACATGTAAAATAAAAATAATTACATCTTATTGAAAAACGTCTTCTTGCCAGGTATGGTGGTACACGCCTGTAATCCCAGTCTCTTTGGGAGGCAGAGGCAGGTGGATCAATGTGAGTTCCAGGCCAGCCTGGTCTACAAAGGGAGTCCAAGACAGCCAATGCTACACAGAGAGACCCTGTCTTGAAAAACCAAATCAAACCAAACCAAACAAAAAAACAAACCAAACCAAAAAAGTGGTCTGTGTGGCACTGGGCATAATGGGCCATACCTTTACTCCTGGCAGTTACAAGGCAGAATTGGGTAAGTCTCTGTGAGTTTAAGACCAACCTGATCTACTTAGTTCCAGGCCAGCCAGGCCTGTTTAATGAGAGACCCTGTCTCAAAAAGAAAAAAAAAAAGTTGCATTTATTGTCAAATATTTTCATTTTGTGTGTATTAAAAATAGTTTTTGGAGCCGGGCGTTGGTGGCGCATGCCTTTAATCCCAACACTCTGGAGGCAGAGCAGAGATCACTGTGAGTTCGAGGCCAGCCTGGTCTACAGAGTGAGTTCCAGGACAGCCAAGGATACACTGAGAAACCCTGTCTCAAACAAAACAAAACAAAACAAAAAGGTTTTGGGTTGGAGAGATTGCTCAGAGGTTAAGAGCACTAGCTGCTTTTCCAAAGGTCATGAGTTCAATTCCCAGCAACCACATGATGGCTCACAACCATCTATAATGAAATCTGACTCGGGCGGTGGTGGCACATGCCTTTAATCCCAGCCCTCGGGAGGCAGAGGCAGGCAGATGGCTGCGAGTTCGAGGCCAGCCTGGTCTACAGAGTGAGTCCAGGACAACCAAGGCTATACAGAGAAACCCTGTCTCCAAAAAAAAAAAAAAGAAAGAAAGAAAGAAAGAAATCTGGTGTCTTCTTTTGGTGTGCAGTGATTACATGCAGACAGAACACTGTATACATAATAAATAAGTCTTTTTAAAAATAGTTTTCGCAGAGTAGTGGTGGCACACGCCTGTAATCCCAGCACGTGGGAGGCAGAGGCAGGCAGATCTCTGTGAGTTTGAGGCCAGCCTGGTCTACAGAGTGAGTTCTAGGACAGCCAAGGCTACACAGAGAAACTGACTCTAAATAGAGTTTTGATGCTGGAGAGATGGCTTACTATTCTTCACATATTAGGTGACTCAAAACTACCTGTAGCTTTGGCTCCAGTGGTCTGATACCTATGGTCCCTCAGGGGACTCGAACCCATGTGTACAAACTTTCACATGGACAAAAATTCATGTAGCAGTAAAAAATAAATAACTTAAAAATGAAAAAGCCCCAAATCTTAAAAAAAAAAAAATTTGTTGTTCGTTTTCTTACTTGTTTGGGTTTTTACATTTTATTTTAGTTTCGTGTGTGTGTGTGTGTGTGTGTGTGCGCGCGCGCGCGCGCGCGCGTGCGCGCGCGCATGTTCCTGTGCTGGGGACTTGCTGCCTGCCAGCCTTGCTCCAGGTTAGAAGGGACGGTGATACAGCAGGCCACTGGATGTCCTCTGCTGGCCTCTGCATCATGCACAGAGCACATGTGCATATGTGTGTGCACAAGCACCACACACACATCCCTTCCACCGCTCTAGCCCAGCAAGCATGTTTTTATTCCATCCCTAGCTTGGCTTGTTCCAGAACGCCAGAGCCACCACACTGGAATCCCAAAACATGGCACCTTTTCTGGTTGGCTTCTTTCATTCCCTGAATGATATGTTGGCTTCCTCCATATCTTTTCATGGCTGATTTTACAGCATTCTCTGAATGCACCACACTTTACCCATTCACTTAATGGTTTTGACAGCTATGAACAAAGCGGCTGTTAGCATTTGCGTGCAGGTGTCTGTATGGACATGTTTTTCAGTTGCTTTGGCTAAACGCCAAGGAGTGTGATTTCATAGCAGGAATACTTTTACACGAACATACCAAAGAATGTTCCAAAGCAGCGTTCTGTTTGCGTCCCACAACCGTGGTGCAGAGTTCCGCGTGCTTCACCTCTGCAGCGGGTGTGGTTACTGTTCTGGATATTGGCTAAGCTGATGGATGTGTATCTCATTATCTTTAAAGTTTACATTTACTGAGGACACAGGGAGAGGAGTATCTTTCCATATGTTCCTTTCTCATTGTGTGTCTTCTTTGGTGACTTACCTGATCAGATCTTTTTTTTCCCTTTTTAAAAATTTATATATGTGTGTGTGTATATATATATATATATATATATATATATATTGGCTTTTCCAGACAAGGTTTCTCTGTGTAGCCTTGACTGTCCTGGACTCGCTTTGTAGACCAGGCTGACCTCGAACTCACAGCGATCTGCCTGCCTCTGGCTCCCTGAGCGCGGGGATTAAAGGCGTGCGCCACCACGCCTGGCTTGATTAGGTTGGTTGTAGTGGGAAGACCCACGCACTGCAGCGCGGTACCATTCCCTGGGTTGGGATTCTGAAAGTGAGCTGTTCACAGTCATGCATCAAACTCTTTTCCGACTCTGGGTGGAGTGTGACCACCAGCCTCAAGCTCCTGACGCTGTGATGCTGTGATTGTCCTACTGTGAGGGGCTGTCCCCTGGACCTGTGAGCCAGGGTAAACCTTTTCTCTCTAAAGTTACTTTGGCCAAGGTATTTGTATCCCAGCAACAGGAACTGTAACTGTGTATGTGCTTCGTCTGTTTTTAGACTATGTATAAAGGTTAATCCCAGAGCGGGCACTATGCTAGGCCTTGGTTTGTTTCTTTCTCTTATAATTATGTGCCCCATGCATGCTGTGGAGTTAACTTTTTTTTTTTAACCATGTTCTCATTGCTATAAAATATTACATTGCAAGATTCCTCCTTCCATTCTCTTGCTGGATGTTTGAGCAGTTTACATCATGAAGACAGTACAGAAAGACATGCTTTGCTCTATCCCTCTGAAACAAACGGCTGTCTCCTTAAGGAGTCCAGCTGTGTCTGCTTGCTACCATCCCTTCCTCAGCTCTCCTGTCCAGGAAAATCTTCGTACCTATCAACTACCTGGCCTCTCCCTTCTCAGTCACTGGTAACTATCCATTCACAGTCTGTGGGATTAGCCCCCCCCCCCCCCCCCCGTGTGTCAGTGCATGGAATCCCAGCAGAAAGATCAAGAGTTTAACATCATCCTTTCTTACATAGTAAGTTTGAGGTTAGCCTGGGCTGTATGAGGCCCTGTCTCAAAAAGAAAAAGAAGGGGAAACAGGGCACACCTGTAATCCCAGGGGGATCAGATGCCCTTTTTCTGGCCTCTACAGGCACCAAGTACACACACACAGTGAGTACATATACACCTAGGTACAATACTCATACACATAAATAAAAATAAATCTTTAAAATTTTTAAATAAAAAATCATAACATTTAAATTTTTTTTCTATAGAGCTGGAGAGATGGCTTAGTAGTTAAGAGCGCTGACTGGTCTTCCAGAGGACCTGGGTTCAAATCCCAGCACCCACAAGGCAGCTCACACCTGTCTGTAACTCCATGATCTGACACACTCACACAGATGAACATGCAGGCAAAGCAACAATGCACATAAAATAAAGATAAATAAATGTTTAAAAATTTTTTCTGTAGACGAGTGAGAACATATTGTATCTGTCTTTCTGTGCCTTATTTCACTTAACATAATGATGATATCTTCATACTTTGCCATGTTTCTGCAAACAAAAGGATTCTATGCTTTTTAAAGAACTGATTAATATTCCATTAAGTGGATCACTGTGAGTTCAAGGCCAGCCTGGTCTACAAAGAGAGTCCAGGGCAGTCAAGGCTACACAGAGAAACCCTGTCTCAAAATAAAAACAAAAATATAAATAAATAAATAAATAAATAAATAAATAAAAACACACTTAGCAGGGCTGGAGAGATGGCTCAGTGGTTAAGAGCACTGGCTGATCTTCCAGAGGTCCTAGTTCAGTCATGAGCATCCATATGGTGGCTCAAACCATCCATAACACCATTCTCAGGGCATCTAACACCGTCTTCTGCCCTCTGAGGGCACTGCACATATGAGGTACACATACATTCATTCATTCATTCATACATACATACATACATGGAAAACACTCATGTATACATGTTGTAAATATGATCATCTGTGAATGGATGCCTCAGTTCCCCACCTCAGCTAATGCTGTAATGAACAAGAAAATACAGTAAGAGTGTTGGGTGAAATGTTGGATCTGCTTTTATTTAGTGAGGAGAACAGTTTTTGTTTTGTTCTGTTTTGGTGACAGGGTCTCATGTAGGCAAGTCTTGAACCCCTGATCCTCCTTGCTCAGCTTCCCAATCCGTACTGTCATGCTTCGGTTTGGCTGAGAACATTCTGGAAAAACTCTCTGGTGGGTACACAGCCTCAGTGTCTTGGGTGGATGTGTGTAAGGGTGAACTGCCAAGGCAGAGAGTCAGGGTGTGCTCAGCATTAGGAAATTAGGCCCAGCAGGGCTCTAGGTGGCTGTCACAGTTTCATCCCTGCCTGGAGCTAAACTTTATTTCCTAACCAAATAACTGCAGTGTTTCAATCATCCAGATGATTGCCTTGTAGCAATTTGAACCACCTTCAGTTTCAACAAATATTAAAAAAAAAAGTCACTGAGGACTATAATTTCTCTTTTGCTTATAACAAAAGAGAGAAATAAAATTGTTCACCTGAAGGCCCAGGGGATGATGGGAACAGTACTGAATGTTTCATTAAAACTTTAAAATTTATATCATTATTTTATGTGTATGAGTGTTTTGCTTGCATGTTATATTTGCAAACCACATATGTGCCAAAGGTAAAGGTAGGTGACAGATACCTCGGAATTAAAGTTATGGACAGATGTGAGCTGCTGTGTGGGTGCTGAGAATTGAACCCAGGTGCTCTGGAAGAGCAGCCTGTGCTCTTAACCCCTGAGCCATCTCTCCAGCCCCTTTGAATATCTTCTCCCTGTGTTGTTATTACTTCATTAACAGCTACCCACTAGGAAGTCGGGCTTTACAGCCAAGTTGTAGAGTGCAGGCCCGTCTGCCCTGCTAGCTACTGGGCATCCCAGGGCAGAGATCTTATCCTTGCCTGCTTTGACCCTCATTTGTAACAGGATATAATTGTAGGAGTAGTGGCTTCCTAGTGTCCCTGTGGGACTGAATGGTGTGTGTGTGTGTGTGTTCCTCAGATGCTCAATAAATATCAACTACTGTTGTCCTGATGTTAAAAAAAAAAAAAAAGTGAGACGTGGTGGTGCATACCCTACGGGGCAAAGGCAGGTGGATCTCTATGAGTTCAAGACCAACTTAGTCTATATCGCAAGTTCCAGGCTAACCAGAGCTACATAAGTCTACCCACCCTTACCCCCAAAAATAAAAGAGAAAGGCCAATGCCTTAAAACCTAGCTTGTATCAAGTCTATTCAAACAATACTGTTAATACCGTTTGTTGTCTGTTTTCCTTGTCCCTACGGTCATCTCCTCTTGCCAACACCACTTCCTAGATGGACAACCCATGAGATTGAGACACCAGGAAGGTTTAGGAGTCAGGCTCAGGTTTAAGATCATAGCAGAGACTGTACATATGCCTGGAGAGCACACTGGGCCCCAAGTGTGGTGAGAAGCTCTGGCCAGCCCACCACTGCCTAGGGGACAAAGGGGTCACTACAAGCAGGCCACCAGGGCAGAGGCCAAACATATGGGCCAGCAAGACCTTGGGCAGTAGGAAGGTTTTCTTGTAGCCACTGGGGACCTGAAAGGATTTCCTGCTTAACAGGGGCGGGAAGTGACATTAGAGATGCCAGCAGCTGTGGTCTATCTACAAAGCAAGGACCTTTTTATTTTCCTGTTGGAGAATTTAACAAAAAATTATTTGAAAAAGGTAAAGACTAAAGGCAGATCTTTAGGATGCTTACAAATCATCACAGCTGGGGAAGTGGCTCAGTGGGTAAAAGTTCTTAGCAGTGCAAGTCTGTGGACCAGACTTCAAATCCCCCCTCCCTTCCCCTCCCCTCCCCCTCCACCACCCCTCTGTATTGGCTCACAGTCTGATACTGGGGGATTCAGTGGGTACATCCAAGGAGGAGGTCCTGAAGGTTCTGCTCACCTTCTTAGACAGGCGAGGTCTCATGTTTGTTTCCCAAGGCTTGGTGTCTTCATCCACACTTCCTGGTTATCTGTGACTAACCTTGAGAGAGCCTCGGGCCCACCAGCTTCTCCTGAGAGCATTGCTAGGGGCTTAGTCACCAGAGGAGCCTTCGCCCATCTGCGCAATTACTGCAACAAAGAAAGGCTCCACGCTGGCATGGTGCCGCTGACTCTGTCATCTCTGGAAGCCAGTAAGCAGTTTTAGGTCAGCAGAGCGCCAGAAACATGGGCGGCGACTTGCACCAGGCACGGGACTGCAGCTGCAGAAGGGCCTGGCACCACTCAAGCCTTCGCTGCCTTCATGCCAAATTCTTGGCTGACTTTCTCAGGTTTACAGGGGAAAGTTCTTTTCTGTTAATTTGCTTGGCAAGTATTTTTTTGGCCAGTGTTCATGAGGTGATTATGAGAAATGTGTGGCGAAGTCAGCTGTGGTCCCTAGAGTGGCTCTGGAAGTTTTCAGAAGGCCACAGGTTTGGGCAGAATGTGTGCAGGGCTGGCCTGGGTGGGTCCTGGCCTGAAGACCTGGTAGTTAAGACAACTGAAGGTGGAGCCACAAATCCGTGCCCCTACCCTCACCCCACCCCCACGTCAGGCAGCAGGTGGTAGGTAGGACTTCTGAGAACAGACAGGGGCATTCAGGTACCTCCCCACAAATTGTCCAGTGACGCTGTCAACTGGCAGGTGTAAAACTTCCAAAACTCTCATGTCAACAACTTATTGGAAGCACACCTAAACAGCGCAGGCTGAGGAAGAGTCCCAACTGCTTATCAGCAAAATGCAAACCCAAACCAGTGGGAGAGCAACTGGCAAAACAAAATAGAAAACAACCAGCACTGGGGAGGAGGTAGAGAAAATGGGGTGGGGGGAGGGGGAGGGGGGGGGGGGGGGAAGGGGGAGGGGGGGGGGGGGGGGGGGGGGTGTGGGGAAATGTAAAATGATACAGCTGCTGTGGAAAACGGTCTCTACCCAAAACTAAGGACAGCGCTGTCTGGTGGCCCAGAAAGTTTCCTTTTGGATCCATACTCAATAAAAAAACCAAGATTTGAAGAGATATTTGTATATCCACTTTATTTTTTATTTTTATTTATTTTTTATGTGTTTTTGTGTATATTCCCATGGAGGCCAGAATAGGGGGTCAGATCCCCTGGAGCTGTGTGTGTGTGTTCACAATGGAAGAAAAAAGAAAAAGAGGAAGGGAATTCCAACACAAGCTGTAACTTGCAGACATTATGTTAAGTGAAATAAGCCAGCTATAGAAGGACAATCCTATTCATTTAAACAATGCCTTAAGGTTCTCAAATTCATGAAGACACAAAGTAGTCAGTAGTTGCCAGCAGATTGGAGGAGCATGCAGGAGTGTATTAGCACTAGAGTTTTAGTTTGGGCAGGTGAAGAAAGTTCTGGAAACAGGAACAGCAATGAATGTATTTAATAGCCATGAACTATAAAGATAAAGATGGCAACCCATCACTTCTGTATTAATGAACCTTACAGCAGCAGCAGAAATGTAAGAAGGAAAAACAGCTATAGTAAATTCGGCATAGGCGGGGGGGGGGGGGGGGGGAGGCTCAGGCTGCTGGCCTGTCCCTCTGCTATGCCGCAACCTTCATGCTAGTCCACTGTGCCCACTTCCTGTGCAGCCTCCAGCAGGGTCTCAGCAGTTGGGCGCTCAGAGGTTTGAGTCCCAGCTTTGCTTCTTACCTGCCATGAGTGTTGGTCCGTGAGGGGTGAAGAGGGCTTCGTCACCACTGTGATCCCTACATGAAGCTCAGGAGCTACTGACCCTGGGTGCCTCGGCCCACCTGCCTTGGATTCACCGACCTGCAAGTTCTGATGTGCTGCGTGACACCAAAGCTTGGCTCAGCAGTGGACAGGTCCCACAGAAGGGAAACAGCACTTCAGAATGACAGGGCGGGGCCACCATTCACATCCTCAGAGGAGAGCAGCAAAATCAGCAGCTCACATGAAGTTCATGGCCGCCACTTTGCTCTTTGTTTTTTCTGTCTTTTATTTCTCAGTTCCTCTCTTACCATCTTATTTATGTCAAACAAGTTTGTTTTAGTGACGCATTTAGCTATTCTATTTGTTTCCTATTTGTAGACCAGGCTGGCCTCGAACTCACAGCGATCCACCTCACTCTGCCTCCCGAGTGCTGGGATTAAAGGTGTGCGCCACCACCGCCTGGCTTCCTTTCCTTTTTGAAAAAAGATTATACCACCATTTGCCATAGGTATTAAGCATATTTTTAAGTTATCATAACTGATTTCAAGATCGTAGTGACTGCCGGGTGGTGGTGGCGCACACCTTTAATCCCAGCATTTGGGAGGCAGAGGCAGGCAGATCACTGAGTTCAAGGGCAGCCTGGTTTACAAAGCAAGTCCAGGACAGCCAAGGATACACAGAGAAACCCTGTCTCGAAAAACCAAAATAATAATAATAATAATAATAATAATAATAATAATAATAATAATAATAATAATAATAAACCAAAAAGATAGTAGTGATTAAATTCCTGCAAAATGCATTGCTGGTGTTGGTGGTGGTGTGTGTGACATGATAAGCATTGTGAATGTGTGAGGGTCAGAGGACAACTTTATGGAGTTGGTTCTTTCCTTCCATCTTTATGTGGGTTCTGGGGATACAACACTAATTTCCATGCCTGTATGACAAGTGCCTTTACACACTTAGCCCCATATACTGTAATTTTAAAAGAAAAACTATACACCTGGTCAGGAGTGTCCCGAGATCTAAGACAGTACGGGCTAGTGCCACCACTCTTGGTTACCTGCTAGAACGCAATAAGACCCTGTTGCTGAAGTTTCCACAAACTTTGATCATAAGACCGAGAAACATCTTCCCTGCCAGTGAGTTTGCTGAGCTAGAAGGTGCTTTCTAGGCTGCTGGGGCTGGGCAGGGGGGTGGTGGGAAAGCCATCTTCTATCTCACTCAGCCATGAATCCTGTTAACTACAACAACTGCCCATTGGTACAATAGTGACATAAATGTTACAGGATAACCAACAGCTTTTTTTTTTTTTTTTGACAGGGCTTCTCTGTGTAGCCTTGGCTGTCCTAGAATTTATTCTGTAGACCAGGCTGGCCTCAAACTCAGAGATCTACCTGCCTCTGCCTCCCAAGGACTGGGACTAAAGGTGTGCACCACCATCACCTGGCTACAAATCAATAGCTTTTTCCCAAGACAGGGTTTCCCTGTGTAGCCTTGACTATCCTGGACTCACTTTGTAAACCAGACTGGCCTTGAACTCACAGCGATCAGCCTGCCTCTGCCTCCCAAGGGCTGGTAGTCAAGGTGTGAGCCACCACTGCTTGGTACCAATAGCTTTTTAATTGGACTTAGTTCACCTTCTCAGCAGGAAACTCAAGCCTGGTGCTTTCACTTGACTAGGAACCCATCGGCAGAGGTCATAAACCTGACTACTATTACTTTGCTAAAAGAACAAAGCATCCCACTACCTTCCAAATGCATGTCCTTGTACCCATGAGCTCGAGCTACCCTGACCTGTTGTCAGAGACGCTTCCTCGTGCAGTGGATGGAGAGAATACAGATGCTCACACCTGAGCTGATTGCTCATTTATCTCATACCTTCTCCTCATCCAAGACGCAGGGCACATCTTGGAAGAGAGGGCAGAAAGATTTTAAGAGGCAGAGGTCAGAGAAGATTGCTTTGAAATAATGTCTTCTGGACATGGCAAGGCTGTCACACTTATGAACCCCGAAGCCCAAGTGAGGAGCTGGGGAGATGGCTGGCTTGTTAAGAGATCTTTTTACTCTTCCAGAGGACCCAAGTTTAATTCCCAGCACCCACATTGGGTTGCTTGTGATCCAGCTCCTGAGAATCTGATATCCTTTTTTGGCCTTGGGCAACATGCACACACACACACACACACACACACACACACACACACACACACACCCCACATCACATCACATAACTAAATTAAAAGATGCACAAAACCTTTAATCCCAGTACTCAGGAGGCAGAGGCAGGTAGATTGCTGTGAGTGTGAGGCCAGCCTGGTCTACAAAAGGAGCCCAGGCCGCACAGAGAAACCCTGTCTCGGGGGGAAAAAAACAAAATAAAACAAAACAAAACAACAACAACAACAACAAAAAACCCACACACAAAATTGACCCAAAAGCCAAGTGTAGTGGCACATACCTTTAATCCCAGCACTTTGGAGGTAGGGGCAGGCAGGTCGCTGTGAGTTTGAGGCCATCCTGGTCTACAGGGTGAGTCTAGGACAGCCGAGGCTACACAGAGAAACCCTGTCTCAATAAAAAACAAAACAAAACAAAAAAAGATTGACCCAAGCGCACGGGAGAGTCATCATGTCCTACACTTATTTGAGTCACTGTTGTCACTTGATGGTTACTAGAGGAGAGGGAAGAGTCAGTTCTCTTCAACAGTGAGGCCCCTGGTAAGTTGCCATGTTCCAGTGGATGGCATCATATGCCCACAGGCACACAGGTGGCACGGACTGGACTCAGACATGAAGTTGGGAGGGGAGGGGCTCTGAAAGGAGCCAGAGTGGGGAGGGGGAGTAGATACGACCTAATACATTGCATTCATGTAGGAAGTTACCAAAGAATACATTTAAAGAGGAAAAAACATACCTATAGTTTCTTTTCCCTTCTCACACACTGCATCACACACATAAGGAAACTACAAAGAAATCATTCGTTGACCAGTGGTTACTTCCTTCTCTATGTGGGAGAACACGGAGAAGATGGATGACTAGTGTGTAGTCAACAAAACGTATTCCTGGCGCGAGCTTGTCCCTAGGCTGGCTGTGTGGAGTTGAGTGATGTCGATGTGTTACCTCATGCTTGGAGTGCCTTAAAAAAGGCTTAGTTTAAAGCATAAAGTGATCCCAGGCTCATCCCTTAGTTCCTCTGACATTTGATGGCTGTCCAGGCAGAACATGCTCCTCTGACATGGTGAGAGGTGAAAAGGTAGCCGACAATGCTTAGGGGAAAGTATCCTGATAAAGCAGCTCATACAAAGTGAGATAGCCAGGCAGGAGGGATGAACGCTGCGCTGTCCAACAGAGGTCATGTGAGGCATGTTTAAAAGTCACATTAAGCCTGGGGGGTGGGGGTGCACGCCTGGGATCCAGCACTCAGGGAGGCAAAAGTGGGCACGTCTCTGAGCATTCCACGGCAGCCTGGTCTATGAAGTGAATCCAGGACAGCCAAGGCCACACAGAGAAACCTTGTCTCAGAAAAACCAAAATAAATCAGTACCATTATAGGAGCAGAGAGCCTGATAGTGGTTTCTGGCATCTAGAAGGTGGGGTGGGGAACACTGGGAGACACTGACCAATGAGGACCCTGCATCTGTTAGGTAGGATGGCAACATTCTGGAGGTCTATTGCACAGCGCATATCATTCTGGAGGTCTATTGCATAGCGCATATCATTCTGGAGGTCTATGGCACAGCGTATATCATTCTGGAGGTCTATTGCATCGTGTATATCATTCTGGAGGTCTATGGCACAGTGTATATCATTCTGGAGGTCTATTGCGCAGCGTATATTATATCATTCAGGAGGTCTATTGCACAGTGTATATCATATCATTCTGGAGGTCAATTGCACAGTGTATATCATATCATTCTGGAGGTCTATTGCACAGCGTATATCATATCATTCTGGAGGTCTATTGCACAGTGTGTATCATTCTGGAGGTCTATTGCACAGCGTATATTTTATATTTGAAAATCATCAGATGTTCTTACTTATTCTGCCCTCACTGCAAGCATGTATATGAGGCAATGAATGTTAATTATCTCAATGTAATCTTTTACAGCCTATATCTCATGTCATGCTGTACATTGTATATATATTTAATATAAAATGTATCTTGATAAAATTGGAGGAAATGAAAATTAAGTAAAATGCCCAAATTATTACACTTTAAGCTTCAGATTGAATATTTCATTCTCAAATTTTGAGTTGGGGAAGCAACAAAATGTGGTTAAAAGGGGTTACTTTTATATGGAGCCCTGCACTTGAACCCAAAGGCAGTCCCCAGTTACCAGCAAGATGCCCTTAGTACAGCCTTAAGTCAACGTGTGGAACAGCTTCTGTTGCTGGTCTGGGCGTCTCGCCTAAGGCTCATGAGGTGTCTGCGTGGACAGGTAAAGAAAAGCTCCTACCTACGATGTTGGAAATCTGTCTAGGGCTTCCTGATGGAGAGATTTCTCTTTAGAGACACAGGCCTAAGACACTCCGCCCACTCCACAGAGGTGAGTGCTCGGCTGCAGGGCATCATCATGAGAGGAATCTTAGCTTGCCCTACGCGGCATAGTGATTTTTGTTAGGAAGAAGGAGTGGTGTGAGAGATACCTATTTGATCGCTGTCTCACTGGCTCCTGCCATATAGTAACTACATTTCTTGCACATAGGAGCACTGGGGGAATCTGGTCCTAACATGTGCTTTTGCCCAAGGCTCCCAAGATCTTTGTGTTTCCTGAGTGACAACATCTGAGCAGAGCTTCTAACCCCCTTGGGACTTCCTGGGTGATGGGAGCAGGCTCTGCTCCAGTGATGTGGCTCTTGGTGGGCTCCTGCGTAGCCTGAGGGTGGAGGCTGGTCACCAGA
Source organism: Acomys percivali (assembly GCA_907169655.1). Lineage (NCBI taxonomy): Eukaryota > Metazoa > Chordata > Mammalia > Rodentia > Muridae > Acomys > Acomys percivali. The sequence continues at coordinate 5,357,391 of OU015742.1, read as the reverse complement.
GAAATCAAACTTGTGATGAGATTAGGACTTTCGGCCAAATCCCATAGACACCATAGCAGGAGACGAAGGTTGACTTGGTCACCAGTGTCCAGGGATTCAATTGGATGAGCCTTTGTAATGAAACTTCCATGAAAGCGCAGAAGACACAGGCTGGGGATGTGGCTGGCCTGTGCTTGCCTGGGGCACATGAAGCCCTGACTTCAGTCTCCAGATCTCCAGGACTACACACAGCTGAGGCCCTAAGAAGTGGAGTTGGAGGCAGAGGCCAGCCTAGGATCCATGAGACTCTGCCTCAAAAAACAAACAAACAAACATAACTAGTCAGATGTGGTGGTGCACCCCTTCAATCCCAGCGCTTGGGAGGCAGGTGGATCCCTGAGTTTGAGACCAGCCTGGTCTACAGGTTTCTGAAAGACCAATGAATATGTACAGGCACCTGGAGAGGTGTGCCTGTTACAACAGCACACATGCAGCCCTCCCCTTCCTATATGCCTCACTTAGCATCTCTTCACCATCTTCTGGCTGCCCCATTCTGTATCCTTTGCAGTGTTCTTTGGGAGTGGAATAAACATGCATGCTCCGAGCTTCCCTAGCAAACCCAGGGGACAGCGGGAGCCACAAATCTGCATCTGTGCTGGTTGAGCAGTAGCCCAAGTGATAACCCAGTACTTGCCACTGTGATCTGAAGTAGACGCAGCCTGAGGGATGGCGCCCTTAACTTGCTGGTAGACAATGTCAGAATTGGGGGGACGAATGGCCAGCTAGAGTCTACTGGGGAATTGCTTGTGTGGGGACCCACCACCTCCAATCTGACGTACAGTGTCGGACCGTGTGTGAACAGATACTGGGTTTTCCTTATATCTTTATAAGGCATCTCTCTCTCTCTCTCTCTCTCTCTCTCTCTCTCTCTCTCTCTCTCT
>OU015742.1:5324411-5341027 GCA_907169655.1 Acomys percivali | reverse complement strand
GTAGGGGCATGGTTACACCAGGCAGGACCTGTAGGGGCATGGTTACAACAGGCAGATAAGTGAAATCACTGTGCACCCGTGTCACTGTGGAGTAGATGAACTAGGAAGTTAAGGAAGACCACAGTAAGGCAGCAACCTGTTCTATCCAGAGTAGCTTCACACTCTTGGTTAGAAAACACCCTATTCAGCCTCTTACTAAGGCTGAAATAGATTAAAGCAGTTCTAAGTGGTTCCAAGTGGAGAGGACATTTGTCTGGACTGAGTCTACTGCAGCAGAACCTGTGAATTGTACCTAGTCACAACAGGGTGCCTACTGTCCCTTCAAGGTGTCACTTACGGTCCCCACTGCTGGTCGATGTCTGCTCCTCTCTGAGCGAGAACTGGAATGGCTTCATGGTGTTTGTTCACAACAGCCACAGTAACAGCAGGTCGCCCCTGACCATCACAGCAGTTAGGGTCTGCTCCCTGTGGGTCACGGGAAAGGACAAACTGGCCACAGAACCCTGAATTCAACATTGCCCATCTGCCATCCCTAGAGAGGGATGACGGCATTCATTTGAGTATAAATCAAAGGGAGGGAGAATGAGGAAACACGTGACTGAAGCTACAGTGGGCGCAGCCGCCGAGCCCCCAGCTGTTTAAGTCTTTCCCACATCAGGAGAAGCCACCTTGTCGTGTTAGAAAAGCGGCTGAGGTAAATGTGGCCTGGAGCAGTGATTCTGTCTAGCCACATGGACGTGAGGCTTGTGTCACATGTGCAGAGTGACAAAGAGTGTGAAGCTCTTGACTAGTCATTACCCCATTTGCACATAGTGTTTAGGTAACAGGCAGCAGGTGCAAGCAGGCTGATCTCTGCCTGGGCTAACCACTCACTTCATCTAGCAGCTGTTCCAGCACAGACAGTCTTCCTTTCCCTGCAGGGCCAACTTCCTCCAGCAGGAGTCTGCTTTCAGGCTGCGGGATGACAGAATGTGGTCATCTCCATCGCTTCTGTGTATCTGTGTTGCAGAATCCCAGCCCCAAGACTCAAGGCACAATCCCCCTCCCTCTCCCAGCCTAGCAGCCACATTCTCTGCTGAACCGCATAGATGGGTGAGTGCTGAGCGAAGGTGGTGTGTGTGTGTGTGTGTGTGTGTGTGTGAGTGTTTTTGTGTGTCCACAGTCTTCCATATGTAGCAGTACAGATATCTATGTATAACTAACATGTATAACCCATGCTCAGCTCCCAAGCCTTGCTGTGGGTAAGGCCACAGCCTTGACATTGTTTTATACAACCAAGGGCAAGGAGGCTCATGAGAGACAACACAAGCCTCAGAAACCTCGCTAGCTTTGTCATGAACACTTCTAGGAAGGGCAGCTAGGGTGAAACCTAGAATCTCCTCTGCAGGCTTTGCTAGAATGCTTAAGGCCTGGCCACTATGACACATCTCACGCACACCCGAGAAATGGAACCAACAGAGCCTGCCTCTTGCTTAGAAAAATATACTTTCATTTGTTCATAGACATATGAAGAATTTCTTTTATGTTTTAAAAATGCTGTGAATTTCACCATTATCCGTCTTCTTTGTTTTTCACACACAGAAAGGACTTTAAATACTAGGAGACGGAAGGAAGTCAGCCCAAACTTTTAGTATGCTTCTGCCACTGGATCCAGGACATGCTTTGCATGGACCCCGGGACCCTGACTGCTCTTCGTAAAAGTGTTGACAAAACCTACTCCACCTGCCTTCCTAGGTGGCTAAGCCTTTCAGAGAGTTCAGGCTACATCGCCCCTCATCTGCCACCACACCTTCCTAGTGAATTTCTTGGAACAAGATATTGTATCATAATCAGAAAACCGCAGCATGGGTCTTAGGTATGGCACCTAGGCACGGTGAATTTACCTTATGGGGAAATGTGTGGGAGTGTAGCTTCGTGAGCTCTGGGGCCGCAGAGGTGTGGCCTCCAAAGCTGTCGGCTGTTGACTTCTCCTATACTCACTATTCCCAGCTCAGGAAAGGGGAAGGGAGAAGGTGGGGAGCATAAGCAGTCACAAAGTCTTTCTTCAAAATTTACTAGTGTGTGTGAGGCATTATGTTGCAGAAGCGTCATGAAAATGCAAGAAAACAGTCTCTGCCTTCAGAGCAGCTGAGATGTAAGCAAGAAGGCTGGCGCATGCCCACTGTGGAAGCCCCAGAGCCTGGCAGAACCCAGGGAGCAGGAAAGCACCCCACACGCCCGTCCCTACTTCTGGCTTGCTGCTCCTCACAGTCGCTCTCTGTGCTGCAGCCCAAGAGGGCCAGTGACAGGCAAGCCTGGGAAGGTGGCGGGGCACCCTCTACCCCTTTATCCAAAGCTCCCTGAGATTACTCATGGTATGTATTTTAAGAACCAAAACCTTAAAACTTTAGAAAATCCTGAAGTGATAGCCACCATTAGTGGACTAGGGATTCTGAGGGATTTCCAAGAAGACCAAAGTAGATGAAAGCAAAGCAAAAACCAACCAACCAACCAAAACCAGCCTAAGACCCAGGGATCTGAGTGTTTTTTCTCTAGCTGAGCACTCAGATCCTGAAAGTTAGTCTGTAAGGAGGGTAGACATGGGAGCAAGCTGCAGGCAAGAGCACACTATGGGAGGGCTTGCTGTGACTGGACAGACAGCTGGCACTCCTCCCCTCAGCTCCTGTGTGAGGGTAGGAAAACTACACTTTCTATTTAAGTCTCTGCAACTGTTTTCTAGAAATCACATGATTTACCCAACAAAAGCTTCTGATGGGTGAAGGGCAGAGCACAGTCACAAGGGAGGGTGTGAAGGGAAGGGAACAGCTACAGGCAGAGTAGAAACATTAGGGAGCACATCCCACCAGGAACACCCTTGCCACCAGAGGGAAGACTGGCTACACCGGCAGCCCAGGAGAGCCCAGTGCTTCTCCTGCATCCTGCCTCGTAACTCTGTGGATCCCACTGTGGTGGTTTGAATGAATATGGTCGTCCCCAGTGAGTACAACTGTTTGGGAAGGATTAAGAGGCATGACCTTGAAGTAGGTGTGTCACTGGGGGTGGGCTTTGAGGTTTCAAAAGCCCATGCCAAGTCCAGTTCTCCCTTCCCTCTCCACCTCCCCCTCTCCCTCTCCCTCTCCCTCTCTCTCTCTCTCTCTCTCTCTCTCTTTCTCTCTCTCTCTCTCTCTCTCTCTGCCTGTGGATCAGAATGTAGCTCTCAGCCACTGCTCAGTGTCTGTCTGCATGTCACCATGCTTCCTGTCAGGGTGACAATGCACCCTCTGAACCTATAAGCAAGCCTTCAATTAAATTATTTTTATTTTTATTTTTATTTTTTGTAAGATGCCTTAGTCATGGTATATTTTCACAACAGCAGAACAGTAACAAAGAAACCCCATCTATAACCACCCGCCTCACAGGGGCTTCAACTCACACACCTATCCATGCTTGGCACTTGCACTGGACACCCAGGCCCGGCACAAGTGCTGATTCAACTAGCCCTTTATTTATTAAGTGATTAGACAATGAAGGATTATTATGTATTTAGCCAAACCAAATACAAGACACAGAAAGATGAGCGCTCAGAATTGACCCCAGAAAAAACCGAGATAATACGGGAAAATGATGAGACTTTAAAAATAGTTCTAGTTTACCATGTTGAGATATTTTAAAGGATTCTGCCTCTACAAAATAAACAACACTGTTGTTTAAAAGGAGGAGAAATTGAGAGAGCATTCCCCATTACAAAATGCCAAATAGGGCCGGGCGTGGGGGCGCATGCCTTTAATCCCAGCACTCAGGAGGTAGAGGCAGGCGGATCACTGTGAGTTCCAGGCCAGCCTGGTCTACAAAGTGAGTACAGGACAGCCAAGGCTACACAGAGAAACTCTGTCTCGAAAAACCAAAACCAAAACAACAACAACAAAACCACAAAATGCCAAATAAACGTTGAAGCAACAGGCTGCAAAAGAGCTACAAGGACCAAGAAGTGCACCTACTGTGAGTGGTTCTGGGTTTCTGTGGAAGATTTTGTTCTTGAGACTCTTCGTCTTCTTGACACTATCGGGAGTGTCTGAGGTGCTCTGGCTATAGGCACTCACTGAAACGACAAAGAGTTGGAGACCACAATGACCCTGCCTTACCTCCCACATCAAGGAGGCACTTCTCCCATGCTCCTCAAAAGTCACAAGGACAAAATGGATTTTCTAGAATTTTTTTTTTAACATGGCAGGAAGGACCATTGACCACCCCTATCCAGAAACTGGAAAATGAATGAGTGAGGGAAAAAGGGACGTAAATTTTAAGTAAAAAAGCCCATGTACACCCCACCACCACCACGCCAGCTACAGCAAATAACCCTCCCAAGCCCTGTGAAGGACTTCAAATGGCACACCCCAGCTCTAGAGAAGCCAAAGAAATAAACTGCCCAGAACATGTTGAGATTTGTGATTTGGCTTCACATTTTTATACAAGTCTCATCAATCCTTGCCCAATCAGTGAATTCTTGGATAATTAGTGAAAACGCACCAGAAGGGGATAACTTACCCAAGCTGGACCTGCTGCCATACAGCCCATTGCCACCTTCGGTGACACTGCTCAGAAAGTGGTCACTGAGATTCGCTGACTTGTTGAGGTACAGGCTCTGGCCAATGAAAACATTTCAAGCATCACTAATTATGGGGCGACCATGTCTCAACAGAGAGAATGATTACTGCTAGCCTGCTCCTAGGAGGGACACGGCACCTACCTGCACAGGCAGACATGAGGCTGGGGACCTTGCACACAGTAGACAAGCACTCTGCTACTAAGCTATATCCCCAAGGTTCTGTCTGTTTTTAATTCAGAATCCCATAAAGTTGTCTCAGATGGCCATGAATGTACTCCAGCCTTTACCTAGAAATCCTCCTGCCTTGCTCTTCCAAGTGATTTATTTTGTATAAAACATATAAGTCACAGTGAACATCAGTACACATTTTTGTCAGTATTTTTCTAAGTTCATTGTATTCCAGACATATAATTTCAGTGAGTTGTAAATAACCCCAAGGAGTACCAGAGCAAGGGCGGGTAGCAACTCTTGTTCCTTCTATAGCCTTCTGTGCTAGACAGCAGGCCTCTTTGATGATTGGCACAAGTGTTTATATAATCCTATGGAATTCCTTGTGAAAGTCATATGTGGTGGTTTAAAAGAAAATGGCCCCCATAGGACCACAGGGTGGGGCTCTACTAGGAGGTTTGGTCTTTAGAGTAGGTAAAGTCTTGTTGGTGGAAGTGATCACTGGGTCAGACTTTGAGGTCTCAGATGCTCAAGTTATGTCCAGTGTGGCAGTCACGTCCTGCTGCCTGTGGACCCAGATGTGGAACTCTCAGCTCCTTCTCCAGCGTTATGTCTGCTAGTACACGCCATGCTTCCTGTCACGCTGACAGGGGACTTAACCTCTGAACTATCAGCCAGCGTCTAGTAAATGTTTTCCTTTATAAGAGTTGCTGAGCTGGGTGTGGTGGTGCACTCCTTTAATCCCAGCACTTGGGAGGCAGAGGCAGGTGGATTGCTGTGAGTTCAAGGCCAGCCTGGTTTATAAAGCAACTCCAGGACGGTCAAGGCTAACGCAGAGAAACCCTGCCTCGAAAAACAAAAACAAAAAACAAACAAAAAGAGTTGCTGTGGTCATGGTGTCTCTTCACAGCAATAAAACCCTAACTAAGATACCAAGTTTCATTTGATTTGAAACTTTCTCTTTTCCTGTTTTTCAAGACAGGGTTTTTTTGGTGTAGTCTTGGCTGTCCTGGACTGGATTGGTACTCCAGGCTGGCCTTGAACTCTCAGAGATCCATTTGCCTCTGCCTCCCTAGGTGATAGGATTATAGATATGTACCACAGGGCCCAGCTGAAACTTTCCCTTCTATTCATTACACAAAAGCATTTCTATAAACTGTAAGGTGCAGTTCACTAGTTCAATCAGTTCATAAATTAGAATAATTACTGTAAAGGATAATGTACCTTGTTTGAGACTTGAATATAGTTCAGCCTGATGCTAACTTCATAGCCATCTTCATGGACAGTAGCAAAGATAAGCTTTTAAAAGAAAATTAAAGAACATTCTCAATTGTGGTGTGGGACTCAATACCTAGGAATTCTGAGATGTCCAACTTTATATTTAATAAAATATTTATCACAAAAGGTAGACTAGAGAAACCAAGGGAGAAAACTTGAGGTAAATAGAAACAACAGAACAGTGGGCTCAGAACTAACTAATCTATAATCCTAACTATAAATGAACTAAATACTTCAACTAAGGACAGAGACTCTCAGACTGAATAAGGAAACAAGATTGCAATTTATATTTTCTTCAGGAGACTCCTTCAGCCAACCATGTGGCTACATCGTTAATTTTGAAAAGGTGGTCTTTTTCCCCATACACATGAGTACTGTCTAAAGTCATGTCTCCTTGGTAGCAGCCAGGCCCTGCCACCACTGTGCTTGGCTGAGTTCACAAATCTGCTGTAACTGTAGCTTCCCTGTCACTTCTCTGGCTCTCCTCTCCTGCTAAGCTTTGTTTCCTGGCTGTAACATAGTTAGACCCTCCTGCCAATGCCACAGCTACTGCTGCTGCGGGGCCCTCCACAGCCACCTTGGTTTCGTGATTTAGCAAAGTCCTGACCTCCGCCACCAGCAAAAAGGACCCCAGGACTCTATTTGTGACTAACTGTATAACAGGTTATTTTAGTTTCTGTTCTGTGTAAAGCATTCCAACAAAGGGTTTTACTGTAGACCTTTTTTTCATCCATGCTGCTGATTGCTAAAAGGTGTCTTGGTGAATGGGTGGTGAGGCAGGGGCTGCCAGCTTTCTCTGTAAGCTGTGGGGCAGCCAATTCTTTTGAGAATCAGATGGTAATTTTTTAAAGGTCTTGTGGGTTATAAGTTGCCTATTGCAAAGGCTTAACCTTGCTGTTATAGCTCAGAGCAGTCACAGTTAACTTGTAAATGGATGGATATATCTCTGATCCAATAGCCTTTTAGTTGTGAAACTAGGCAGTAGGTCACATTTGTTCTAGAGGGCACAGTTCTCTGAATTCCGGATTAGGACAAAGTGTATATAAACTATCAAAATAGCTCATCAAAGGAAGCTAAGTACTTGAAAGCAAGATGGGTTTAGTGTTGAACGGTTTTGTGACAGAGGAGCTGATGGTCTGACTTGAAAGAGTCCCTTCTAGTTTGTGATAAATAGGAAATGTTCTCCTACTGAATCGTCTCTTTTTTTAGGTACTCCTACAAGCCAGAAGAGGGCGCCGTATCACATTACAGATGGTTGTGAGCCACCACGTGGTTGCTGGAAATTGAACTCAGGACCTTTGGAAGAGCAGGCGGCACTCTTAACCACTGAGCCATCTCTCCAGCCCCTGAACCATCTCTTAGTGATGGTTTTGTGCCAAAGAAAAGGCATGTGACTTAGAATCCACAGACCTGTTTTAATCTGAATGCCAAGATGCAGCAGTGCACTTTGGGGCTGCTCATAAAACCCCTCTGGGCCTCAGTTACACTGGTCATCAAATAAGACTTGCTATGACTATCTACAGAGTAAAAACAACATGACACAATGCACCACATCACAAAATAACCTCAATTTTGTGCCACTAAAAAAACCCACCACTTGCAACATGGTGGTGGAGCACGGCTTTATTCCCAGCACTCAGGAGGCAGAGGCAGGCAGGTTTCTGTGATTCCGAGGCCAGCCTGGTCCACAAAGCAAATTCAGGACAGGCAAGGCTACACATAGAGAAACCTTGTCTTGAAAAACCAAACCAAACCAACAAAACCAAAACCCCCACCACTTTATTGTGTTCATGTCTGTGTTCCTCGCAGGACACAGGATAAGGGTCGAAAGCAGAAGAGGGAGTGAGGGAGGGAGGGCACAATTCAGGAGCAAAGTCTTGGGGGGCATGATCACAGAGATGCTCGGAGTAAAAGCCTCATCTCACCCACCTTTCCCATCCTGGGTTCTGCAATCAAGGCCCGGAAATCAGGGTTGTTCTGAGCATAGGACCTGAGGTGAGCAGAGATGTGGTCCAACTGCTTTCTCCAGTAGCCTAAAATAATGAGAGGAACCCAAACACAGACAATTCTTCCACATCTAAGAAAGAAAAATTGAGTATGGGATATACATTCGCAGACAGGTTGTTTTCCTTGGCCAACCTTTTCCTTACAGAACCTCCAGCAGGCACTAAAGTGACTTGCACCACCGCCCCTTTTCTCCTTGCTAGCTGGGTTCCCTCAAACGACTGAGGTTTTGTTGGTACATGGTACCTCTGTTCTCCTCCAGCAGCCTCTCTTTAGTTCAGAAACACATGAGGAGAGGCTGGAGAGGGTCTCTCACTTGCTCTTGCAGAGGACCCGGGCTCAATTCCCAGCACCCATATGGTGTGGTCAAAGGGCTTCTCCCTCTCCCTGCCCAGTCATTACTCATAGGCTGGAGGCTCTGGCCAGATCTGAGGTATTGTTGGGACTGGGTACCCAGATCACCTGTTCTTGACTCACTTGAAAAAGGTCCTTTTTGAAAGAGGTAAAAGTGGAAAACCTTATATGACTGCCATGTTCCCTGGGATGAACGTCATTCTGAGAGAAAATGCCCAAACAGATTTCTGCCCAGGGAGAGGAAGGCCAGAAAACAGAGCTCAGAAGCTCTTCCCAAAAGAACTGACTTCACTGTAACAAAGTGTGAGAAGGTTTAAGCTCAGAACACGCAAGTATTTACAAGGGACTGAGTATTTAGCTCACAGGCAGAATGCTGCCTAACATGCCCAAAGCCCTGAGTTCAATACTGGCATCCAAAGAAGGAAGGGGGGGGGCAATTACAATGCTGATACATTCACTACAAATAAGAGTTAACTCATAGGTTGGCCACTTTACATAGAACCAGGATAAAAAACCAGCTAATAAGAACCTTTCTGAAATCAGAAAATCATTCGAATACCGACCTAAGAGAATGTTGCTGTTAAAGATCCCACATTTAATTAGCTTGACCTGTGGAAGGATTGACGGCCTAGAACATGGCTGAAAACAATACAGCAAACGAACTGACAGTGAGCGATGCTCAGTGGCTGGGAGCCTCTCCAAAGCCACAAACCCACAACTTCCCAGGAAGACCGAGTGCAGGCAGGGCCTCCCCAAAGAGCAGCGTCACACAGCAGGGCCAACTCAAGGTCACTAGAAAGATGGAGCTAGCTGCTAGACAGATAAATGTGCAAATAGCAATAAAAAGCCTATAGGAGAAACTAGCTCAGAGTTGAAATAATCAACTATTTAAGATCTCCAGTTCCAACAAAAAAGCATGAAATGTGAAAAGAAAGACAAAAGTTCAACTAATTAAGAATAAAAAGCAGACACCGGGCACGGTGGCACATGCCAGCACTCTGGGAAGCAGAGGCAGGTAGATCTGTGTGAGTGAGTTCAAGGCCAGCCTGGTCTACAAGGCAAATCCAGGACAGCCAAGGCTACCCAGAGAAACCCTGCCTCGAAAAACAAACAAGCAAAACAATAAAAAGCAGGTGAGAAAAACTGCTGGGATAGCAACTGCATGTTGGGGCTTTAACAAAACTTCAAAGTAGCCATTATAAACATGTTCAAGGTGTTAGATCCTGTAGAGGCCCCCCTCTCTCCCAGAAATAAAGCTGGGGCCCCTACAGCTCCCCTTCTCTGTCTCCACTCTCTGTGTCTGTCTGTCTGTGTCTCTGTTTCTCCTGTGTCTCTCTGTCTGTCTCTCTTTCTCTCCATGGGATACTACGTGCAGGAAGCCTGTCACAAGGGGCAGAGAAATGTCCAGAAGAGGCAGGGCTATAGTCAGGCAGAGCAGTGGCAGATGGGCACTCTGGCATTTGGGGGAGGAGACCATCTGAGAAGCACAGGCTTACCCCTGGGCTATGTGTTCTGGAGACAGTGATGGAGGCTGTGTGACATCATTAAGGCGCTTGATGTCATTCAATTGCACTCATAAACATTTAAAAGGTGAACTTCACACTATGTGAATTTTATACACTAAAAAGCCATAATGACAGGTGACAGTGATGACACAGACTCAGCCTGTCCACACAGAAGGAACCCACATGTGTCAGGAGACTGATGGACTAGGAGGTAAAGTATTGGAGGAGTAAATGCTTGAGGAAAAGCGACTGTTCTTACAAAGAAAAGGAACAAAGAAATCTCAAAGGGTGAAAATACAGAAGGTTCTTTCAGAGAAAGTGTTTCCCTCCACCAGAAGCAGGTGGTCCCCTCACCTCTTCCTGGGCTGACGGCTGTGAGGACCGGCCTGTGGTCACTCATCTTCTCCTGTCGCTGCCTGTGAGACGCAGCCTCCAGCTCCTTCTTCGCCAGAAGCTTGCCAGATGGGTAGAGCAGGCCAGAGGTCTGTGTGCCCGTGTCCTTCTTAGACTCAGCAGCAGATGTGGGCAGAGAGACATTTAGAGGCTGCCAGGCAGATCGGGGCTGTGAGCAAGGAAGGTTAAACCATACTTTAATTAATCAATCCCACCTCCATTCACAGAATAAATTTTTTTTTTTCGAGACAGGGTTTCTCTGTGTTGCCTTGGCTGTCCTGGACTCACTTTGTAGACCAGGCTGGCCTTGAACTCACAGCGATCCGCCTGCCTCTGCCTCCCGAGTGCTGGGATTAGAGGCATGTGCCACCTCGCCCAGCCACAGAACACAATTTAAATCAGAATAAAACTCCTACAAACTTTCTTTGAACTAAAAGGTGGCTTTGTTGTTCTTTTGGCTTTTTGAGCCAGGGTTTCTCTGTGTAGCCTTGACTGTCCTGGACTCGCTTTGTAGACCAGGCTAGCCTGGAACTGAGAGGTCTGCCTGCCTCTGCCTCTCTGAGTGCTGGGATTACAGGTGTGTACCACTGTGCTGGGCTCAAAGTTCTTTTGAACTAAAAGTTCCACCCCCCCCCATCATTGCCTCCCCACCCCCATCTGTCTGAGCAAGTCTTAGCTTCATCCATGACGCAGTCCCTTCCCTCTGGCCATTTACTATCCCCAATTCATCTGATTCATGATCTGATTCTGTCCTTCCTGGGGCCTGGAAGACATCTACCCCCTCAGTTCTAGAATTCAGTAGAGCACAGTCTTTACTGTGCAACCACAGAAAGAAGAAAACGTCTAAGGAAATGCATATACTACTAACAAATTTTAACAGATGCCAGGCAGCCTCATGCATGGGCCCAGCAGTGCCCATCTCCGTGTACCCCCTTCCCAGCTCTCGACCCACCCCCACCCCCCGCACCCCCCGTGTCTGATTTAAGATGGCATGTGTCCTCCACAAGTGGGTGCTAATGCACAGTCTCTCTAGTAACTGTCGTCAGTTTCCATCAGTAAAGAGAGAAGGTGACAGCTGCCGGGCGTGTGCAGCTAACAGGAAAATGGTAGGTCCCGTATGTGTGCCGCTGAGTGACAAGCCAGGGGTTATTGACAGGGAGAAATCTTACACACTTCATGTAAAATTTCAAAAACACAGCAGAGCAGGGAGGAAGGTTCTTGGAATGCTCCTGGGAAAATCCAGAAGTTCATTCTGCCCCATGCAGAGGAAGTCACTTCTCTTTGGAGCTGTTAGGCCTGAATCTCCTTTGGAACAATGCAATTTTAATTTTCTGATTTTTTTTTTTTTTTGAGATATAGTGTTTTACCTTTTACTCTAGGCTAGATTTGAACTTGTGTAAATATGTAATTTTTGAAGAAATCATTCAAGTGTTTAAAACCTAAATTCACTTAATTTATTTTTTATGTTTTGGTTTTTCTAGACAGGGTTTCTCTGTGTAGCTTTGGCTGTCCAGGACTTGCTTTGTAGACCAGATTGGCCTTGAACTCACAGAGATCCTCCTGCCTCTGCCTCTGTTAGGATTAAAGGCATGTGCCACTAACCTAAATTTAATTTATTGGCATACCTAATTCAAAGTCCATGTTCAAGGTCTATGTATTTTGGTTCTGTTCTCCTGGACTGATTTACAGGGCAAGGTACACAGAGTTCTTACCTCAGAAAATGCATGAGGTCCCTCAGCAACCAGGGCCAAGCTGTTGTTCATCCTAAATCTTGTTATGGACTTCACATAAATACCACAGGAGCCACAGAATCGGGCAGACAGATGATTGCTGGCCCCACATTTTGGGCAGACACAGTGGGTGGCAGAAATGCCAAGCTAGAGAAAAGAAAATATTCTTATGATTTTAGAGATTTTTTTGTTTGTTTTTGAGATAGGGTTTCTCTGTGTAGCCTTGGCTGTCTTGGAACTCACTTTGTAGACCAGGCTGGCCTCCAATGAACAGAGATCCTCCTGTCTCTGCCTCCCCGGTGCTGAGATCAAAGGCGTGCACGCACCACCACCCCTGGTAATTTTAGAGTTTTAATCTGCCGTGTAAACTATTCTACACCATACAATCTCTAACCATCAAAATAACTCATGTCCCTGCCCGCTGACCTAACAGACCTCTAGCCTTTCTCCTACACGTGGACAAGCACTTACAGGAATATATCCCAGATGGATCTCTGTGAGTTTGAGGCCAGTTTCATCTACAAAGCGAGTTCGAGGACAGTCAAGGCTACACAGAGAAACTCTGACTCAAAAAACTAAAAAAAAAAAAAAAGAGAGAGAGAGAGAGAGAGAAGGTCAGTTTGCAGTTGTATCACGGCTATGTGAAGTGCAATGACCAGGGGATGCAGCCATCTCTTTGATATATTGATATTTTCTTTGGATATATACCAGTAGTGAGACTGCTGGATCACATGATAAAAAATATATATATGGTCTCTCCAGACTGTTTTCCATATATTTATATATAACTTACATTTCCGTCAATAGTGTATAAGGGTTCTTTTTTCCCACAGACTCACCAGCATTTGTAATTTTTGCTTTCTTGATAACAACCATTGTAACTGGAGAGAGGCAATATCTCATTTAGAAGTTACTTTATGGGCTAGAGAGATGGGTCAGAGGTTAAAAGCACTGGCTGCTTTTCCACGGGTCCTGAGTTCAATTCCTAGCAACCACATGGTGGCTCACAACCATCTATAATGAGATCTGGAGCCCTCTTCTGTCATGCAAGTGTACGTACACGCAGGTAGAACACTGTATACATAATAAATAAATCTTTTAAAAAGTTACTTTATTTGTATGTATGTGTGTGCATGCCTAAATATGTGTGAATGCATGAGTGTGTAAGTGTGTGTGCACACACGTGCTTACCAAGGAGGGCACAGGGAGGAGAGGACAAATTTGGGATTGGTTTTGTTCCTCCACTCTGGGTTCTAGGGATCAAACTTGGGCTGTGAGGCTTGCACAACAGGTGTTATCCCTGCAGTGCCTCCTCACTAGCCTCGAGCTGACGGTTGGGGGTACCGGGCATTTCTCAAGGCCTGGGTGCCACCTGTAACTTTTTTTTTAGAGTGTCTAGTTAAGTCCTTTGTTCATATTTTCAGCACTTTTTGTTATGGAGCTGTTTCAGTCTGTCACAGTGGGTGGGTAACTACTTGTGAGTGTAGTTTGAGTGTTTTCTTCCACCCGGCCGAGGTCTTTACCCTGCTGGTTGCTGTGGGGTGTGGAACCGGCTTCCTGTTGTGTAGCCCAGTTTGTGCATTTCTATTTTTGTTGCTATATTTTAGGTCCAGAGCCAGAAAGTCATCACCAGAAAATGTCCTAGAGGTTTTCTTGTTTCTTCTAGTAGCTTTGTAGTTTCAAGTCTTATGTTTGAAATCCTTGGTTCACTTTGAATTGACTGTGGTACAAGGTACAAGAGCTGGTTTCATCTTTCTGCAGGCTGAGATCTGATTTTCTTAGCACAATTTATTAAAGAAATTATCCTTTCCTCATTTTGTGTACTTAGAATCTTTGTCCAAAATCAACTGGTGGGATGCTAGGGAGATGGCTTAGCAGTTAAGAAGGTTGCTTTTCCAGAGGACCCCAGTTCAATTCCCAGCACCCACATGGCAGCTTACAACCATGTGTAACTCCAGTCCAAGGGCACCCAACACCATCTTCCGGCCTTTGAGGTACACAGACATACATGACGACAAAACACCCAAACAAAAAAACAACATTTTAAAAATCAATCGGTGGTAGACCTGTGGGTTTCTTCCTGGCAAGCTGTGGGCTTACTGGGCTCCACTGGCTGCTCCATAAGCCAGCACTGGGCTGTTTGATTACTCAGGTGCTGCAGTACATCAGGAAGTGTGAAGGCTCCAGCTTTGTTCTTTTAAGATTGCTTTGACTACTCCAAGTCTTTTATAATTCAACATAAACATTACAATTCTTTTCTCCATTTTGTAAAAAAAAAAAAAAAAATAAAGCCATCGAAAATTTGACAGGATTTCCCTGTTTCTGTAGACTGTTTGGAAACTGCAGACATTTTATCTATGTTAATTCTCCTGATGTCTGAACATGGGGTAGCCTTCCACTTATTCCTGCCTTCAATTTACTTTCTTTCTGTTTTCCCTTTCATTTTTTGGGTCACAGTTTTGCTGTGTAGCCAAGGCTGGCCTGGGATTCAGGGTTCTCCTGCCTCATCCCTATGCTGGGATTATAAGCCTGCTACCATGCTCAGCTTCTCTTCAACTTTTTTTTTTAAGATTTACTTATTGTATATGAGTGCTTTACCTGCAGAAGAGGGCATCAGATAACATTATAGATGGTTGTGAGCCACTATGTGGTTGCTGGGAATTGAACTCAGGACCTCTAGAAGAGCAGGCTGTGCCTTTAACCACCGAGCCATTTCTCTAGCCCTCTCTTCGACTTTTTAAAATCAATGTTTTAAGCTTTTCATTTTTTTAAAGCTTTTCATTTTTAATGTGTATATATAATTATTTACTGCCTCTTCTTTTAAAATTACTAGAAGAAAGAGAAAAACCCAAACCAAAGCAAACAAACAGAAAAAACAGCAAAGTCACTTAACTGGTATTTACAGAATATCATATTTAACAATGACAGAAAACACACATCTCAGGTGTGTTTCAGGTGCTTCTAAGTTACAGCATATGATGAGCCACAGAATAAATCCTATTAAATTAAGAAACCACATAGAGGAGCTGGAGAGATGGCTCAGAGGGTAAGAGCACTGTTTGTTCTTCCAAAGGTCCTGAGTTCAATTCCCAGCACCCACATGGTGGCTCACAACCAACTATCATGAGATCTGGTGCCCTCTTCTGGAGTGCAGACGTACATGCAGGCAGAGCAATGTATACGTAATAAATTAATAAATCTTTAAAGAAAGAAAGAAACCACATGAGTATGTGCTCTGACCATAAAAGTTAACTTTATGTCATCACTACTAATAAGGTACTGAGGAGAAAACATAATTTGGTAATTTAGCAAACAATTATTGACTAGGTCTTAGAACAAAGAAGACATCCCAGGTAAGATGGATGGTATTTTTAATAGTACTATCATGAAAACACAACATATACATTTATATTTACAAATGATGCTAAAGAAGCTCTTCAGAAATTTATAGCTTGTGCGCGAAAGAGGAAAAAAAATTCAAGTTAGTGATCTGAATTTTTATTTTGGGAAGTTACAAAGGGGCTGAAGAGCTGACTCAGCAGGTAAAGGTGCTTGCTCCAAGCTTGAAATTTTGAGTTTGATTGCCAGGACCCACATCATAGAAGGAAAAAACTGGTTCCTCTCACCTTCATATGCTTGTGTATGCACACACACTAAATAGAAAATGAGGAGTGGAAGGAGGAGACGGAGGGGGAGGCCATGCTCG
This sequence comes from Acomys percivali, assembly GCA_907169655.1. Classification (NCBI taxonomy): domain Eukaryota; kingdom Metazoa; phylum Chordata; class Mammalia; order Rodentia; family Muridae; genus Acomys; species Acomys percivali. The sequence continues at coordinate 5,325,304 of OU015742.1, read as the reverse complement.
GTGGCAAGCACCTTTAACCCATTAATCAGGGAGCAGAGGCAGGTAGATGTGAGCCTGGTCAGCATAGCGAGTTCCAAGGCAGCCAGGATTACATAGTGAGAACCTGTATAAAAAAATTAAATAAGTGAGCAAATAAAAGGAAAATTAAAAAAGAGAGGATCAAATTAAAAAGCAAAGCAAAGAGAAGGAAATAATAAAAGGCAAAATAAGAACCAGGATGTAAAATGTGAAGACTTTAAAAAGAGGACAAAGTTCATCCATCCCTGGCCTGACGGGAGGAGGGAGATGCTGCACCCACACTATCAAGTATAAGAGAAGCTTGTGACCAAGACCCTACGGACTGCAAGAGGTGACGTCATAAGGAGCGTGTCTGAGGTGTTGGTAAGAAGTGATAGTGTACAGTTAAATGTATGATAACATCTGTGTTGGTGAAATGAAAAAGAAAGACATTGAAGACAGAAATAAGTGGAAAGTTATCTCCAGTGCAAGTATCAGGAAAATGACCACATATTAAAATGTCTGCAGTGGAGGTCAGAGGGCAATTTGGGGAGTTAATTCTCTCCTTCCACTGTGAAGACCTTGGACCGCAGGTTGCCAAGCTTCTGTGGCAAGTGCTTTCACCTGCGGGGCCAGCTTGCAGCCCTATTTTCTGTTTCATGATGGTCTTCCTCCCCCACTAACACTGACTGTGTTACTTTTTTACTAACATCAACACTGAGCAGTCAGCAGCTACCAAAGGCAGGACCTTCACATACACACCACTTACCTCTTGTGCTGCAGGCAGGGCCCCCTCACAGGTGACACAGTATCTCAGGTGAGCAGGGTTCCCAGTGCCACAGGTGCGACAGACCACCTTCTCCTTGACAACAGGGAATTACAAACAGAATGAGCAA
>OU015742.1:5265309-5307746 GCA_907169655.1 Acomys percivali | reverse complement strand
TGTGTGTGTGTGTGTGTGTGTGTGTGTGTGTGTGTGTGTGTGTGTGTGTGTGTTTCAAGGAGCTACAAATGAGATATGCTGGTAACCTAGTTATGTTTGCTTTATCAACTCCGGTTGTAAAACTTCGAGGTTCTTCATGAGTCTACTGAAGAAAATAATTATTCTCAGAGGAATCTGGGACCCCAAACTACTTACTCATTTGCTCTGAAAGCTCACTGTGGAATTGAATAGCAAGTTCTGAGATGAAGCATTCTGTCTTGGAGGGGAGCTTGTTGAGACTTGGGATGCTCTAAGGAGGTGAAACATTCCATTCTGCAGGGCAGCTGCTAAAACTCCGAAGGTAAATAATTCAGTAGCTTTAGAAACCCCCCAAATGAACTAGACTTAGTGAGCCCTCCTTCCCCAAGCTTACATAAGAAGTAAGGACTCCTGAGAGAGCTGTCTAAAAGAAACACAAACCAGCTAAACCACCAGGAAGAGGCAGAGGCCAGCGGAGCTGCCTGGAAGAGGCTCTTTCTGACTCTGACATGTCAAGCTGCTGGCAGGTTGGCTGTAAAGCAGACTGCAGGGATCCACCTTTTGTGGGCTGGAACCCACCATGCCGTGGTGAGCTTTTGGAGCTGTAGCCGTCTTTGAGTCATTTCTGGATTTTGTTTTGTTTTTTGAGAAAGAGTTTCTCTGTGTAGCCTTGACTGTCCTGGACTTGCTTTGTAGCGCAGGCTGGCCTCAAACTCACACTGATGGCTTGTACACCACCACACCTGCTGTCATTTCTGTTGTATAAGTGCCCTCCCCGAGTCATTCTTGTGAGTAACCCAATAAATCCTACTTTTTCACCAAGTTGGTCTTTGCCAGCAGCTATACTTTGGTCTGTGTTTTGTTCCCCATCTGGGGTGAGCAGATGCTTTTTCACATGTACTAGTTTGTCACAAAACACCATCTGTAGTTCAAGACAGTTTTTGTTCCTGATTGACTTAATATATTGTGACCCCCATGTAAGGTCAGTGGTAGAGAAGGCAAACTGCACAACCACTGCTAACACACGACAAAACGTGTTGGTGACACAAGATGGTGTTGACCCCAAGAAGGCTTTTAAAGAAGCAGAGGGTGAGAGGACACCAGGATTAAACTGTCAGTGGGGGCCATCAGCCTTTGAAACATCCTCCCCTTCCCAGAATGACCCCAAGTTCTCTCCCCTTCTCAGCCAACTGTGTTCTTTCCATACTCTGATGTGAATTTCATCCCCGTCTCCTCTCTCTCTCTCTCTCTCTCTCTCTGTCTCCCTCTCTCTCTCTCTCTCTCTCTCTCTCCCTCTCCCCCTCCCCCCCCCTCTCTCTCTCTCTCACACACACACATACACACACACACACATGTAAATGTAAAAAAATTATCAATAAGAAAATAATTAAGAGCTGGGCATGATGCTGAGAGGTGGTGGCGCTCGCCTTTAATCCCAGCACTCAGGAGGCAGAGGCAAGCGTAACGCTGTGAGTTCGAGGCCAGCCTGGTCTACAAACTGAGTCCAGGATAGCCAAGACTACACAGAGAAACCCTGTCTCAAAAAACAAAAACAAACAAACAAACAAACAAAAATAAAAAACAAAAAAAAAAGAAAGAAAGAAAGAAAAAGAAAATAATCAAGGCTGGGCATGGTGGTGGTGGTGGTGTACACCTTAGTCCCAGCACTCAGAAGGCAGAAGCAGGTGGATCTCTGTGAGTTTGAGGCCAGCCTGATCTACAAAGCAAGTTCCAGGACAGCCAAGGTTACACAGAGAGATACTGCCTCAAAAAACAAAAAAACAAAAAACAAAAAACCCGTAAATAAATAAATAACATTTAAATAATATTCTTAAGAAAGAAAATGAGAGTAGGAAAAAGAAAATTTAGGAAAAAGTGGCTAATGGCCCACAAGTTGAAATGGAACTTTGAGCAAGTTAAAATGAACTTAGAATATCAATGAAGTCAATACAAAATGAAACAGTGATGTCACATTGCAGTGAATAAAAGAATCATCCACTAAACCTTCCTCAGAGCCAAAGGAAGCTCTTTAGAAAGCTCTTCCTCCCCAGAATTCCAATGTGGAATTTTAAATTAAAATATTATTAATATATTCAGCATTTATTAAGCTTTATACTTATGATTTGTGAACTTTATGCCTTAATAAAATGCAAATAATATAAGCTAAAATTAGCATAACTTTTTCATTAATGGCCTTTTCCCCCCATTTTTTGAGACAGAGTTTCTCAGTGTAACCTTGGCTGTTTTGGACTCACTTTGTAGACCAGGCTGGCCTCCAACTCACAGAGATCCACCTGCCTCTGCCTCTGAGTGCTGGGATTACAGGCATGTGCCACCACGCCTGGCATTAATGGCTTTCTAACGCACTGATTCTCCCAATAAGAAATGAATAAAATTAGAACAAAATCTGGATATGATAGCACATTCCTTTAATCTCAGGACTCAGAAGGCAGAAGTAGGTGGATCTCTGAGTTCAAGGCCAGCCTGGTCTAAAGAGGGAGTTCCAAGATAGCCAAGGCTATATAGAGAAAGCTGTCTCAAAAACAAAAACAAAACCACATAATATATTATAGATACAGATATAAATCAGTGTTTGTTTGCCTACCATGCTCTTAACTTACTTAGAAACAGCAACAGCTTTAACTTGTATTTTTCCATCAGGCAGAGTAATAGGTTTTATATACTTAAATGTATTATTTTCACCAGAACCAATTTTCTTTAGGTAGTCAGGTTTGCTGCCATCCAGGGTGTAATATATGTTGACATCTGGGGTGTCTGAAAAATCCAGAACAAGGTAACATAACCAACACTGAAATAACAAGCCCCTGTACACCTGAAGTCTGATAAGAACATATACACAGAGTGAGTGAATAACGATTCTGTTGTTTACACTGACACAGTCCTCTGCGTGAGTTAGCTCACTTCATTTATTCATTTCTATTACTGTTTGAGGTAGGTCCTCATTTGTTCTCACTTTATAGATGTTGAGGTCCTGAGAGAGTAATGAACTTGACAAATAACAATTTCCAGCACTCCCATAGTTGCTCACAACAGTCTGTAGCTCCAGTAGCAAGATGCCCAATGCCTTCTTCTGGCTTCAGTAGATACCAGGCAGGCATGTGGTACACAGGCATGCATGTAGGCAGAACATCCATCCATATAAAATAAAATAAAAATTATTCTTGAAAGAAAATGGGAGTAGAAAAAAGATTTAGGAAAAGGAAAGTAACTAATGGTATTCTAGTTGAAATGGCCGTACTTTGAACATGTTAACATACACATGACTTGTTGGCCTACATGTTTATGACAGGTGGTTTGCCTTAGGCTAGGTGAGTACATAGCCCATACTCCTGACCCACTGCGCTCTCTGTCTTTCCAGTATGTATTAATAGAAGTAAAATAAGGGGTCAGCTTTAAGATAGTACAAACTGCATAGAAAGCAACACTACTTTTTTGGAGCATTTCTTAAGAAATATTTTATTATATTTTATTCAGTCTTAGTAAATGATTCCTATACTTCTTGAAAACATTTAACTGTAACTAACAGATGTAATTTAAAATTCAAATGGTTAAAGATGGCTGTAAAATGGGGCAGCCTTCATACCAGATACCCATGGTATATCAGGTATCTTTGAAAACCTCTTGTATCTGCGTAAACATACAGTTTATATTTTATTTCCCCTTCTCTTTGCACATGAATTCTATGTCCTATCTCACACTTCTTTCTTCATAGAACATACATTTGAAGGGACGCAAACAGTAAACAGCCAATCAAATTTATTTTATCAGACAGTAATGAAATATTTTCTAGTAAACTAAACAGGAGAAACGTCCTTCCCAAGGAGCAAGTAATTGGGTGGGTAGAAGCTTATTTTCATTTATGGAAACGACATTTGTTTCTCATTACCTATAAAAATGTTTTTCATATCCTTTGCCTATTTTTCCTTTTAAAAAAGATTTATTTATTTATGATGCATATACTGTTCTGCCTTGATATACACAACAGAAGAGGGCACCATATCTCATTATAGATGGTGGTGAGCTGCCATGTAGGTGCTGGGACTTGAACTCAAGACCTTTGGAAGAGCAGCCAGTGCTCTTAACCTCTGAGTCATCTCTCCAGCACCTAATTTTCCCTTTTACTATTAGCTTAAATTTGCTGTGGGAGCAATGAGTTCCATTAGGACACTTTGGCATTTACTCATCCCTTCCTTCTGTTGTCCTTCCCAACTGCACCACTCCGCTCCCTCCTCCCCAAGGTCCCACCTCAACCTTCAAGTCTTTAAAGGAAAAAGTCTAGATGTTATACATAAAAGAAAAGATTTGGTATTTTCTTTCGTTTTTTATTTGTTAATTTTGCAGCCATGGTAATTGAACCAGGGCCTTGGTCATACTCACAAGGTCTCTGCTGTTAAACTTTCCTCTTTCATCCTTCCTTCCCTCCCCTCCCCCATTTATATGTCTAAATATATACATTATGCATACATAACTTAACAGTCTTTTAATACAAATATTTGTTAATATGTCTTATCAATAAAACTGATTTGCATTGATTATTTAAATGCATATACACATGCAAACAGATTTAATATTAAGTGCTATCTACAACTTTGTTTTTGTAATAGTTGAATTTTACTTTGTTATGAGGTAAACCTTGTGTGCCTCACATATACCAACTTAATATGGCAATCCACATACCAGTACACAGAAACTTATTTACTCCTCCTAGTGGCTCTGGTGTGTGATTGTCCCCATCTTACCACGAGGACACTGACACTCAGAGTAACTAAGTGGGCTGGGTGGGGGTGGCTCTTGTCTTTAATCCCAGCACTTGGGAGGCAGAGGCCAGAGGCCAGTACATCTCTGTGAGTTTGAGGCCTGCCTGGTCTACAAACTGAGTCCAAGACAACCAGGGAGATTAAACAGAGAAACCCTGTCTCAAAAAACAAAGAAAGAAAGAAGAAAAGAAAAAGAAAAACTAAGCAATGTGCCCAAGGTCAAACTGGAATTCAATTTCCACCCATTTGTACTGGATGATCTGTATTTGTAGGTCACATTTATTACCACAGAAAAGTAAGAAGCATCCTTAGAAAAGTTGGTGACACACTGGGTATCTTACGTCGACTCAGGTGACACAAGAAGGTGGTTCAGCTAGCAACCTGCTCGTTTTTATTTAAATATATGCTATTCAAAGTGGTGTGGTGATAAATACCTATAATCTAAGCATGTGGGAGGTTGAGACAGGAGGATTGCTGCAGATTCAAGCCCTACTGGGCTATATATAGAGTTCAAGGCTGATCTTGGCTATATAGTAGTATCTTGTCTCAGAAAACACAAACACATACATACTGCTCTACGAACTATCCAAGAATAACATTTTCAATTTGTGGAAGATACACAGATTCCTAAAGTTTCAATATAGAAAACATGCAACGATATCAAACAGCCACACAGGAACACAGTATAACAACGTTGCTGTAAATAATTGGAAATACATGTGCTTCCTACCAGATTTCATTTCCAAAAGAGTATTTGTGTCAATTTCATGGCTAGCTTTTCCAGGCTGAGGCACTCGCAGTGGTATGATCTGAGGGGCACACACCGAACCAGCAGTCATGTTTTCTCCTTAGATCAAAAAATTAGATAAAAATTCCATCACAAACCAATGTCTGAACACAAAAACTACAGAATACCACTTATTTTAAATGCAGGAAGCCAGTAAAGTCTAAAGGGAATATCATTAATATGCCACCCACAGATGATGCCTTATTTAGTGAAATTATTACATTTCAGCTGTGTGTTTGCCGTTGAATATTCACCTAATATTTTACACCTAATAAAGGCAAAAGGGTGAACTTGATAGGAGACTGGAGCTGCTTTAAAAGGGCAGGTTAACTGAATGAGGCAGAACAGGACCCACCACGCAGGTTCTGACCTCAGGCTCATCCACTCCCCACTGCCTTTAGCTAGTGCACACATGCACAACCACTCTTCTGACTTGAAGGCAGCTCGTTATGTAACAGAAGGGAACAAGTAACATTGCACATAGCAGTTAGAGCCAACTTTTAAAAGAAGTTCTGAGCCCCACAGTCTTACCTTGGCCACTGCAGTAGATTGTATGTATGAAAATATACTGCAAAGAGTACAGAACATCAGTTCTCAGTAGAAAGGACGTCAACATGGATATAAATCAGCAAATACAGTTCCCTATTCACTCTACTGCTTTGTAAATAACTTACAGGGCAGAGACCTTATGAATCTTTTCTTTGAGGTTGGGAGGAGTCCTGTTAAAGCAGTATTTGCACCTTGCATTGCTGCTTCAACGGTTCAATGATTATGGCTACATAATTATTCAATTATAATGTACACATCCATCCTACTTTTAGAGTCAACATTTTGCATCCTTTTTTTTGTTGTTGTTGTTTTGGAGACAGGGTTTCTCAGTGTAACAGCCTTGGCTGCCCTGGAGCTCGCTCTGTAGACCAAGCTGGCCTAGAACTTAGTGATGCCTGCCTCTGCCTCAAGCACACTGGGATTAAAGGTGAGCGCCACCACCACCTGGCCTTGCATTCTCATTTTTATTGACAAAATTTCACGTTCGAAGGCGAGGCTATTGTTTTGTTTTTTAAGTTTGGTCGTTGGAATTCTGATAATGTTCTAAACATCTTTGCGTTTTTGGCATACCTTGTTCTGGAAAGTGGGGTAATTAGATTAAAAGGTGAATTTAATGCTTTTTTTTTTTGTTCCAGATTGAGGGCCAAGAATAAAAACTGCAGGTACCCCACTCTTCAGAAATGAGGCTGGATCTAGAGGGATCTGCTATCTTCACGTCTCCCTTTGAGCGAGACTCAGTTAAAAATAAAGACAGCTGAAGACTAGATTCTAAATAAACACAATTGGATAGAGACTAATTTGCTCACGGTTAGCTATTAGCTGTCCTTGGAAGGCTGGAGTGATCAATGCACCTCACGCGACGGAGACAGAGAAGGCTGATTCGCTAGGTCCACACTGCAGCCTGCTGTCGGTGTCATGCCACCCGCATCTCCCAACATCCTTCACCTGGACCATCTATCTCCTCTCTGCCCAGACAGGACCCGGACCCGCGTCATATCCTCTCAAGGCAGTCCGAGACGCCTGGATCCCTCCCAACCAAATGGGAAAGGCCATTCTCCTCACCCTCCTCCAGCCTCAAGGACAGCGATAAGGGCCCCCGACGCACCTCCGTCGCCGCCAACGGGGTGTCTAGCCTCTCACGGTCTCACGACAGCTCCTCCGCAGCAGCTTGCGTTACCATAGACGCTGCGGCCCGCGGCCCGCCCACTGGGAGCCGAGCAGATGATTGGTAGGGAAATCGACTTCCTAGCAACCAGCCCCGCCCTTGTCTCCGGCCGCGGAGTCCGTCTGGCACCCGCCCCCAGCTTTTCCTGCGACGCTTTGTTGTAGGTATCCAAAAATATGCCTTCTCGGCGGCTGGAAGCGGGGTGGCTGAAAAGTGCGCCATTACTCAGCGTGCGAGAGCCAGAGCCTCATGTCCGACATGCCCTGAAATTCGGGACCACGGAAAGGAGTCGCCGCGGCGACACTGCTGAGCGAGGCGGAGCAGGCACAGCTCGGGCGCCCCAAGCCGATCCGATGAGGAAGGCCCGGCGCGACCGGACGAAGAAGGCCCCTCGGCCGCCGGGCGAGCCCCTCCGCCGGTGCCGGAGACTTAGAAGCGCGCTGCGTGGGGCGACTTTTCCAGTAGTCCCTTAAACTGCCCTCATGGCCGAGGTGAAGGTGAAGGTGCAGCCGCCGGACGCGGATCCGGTGGAAATAGAAAACAGGTAACGCAGTGAAGCGAGGTTCCCGACCCTGGGCGAGCCGTCTGCTGGGATAGCCGGACCCCTTCTCCCGCAGCCCCGGGGGGGGACAGCGGGGAGGCCGGAGCAGGCTGGGTGGACACGCGGGCCCGGGGTTGGAGTGTTCCTGGGCGTCTCCTCTCCAATAGGGAGAGCAGAACTCTTCAGAAGCTCCAGAACTTGAAACTTTATGTAACTGGCATCTCCGGGATTCCAATAGAACGCTAAGAACGTGACAGGCCAATGCCTGAAGAGAGACCCAGCTGCATTGTCCCCGTAGTACTTGGGCGTGTGTTCGAATGTAGGGCTGCTCCGTTGTCAAGGGACGTGTCATAAGAAAATATTCAGGCCAAGTTAGGGTTCAGTTTATGACTCCCCCGCCCCGATATATTATTCCACATTTGCCTTCTGCTTCACTTTGTGTTGTTGTTTGTTTTCGAGACAGCGTTTCTCTGTGTAGCCTTGGCTGTCTTAGACTGGCATTGAACTCACAGAGATCCGCCTGCCTCTGCCTCCCGAATGCTGGGATTAAAGGCGTGCACCACCAAGCCCAGCTTCACTTTGTTGTTCTTATTCCCTCTGATAACATTGAGATTTCAGCTTTAATAGATAACTATATTGTATTTCCCTTACTTGCCTTTTGAAACAAGCAAACATAAATCATTAATGCCTTTGTTCCTAGAATTATAGAGTTATGCCACCAGTTCCCTCACGGAATCACAGATCAAGTAATTCAAAATGAAATGCCTCACATAGAAGCTCAACAGCGGGCAGTGGCCATCAATAGACTGTTGTCCATGGTAAGGTGAATTCAGCTAATTTATGTACGTTGTTGTATATTGTGGGTTTCATTGCTGCCTGTCACATGGTTGTGATGGTTAAGTTTATGTGTCAACTTGGCTGATTATGAGAGTCTGAGGTATCTGTTGTTTCTGAGATGTTTTAGAATATGGTAGCATTTGAATTCCTGAACTGAGTATGGAAGGTGCGTGGGCACCATCCAATCTCGTATGAGCCTAAGTAACACAATGGATGGAGGACAGAGGACCTCACTCCAGGCCTATGTTGAGTTCCAGTACCAATCTCTGGCCTTCACCGTTCTTCCTCTTCAGGCTTTCGGATTCTGTCTTCACTGCCTACTTTCCATCTCGGAGGCTAGTGCATCAGATTTGTGCCATTGACCTTTGCCACTGGCCTCCCTAAGGCTCCAGTGTGCAGGAGGTAGACTATGAGAATTCTCACCCACCACAATTACATGAGCTAATAATAGCATGATAAGCCTCTTTTTTTTTTGATAAGCCTCCTTTTTTTTTTTTTTTTTTTTTTTTTTTAGTGAACCAGTAAACTAATTGTAAAGCCAAAAATCATGACTTGATTCCGAACCAGGGAAAGGATTAGAATGTCTGAATTGGAAGAAAAAGTAATTATGTGCCATCTGACAAGATGAAGAAACTACATGCAATTCTGTTATAACTAATTATGGTAGTAGGTTAATTAACACAAAGGTCACATGGGTGTAGTCTGTCCTCACCTTGTTTTGCTTCCTGCTGCTAGCACTTAGCCCTATAGAGTATTTGCACTGTGGCTTTCTTTGAGTTATCAATAGCCTATTGATTGGGTATCACAGTGTCACTGAGCTTTTCGAGAGCAGGAGAAAGCCCCACTGGTGGTCTTTGGAAAGCAGTCAGCCTCAGCTTCAGAGACTGCAGGGGAGTTTTCAGTGAAGCCCAGCAGCCTTGGAGCTCTAATGCTCCTCTTCCAGCTGTTGGAAAGTGCCCCACCAAGTACTGTCCCCTGCTTTAAACCTCCTTCTCCCTCTGCTGTCACCGGCTGTTATAGTCCCTTTTCCTAAGGGCGTCTCAGTTTGGTTTTAATAGCAGTTCAAAGAGTCCTACACTAGGCCTCTTCCAAATGGTTTGCTTGCTTTTTTAAAACTTCCAGCCTTGTGCTATATCTGAAAGCTCTAGATGCAGATTATAGAGATAGGTGAGCCTTTTGTTAAGCTTTTGTCTTCAACTTTGTGGCTCAGAATTTGGCAAAGTTCTCTATGAAGTGGTAAATAAAATATCTATTGTGGCCCATCTGATTTCTGTCACAGCTGTGTCACTTGTCATTTTAACAAGAAGCAGTTATGAGCTGTAAACAGTGATACATAAACAGGTGGTTGTGGCTTTTTTTCTGATGAAATTTTATTAGTAAAAAAACAAGCAGTGGACCAGTGACTTCTGTTCTCACCCAAAGGAAAAAAGTGCTGGTGGTTTCTGGGCTTCCCTTTTCTGCGTAGAATGACCCCTTGTCGTCCCTTAGGACTCAGCTCTGCTGCTGTCTCCAGGAAGGGCCGGAGCCGCCAGGCTGGGCCGCAGTCTTTACTCTCAGTGCACATCCACCCTTGTCTCTCACTCTTTTTAAGAAACATTTATTTATTTATTATTTATACATATTCTGCTTGTGTGTGTGCCTGCAGGCCAGAAGAGGGCACCAGATCTCATTGTAGATGGTTGTGAGCCACCATGTGGCTTCTGGGATCGAACTCAGGGCCTTTGGAAGAACAGACAGTGCTCTTAACCTCTGAGCCATCTCTCCAGCTCCCCCTTGTCTCTCTCTCTCTCTCTCTCTCTCTCTCTCTTTTTTTTTTTTTTTTTTTTTGGTTTTTTGAGACAGGGTTTCTCTGTGTAGTCTTGGCTGTCCTGGTCTCTCCCTTTGTAGACCAGGCCGGCCTCGAACTCACAGCGATCCGCCTGCCTCTGCCTCCCGAGTGCTGGGATTAAAGGCGTGCGCCACCACGCCTGGCCTCCTTGTCTCTCTCTTAATGCCAACCAGAAATTATTGAAGTCATCTGTGCACTTCCCTTTTAGAATTTGTTTTGGGCTTGAAGTGGTAGAACACTCACCTAGGCTGTAAGATAAACGTGCAGCTCAGTGGTAGAGCTGTCACCTCATCTGCATGATGTGTTCAATCCTCAGTCCTATAATTAAAACAACAAATTGCCCACTCGCACAACAGCTAGCCTAACAACAGTGCAACACAACAGTTATCCTAACAACAGTACAGCACAACAGCTAGCCTAACAACGGTACAGCACAACAGCTAGCTTAACAACGGTACAGCACAGGTGCTTAGAATAGGCTGAATAAATGACAGAAGGGAACCTCTGAATTGAGTTTTGTGATCCCACTTTGGTGAGTTGGGAAGGAAGGGAGGGTGTTGTCGTGTGTCCAGTAGGTAAGCCTGTTTTACAGTCTAACCCTGGGTGTAGGCCCCTCTTGGCTATAGTTTCCATAAATACTGCAAGTCCAGTGCTGCACACATCTGGATTCTTCAAGTGCCAAGGCCCAAGGAGGTTCAAAGGCACGATAGGACATATTTTATCTTTCTTTGCTTAATTATATGTAATACCACTATTAGAGACCTTTTGTTCATTCTTTAAATGTAGATATTAGTAACTGTCACTGTAACTCTGTAGTTTAACTTGGTGTGCTGTGAATAGTCATGTATATACTTTTAGTGTGTGTAATATTTATACTTTATCTAGATGAAAATTTTATTAATACAACTTGTATTTTCATTCATATTTATTCATATCTTATATAATTTGGAATTCTTTAGATTCTAATATGGATTTTTATATATTATCCTAAAGCAACTTTTTTTTTTAAAAAAAGGATTTACTTTCTCCAGGCAGTGGTGGCTCATTCCTTTAATACCAGCACTTGGGAGGCAGAGGCAGGCGGCTCTTAGTTCAAGGCCAGCCTGATCTACAGAGTGCGTTCCAGAACAGTCAGTGTTACACAGAGAAACCCTTTTTTGAAAAACAAAACCAAAAGCAGAAAAGATTTATTTTTATTTAGTGTGTGTGTGTGTGTGTGTGTGTGTGTGTGTGTGTGTCTGTGTATTTTACCTGCATGCGTTTTCTGTGCACTGCATGCATTCCTGGTACCCACAAAGACCAGAAGAAGGCATTGATGCCTTGGAACTGAAGTTACAGACTGTTGTAAGCTGCATGTAGGTACTGAGAACTGAACCCCAGTCCTCTGTAAGAACAGCCAGTACTTTTAACTGCTAAGCCATCTCCTCAGCCCCCAGGGTAAAGAGCATTTGCTCTTCCTACACAGGACCTGACTTTGATTTCCAGGACCCACATACATGATGGTTCACACGTGGCTACAACTTCAGTTCCAGGTATCTAGTGCCCTCTTTGGCTTCCACGAGCATTGTCTACACATGATGTATAGACGTACATGCTGGCAAAATGCCCATATACGTTAAGAAATAAAATAAAGTGTTTTTTTTCCCCCTAAGACAAGAGTTTTTCTGTGTAGCCCTGGCTATCTTGGAACTCATTCTGTAGACCAGGCTGGCCTCAAACTCAGAGATATGCCTGCCTCAACCTCCTGAGCGCTGGGATTAAAGGTGTGCACCACTGCTACCTGGCTAAAAAATAAAATAAAAAATTTAAAAGTTGTTTATGCCCTGGCCAAATAAACAAGTCAAGGTAGCATGTGGGACATTGTTAGTATTTAGCTTAAAATATCTTTAGATAAGTTTTTCAGAATACCTTGTTTGTGATGTGTAGGTAAAACCCTCAGTCTCAGAACAAGAACTGACAAATGTGGAAGGCAGAATCGTTTAGTGTGTATAATAAACACACTTAAAGCTGTATTAACACTTGTCACCAGAATTGATGTATTTCCAGAGTAGTTGACTGTGACTTTCTGTTTTAAAGGGTCAGCTGGACCTTTTAAGGAGTAATACAGGCCTTTTATATAGAATAAAGGATTCTCAGAATGCTGGGTAAGTAAGCACCTATTTAATTTTAAGAAAATTTTGAGTATTGCAAAAGTAATCTATGTGTCAAAAAAAAAGCTAGTGTAGTAATAGGTATTGTGGCAGACATGTGTATCCGTGCTCTTGGGAAGTCGGGCAGGAAGTCCAGGGCCTTACTACACAGCACGGTTAGTGCTGGCCCTAGTTGTGTGAGGCCATGTGTACGTGGAAGTGCGCGCAGTGACCCTGATGTATGGTCAGTGGAGGCAGGAGGATGATGAGGTCGAGGGCAATTTAGGCTAAACGTGGAGAGAAGGACCTTGCCTCAAAATAAGGAAACAAAGGGAACTGATGTAAATCCATATCATCCCTGCTTTCTGTCCTGTGCTTCCACTCCCAGAGTAGCTGCTCTTGGAAATTTCTTCTAGACAGATTTAAATATTCATAGATGATTCTGTGTTTATACATTATCTATCTATCTTTCTCTCTCTTTCTTTCTTTCTTTCTTTCTTTCTTTCTTTCTTTCTTTCTTTCTTTCACAAAGCTAGATCATGTTATCCATACTGTTCTGTAACTTTCTTTTGTCACTTATTTTACTTTGGACATCTTTTCATATCGTTACACACAGCTCTGTCTCATTCTTTTTAAGGTAAGCCGTTCTTTTGCTAAATAAGTCAATGTGATAACCTTGTCTGCTGATTAATTAAGAACTCATGTAGATGTTAATACAGCCCACAATTTTCCTTTTTAAATTCTGCTTTATTCCCTGCAGTAAAATGAAGGGGTCCGATAACCAGGAAAAACTAGTCTATCAAATCATAGAGGATGCAGGCAACAAAGGTGAGCATGTGCTGGATGCCGCGCTGTCCTCAGGGCTAGGCCAAGGCACTTCCATTCTTCTGCTTATTTTAGAGGATCCCATTAATGTCCATCAGGCTTTCCTACTCACTGGCTTCTTGCCTCCTCTTCCTGAGTGCTGGGATTGCAGGCATATCCTACGCAGTTACGTACGTATGTTTTTATACATAATCTCTTCATGTACAGCTTTCTTTCTTTAAAAGAAAACTCATGACTTCCCACACGGGTGCTTAGTGCGTGTAAGAACCACACCCTTTTTGTCTTACAAATAGAATGGTGTTTAAATAATAGATGTGCATTCCTCGAAGCAGCTAAACTTTACTATTCCCCCACCCCTGTGGTTGAAGATGGCAGATCACCCTGATCCAAATTTAAGTTTCTTTTTCACTTTTATAGTCTTAAATAAAGCTATCAGAAAACTGAGATTAGAGTAAGAGATTGGATGGGAGATGTGATGTAAGTTAACAGTGTTCATGGGTTTGTTTTTGTTTTTGTTTTCATTCCAAAAATGTTCTTGTTGTATATTTTTTAGAAAACGTCCCACTAGGTGGTGAATCACCCCTTTATCCTAGTACTAGCGGAGGCAGAGGCAGGTGGATCTCTGAGTTCAAGGCCAACATGGTCTGTATAGCAAGTTCAGTCCAGGCATGATTGCATGGTGAGGGCCTGTCCAAAAACCAACCAACCAAAACAATGCACCAAGATTCCAATAAGTGTCCAGTTGGAATATAACACATACACCTAGTTACTGGCTTAAAGTAACTTTAAAGAACAAAATAAAGATCTAAGTGTTTTTGTATTCAGGCTCTCAAGTTTCTGAAAACAGTTATTTGTGTTGAAGGATGTGCTGTCAGCTTTCCTACTTTCTTTCAGGAATATGGAGCAGAGATATTCGATACAAAAGTAACTTGCCATTAACGGAAATCAACAAAATTCTCAAGAATTTAGAGAGTAAAAAGCTTATCAAAGCCGTGAAGTCTGTAGCAGTGAGTACTTGGCTCCCTGGGCTCCGCCCTGAATTCACTTGAGGAAGCTGTGCCAGCTGTGCTGTCAGCCTTTCACTCCTTAGTTCATGGTGGGGTTTAGGACGAAACATTATTTTATTTTATCTATTTATTTTTTTAAATATGTATTTATTTATTATGTATACGGTGTTCTGCCTGCATGTACACCTGCAGGCCAGAAGAGGGCACCATATCTCACTGTGGATTGTTGTGAGCCACCATGTGGTTGCTGGGAATTGAACTCATGACCTCTAGCAGAGCAGTCAGTGCTCTTAACCGCTGGGCCATCTATCCAGCCCCCGAACCATTATTTTAAAAGACTGAAAATGTAGCTCCTGTTGTGCTGACTTGAACCGGCCGCCTACTGAACCTTTGATGTCTCCGTTATCACAGACTTTGCCCTGTGTTCCCCAGTAGAGAGAGTAGGAGCCTTGCGAGTTTTGTGTTGTGTGAGGTAACCCACTTTTCTTAGCACATTGTTTCACTCATTGGACAGGTACTGATACATTAATGACCTAGTCAGTGAAAGATCCTGTCATGTGTCTCTTACACCATATTTGTGTTTTTCCTCCCCCCCCCACCTGGAATAGTCAGTGATTTTTAAAAAAATGACCTATTGTGAAGACATGGAGTGATCATAATCCCTGTTGCTTGGTGTGAGAAGTCACCCTAACAAGGCAGCACACTATGATTCCAAATACATGACATTGAAGACATAAGACAGTTAAAGGTTCATGTGGGTCTTGGGAGTAGGTCTTAGAGAGAGTTGAATGGGTGAAGCACAGTCAGTGTTTCTGGGCAGCTAAACTGTTCTGTATAACAAAAGTGTTGAGCTGTGTTGAAACCAATAGACACAGTACAGAGTAGTCTTAATTGAGCTATATTTTATTTTGAGAGAGAGGTCTAATAATATAACCAGACCTCAGCCAGGCATGGTGGCGCATGCCTGTAATCCCAGTACTCAGGTAAGCAGAGGCAGGTGGATCTCTGTGAGTTCAAGGCCAGCCTGGTCTACAAAGCAAGTCCAGGACAGCCAAGGCTACACAGAGAAACCCTGTCTTGAAAAACAAAAACAAACAAACAAAAAACCTATAACCAAACTTGGTCTTGAATGTCTTGAATGCAGAATCTTTTCTGCCTTAACCACCTGAGTCATGGGATTTACAGATGTATGCCACCATGCCCAACCAGCTGCATCTTTTTTTTTTTTTTTTTTAATGTTTTTCAAGACAGGGTTTCTCTGTGTATTCCAGGCTGAGCTTGAACTTACAGCGATCTGCCTGCCTCTGCCTCCTGAGTGCTGGCATTTTTTTTTTTTTTTAAGATTTATTTATTTATACAATTTTCTGCCCACATGTGTACACCAGAATAAGGTACCAGATCTCATCACAGGTGGCTGCGACCAACATGTTGTTGCTGGGAACCGAACTCAGGATCTTTGGAAGAACAGACAGTGCTCCCAACTTCTGAGCTGTCTCTCTAGCCCTACATCTTTTTTTAAAAAGATCTATTTATTTATTTACTACATATACAGTGTTTTGCCTGCATGTACACATCTGCAGGCCAGAAAAGGGCATTAGATGACATTATAGATGGTTGTGAGCCACCATGTGGTTGCTGGGGATTGAACTCAGGACCTTTGGAAGAGCAGCCAGTGCTCTCAACCTCTGAGCCCTCTCTCCTGCCCACATCTTTTTTTCTTTTTTCAACAGAGTGGAATACAGAATCTAAAATTAGAAACTAGGGGTTGGATATGGCCCAGCAGTTAAGGGCACTGGCTGCTCTTCCAGAGGATTCCAGTTCAATTCCCAGCATGCACATGGTGCTTCACAGTCGCCTGCAACTCCAGTTCTAGGGGGTCTGACACCTTCTAGCCTTTGTGGGTAAACAGGCCCAAATATATACAGATACCCACACATTAAGTAAATAAATTTTTTAAAAATTAAAATCACTAAATGTGACAGAATTTTGGAAAACATACCACTTAGGGGTTGGAGGAATAGGGGCTGACATGAGTACTTGTAGAAATGAATGGTATCTATAAAACTCAAGGCAAAGGAAAATGTGCTTAAGCACCGCTCTCTCTCTGAACCAGTGTTCTTTCTCACGTGGCGGCCCATGGGCAGTGCTGGCCGCAGTGGAGTTCTGACTGGGTTGGAGGCACCGCCCTCTTCCCCTTCCTTCCACCCCTGAAGCCCTTGCTTTAGAGGACAGTCCCAAGTTCAGCAGCATTACAGGAGTTCTGTACATTGAAAAGTGTCCTAAAATATAAAGCTTAGTTTTCCAGCTTAGTTTCTGGAAAAGGTTATAAAGAAATGATCTGTGCATTTTCTTCCCTAGGCCTCCAAAAAGAAGGTTTATATGCTCTATAACCTACAGCCAGACCGATCTGTGACTGGCGGAGCCTGGTACAGTGACCAAGATTTTGAATCTGAATTTGTTGAGGTGCTTAACCAGCAGTGTTTCAAATTCCTACAAACCAAGGTGAGATATTAAGGAAACATCACAAGCCCTTGAAAAAGTGGCTTCGTCGGGCAGTGGTGGTACACGCCTGTAATCCCAGCACTCGGGGCAGAGGCAGGTGGATCCCTGTGAGTTCAAGGCCAGCCTAGTCTACAAAGTGAATCTAGGACAGACAAGGCTACACAGAGAAACCCTGTCTGGAAAAACCGGAGGGGGAAAAAAAAAAGAAAAAAGACAAAGTGGCTTTATGAAAGATTTACTCTTGTATATTGTATTTTGTAAGATTAAAATCCTAAAATTGGCTGGACATGATGGTGCATGCCTTTAATCCCTGCACTCTGTAGGCTGAGGCAGGCGGATCTTGGTGAGTTCGAGGCCAGCCTGGTCTACAAAGTGAGTCTAGGACAGCTAAGACTACAGAGAGAAACCCTGTCTTGAAATAAAAACAAAAAAGAAAGAAAAGAAACTCCTAAAATTGGAACCTTTTACTAAACAGTAGATACTCCTGCTGGAAGCTCTCAGAAGCTTGAGTGTCTTGTTCTGATCTCACAGGCAGAGACAGCGAGAGAAAGCAAACAGAATCCCATGATACAGAGAAACAGCTCATTTGCCTCATCACATGAAGTGTGGAAGTACATCTGTGAGCTGGGCATCAGTAAGGTCAGAGGTCCTCCCCCCCCCACCAAGTCTTAGAAGGTGTGGTCCTCCTCAGGAGGCTGTAGCTTGCGCTGTGTTTGACCCAGGCCCTTCCAGGTACACATTCTGTGAGCCTACTTGGGAAAAGCGTTGCTCTAAAGTCGGCAGAGGCCTCTGGCCAACTGACTCTGGCTGACCTGTTCTTGAGTGTGGTCCTGGGTGCTGTTCATGACGCAAATTGAAAATGTTCTGATAAGTTCTTGATTGACAGTTGAGTTTGGTACAATGTTAGTGTCATTTGTTGATACTTTCTTACTTAATGAAATGTAAGTGCTATCATCAGCACCCTTTTGAAAACCTTTATGTAAGGACACTGATGCTTTTCATGATCAGCAAAGAAGCCAAAGTGCCATTTGGACAAGTCATTTTCACTTCCTGGTTCAGATTTCTCATTGATTGAAAAAAACTAGGAAGTAATCTGAGTGTGGTGGTGCACACATTTAATCCCAGCAGTTGGGAGGCAGAGGCAGGAGGGTCTCTTGAGTTTGAGGCCAGCCTGATCTACAAAGGAAGTCCAGGACAGCCAAGGGTATACAGAGAAACCCTGACTCAAAATACCAAAACAGACAAAAAAACTATGAACTGGACATTTTAAGAATCTCTATCAAATTCTTGGGGAGGGATATTTCTTTTTTATGGATTTTTGGTTGCCAAAGAAGTGTTATTTCATAAGACTTTTAGGTTTTTGTTTTTGTTATTCAATGCTGATGACATCAGTGATGTGAGGCTCAGCAGGAAGTTAGACCTCTGTCCTTAGTGTTTCAGTGGTTTGTGCTAATGTGGACGGTCACCTACTTGTGTCTTCCATTACTCTTCTGCAGAACGTGGCCTCTCCACTTGACTGGGCAGCTGTGACCCCTCCTCTGAAAGGATGTTTCCTTATCCTGTGTGCATCCTTTCTAACGTAGCCCCTTTCTAGGTAGAGCTGTCCATGGAGGACATTGAAACCATCTTGAACACACTCATTTATGACGGGAAAGTGGAGATGACGATCATTGCTGCGAAGGAAGGCACTGTGGGCAGTGTAGATGGACACATGAAACTGTACAGGGCAGTCAACCCAATCCTCCCACCGACAGGCTTGGTCCGGGCACCCTGTGGACTCTGCCCCGTAAGTGAATGCTGCTTCACTGTGTGCTTTTACCACCATCCTGTGCAAATGCCACTAAGAAAAAGCAGGCACACCAGGCTTTCCACTTGTGTCACATGAGCTACTCAAACCCCCCAGTCTCTTGATGGACAGATCATTAATGAACAGACCTTACGTTCTTTCTTGGGACATTTAGGCTAGAGACATTCTGTTATTGGCCCTGAAATGGATACATTTTCACCAAGACTAACCGTTCTTCTCTGTAGGGAAGGAAAGGAGATTTGTTGAGAATCTACCAGGAACCACATACTCTAATCCTTCTGTGTTCTTGGAGCTAGTGGTGCTGTTTCCCCTAAAGAGTGAGGGGATTTAGGGCTGGGTGTAGCTCAGTGCAGAGCACATGTTTAGTACACACAAGGCTTCTCAGCTGCAGATTTGATCCCCTGGTGCCCTCTCTCCCTCCCTTCCTCTCCCTCCCTCCCTCCCTTCCTTTTTCTTTAATACTGCTTTAAATGAATGGTTTTGATACGCAAACTTTTTCTTTTTAAGGTTTTTGATGACTGCCATGAGGGTGGTGAGATTTCACCATCTAATTGTATTTACATGACAGAGTGGCTCGAGTTTTAATAGAGAGCTGTGAACTTGACTCACATCTGGCAAACTGAATTACTTAGACAGCAAACAATTCATGATGGAGCAGACTTAACAACAATGGATACTGACTCGCTGCTATGAAAACATGCTATGAAGACAGAACACAAAGAAGATTAAGTTTAATAAAGTTTAATGAGGAAGTCTCTTCAGTAAGTAATATGGCCTGAAGCTCTGGAAGACCAAGGGAAAAGAAGCCAGCAAACCTATATTGACGAAGTGCTGTGACAGCAGCTCGAGTGTGAGGACGCTCACTTAAAAGTTCCTATTGAGATCTCCATGAATCTCACCATGTCAGGTTCATTGTCACCATTTCTGTTTGGGTTTTCTTGGGTTTCATTGAGACGAAATGAACAGCTGGTGATGGGAGTGAGTGGGTTTCCCTTTTCCCTCCCGGAAGTCTTCCAGAAGAGTGAGCGGCCGTTACTGACCTCACTCTCAAATGCTGTTGTCCGGGACATGTCTTCACATCACTGATACTCCATACTAAAGGATAACCTCACTGTTCCTTATTGCTGAGCCTGTAACTTTCTTTTTTTTTTTTGTTTTTTTTTTTTTGTTTTTTCGAGACAGGGTCTCTCTGTGTTAGCCTTGGCTGTCCTGGACTCACTTTGTAGACCAGGCTGGCCTCGAACTCACAGCGATCCACCCACCTCTGCCTCCCGAGTGCTGGGGCCTGTAACTTTCTCTTATGGCTTAATTGTATTATTTGCCAGTTCTTTCCAGATTCTTTTTTTTTTTTTTTTTCCGAGGCAGGGGCTCTGGCTGTCCTGTCCTGGAACTTGCTCTGTAGACCAGGCTGGCCTCAAACTCACAGAGATCTGCCTGCCTCTGCCTCTGCCTCCCAAGTGCTGGGATTAAAGGCCTGTGTCTTATTCCATGCCTATAGTGTGACTACCACCAGCACTAAATTCAAATATTGTAGTCTAATCCTTATAGATAGATAATGCTATCTAGAAGGGCTAGATAGCATCTATTCCTTTAGCCAAAATTAAAACTAAAACTGACTGAGTACGGTGATGCACTCCTTCAGTCCCGGCACTTGGGAGGCAGGTGCAGGTACATCTGAGTTCAAGGCCAGCCTTGTCTACAGAGTGGATTCCAGGACAGCCAGGGCTATATAGGGAGAGACCCTGTCTCAAAAATCAGAAATGAAAAATAGATGATTGGGAGCTGGAGAGATGGCTCAGTGGTTAAGAGCACTGTCTGTTCTTCCAAAGGACCCGGGTTCAATTCCCAGCACCCACTTGGCAGCTTACAAGTGTCTGTAACTCTAGTTCCAGGGATTCTGACACCTTCACACCAATGCACAGAGAATTAAAAAAAAAAAAAAAGATGATTGCCTTTCATTCACTCTCGAAGGAGTGGGAACCAGTCCTCTCTTACTGTGTTCTAAAATAGTCCTCTTTTTTCTTATTTTCTAAAAATTGTGGTATGCCAAGTTTAAGCAGAGTCCCAGCCATGAGGCATGGAAAACACTGACAAGATATTTACAGAATATAGCTGGATCCACATTAAGAGTCTCAGCGGTTGGATTTCTACTTTTTTTTTTTTTTTTAAGACAGGGTTTTTCTGTGTAGCCCTGCCTATCCTGGCACTCTGTAGACCAGGCTGGCCTTGTGTCTTTTTTTGTGTATGTGTAGGCTAAAAGCATGGGCCCACGGAAAGGGTTCTTGCTGCACTCCTGGGGCTGAACTCTGCGCCTTTTGGCAGTGCTCACTAGAGTTACCTTGAGAGACAGAGGACTAGTAAACCAAACTCACTAGCCCGTGGGTATCAGATGACTTCTATGGCCAGTCCTGCAGGATAGGCATTGAATGGCACCAGCTCTTTAGGTGTTAGATTATGTATAAAGCGCAGGTTTTCCTCTGCCTTTAGTGAGGGTAAGCATGGTGGGAACAGCGTGTACTCTGACAGGGTCTGCCTAGCCTGTCACACAGGCACTAGTCTTGTTTTACTAGAAAACTAAATGCGCAGGGGAGTTACAAAAGGGAAAAAGAGCTGGGCAGCGGTGGTGCACATTTTTAATCCCAGCACTTGGGAGGCAAACCAGGTGGACCTCTGAGTTCAAGCCCAGCCTAGTCTCCACAGCTAGTTGCAGGACAGGGCTATACAAAGAAACTCTGTCTTGAACCAAATAAATAAAAATAAAAGGGAGAAAGAATCAAATTGTTTTCTAAATAGGCTCTGCATTATGTCCTTTTGTTTGGTGGAAGTGAGAGCCTCACTCTAGCCCACACTGGCCTGGAATTCACTTGATGGCTTAGGCTGGCGGCCGGTCCTGCTTGAGCTTCCCGAGGGCTGCGATCACCCAGGCACTCAGCAGCCGTGCCTGGCGCTGTGTTGTCCTGATACTTAGATACAGAGTTTTAAAATTTGCAGCCAGTGGCTACAAGTGTTCCTTACCTCACCAGAATAAAGAGATACTTAAGATTTTTTTCCTCATAGAATGTTTTTTTTACTCTGAATATTTTGCCTTGTAATGTATTTCTTACTCTTGAGTTTTAGCTGAGAGGGATAGATGCTTTAAAATGTAGCAATTGTTTTGTAAATAAAATAAACGACAGAAGTAAGCTATCATCTAAAGAAATTGTGGACCTCTAAAATTATGTCACAAAATCAAGCTGCCAAAGAAGCCCAGATGCTTCATTCTTTCCCACTTAGTATTTATTTTCCTCGCTTGAAGACACTCCTGTTTAAAAGTAATCCATTAAAAAATCAGACATCATGAGTTCATGCTTTAATGGTTTTTAATGAATAGTTGTATGGCCAGCACTCAGGAGGCAGAGGCAGGCGGATCGCTGTGAGTTCGAGGCCAGCCTGGTCTACAAAGCTAGTCCAGGACAGCCAAGGCTACACAGAGAGACCCTGTCTCGAAAAAACAAAAAAACAAAAAACCAAAACAAAACTATGGATTCTCACATGAAACTTTGAATTTAGCAATACATAAGTTTTTTGTAAGGGTTTGGATGGTGATCAATTAAGCAAAGTAGTCAAACAATTCAACTCTATGATGGGCACAGTGATAGAATTCTCTTGGCATGATGAGGCCACTGGCCCAACCATCAGCCGAACAGTGAAGGGACAATAGTAGTTTCAAGTTTACTACACGGCAGGTGAGGGATGAAAACAAAGTACGTGCTCTATAGCAGAGTGGTCCAGTGAGACGGTATTTCCCTCTGAGTTCATTAAACAACTACGGTCTTACTTGGCTGTCTGTGGATACTGCTTATGTTAGCGCAGTCAGCAGAGAGCTTTCTTGTATACTTTCCCCTGGGGATCACTGAATCTCACACTGAAATGTATTAGTTTATAATTAAGATTATTTGTTTGGGCCAAGCACTTGGGAGGCAGAGGCCCGCGGATCTCTTGAAGTTTGAGGCCAGCCTGGTCTACAAAATGAGTCCAAGACAGCCAAAGCTACACAGAGAAACCCTGTCTCAAAAAACCCAAAAAGATTATTGTTTGTTTTTTGAGATAGGGCTTCTCTTGTAGTCCTGGCTGTCCTACACTAGTTTGTAGACCAGGCTAGCCTCAAACTCACAGAGATCTGCTTTCTGAGTGCAGGTGCCACCATATCTGGCTATAATTGAGATTTTTTTAACAACACATTTTAAAGTTAGGAAAAAAATTAAAGGCATGCGCCACTGCGCCCGGCTTGTAAGCAGGCTTTTTAGCAGTGATTGGACCAAACCTATAATCCAAATTTGAGTCTATTGGATGGGAGATTAGTTATTATTTATTGTTTTTGCTTTTGAATTCTTAAAAAATTAACTTATATAAATGACATTCGTTTACAATTTGTTTTCTGCCACAGGATAAAAATATATTCACTTGATAAATAACTGTTGCTGATATTATTCATTCCCATGTGAATTCCTACGTAGACCTATATGATTGTTTCCCTGTCCTCCAAAGGTACCTATTAAAAGTTAAAAGTCTTTCCTGATGCTAGAAACCTCCACAGCATTTCAGGCTAACACAGCAGCTTTGCACCCTTCTAGGATAAAAGTGGAAAATCACATTTCTGTATCTGTCACAGGTTCATCAAGTCTAAGGGCACTGGAGATCTGAGGTATCACAGCAGTCAGAAAATACTGAGAAATAAATGCTTTATTATTACTTTTTAACATATGATCAAAGTATATTATAAATGAGTGAAAGTATCATAATGAAACCATTTCATATATTGAATATATAATATAAAAAGAACATTTTTAAAAAGGGGATAGCTTATATTTAAATGAGAGTATAAGAGAAATCGTGGAATGATGCTTGAATGATCCCTAGCAGTTAAGAGGCTCAACTCGGCAGAATTACTTGATTGTGGAAAAGTCCTTTTTGAAGATACTTAAAACGTAATAACAAAGTACAATTCACTCCCTTGTCTTCCGCCCTTTTAGCATTACGTTCATTTGGTTATCTTAGGCTTTTCTTGGACTTCATAGACAATCTAAAAATGTTTACTTACAGCCAAGCTCACAAGAGGATGACTTGGTCTTGTAGCATTTACAGATCTTTTCATTACAATGTTGTTGCCAGCTACCGTAATTCATGTAGAGAGTGTAGAAATGCATCAACATTGCCCCAGTTTCTAAAAAGACATGAATACACATCACATTTCCGCACTGCAGCACACCACACGACCTAACCCTGCTACTCTTACCTACATCTGCCGTCTGCAGCTCCCTGACTGCGCGTCCTTCTGTGTTGGTCTCAGCCTGTCAGAAGGATCTAGGGATGGGGTGGGGTTGGGGGTGTCACCAATGAAGACCCAAGTTTACCATCCTGAGCCACTTTGAAACAGCAGCTAGAGTTTTAAGGTCTAAGACAACATTGTGTACGTTTAATCATGTTTTCTTCCCCAGTTAGGAAAACTTTATTTTAAAAAGGAAAAAAATGTCACTTAAAATTTAAGTGAAAACCTATTTTAGCTTCTTCTAGGTTTATTTTTATTGTTACTTTTTTTTTTTTTTTTTTTTTGAGACATGGTTTTGCTAAATATATTTAGCTTAGGCAGGGCAGGCCTCAAATTCAGGATCCACTTTCCTCAGCTTTACAAGTACTGTGGTCTCAGGAGTGGATCACATCTTGCTAAAGCAATCGAGTTATAATCTGGAGTGAGACTCAGAAGACCTGGGTCTACTTGCTGTTTCTTTTCTGAGACAGCATCAAGCTAGCCTTCTCCTGATCCCCTGTTCTCTCTGAAATGCTGGGGTCATAAAGGCACACCATGTCTAATTTTGAAGTCTACTTCTAACTTAACTCTATTTGGGTCAACAAGATAGCTAAACAAACTCTGTTTCCCTTATCACGGAAAATACTCCATTTGAGCTCTAGTTAGTAGCTTTTCAGGAAGAATTTAAGTCCTGTGGGAACTGAAATGCTAGTAACTTAGTGTGAGTGTTCAAATGGGTTTGTGTTTCAGGCACTTTTGTAGCTTAGCCGGATGTTTCCTGTCTAGTACTGTGTGATAATAGTTGCTCTTCTACCCCTGGCATGTTACAGAGCAGGAATCTTCTGGACTATTCTGGTACTTTCAGCATAGACTTCACCACACTAATCAGTTCATGAAACTCTGTGTTCTGAAAGTGACCACGGTCGGTGAATTTGTACAATTTGGCGTCCAACCTATCTGCCACTTCTTGTTGCTCCTTCCAGGGGAGGAAGGGGTCATCAGTGGAGCCGAACTGCACGATGTGAGGGCAGTGGGCCTTGATCTTCTCCCACTGCCAGGGGCGGCTGAAGTACCCTGAAGGGGAAAAACAGCCTATCAGTGTGCGTGAATCGTCATCCCAGACATCAGAAAATGTCACAGAGACACAGAGGACCAGAGGCGACTTCAGAGCAGTTCTTTGGGTTTCCTATCTGGAGGGCTTGATACCATACTTACTTAAATGGCTCAAAAAAAGCCAAGTCCTGGCATTCATTCTAGACAGCCAAATAGGTGGAAAATCTCTTATTTGCTATTAGATTTATGTTTGTAGGGTTGAAAGATAACAGCTACTTTGTAGCTTAGCAGTGTGTCCTGTGTTTTGGGAAGGGCTCTCCTGGGGCTTCTCCCTAAAGACTTACCGCTCGCACGCTCGTTTTCATCCCCCAGGTGTGATGTGTATGCAGACACCAATACAAGGGCATATACCTGATGTGTCTCAGCGTACCTGGGATAAGAGAGAGTGTCAGTAATACATAGTATTATTAAATCTAGGAAACAGTAAGCCATCTGATGTAAATTCGCAGAAAGGTAGTATATGCTACTGAGATTAAAATGAAAAACAAAATTTCACGATCACAGACATATACATTCATCTACCTTTAATATATGTGTCAGCATTACTTGGGTGGTCAACATGCTGACTCAGATTCCTGGGCTCAGCCCCAGAGCATGGAATTCAGAGTCAGGCCCAGGAACCTGCATTTTAAGGCATGCAATCTCTAACCCATTCGCCTAATGCAAGTGGTCTGTGAATCATAGTTCAGAAAGCTGCTGCTGCTTGCATATGCATTATTACACCCATTCAGGTTTAGTGCTGCCTGTGTTCTCATAGTTTAGCCCAGCTCCTTTAAACTGAATTAGTTTTCTCACACTTAGTCTGAGATTAAACATTTTGGTAAGATAGCCTTCCCGTCACTTCAGGTACATGTGTTCATGTGTCCCACTATCGATGGTACTAAATGTTACTGCTTGTTAAGACGTGTCTAGCATTTTCTTTTAAAAAGTATTCCTTAGCAATTAGTAAGTAAGCTAGCATACCCCTTAGATTGTGTTTGTTTCTTCAAACCTGTCGCTAATTGTTCAGGCATCTATTTTTTTTTTTTTTTCTTGCTTAACTTTAGGAGTCAATTCTTAGAATCCTAATAAACTCAGAGGACTTCACAAAGAATATTACAGCCAGGCACAGTGGCACACACCTTTAATCCCAGCACTCGGGAGGCACAGGCAGGCAGATCTCTGCGTTTGAGGCCCCCTGGTCTACAAAGTGAGTCCAAGACAGCCAAGGCTACATAGAGAAACCTTGTCTCAAATTTAATAATAGTAACAACAACAACATTACACCTTTACCAACGACTGGAAAACAAGAAAGAAA
This sequence comes from Acomys percivali, assembly GCA_907169655.1. Lineage (NCBI taxonomy): Eukaryota > Metazoa > Chordata > Mammalia > Rodentia > Muridae > Acomys > Acomys percivali. The sequence continues at coordinate 5,281,276 of OU015742.1, read as the reverse complement.
AGGACAGACCATGTTACCGTGTTTGAGGTCAGCACTGCCCCCACCACCGCGCACACACTTGTGAACAGCCTTTTGCTGACTGTATGCCATAATTCACTGGTACTGTACTGAAACACGTTATTATCCCCATCCTCCTGACCTATGTAGCTAAAAGGTTATAAAATTTGGCAAGATCCCATAACGTTTAACAATTCCATGGTAGCTTGAATGACTGACTGGAACAGCCTTTGTTACCAGGGTAGGAAATATGCAAGCAGCTGAACATGAAACAGCTTGGCCAGCTAATCCCTTATCCGCTAGGCTAATGGGGAAGATGAGGTTCTGACAGAAGCACTATGGGTGTGCACGTGGAATCCCAAGAAAGAAACCTCTACTCTCCAGGAGGTACTTGCTGAGCACTTACTGTGTCAGGCCCTCTCCTAGGTACTGTTAATTCCATGTGAGTAAACAAAGGTTTACCCCACTTTCTGCCTGCGTGAAGACCTGCATTTTTTAAAAAATTTATTTAGCTGAGAGTGGTGGCGCACACCTATAATCCCAGCACTCAGGAGGCAGAGGCAGGCGGATCTCTGTGAGTTCGAGGCCAGCCTGGTCTACAAAGCAAGTCCAGGACAGCCAAGGCTACACAGAGAAACCCTGTCTCGAAAAATTAAAAAAATGTTTTTGTTTACTCGTATGTATACAATGCTTTGCCTGCGTGTAGACCTGAACACCAGAAGAGGGCACCAGATCACATTACAGATGGTTGTGAGCCACCAATGTAGCTGCGGGGAATTGAACTCAGGACCTCTGCAAGAGCAGTCAGTGCTCTTAACCTCTGAGCCGTCTCTCCAGCCTGGTTTACCCCACTTTCATGGAGCTTCCATTTGATTAATAGAGGCAAACAAGAAATCAATGTTGGATGATAAAGTACTATACACAGAAAAACATAAAGAAGATAGGAGCTGGTAGGACAAGGCTGCGCTTTTACATGGACTGATTGAAGATGTCACCCGAAAGGGGACATTCAAGTAGACGCACAGTGAGAGAAAGCCAGGCAGCTCGTAAGAGGGTGTCCCTGCTAGAAGGCTGAGCAGGATAAGGCAGGTGCACACTGGCACATTCCGGGAACTACGATGACATCAGTATGCCTGGATGACATCAGTATGCCTGGCTGCGAGGAGAGAAGAGGTGAAGGGAGGCGTCAGAGCCGAGCAGCAGGAGGCGTCAGAGCCCAGCAGCAGGAGGCGTCAGAGCCACAGGAGCTTTCAGAGATCACTGCACCTGGGAAACGCAATCCAGTTCTTTCACTCCCTTAACAAACAAGGAAGAAGTCGGGGCAGATTATGTTACTGCTGTCGATGTCAGCACTGTTCCCTCTGCAATGGGAACTTAAGAAACTTAACATTTCCCTATGCCTACAACTCAGCAGTTCCACAGGGTTGTACCTCATGGCTGCGATGGCACCGGAACTGTGGCCTATGATGACAGTCTTCTCATCACATTGCAGCTCTGTCTCCATGAAAGGCAGCCAGATGCTCTCTCGAGCTGTAACTGCAGTCAGAGTACAACAGTCTGGTAGATGAGGCTGTTCCAGCAGAGCCCAAGACCTCTGTCCTGCGGTTTTAGTAGCGTTTTGCCCACCGCCCCCCAGTCATGTTCTTAAAGAAAGACAACTGAAGTGAAGACCCCCCTCCTCCCATTTTCTTCTGAGAGCCTCCTCACTAGCTAGTCTTAAACAGGGAAGATAGTTACTAGCTTACAAAGGTAATTAAATCTACCATGCCCAGGTGATTTTCATGATTGTTACTGAAATCTTCCATATTTTTTTTGGTTTCCACCCATGTCCACGAGCTCCTTGCTTTATTTATTCTTAGTGTGCATTTAATTTTGTCCTCTCACTATGATATTCCTGCTTTCTAGCCTCACCCTGCAAATGCTGAGCTCAAAATGTAACAGATGAGGCTTTTCAAAAACAAGCTTAAAACTTACTTGGGTCAGGCATGTTTTTAGCCAAACACTGGAAACCAGGAATCTGTGATGTAAGGGAGAAGAAAAAGCTATAATAAAGAGATTAGTTTCAACTAAAACTTTGAAAAAAAGAAAAGAGGCCGGGTGTGGTGGTGCACGCCTTTAATCCCAGCACTTGGGAGGCAGAGGCAGGTGGATCGCTTTGAGTTCAAGGCCAACCTGATCTACAAAGTGAGTCCAGGACAGCCAAGGCTACACAAAGACCCTGTCTCAAAAAAACAAAAAAAAACAAAAAAACAAAAAAAAAAGAAATGACACCTGATATGACTTTGCTCAATTCAGTAAATATTTGCTGATATTATGAAATGAAACGGATTCCGTAGTGCTGCAGGGCTCAGATGATACACAGCCATGTGTGGTTTGCTGATATTATGAAATGAAATGGATCCCGTAGTGCTGCAGGGCTCAGATGATACACAGCCATGTGTGAGACCAGTGTCTGCACTTGTAATCTAGTCACCCCCAAGTCCCGTGTCTATAGAGAAGGCCTAAGTTAATATGCCGGAGACAGAACGACCTGAGCCAAATGGACTGTGCCCAGAAAGAAAGTAAAAAGAATATGGAGACACCACTGAGAAAGCTGGATAGCCGGGCCTACTGGCCATTTCCAGCTTCACCTTTGAGTTGGAAGCTTTGCCTATAGCTTTCAGCCACAACCCTGAAGTTTTATTCCAAATGGGCCCTATTTTCTCCTGAAATTCTACTCGAGGCCAACACAGAAAACTAACTGTGGAAGAGGGTTTTTCCTTTTATTGAAAGTTAAGAGGCAAGCTGGGCATGGTGGCGCACACCTTTAATCCCAGCACTCAGGAGGCAGAGACAGGCGGATTGCTGTGCGTTTGAGGCCAGCCTGATCTACAAAGTGAGTCCAAGATTGCCAAGGCTACTCAGAGAAACCCTGTCTCCAAAACACACACACACACAAAAAAACAAAACAAAAGTTAAGAGGCACAGGATGACCGATGGTGCTATGCTGTTTCTATAAAGTTCACAAAGACGCCAAATTAAACAATATGCTGTTTAAAGATTATACCCATGGATGTAAAAATACTTTAGATTTTAAATGTGTAGCAAAAAGGCCATAACAGCAGCCCACCTGACAAGGGCACTTGCAGCGGTTGCCTGGTGACCTGAGTTCGATTCCCAGAACCCAGGTAAAGAGAGAACTGATTTCCACAGAGTTGTCTTCTGACCTCCACACGCCCCCCAACCCCTGCATACAATAAGTTAAACGCAAAATATGGGACGGAGGGCAGACAGATCATCCAGAACTGGTTATGTTCTAGAGTTTAAATTGTATTGGGAGTATAGCTTAATGGCACAGAGCACACAAAGACGCCTTGGCTTTGACAGCACGGAAAAAAATGTAATTTAGTTTAGTAGTTTATTGCACATTATATCCATCCTTTGTATATATTAAATATCACATAGTGAAAATTTCAAAATCTAAAGCAATGAATATAAACAAAATTATCTGGAAAGTCTCCGAAGTCTCCAATCTGGTAGCAGAAAGGGGTGGGGAGGGGGCATTCTCTACAGTTGTAAAACAGGTTTTCCTTTTAGTCTCGAGAACTGCGCCTTCAGCTTTTTGAGCTGCTTCGCCAGTTAAAATCCTGACGACTAGTTTAGGACTCACAGAGCTCATTTGGAGGAGGGTGGGAACAGCTTCGAGCCTCATCCTCCCTCCCTCCGCACAGAGCCAAATGGACCGCAGAGCAGGGACTGGGATTCCTTACCTGCTCCAGCTCCTTTCTCACCCAGCCGTACCAGCCATGGGTGGACACATCCCCACCTCCGTTCCCGGGAACAATAACTGCCTTCCTAGGGAGCGCCATGAATGCAGCAAACTCGAGAGACCCCTGCCCAGCGAGGACCTGGAGTTCTTCGACCTAGACGGCATCCGGCCCAGAGCCCGCACTGAGGCCTTCTGGGAATTGTAGTCCTTGGATAACCGCAGGCCCGAGCTGTCTGGTTTAGCATACAGGCAGCCTAACTCAAATTCTGTGAATTACCATCAAATAAATATCAATCACTTTTGATTTACCTTTATGAAGAACTGGCAACAACATGCTCAGAATGTGTTATATTTTTATTAGGCGTACCAATAATTCTTTAAGGAAAGTTTTTTGTTGTTTTTTTCCAAATCAACTTTCGTTAATTTGTTTAAGACAGCCTCCGACAGAGGCAGGTGGATAACTGTGAGTTCGAGGCTAACACAGAGAGACTCTGTCTTAAAAAAAAAAAAAAAAAAAAAAAAAAAGCCGGGCAGTGGTGGCGCACGCCTTTAATCCCAGCACTCGGGAGGCAGAGGCAGGTGGATCGCTGTGAGGTCGAGGCCAGCCTGGTCTACAAAGTGAGTCCAGGACAGTCAAGGCTACACAGAGAGACCCTGTCTCAAAAAAAAAAAAAAAAAAACCTCATTATTTTGCTCCCACTGGCCTGGAACTCTATGTAAACCAGGCTAGCCTAGTACTCACAAAGATTCACCTCTGTCTTTTGAGAGCTGGCATTAAAGGAGTGTGTCACTATATTCAGGAAAAATTATCTTTCTATATGTATGTGCACAGCATGTGTGGGGGTGTCTGAGGAGTCCAGGGGAGGATGTTGGGTCCCCTGGAATTGGAGTTATAGTTGCTGGACCAAATGATAATGCTGGGAATTGAACTCCAGTCTTCTGAAAGAGCAGCAGGTATGCTTAATGGCTGAGCCATCTCTCCAGGCCCCTTATTACTGTTTTAAATTATTGCGTGTGCGTGTACATATGAGGTATGTTTGAGTGTAGATGAGTGTGTTTGCAGAGGTCAGAGGACGATTTGAAGGAGCTCTTTCTCTCGTTCCATCGTGTGGGGCCCAGAGATTGAATTCAGGCTGTCCATTCTGATGGCCGCTGGTTTCTTTCACTTTTGTTGTTGTAGTATTGTTTTTTTCGAGGCAGGGTTTCTCTGTGTAGCTCTGGCTGTCCTAGGCTTGCTTTGTAGACCAGGCTGGCCTCAAACTCACAGGGATCCACTGGCCTCTGACTCCGAGTGCTGGGATTACAGGGAAGTGCTTTTTTCACTCTTACAGTTCAGAGCCCTGCCCATAAAATGGGACTGTCCAAATTCAGGGTGTGTCTTTCTACCTCAAATAACTCAATTAAGACAATCTTCCAGCAGGGTGTGGTTGATAGGTACACACATATACACATAACAATGCATATAATGTCTAAACATAAGGTTGAAAAAGATATTTTGAGGTAGAGAATATGTTTTTATAAATGAGATTTTCTTAGTTAAATTATTTGAAATATTTTGTTTGCATACTATTATATGTTTTAAAACTTTATTGTATCTTTTACTACTACTGCTATTATTATTGTGTGGCGGGTGCACACAGAGGGCGTTGCAGCCAGAGGACAGCTTTGTGGAGTGAAGATCCTCTTCAGCAGTTATGAGGGTCAGAGATGGGCCTCAGGTCAGTTTAGCAATCTCACTGGCCCTCATTTTACCTCTTTGAAACATGTTTCTCTTTTAATTTAAAATTTTTTATTTGTTTATCACACACTGTGGTGTGGTGTGTGCAGTCCGCGCATGTGGGTGCCTCCCTGTGTGGGTGGAGGTCAGAGGATAACTTTCTGGAGTCGGAGCTCCTTCCACGGCATGGATCCAGGAACTCAAACTCAGGTCACATCACTGAAGAGCACATTACAGGTTGTTTCAGCTAAAGTGTCTTTGTGTGTAGGGGGGAGGGTACTAGAATATGAATGCTGAGTTGAGAGCAATGTTCCACTAGCTGTCTTTTCTTCTTTCTAATAATTTTCTGTTCTTCTTTCTGATTTGCTCATGGCTGGTTAGTTTACTCCCCTCCCATGGAAGGGAACAACAGTCAGAAATTTGGTCTTATGGTAATCCCTGAAGGGAACTAAACAGTTATGGAGAGGTCCTCTCCTAGGTAAGAGGTGACAGCAGATCTAGTTTCTCAGCGCTCTCTGTGACGGCCGCTATCCACACCAACAGGGAAGAGCAGTGTCTTTTTCTCCAGGTCACCAGACTTTAATGTTTCTGTGTTTCCTCCTGACCTGGGGCTGAGATCCCAGAACTAAAACTGTATGTTCTTTATATGTCAATATGTCTGACTGGCTAGAATGAGAAAAGACGTGTCAATTTGTCTGACTGGCTAGAATGAGAAAAGTCTTGCACCCATTGCTATGGGAGAACAGGAGATCTTGCCACTCCTGTCGAGTCACAATAAGTTAAATCATTGTACTTCTCCAATTAAAAGACGTTTGTTACAGAAACAAGTACACCTTTTAAAAATTTTTTCCCTTTTCTGGCTTATCGAGACAGGGTTTCTCTGTGTAGCCTTGGCTATCCAGGAACTTGCTCTGTAGACCAGGCTGGCCTCAACTTAGAGATCTGCTTTCCTCTCCCTCCTGAGTGCTGGGATTAAAGGCATGCACCACCACTGGCCAGTATGTACACTCTTATATCAATCAAACACTTCTAAAATTCTCCCAAGTAAGGACATTCAATCAACAATACTTTGAACATGTAAAAAACAAAACAAAAACCAAACAAAACAACAACAACAACAACAACAACAACAAAAACCCTCCCTACAGAAATTATTGGTGCAGAAATAATCTGGGTTCAAAACCTTAAGAGAAATCTTTGACAAATAAAATTACATTAACTTTTGTTATTAATAAAGTCTTTTCTTTTCCTCAGTGTCAGATATAATACACGTGTACATTTTATTTTACTTGGCCCCGTTTCCTTAGGAAGAGATTACTTTGGGCTTCACAAACATATCTAAGGTTATAAATTACCTAATGTTAACATTAATTGATGTTTAAGAGGATACAAAATGTAAATTTGTTAACTACTGCGTTGTTATTCTGACAAGGTTTTGTTGCAAATAGTAATATTTCATAATAACATCTACTTAAACTGAGCCCTGTTATTTCTTGCGCTTCTAGTCCGTCTATCTCGGTGTGATGTGTGCTATTAATTCCAGCACTCAGGCGACACAGGAAAGCAGAGCTTTCTTCAGGCCAGCCAGAACTTCATAGTTAGGCTCTGTTTTACAGAAAAGTTTGAATTAATAGTAAATTGGGTTGTTTAATGGATACTCTTTGAACGCCTAAACATGTCTTAGCATACATTTAAGATTTTAGAGTTTTGGGGCTGGAGAGTTGGTTCAGTGGCTGAGTGCATATTGCTGGAGTTCGGTTCCTAGCACCCGTGTTAGGGGGTATACAACAGACGCTCAAGCTCCATGAGGTCCCCCACCTACTGCACCTGCTGAGCTCAAAAAGAACATCTGCTAGGGCCGAGACTCTCTGCCACCTTCCAGCTCCTCCCCGCAGGCTGACGGCCTCTTCCTGACAACTTCTGGTTCCCCTCCGGCTATGCGTCACTGTTTTCGCTTCCCGGTAACTAGGAGATGCGAGGGACTTCCCTCTGAGGCAAACAGACGTTCTGTCAGGGCGGCCCCTGAAGAGTACTGGATGCGTTTGGATGACGGTCCCGCAGGCGCCGAGGTTCTGTGCAGGAAAAAAAAATATTAGGGATATATTTGAGAAATATGTATCTTAAGGGACTTTAAATTTTAAACTTTGCAGCGTGAAACTAATGCCTTTCCCCATTCAAAGATGGCGGCGCAGCTTTTCTGACCCTTCGCGTCAGCCATAGACGTGCTCTCTGTTGGATAGAGCATGGCGCTTGAGAGTGACGTTTTCGACCACTGACCAATCCACTGTGAGCTGAGGTGGATTTGGCTGTGGAAGCCGGAGCCGAACTCTGGTGTCGGTGGGGCGCGGAAGGCTTTCTGTCCAGGTGAGTGACTCATCTCTCTTCCCTAGTGAATGGGCGCTTAGGAGGAGGGCCGGGGCAGGGTGGGCGGCTTGTGGATTTTTCCTGGCAGGCTGAAAAATCAGAGAAAACTGATGATCCCAGAAGCCGACTCATCCGCGCGGTCCCTGATGGCAGAGGACCGGATTCTGACTCCTTAGCCCTAAGAATTGGTGGTGGCGTGAGCATCCGGAAGGACCGGATCCCCATGAAAAACTTGAGTTTTGCTTTGTGATAAGTGAAATCAGAACTCAGTTCTTCAGTACGGGATTAGGTGTTGTTTGACTGTGTCCACAGATGGTTACTAAGTCCTAGAAAGTTATGTGCTGGAGAGATGAGGGTGGCTCAGATATTTTATTGGGCGCCTTTCTAGCCCATTCATTCACTTCACTCGCTCGTTCGCTCATGCATTTGACCGACCAATCCACTGTGAGTGGTGGATTTGGCTGTGTCTCTTCAAATTCGTTGAGAATTTGATAGGAGCAGTGGGAAAAAAAGTCATCATATTTCTCAACACGTAGAAGTTAATAAAAGTACATGGAACTTCAGAGGATTCGTCAGTTCACTGACGTCCTCTGTGGATTACGTGTCCAGGGGTAAGAAACGGTGGTTTAGAAGGGTGAGGAGTGGAAGGAATAGGAAATAGAGAGCAGATTTTAATGTGCAGGTTCCTGGGGACTTGTACTTTTAAGTAAAGAGCTTTAAAGAGGGGTTACCCTTATTTAATGGGGTTTGCTGAAGTAATTGCTGAAATGGTGATATTAAAATGTGCCCATCTGTGATTTGTTTATTCACAACCCCGCCCCCCAACCCCCCCAGGCAAAGCTGCATAGGTGCTTTCTGTGTAGTCAAGGTTTCATGTTCCTGGTTTGCAAGGTATAACAAGTGGATGTCTGAGAATTTCAGTTGGAACAGACATTTTGGACTTTCGTTGTGTGGGAGAATAATGAGTTTGCTTTTCTGGGCATGTAAAATTACCCTCATCCAAGTTATTTGCACTATGATATTCCTCAAAGGGGTCAGTTGTTCTCAAGCACGTTTGGCATTAAAAGCCACCTTAGTCTTGAATACACACACACACACACACACACACACACACACACACACACAAACACACACACACATATAATTTATTTTGGATAGGATCTCCCCACGTAAACCAAGAGGCTTTGAACTCTCCTGGTTCTTTTTCTTCAGCCTCCCAAACATGGGGATTACAAGAATACGCCGCCATTTTCATAGAGTCAGTGTTCTTGTGTTCCTTTTTTTTTCCCCTGAGCTTGTGGATGATGTGTGTGTGCACCTGTCAAGTCATCCATGTTGGGGGCAGTGGCAACTTTTGCACTATTGGGTCTCTACTTCTGCCTTTACGTGGCATCTGAGAATCAAACTCAGGCTGTCAGCCTGTGTGGCAAGCACTTTAACCACTGGGCCATCTTGCCAGTCCTTACTTGCTTTCCTGAAGAGCTTCTTCAATTGATCTTCAGGAACTTATGTGCTGATATGTTTTAGATCACAAATAGTTCGCATTCCCTCAACAACCCTGGGGTTATGTGAGTCTGAAAGCTTAGTTTGAAGGACCGATTGAAGCCTTCTGAGGATGAGCATAAGCAAACACAGGACGGAAGGAGGACACGGTGAGAGTCAGTACAAAAGCAAACTTCCCTTCCTAGTTTTGGTGTGCCACGCTGCTTCCTGTTAATAACCGGATTCTCAAATCCACATACGCTTCTGTTCTCCACAGTTAGCAAAGTGATGGGGCAGGGAGGGGTGACGGGGGCAGGGAGAGGTGACGCAACAGGACAGACACACAAAAACCAAGGTGACTTGGAAGGTGACATTTCATACAGTATTTACTTTGATAAAGAAAGAAAGGGAATTGGGAAAATTGTTGGATCATGAAACAGAATTTGAGACTTAGCTTTGGCCACGAGGTTGTTTTCTTTGCTTGTATGAGGAATTTAGCTCAGTGGTAGAGTGCTTGCCTAGCATGCAAAGGCCCTGAATTTCACCCTTAGCATCACACATAAACAGATAACTAAGTAGTAGTAATATCTAATTGTACACAGCCAACAAATGATCAAGTAGTTCAACCCCTATCAGGTAGGGGCCTGTAGGAGCACTTTCTTGGTTGATGATTGATGTCTGAAGGTCCATCCCATGATGGGCAGTGCTACTCCCAGGCACCGAGGTCCTGAGTTGCGTAAGAAAGCAGACCGAGTAAGCTTGAGGAATGAGCCAGTGTGCAGTGTTCTTCCAAGGGCCTCTGTATTAGTTTCTGCCGTGAGTTCCTGCTCTGACTTTCCTGAAGATGATGGACCACAAGTGTAAGTTGAAATTAACCCTTTCCTCCCCACATTGCTTTTGGTCATGGTCTTTATCATAGCAGCAGAAAGCTGAGACAGAAAGGAAGAGTAATCAACTTTGCGGGTCTGAGACAAGGTAGTTACTGTTAATGCTGTGGTGACAGGCTTTTCCAGACCAGGTATTTGTGAAACACTATGCTGTAAGATCATCTCTTTGGGACTGAATGCTGGGATTTCTGATGTGAAATCCCATCTGGTTTGAGACCATCTTTTTTTTTTTTAGGATCAGCTGAGAAATTTGCATATAACTAAAACTTTTAATCTCAGTCTAGTTCCCTGTAGACCATGGCAACGTGTCTGGAGTTCATTCAGCAGAATGAAGAACGGGATGGTGTGCGGTTCAGTTGGAACGTGTGGCCTTCTAGCCGCCTTGAAGCCACGAGAATGGTTGTCCCCCTGGCCTGTCTCCTCACTCCTTTGAAAGAGCGCCCGGACTTACCCCCTGTGCAGTATGAACCTGTGCTGTGCAGCAGGCCGACCTGCAAAGCTATTCTCAATCCACTTTGGTATGGATATTTTTAAAAAAACTGGTAAAAATGATGAATATAATAAATTGTCATCTTTGTGCAAGTCGTAAGAAAGTCACTTGATTTCTCTAGAAGAATTTCCAATTTGAGACGAGAAGTAGATGGTGAGATTCTGAGAGAGCAAGTGCTCATGGGAGCCTCTCTGGCCCGAAATCCCAGACAAAATGGCAATCTTTTTGTTTCAGTTGTTGTTGTTTTGAGGTGGGTCTCTCTGTGTAGCCCTGGTTGACCTGGAACTCATATGGAGATCTGGCTGGCCTTCAGCTCACAGTGATCCTCCTGCCTCTGTCTCCCATGGGCTGGAATTAAAGGAGCCTAGAAGAAAATTGGAATCTTGCATGAGCAATGCAGAAGATAGAAAGGAAGAGTTTGTAATTGCCCCTCCATCCTCCCCTTCTCTTTCTCCTTCCTTTTCCCCCCTCCCAGATTATCAGTTTGCTTCTGGGTTAATTGTAGACTTGAAGAGATGGCTTTTAAAGTGTTAAAAAATTCCAAAAACTTCACTTTTTTTTTTGGTATGTATCCTATATGATGATGTAATGTCTAGAACTACTAGGCAGAAGAACTTTTTTCCCTGGGGGCAGTAAATATTATTTGTGTGTGTGTGTATGTGTGTTTGCACAAGTGCACGTGCATACGTTCATACCATTTGTCCGTGGGTGCCTGTGGCGGGCAGAAGAGGGAGTTGAAGTTCCTGAAGCAAATATTTCAGGTGCCTGGCACGGATGCTGGGAACTAAACTTCGTTCCTCTGGAACGTGCAAGAAGTGCTGTTAGCCACTGAGTCATCTTCTAGTCGTGGCGGAAGACATTTTAACTCCCAATAATTTTATTGTTAAGTGTAATTATTTTTGAGATTTTTAAAAAATTGTTTAAAATTTTTTTTACATATACATTATAATATTACACATATATGCAATAGATTACCTATAGCAAGAAGAACCGTGACACAATCAGGAATTATATATATGTTACATTCTTAGTGAAATTTAACTTTTTTCAAATCTGAGATTCTATTCTATTAATGTATTTGAGCACTATTGGAAAAAGTTATTTTCATTATTTTTTGAGCTAGAGTTGTGGATGTTGCATAACTGGACGGTCTTAGGGCTGTGTGACCCTCCAGTGCCGTGGAGGAGGAAATGGGGCTGCAGAAGTACCGCCATGCATGCCTGGGGGAATTTTGAAGCAAGTTGAAAGTGTTGGAAGTTTTGGGTGTCAGAGCACTTTTTTATTTCTCTTTGCTTTTATTTACCGAGCCCCTATTGGGAATGTCTCTACCGTGCTTGTAAAGTGCCAGCACTGGCTGCCCATACCCTCAGTGCAGACAGGGCGAGAAGCAATAGAAGCTGTGTCTCGAGCTATCTCTAGCAGTTTAGCCAGCCCGGAAACATGCTCTCCGTGGCCCAAGTGTGAAGTGTGCTTTTATTATCGAAGTTAAGATATTTTGCACAGGGGCCGGAAGCAGGTGGCTCAGTGGTTAAGAGCACGCTCTGCTCCCGCAGAGACCCAGCCTTCCACAGCTCCAGCACTAGGGCTGACCTCTTCTGACTTCTGCGAGGCACGTATGTGCTGCACATACATACAAGCAAAACACACATACAAGTAAAATAAAACTAAGCAAATCTTTTAAAAAACGTTTTACACTATTGAACAATAAAATTGTTGGGTAAATAGAAAGCAAAAGCAAATAACATAGTTTATATGAGTGAGGAAATTTTAAGACATGATTGGGGAACTGGAAAAGACAAAGGTGCAAATGTTTGAGAGAATTTTTTGGTGTACTTGATAGCCAGTTTTCCCTGCAGTTTCACAAATTCTTCTGCATATACACACTCATAGAAACACGTGCCTGTTTAATTTATGGAACTTTGAACTCACATTTGGTTGCTTTCTAGCTTGAAAATACATATAATATCTGTTTGTGACATTTCTTTACTTTTCTTGCAGTCAAGTTGATTACCGTGCAAAACTGTGGGCCTGCAATTTCTGTTTTCAAAGAAATCAGGTATATAGTGTAAAGTAATACATGTTTATATTTGCCCATTTTGTTTTTGTTGTATTGCCCTGGGAATGATTACATGAGCTTAAATGTTCCTCGGGTACTCTCCTGTCGTGGCTTTTGTGAGGCCATTTGTGTGGAACAGTGGAGGACACGGAATTCTCTTCTCTTTAAGTTTTGTACAGGAAATGAGTACGTTACCTAAAGAAGATAAATCTGTTCATGTTTCTAATTAGTTGGTGCATGTTACTGAATTTTCTTCTTGTAACTTTAGGGTTCCAGCGTCAGGGTTGAGCTTCTTCTGCTTTATAAGTTAGTTAGTGTTTTGTTTTATTTATTTATTTTTTTCTTCCAGTTTTCTGGGACAGGGTTTCTCTGTGTAGCCCTGGCTGTCCTGGAACTCTCTCTGTAGACCAGGCTGACCTTGAACTCACAGAGATCCGCCTGCCTCTGCCTCCAAGTGCTGGGATTAAAGGTGTGCGCCACCACACCTGGCTGTTTTGTTTTATTTTTAAGACAAGGTTTCTCTGTGTAGCCCTGACTGTCCTGGAACACACTCTGTAGACCAGGCTGGCCTGGAACTCAGAGATCCACTTGCCTCTGCCTCCCAAGTGCTGGGATTAAAGATGTGTGCCCCTATCCCCAGCAGCTAAAAGTTTTTAAACTACTAAGCTAAAAGAAACTTGAATGACAACGGAGCATTGACTTTCTTTTTTCTTTTTGGTGCTCAGATCAAATCTGGCCCGTATATGTGTCAAGGATGACATAGTGTAGACAGAATACAGATGGTAACTGTCTTTACTTCCCTGAACTTGTCGGCTCTTCTTTACAGAGCATGCATTGTCCTCTTGATAATAAGCCTAATAAAGGCTTTATCATCTGCGTATGGTTTTCTTCCTCTCAGAGCTAAGAGTGGGACCCAGGGCCTTGTGTGTGTTAGGGAGGCTCTGCATCACCAAGCTGCATTGTTAGCTCCATACAGACTATTCAAGACAACCTCAGCACAGGGTTTTCAGGGCAAAGCTTAAGCAACGTGTCTGTCTGTCTGTCTGTCTGTCTTTCTTTCTCTCTTTCTTCCTCTTTTAAATAATTTATTTATTTTTTATTAATTTATTCTTGTTACATCTCAATGGTTATTCCCATCCCCTGTATCCTCCCATTCTTCCCTCCTTCCCATTTTCCCCTTATTCCCCTCCCCTATGACTGTTCCTGAGGGGGATTACCTCCCCCTGTATATGCTCATGGGGTATCAAGTCTCTTCTTGGTAACCTGCTGTCCTTCCTCTGAGTGCCAATTTATTTATTTTTATTTCATGTGTATTGGTGTTTTGCCCACATATGTGTCTGTATTAGGGTGTTGGATGCCCTGGAACAGAGAGCTGTAAGCTGCCATGTGGGTGCTGGGAATTGAACCCAGGTCCTCTGGTAAAGTGGACAGTGCTTTTAACTGCTGAGCTGTCTCTCCAGACCTGAATGTTTTGGGTAGTATATTTTAAGACACGTGAACTCGGCTGTGTGGGTGGGCAAACAGGTTTTCTCTAAATCGTAAATGTTTTTTGATGTTATAAAATCATAGATGTGTAAGAGAATTAGAAGCTTTGAGTACTAGCATTTGTGTTTTCATAACATGTTTTATACTTTGTGCTGGTCACGAACCACTTTTATAGATGTGCCATGCATAGCTGGAGCTCAGAGGCGGCGCCCTTGCCTAGCAAGCATGCACCTAGGCTTAACCCCCAGTACAAAGAAAGAGTGGAACACGAATCACTTCTATCCCTAATTTAATGTTGTTTTGCTTTCTTCTCATCAGTTTCCTCCAGCGTACACAGGCATATCTGAGGTGAACCAGCCTGCTGAATTGATGCCTCAGTTTTCCACAATTGAGTACGTGGTTCAGGTAATGTTTTCATGTGTTTAATGAACACTGTTAAACTTGAGTTCCTTTTAAGATACTTGGAGTTCTGTGCCTCTCCGCTGTCCTCACGAGGTAAAGCTGCTGACTGGGGCCCAGGGCTCTACGCAGTGGGTTCTAGTACGTTTGTGTTACTGGTGTCCTTTTCAGGTCTTGACCTAGGCTTCAGAAAGGGGGACCTGAGCACATTTAAAGGCCGTCCTCCACACCCTCCCCATGTCACCTGGAAACGCTTCATCTTCCCCGGGGTCGGTGTCCCCCTTGCTGCTGCTCGGCCGGCTATGCTAGCAGGAGGGCTGGGCTTGCAAGGATCATCTTGCCCTGAGATAAATCCTGCAGCCTGTTTCCTTTCTCACCTCCCTGCTCTCAGCTGCTTCCTCTGTTTCCCCCTAAGCATTCTGAAACGTAGGCCCCTCACCGACCCTGCCTATGATCTCCCTATCTTGAGCATGATTTTGGTGAAATCCACAACCAAAAGCAGCTGAGGAGATGAACAGTGATGGAGGAGAGCCTACCAGTGCCCTGTTGCCCCACATCCCCGGTCTCATTTGGTGGCTGGTCCACTGACTGTACTATTATGCATGTATGATATATACTATTCGGAACATATCTAGACTCCACCCACCTCTCCTTCCCTCACCCTGGCCATGCTGGGCCGTCCACCTCCTCCCACTAGATACGCTGACAATCTCATTGCTCCTCTCCCGCATTTTCCTTGTCTGTCTGTGTTTTATTCTTAACCCAACAACCAGTGTAACTCTAGAGGCTCAGAGGTCTCTACTGACAGACAGAACTGGCTCCTCTTCACCCAAAGCAAAGCATACTCTTCAAGGCCCCACACCTTCTCTCCTCCCAGCGTCCTTGTTCAGCCCCATGGCCTTCTTGACTCCTTTAGTGTCACACCGCAGGAGGTGCTCCTCAGGTTGGAACTCTTTTGCTCTGTGTTGCTCCCTGTTCCCTTCCCTTTCCCCTATAACCGTGATTTGATGATGATGATGGTGGTGGTGTGTCTGTGTGTGTCTGTGTGTGTGTCTCTGTGTGTGTCTGTGTGTGTGTCTCTGTGTGTGTCTGTGTGTGTGTCTGTGTGTGTGTCTCTGTGTGTCTCTGTGTGTGTCTGTGTGTGTGTCTCTGTGTGTGTCTGTGTAGGCCAGAGGACAATTTGTGAAAGCCAGTGCTTCTACCTTGTGAGTCCTGGGGATAAGGCTTGGTTTGGCCTTTATCAGCTGAGCCATCTTGTCACCTCAAAATTTGCCTTCCTACTGAAGCTGCCTTCATCTCTCTCTCTCTCTCTCTCTCTCTCTCTCTCTCTCTCTCTCT
Source organism: Acomys percivali (assembly GCA_907169655.1). NCBI lineage: Eukaryota > Metazoa > Chordata > Mammalia > Rodentia > Muridae > Acomys > Acomys percivali. The sequence goes on along the minus strand of OU015742.1, from coordinate 5,265,313 downwards.
CTCT
>OU015742.1:5221242-5255711 GCA_907169655.1 Acomys percivali | reverse complement strand
ATATAGTATTCTGCCCACATGCCAGAAGAGGGCATCAGATCACATTGTAGATGGTTGTGAGCCACCACGTGGTGGTTTCTGGGAATTGAACTCAGGACCTTTGGAAGAACAGTCAGTGCTCTTACCTCTTAACCTCTGAGCCATCTCCCCAGCCCCCTGGGTAAAATTCTTAACACTATAATTCAGTGTTTTTAGAAAATGGGAAAATAACAGTACCTACATGAGACTGTTCGGGATAAATGGAGTTGGTCAAGTGAGGCACTGAGGACAGCGACACTGGAGCCTTGTACACGCTGTCTGTGCCACTGCTGACATTAACAGAGACTGTGTAGATGGAAGTTCTGTTGAGCTTGGCAGGGGTGACTGTTTGTATAAACATCTCTGTAGCCCTTGGCTGAGGCAGTTTCTTCCCCAAAGCCCATCTGGAAAGTGTGTCTTAGTGTGCTAGGTGCCTTGCACCAGCCCTGCTTTCCTGGGAGGGCTTGGGAAGGCCGCTCTGTGCCAGAGTGCTTTCCGTGAGTGTGAAAGTCTCCCCATGAAGCTTCAGGCTGATTAGCCTTCCAGCTGAACCCAGCATTGAACGTGTTGGTTGAGGGTTGAGGATGTAAGAGAAGGAAAGCCCAGCTTCAAGCATTCAGCAGTCTGAGGGAGAGTACCACACGTTCCTGTGCACCCACCCGTCAGCACCACCAGGTGGCAGTGCTGTGCCATAGCTGTTGGTGCCATTTTGGTGCCATTTGGCCCTCTCTCCTCTCCTGACATGTTTGCTTTACCAACATTATTTACAGAACCTTTGGAAATAATTCTCAGATGTCATGACACTTGGTTCTTAAGTAATACAATGTGCATGTCCTACATAAGGATGCTATACCATTTCCTCATTTGATAGCTGAGACAGTGAGCAGTGGTCTTGAAGGAGCATCTACTATGACATTTAGTCTGCACTCTCTCCCCAGGTTCCTTCCAAGTGCCCTCTGTGGCTATTGCTGATGCCACCAGCATTGCTTTCAGTTCCACATCTGTAGTTTTTTCAAACTCTAGACCAGCCCTCTTTCAGTCTGTTTTTTTCTGTTTCTGTGCTTTTATGTTTCCAGACACTGTCGTTGGCCGTGTTCAGTGTCTCTCTAGAGTGATCTGCAGTCTCGGTGTCTGTTTCCACACAGTGGTGTCTAAGCTGTTACTTCCCCCTGTGCTTGAGTGAAGTGGAAGTTAGGCTTAAAGATGAAACTAGAGTCTGGTTAATGATTCTGTCTGTTCCGTGTGTTTCCTGGGTGATCTTCAGCTCTCTATTTCTTACTGTAATAGTGATGGAAAAAGCAAATACAACTTCAAACCAACAGATAACTCTGTCTCTCTATTCTTCCTCAACCTTGATAAGATTCCTTGTTGACCTTGGCATTACGTACTATATGTATATTATATGTATATTAAAATGATTTAGAGTGCCAGTATAAAAAGCTTGATTTAAAAGTACTGTAAATGTAAACATTAAGACTCTTTCTAATCTCTACACATTTCCTAGGTGTTTTCACTAGAATTTATTTTATCTTATTTATTATTTTTTTATTTTTGGTTTTTTGAGACAAGGTTTCTCTGTGTAGCCTTGGGTGTCCTGGACTCACTTTGTAGACCAGGCTGGCTTCGAACTCACAGCAATCCGCCTGCCTCTGCCTCCTGAGTGCTGGGATTAAAGGCGTGCGCCACCACGCCTGGCTTAGAATTTAAAGTTTTAGCTTGAAGTAAATGTTCCAAGTGACCTACCCAGCTCATCTGTGCTTTTCGTTTGTGGCTTCCCTTGGGGTTCATTTTTATAGTCCTCATTTTGAAATTCCTCTTCTCATCTCTAGGAACTTGGTGTTGGTGGCACAAGTCAGTGGAAAATCTGTGGCCTGGATCCCACGTCTACTCTTGGCATCTACTTTGAAGTTGTCAATCAAGTGGGTAGCAATATTTTTGATGCTATAATGTCTTCTGATTAGTTAGAAAGTACTATGTCCCATCCTGATCCTACTTTGTGTCATATCAGGGATTGTGCTAGTCTGGTGTGCCCTTTTTAAAATCCCCTCCAGCATTTGGTTAGAATTCAGCAGTAAATCACTTCCTCCCTTTACTGCTGAGTTGACAAGGCCCTGAGATGAGTACTAGCTTTTTATAGCCATCGTAACTTGTGAATTTTTGAGGGTGACAGTTTTTCCCCAATATTTTGTTTAAAAAAGTACATACAGAATAATTGAAAGACTTGTACACTCAACACCTGCAAAACCACTTGATGGATTCTGAAATCAACCTTTTACTATAGTTGCATTATTAAATCTCTGTTGCTCCATTTTATTTTTGTGGGTGGAGGGAAGATGAGACAGGTGTCTTGTAGACCAGAGTGGCTTTGAACTCCTGATCCTTTCACTTCCATATTCAGAATGCTGGGGTTACAGGTGTGCGTCCTCACACCTGGCTTGTTATGCTGGGGTTACAGGTGTGCGTCCTCACACCTGGCTTGTTTGTGATGTATTTTAGAGCAACTTACAGTCATCAGTGGTTTTCATCGCTAAACAGCTCAGCACCATATTGTCAACCGGGGTTCACTTTTATTCCTTCTGCTCCTAGAGACTAAACCCAGGGCCTCATGTAGTCACATGATCACCACTGAGCTACATACCCAGCCCCAGTTCACTTGAATATGCTAGTGTTACTCCTTCTCCCCCCACTGTGCCTTTTAGATAAGAGTTATATGTAGTGATACCACAAATCACGCAGGTCCTAAGTGCCATTGAAAATGTACCAAGAACAGTGTTTTAGAAGGGCTGTGTTTACGTCATGTCTGTGACAGTAACCAGATGTGTGGCCTCTCACCCTGTAGCACAATGCCCCGATTCCCCAGGGAGGCAGAGGTGCCATCCAGTTCGTCACACAGTATCAGCACTCCAGCACTCAGAAGCGCATCCGAGTGACCACCATCGCCCGCAAGTGAGCATCTTGTTTCCTTCTCTTGAGCCAAAGCTGATGGTTTTCCTGTGAGAGTTTTAGTTTCTTGAGTTTGTCCTTCTGAATCTCCTAGCTGGCTCTCCCAGTTCCTCACTGACTCATGGGTCAGCCATCTTTGGGTAACCCAATTGAACCTTTAGACACTTAGCTAGCAGAATCAGCGTTCAGTAGGAATGTAGTTTATTAAAAATTACTTTTCATTATCTTACTTGCTAGATAAGTAAATCATGCTTTTTGTTAAAGATGTAAACAACATCAGTGCAGTTGGCCCTCTGTATCCATCTGTTTCATAACCATAAATTTAGCCAAACCAGAATGGAAAGTATTTTTAACATTAAATCTGTATTGGACATGTAAGGACTTTAGAAAAACTATTATTCCATAAGCAATACAGTAGAACAACTACTTGTATAGCATTGGCATTGTCAGTGCTAACGTAGAGATGAGTGAGTGTACGTAGGAGATTGTACTTAAGTGTTTACAGAGACCGTGCCGTTTTATCTATATTTATTTATTAATTTTTGAGATAGATCTTACTTTGTAGCCCTGGCTGGCCTGGACTCACTCTGTAGATCAGTTTGGCCTTGAAATCGCAGAGAACTGCCTGTCTCTGCTTCCCGACTGCTGGGGTTAAAGACGTGCCCTGCCATGCCAGCTGTGCTGTTGCCATTTATTTTATATCAGTGACTTGAGCATCGATGCATTTTGGTATCTGAGGGTTCTGCAGTCAGTCCTAGGAAATAGTGAGAAATAACTGTTTACTTATGGGTACCCTTCCCAGAGTTAAATCTATGTAAATTTAACTGTATAGCCCCACTTCTGCGTTGCTATGTGCCATATATGTTTGGCAGCTTATTTCTTATGTCGTCTGTGTGTGTTTATCTCTAGGTCGCATGTGTCCTCTCATTTATTTTAATGCTCACATGCTATTGCATAGTTTCATGGGTTGCTGCCTTTGTTAAAGGGACTTTACATGCTACTCTAGCAGTGTGACGTTTTATATTTTATTTTTAGGTATTTGCACATACAAATATTTTCTTCTCTTCTTTTTGGTGATGCTGTTCTCCACATTACTGGGGACTGGGCGCAGGGTCTGTCTCTCATATCCTGACTGTACCACTGAGCTGGCACTCATGCTGCAGGGTCTGTCTCTCATACTCTGACTTTACCATGAGCCGGCACCCATGCTGCATGGTTCACAGCTGCCTGCAGCTCTCATGTCAGACCCAACCCCCTGTACACCTCTGTACACACACATGAACATGAACAATAAATCTTACAAATAAAAAAAAGAGAGGATGTGATGGGGGGGGGGGATACCTTATAGGTGTGCCCACAGACCAGCCTGATGTAGACAATCCCTAATGGAGACTTTCTTCCTGGCTGCTTCTAGGTTGGGTCAGATCAACAACGCTGACCATCTCAGAGACTGTGCCCACTTTTTATAAAGCCTTTTCTGTCCCTCCCTCCCTCCGTCCCTCCCTCCGTCCCTCCCTCCGTCCCTCCCTCCGTCCCTCCCTCATCCTCTCTTCTCCTCCTTCCATTCTTTCCTGTTAGGCTGTAAACTCACCATGTAGTTGAGCATGACCTGGAGCTCCTTATCTTTCTGCCTTAACCTCTCTCTCTGTCTCTGACTCTCTCTGTCTCTGTCCCCATGCCCTGCTCCACCCTTGCTCTCTTCTTTTTATTTTTGGTTTTCCATGTAGTCTTGGCTGTTCTGGACTAGTGTTGTAGACCATACTGGTCTCAAACTCCCAGAGTTCCACCTGCCTCTGCCTCCCAAGTGCTGAGGATTACAGGTGTGCGCCTCCATGCCCTGCCCCTGCCTTCACCTCTCAAGGGCTAGGTTTACATGCATGGGCCTCTCTGCCCAGATGTGTAAGACCTACCACTCCTCATTGATTTGCAGAGAATATTTCTGTATTTTGGATGTGCTTTTTCTGTTCCTGGTGGTCATTTAGCTCTTTTTATCTTTAGTCACCTGAAAAACTCTTATACATCTTCTTAATTCATTTTTCCAAGGAGGTGATACTGGGAAGTCATTTTGTAAAGTTGTAAACGCTTAGATTTTTTACTTTTGTTTTTTGAGACAAGGTTTCTCTATGTAGGCCTGGCTATTTTAGAGCTCACTCTGTAGACCAGACTGACCTTGAACTCAGAGATCCACTGGCCTCTGTGTCCTGAGTGTTGGATTTAAAGGTGTGCTCCACCTCCTGACCTAACACTAAGATTTTTTATAAGGACTGGCCTAGAGGAAGGCACTCTGGATTGAGACTTACTCTTGGGTGTCTACCGTTGTGCCTGGTGGATTATGGGAAAGCTTTTCTTTTGTGCTTTTAGCCTTCAGACAGCCCCTGAGGGGGACAAAGATGACTGTTAAGCGTGCTTAATGGAAATGTGGTGCTCCCTTGTCTTGGACAGAGGAACGCATCTGGGCTTACCTGAGCAGAGATCTAGCCTTTCTGGTAGTTCCTGGTCAGCTGTGTGGTAGTAACTCTGCAATTGTCAGTTGGGCAGATGCACAGAGTCAGCTGAGGCACATAGAAGCAGCATTTGACCAGGAAGCTGCAGCAGTCTTGATGGCACGGCTTGGAGTGTTCCGGGCAGAGTCAGAGGAGGGGCCTGACGTGCTCCGGTGGCTGGATCGACAACTCATCAGACTGGTAAGATGGGGAAAATGGCATTGAGTTTACTCTCTAGTTTTTTTGTTTTTGTTTTTGTTTTTGTTTTTCTGAGACAGAGTTTCTCTGTATAGCCTTGGCTGTCCTGGACTTGCTTTGTAGACCAGGCTGTTCTCAAACTTACAGAGATCCACCTGCCTTTGCCTCCTGAGTGCTGGGGTTAATAAAGGCGTGTGCCACAGCCTATTTGTCTCTTCTACCTTTGAGAAAAGAAAATTTCCACTTAAGCCTATTGTTTTTTTAAGTTTTAAAGGTATTTGTTTGTTTGTTTGTTTATATATGTGCGTGTGTGCACCAGATGTGTGAGGGACCCTGTGGAGGTGAGAAGGTGTTGGACCCCTTGGGACTGAAGTTGTGGGGGTTGTGAGCTGCTGTGTTAGTGCTGGGAAGTGAGCCCGTCTTGGGCAAGTGCTCTCAACCACTGAGACTTCTGTCCAGCCCTGAAGCCTATTATTTTATATAGTCAGCTGCAAGAATGTGATGGTTGCTCACTTTAGGCCAAACACTGGATGTGAAAGAAGTATTAAATGTACATTTTCCCTCTAGGGCTGACATTACAGTGTGTAAGAAACAACATATATGGAACATTTGGGGAGTGGTACAAATCTATGTGTGTTAAAAGCTGAGTCGAAGAGTCATTTGTGGTTGCTGTGGCCCTATATTTTCTAGGAGATCAAAAAGAGGCTTTAGAAATTGGCTTTCAAAAAATAGTGAGTTCAGGAAAAAACCTCATGTGTTTCTCCAGGTTGGGAGAGAAAAACAGTCAGAGGAAGACAGATGTGGTGGTGTGGGCTGTCGTCCCTGCCCTGGGGAGGTCGAGGTCAGCATGAGCTGGCTGCATATTGAAACTTCATTGAGACCCTGTCTTAAAAGCAAAACAATTAATAACCGAAGTAAGCACAAATAATAATTTAAAAAGGAAAGCTTTATATTAAAAATCACTAGGGTTGGTATAGGTGAGTGGTTGGTAGCTTGCTTAGTATCTGTAAAGCCCTGGGTCCCAGGAAAAGCTGGGTGTCAACTAAAGAGGCTTGGCTATCAAGAAATGAGGAGAGGGCTGGAGAGATGGCTCAGCGGTTAAGAGCACTGACTGCTCTTCCAGAGGTCATGAGTTCAATTCCCAGCAACCACATGGTGGCTCATAACCATCTGTACCATCTATAATGTGATCTGATGCCCTTTTCAGCACTGTATGCATAATAATAAATAAATATTTTAAAAAAATGAGAGCTGGGTGTGGTGGTGTATGCCTTTAGTCTCAGCACTGAAGAGGCTAGCCTGGTCTACAAAGAGAGTTCCAGGACAGCCAGAGCTACATAGAGAAGCCTTGTTTTTAAAAAAAAAAAGGAAAGAAAGAAAAGAAAAGAAAACAGAAAGAAAAAAAGAAGAGGAGGAGGAAGAGGAGAAGAAGAGAAGAGAACTGGGAGAGAGAAGGGATGGATGGCTTCTACTTCCACGGCTGAGACAGAGGACAGAGGAAGAGGCCCTCTCCCCAGGGCTGGTCAGGCCTAGTCAGAAGAACATGTCTGTATATAGCTCAGTGAGTCTTTGGTAGCAGAGAAATTGTCATGGTACTGTTCCCATGGAATTTGTAGAAACTTTTATTTTTATTTTTTTAAGATTTATTTATTATGTACACAGTGCTCTGCCTGCATGTACACCTGCAGGCCAGAAGAGGGCATCAGATCACATCATAGATGGTTGTGAGCCACCAAGCGGTTGCTGGGAATTGAACTCAGGACCTTTGGAAGAGCAGAGCAGTCAGTGCCCTTAACCTCTGAGACATCTCTTCAGCACCGAAACGCTTTAGAATTAGATGAAGTCTGCCATTCGGGGTGCTGGGAAAAGCTGGAGATTTCTCAGCTGAAGCACAAAGGGCTGGGATGTCAGTTGGCTGGGTGTGCTGTAGGGTTTCCGCCCTGTAGAATCTATGAGCACACTGGGACCTTGCCTCCATCCATCGCCCTGTGTTTACAAAGCTCAGGATCACAGCAGCTGGCCAGCTAGCTTAAGGGCTCCATCCATGTCATAGACAAAGGGCGAGTTGGAGCCACCCCGGCAGTAAGCGGCTAGCCGCACGCCGTGTTGCCTTGCCCTCTAGCAGATTCTTGGCTTGTATTTGTAATCAGAAGCCAGGGAAGGAGGTGTGATACATGTTTCAGTTTCACATTTGTCTTTGGCGTCTTATGAAGTTACTCCTCTGGGAGAGTCAGTGTTTGGAACAGACTGTTCTTACATGGCCACAGCTTCGTGCTAGGGTCAGTACTGAACTGGGTCCTCTCATAAATGGCAGCGTGATAGGAGAGAGGGCGAAGTCTGGTCAGGAGGGCCCAGCATGAGGCAGCTCGTGGAGGGCAGTGGCCGTGGCCTCAGCCTGTGGTGGGAGGAGGTGCCGACACAGGGGACCAGCATGAGTTGGAGTGCAGGCAGCGAGGAACCTTCATCATTTCTCCCTTAGGTTTAAGAAGAGGCTAATGTGATTTTTTTTTCTTAAAATTTTTTCTTTCAGATTTATTTATATGTATGAATGTTTTCCCTGCATATATATGTGTGTACCACACATGCTTTGGGCCTGTGCAGGTCCGAAGAAGGGTTGGATCTCGTGAACCTGGAGCTGGGAATGACTGTGAGCCACCTTGTGGGCACTGGGAACCGAACCCTGCTCCTCTGCACAAGCAGCGGTGCTCGTAACCCCTGTGCCACCTCTTGACCCCTGCATGTAGTTCTTAAGAGGGGAATAAGTTGGGCATGGTGCGTGTGTTGACATATAGCATCGCCGTGTAAGGGGAGTCGCAGGGTTAGGGTTCCTGGCGTGACGGCAATAGGTGGGGCAGGGCAGTGGCAGTAGCAATGGAGTGGCCTTTTTGGAAGAAGGGAAGAAGAAGCTGAAAGACTGACCGAAATCTTATGAAACAAGTATATAAAATAACAGATCCAAAAGTCTGATGGGAGAGATAGCTCAGGGCTTAGGAGTGTGTGTTGATCGGCTAGGGAACCTGAGTTCAGTTCTCAGCACCCATGCTACCTCCACGTCAACTCACAACTACCTATAATTCCAATGACATCTCCTGGCCTCCTTGGGCACCAGCACACTTATATAAATACATATAAATAAAAATAAAATTAAACAAAAAAACCCAAAAGGTCATTACTGACTTCTGTCTTAGTTGCTTTGCTGTATAAAACACCAGGGTTTCCTGAAGTTTGAGTTTGACTCACTGCCTTAGGGTTAAAGTCCATGCGGGCGGAGTGGAAGTAGCAGGTTGCAAAGCAGCCACACACATATGAGATCCCAGACAGGGGCAGGGAGAGCCGAGGATGCTGGGAGTTTTTCCTTTAAAAGGTCAGCAGCCCCTCCACTGACATACTTCCTCCAGCAAGGCTGCATCTCTTAATCTTCCCCCAACAGTCACCTACCTGGGGCGGAGCATTCGGATACCCAAGACTTGCTGGGGACAAGTCACTACAACTTGCATTTCAGGTGTGGATACCTGCAGGGTGGCGGTGAGGTAGAGAACAGGAGGTGGCAGCAACGTTAGAACACATGTGTCTGTGTGTGAATGCACACGTGCATGCCGGTGCCGGACAAAGGCATCGGGTCCTCTAGAGCTAGAAGGGGGTGGTAGGAACTGAAATCTGGTCTTCTGTAAGGACAGCAAGGCTTCTAGCCACAGAGCCCTCTTTCCAGCCCACTTCTTTCTCCACTTTTAAAATGTAATACTGTTTCTTTGAGAGCTTGACTATGAGCTAGAAAACTTAGTCCAAGGAAAGTGATCGTGTAGTTGGCGGAAGTTTCAGAGTGGGCTTGGGCAGCACTGAGGCGGGGATTTGGATGGTGTTGGTCTGTTTCTTGTGCTCACTTGTAGATGGAGTAGTGAGGGTGGGACAGGGACAAGAACTAACCTGTGAGCAGTCCAGAGGAAGACAAGGGAGCCTGAACACGGGGCTCACGGGAGGGAGGATGACAAAGGGTAAAGCTATTTTAGCAGCTAAGGGAGAAAGCTGTAGTTTTTTAAGTGTGTGTGTGTGTGTGTGTGTGTGTGTGTGTGTGTGTGTGTGTACACGTACATACATGTACATGTATGTTTGTGGTATACAAGTGGAGGTCAGAGGATGACTCATGGGTGTTGGTGTTCATCTTCCACCATATGGATCCCAGGGATCAGAATGCAGGTTGTCAGATTTGGTGACAAGTGCCTTTCCCTGCTGAGCCATCCTGCTGGCTGAAGGAGATTGTTTTAAGACGTTTGTGAAACCTTGTGCTAATACTGCTAGAAGCTCAAGAAGATGAGGACTGTGAAAGGACATCAGCGTTGACAGGAGAAGCTAATTGTTAGGAGTAGGGCTTTCTGACTGCCCCAGAGCCTGGGTCTCTAGTGGCTGGAGAGAATGTTTGATCAGAAATAAAGGCAAGGCTGGACATGGTGCATGGCTGGGATATCAGTACTGGGAAGGCAGGAGGCTACTGTGACCCTGTCTCAAAAAGCATAACTAAGTAAGTGAGTAACTGACCGACTGACTTAACAATACATTCTGGTTCAGAAGGGAGGAAGAAAAAGGCCAAGCATGGTGGCTCACGCCTTTAATCCCAGCACTTGGGAGACAGAGGCAAGTGGATGTCTGTGAGTTCAAGGCCAGCCTGGTCTACAAAGCAAGTCTAGGACAGCCAGGGCTACAGGGGAACCCTGTCTAGAAGAAGAAGAAGAGGAGGAAGAGGAGAAAGAAAGGAAGGAAGAAGAAAATTGAGCAGTGAGATTGACCTGTCATTGTTAGTTTTCTTGGTCTCGCAGGGCTTTCATATGGAGAGGTGCCTGAGAGAGCTCACTGAACACATCTGTGGTCATTGGGTTGGTTTGAAATTTAGAATTTCCTACTCTTCTCCAAAGAACCCAATTCTGGGGATAAATCCAGGGCCTTGAGCATGGTATGTGTTTTAACAAGACCTGGTGACTTGTCTACTCTTTGTGCCTGAGGAGTAGCACACTGTGTAGTTCTTTGGTCTGAGATTTTTCTTTTTTCTTTAGATATATTTAATTTATGTGCATCTGTGTTTTGTCTGTATGTATGTCTATGTGATGGTGTTGGGTCCTCTGGAAATGGAGTTACAGATAGTGTGAGCTGCCATGTGGGTGCTGGGAATTGAATCCAGGTCCTATAGAAGAGCAGCTAGTGCTGTTAACCACTGAGCCATCTCTCCAGCCCCAGTCTGGGACTTTTCTAGGTGACACTAACTTGGACTCTTTCTTTTCCTATGTTCTTTCAACAGTGTCAGAAGTTCGGGCAGTATAACAAAGAGGACCCCACGTCTTTCAGGTTGTCAGACTCCTTTTCTCTGTATCCTCAGGTAAGAAATAAGTCCTTCATGATGAGTCTAGAAGAATGGATTGTTAGAACTGAGCTCTCTGTTCTTGGGGGACAAGGAAGACTTAGGGTTTGAGACTGAATAGAGTAACAGGCTATCCCATCTCTTCTGAATCTCTGCTGAAGCCAGCCAACTGTCTGGCACTTGGATAGCGTTTTGTGTGTGCCAGCAGCCAATATCTAGGGCCCTGGGGCTTTCAGGCGCCTGCATCCGAGCACTTGATTATATGCAGTAGTGTGAAGGAGCCCTGGGCTGGCCGGTCAGGCTCGGGTACCAGCACTGGCCCTGCTGATGATGATTGTAGATGAGGTTTGAGGCCTCTGTGGTCTGTTCGCTCATCTTCAGAAGGAAGAGCTTGTCTGGAGTAGTGACTTGAAATCTCTTTAAAGCTGTGAGACCCTTCAAAAACCAGTGTGAAAAGCAGGCAGCTATGATGCCTTGCTGCCTTATGCCCACCACCTGGAACCACTGTATCCCACTAGAGCCTTCACCCTCCGGGGCCTCTGGGCTGGAGAGGTTCCGATTTTTCCAGGAACTTATTCAAGAGAAAGAATATCTGTTCCCAAAGAAAATGAGTCTGGGTGAAAAGTACATTTGAGGCTTTGAGGGTTGAGAGTCCCGCTGTGGTCAGGGAGGGGAAGAAGCTGGAGGGTCTGAAGATACACCCCAAAAGGCCAGAGTACCAAGGGAGAAAGCGACTGTGGGGGCAGGAACAGCAGAGGGGTGTGTGTGTGTGTGTGTGTGTGTGTGTGAGAGAGAGAGAGAGAGAGAGAGAGAGAGAGAGGGAGGGAGGGAGGGAGGGAGGGAGGCAGACAGACAGACAGACAGAGGCAGAGACAGAGAGAGACATAGTGAGAGTGCTCAGGACACGGCTTCCCAGGTGGAATGAGGGTTAGAATGGGGACAAGGAGGACAGTGATGACCCTCGTGGCTGGGTAGACAGACTTGCCTACCTCTAGAAAGTCTAGAATATGAAAGCGAGCCTTGAGAAGTAGAAGCATCCCGAGGTTCCAAATACTAAACCCAGGTTCTTAGTAATAACTGTGGCAGGCATTCCTATTAGCAGAGTTAGCAGTTGGCAATAAACCCACCTCTAGTTTACAGGCAAGGAAGCTGAGGCCTCAGGGAGTACAGCTTCCCCCACAGTCACCTCTGCTGCTGACTGGTCAAGCAGGACTCTGATTCAGGCTTTCTGGCTCCTGACCGCTACCTTACAATGCTCTGTAGACAAAGTCATGAAAGCCTTTGCAGCCAGGTGCTCCTTCATGTGTGAGCTCTTTAAAAAATAAACCAAGACAAACAAAAGAATTTTAGCTGGGGGCTGGAAAAATGGCTCAGACCAAAGAGTGGTTGCTGCCCTTTCAAGGACATATATTGGGATCTCAGCACCCAATTTATGACTCACAACCAACCATTGTGGCTTCAGCTCTAAGGACTCAACATCTTCTTGTGGCCTTCCTGTGCACTTACATGGGACATACAAACACGCAGGCACACACACATAAAATAAAAATAAAATAAATCTCTCAAAGCTTATCTGGGCCAAGGGATGGTGGTGGCACACACCTTCTTTGATCTCATGGCGTGGGGAACAGAGGCAGGTGGATCTCTGTGAGTTTGAAGCCAGCCTGGTCTACACAGCAGGTTCCAGTACAGCCAGGGCTACACAGAGAAAAACCCTGTCTCGAAAAACTAAGAAAAAAAAATTATCTGGAAGGACTAGAGAGATGGCTCACTTGTTGAGAGTGTGGGCTGTTTTCAGAGATCTGAGTTCGGTTCCCAGGACTACATTAGGAGGTATTCCAGATAATTCCAGCTTCAGCTCTGACACTGGCCTTCCTGGGCACTTACCCTTACATGCACATACCTCTGCTCCCCTAAGTAAAAATAAAATAAGTCTTTAAGGTGTTGGAGAAGCAGCTGAGCAGTTAAGAGCACTGACTACTCTTATAGAGGAAGCAGATTCAAGTCTCAGCACCCACATGGCAACTGAAAGTCTGTAACTCAAGCCAGGCGTGGTGGCACACGCCTTTAATCCCAGCACTCAGGAGGCAGAGGCAGGTTGATCTTTGTGAGTTCGAGGCCAGCCTGGTCTACAAGTGAGTCCAGGACAGCCAAGGCTACACAGAGAAACCCTGTCTCGAAAACCCAAAAAACTCAACCAAACAAACAAAAAAACTGTAAATCTTGTTCCAGGGGATAGACAGACCGACACACACACACACACACACACACACACACACACACACACACACACACACACACACTTAAAAAGATCAAGTCTTTAAAAACACAGTCTTCCCTCGGCATAAACAAACAGATAAACAAAAAGACGCAAAATACCAACAACAAAACCCAAACCATAAAAATGACACTAAAAACAATGATAAGACATTTTTTTAAAAAATTGTGGCTAAAGAAAGACAAAGTTTATCATCTTGGCCCAAAGAGATCCCCAGTACCTAGGGAAAAGCTGGGTAGGTGTGGTAGCTGTTTATAAGGTCTCCAGGGCAAGCTGGCTAACCAGGCAAGTTTGTGTTTCAAATGAGAGAATCTGCCTCAGTAAGTACAGCGGAGAGTGATACGAGAAAGATGTCACCTTGGCCTCTCCACATCTAGGCACGGACAGGTGCACATACACACTTGTTTGGCCACGTGTACCAAATACTGGCAAAAACTTATTTCTAGAAAAGATTTAGTTTGTGTGTGGAGGTGGATGTGTGGTTATGTGCACAAGAGTGCAGTGCCTTCAGGGAGGGCAATGGGTGGATGCGCTGGAGCTGGAATTATGGGTAGTTGTGAGCCGCCTGACTGGGGCACTGGGAGCTGAATTCAGCAGATCTTTTGCAGGAGCAGCATCTCTCCAGCCTCCAGGTGATCATCTTAACCCCTTGAGATGTGTAGCTGTGAGGTGTTTGGTACATTCACGTTCTGTGCACCAGACCTCTGAGCCAAATGTGGAGACACATACTTGTAATTCCAGCACTTGGGGCTGAGGCAGGAGGACCTCAGGTTTGAGGCCAGACACACAAGACCATTATGTCACAAAACAAGCCACACCCACCTTGAACTGCGTACCCAGTAGGAGACACCCCTGTTCCCCTCCTCTCCAGCTTCACTGTGGCTTCTCTGTGTCTGGGAACCCACAGACTTCTTCCTCAGGGTCCAGGCTCGTGTTTGAGCGCTCCAGAGTGGACAGGCTCTGAGAGTCCAGCATCACAGATGTTTCTGTTTGTCTTTTCCTTTGGTGAACACAGTTCATGTTCCATCTGAGAAGATCTCCATTTCTTCAAGTTTTCAACAACAGTCCCGATGAGTCGTCCTATTACAGACACCATTTTGCCCGGCAGGACCTGACCCAGTCTCTCATCATGATCCAGCCCATCCTCTATTCTTACTCCTTCCATGGGCCACCAGAGGTAAGGTGGAATGGACTTTGCTGAAATGTCATGAGGGGTTGGGTTTTCGAGACAGGGTCTCTCAGTGTAGCCTTGACTGTCGTGGACTCAGTTTGTAGACCAGGCTGGTCTCGAACTCACAGTGAGCCACCATCCTCTGCCTCCCGAGTGCTGGGATTAAAGGCATGTGCCACCATGCCCAGCTGAGGGGTTTTTTGTTTTTTCCTTTATCAAATATAGCCGTAGAACAGAACTGTGAAAAAAAAAAATTCTTTGAGTTTATAGTAACTTTATATTGTTTCTGAGTATTAAAAAAAAAAAAAAAAAAGGAAAAGTCAGCTGGGTAAAGTGGTGCATGCCTGTATTCCCAGCACTTGGGAGGCAGAGGCAGGCGGATCTCTGTGAGTTCAAGGCCAGCCTCACCTACAAAGTGAGTCCAGGACAGCCATGGTGACACAGAGAGACCCTGTCTCGACAAAACAAAACAACACCCTCCCAAAGATGTACAAAAGCTGTTTGTGTGGGTGTGTTTGAAGCAGGAATAAATGGGGGAAAGCCAAAACAACTTAAAAACCACAACGTTATGAGTTTACATACGTTTCCCAGTAATTCCAACCCCTGTCAAGTAACTAAGAGAAATACGACTGTGAATAAAAAAATGTATGCAAAAAACAAAGTAAACTACTGTAAGAGAATTCAGGGCTGTTAGAGAGCTTGCTTTGAATGCATGAGACCTTGGTTCTAGCACTGGAAAAAAAAAAAATTATATGGCAGCCCAAGTACTCAGTAGAAGGAAAATAGATAAGTATTCTAAGGATTAGTCATATAACTTATACAAAACAGTAAGATGTAAAAATGGTAAGAAGATAAAATAAGGGCTGGAGAGTTGGCTCAGTAGTTAAGAGCACCGTCTGCTCTTCCAGAGGACCCGGGTTCGATTCCTAGCACCCACATGGCAGCTCACAACTGTCTGTAACTCCAAGATCTGACACCCCCACACCAATGCACAAAATTTAAAAAAATTAAAAAATAAATAAATAAAATAGAAACTTTTTAGGATAGTAAAGAATGCCCATGACACACAGCCTGGAGAAAGACAACAGCCTTAAAACCCAACTGAGCAGGGTGTGAGCAAAAGGGAACCATCCAAGACACAGGCAAGAGTAGAGAGCGGTAACAGACAGGAATACGTGAGAAGATGCTGTGGCGGGAGTGGCTGGCACACAGCTTAGCAGGCTCCAGCCGGCGCTGTGGGCGAGGCGAGCGGACCCAAGCAGAAACACCTTAAGAACTTAGGGAATAAAGCATGGTGGCGCATGCCTGTAATCCCAGCACTTAAGAGGCAGAGGCAGTTGGATCTCTGTGAGTTCGAGGCCAGCCTGGTCTACAAAGTGAGTCCAGGACAGCTAGGGTTACACAGAAAAACCCTGTTCCCAAAACCCAAAAAGATTTTTTAAAAAGATAATAAGAAAATAAATTCTAAGTTAAGTATACTAGAAGCCTATAAAAATAAAGAACAATAAGGAAATAATACAAAATATCAGTATTTCTTATTTTCAGCTACAGATTTTCTGAAATGAGTAAAAGTTACTTTTTTTTTATTGAAATAAAAATCATAGGGCCTGGAGAGATGGCTCAGTGGTTAAGAGCACTGTCTGCTCTTCCAGAGGTCCTGAGTTCAGTTCCCAGCAACCACATGGTAGTCATAACCATCTGTAATGTGACCCAGTGTCCCCTTCTGGCATGCAGGTGTACATGCAATAGAACACTCATATATAAAATGAATTAAAATATATATATATAGTGGTAAACTTTAAACATTTGCATTAAATTCCCTGTTCATTCTAGCTGTAGCTGCATGAGACGTGGTAGAAGGTCAGTGGATTAAGAGTAGTTCTAGCACAAACAGAAAAGGCTCAGAGTTATGGTCGGTTACTATCTCCATCAATTGGGGAGAGTGAAGGAGTGTCCATGGCCTGCTGCTTCTACAAAGCTGAGATTTAGACCCACCAGGTAGCAGTTAAGTTAAGGGAGTGGATGGTAGCAGTGTGTGAAGAGGGGAGCCCCGTGCTGGAGCCGTCTGTAAATAGCTTCCTGGCTGTTTTGTGGGGTTGGAGTGCCGGCTGTGGCGAGTGGGAAGACCAATGCCATCTGTCCTTTTCCGTAGCCTGTGCTCCTGGACAGCAGTAGCATCCTAGCTGACAGGATTCTGCTGATGGATACTTTCTTCCAAATCGTCATTTATCTTGGGGAGGTAAGATGATGTTATCAGCTTCTTTCTTGACTCCTGCTTTTTTCCTATCATTTACTTCAGTTTATTGTGGTCTCTGTGTGTGAACCTACAGTCAGAGGACACCTTGGAGCAGTCTGCTTTCTCCCTCCACCACTGGGTCCTGGGATCAAACTTAGGGCATAAGGCTCAGTGCTTGGAGGCCTGTCTTCAGGTGATTCTAGAATGTGTCAGGTTGACAGTTAGGACTTCGTCACCTGTTTTGGATGTTGCTAGCGGAAGAAGGTCACAGGTATTGATGAAGGCTGCAATAGCAGTTTTGGTTGTGTTTTTTGTTTTTTGTTTTTGGTGTAGACCATAGCCCAGTGGCGGAAAGCTGGGTACCAGGACATGCCTGAGTATGAGAACTTCAAGCACCTTCTGCAGGCACCGCTGGACGACGCCCAGGAGATCCTGCAAGCCCGCTTCCCAATGCCGCGTTACATCAACACAGAGCACGGCGGCAGTCAGGTGGGTGAGCCCATTCGACCTCAGTGGATTGTTGTTCATGATCTGTTTCATGGCTAGTAGTAAGTAGGTGATTACAGTTTTACGTGGTGGCATAATTTTCCATTCAGGGGGTCTTCTTGCTGTGATTTTGTTTAGCTATTTGACTTCCACGCTGTCCTGAGGCTCACTATGGAGTAGTGCAAGTTGGTCTCAAACCCAGGACCCTCCTACCTCTGCTTCCTGCATGCGCCTTGCCCTGTGTCGAGTTGACTTCTTGTTAAATGAGCATACTGATATAGAAGTATAAGATTATCAGTATGTCTGGATCATTTGTAGATGGGAAGCCTACAAGATAAAAACAATACATTTCTAAAAAGAAAAAAAAATTAAACAAAGAAATGTTGTAAAACCTTTACCTTTTTTGTACACTAACACCATTTTTAATCTTTAAAATGTTTTTTTAAAGGCTCGGTTCCTGTTGTCTAAAGTTAACCCGTCTCAGACACACAATAACCTCTATGCTTGGGGACAGGTAAGAATTGCCAGGTATTTGGGGAGAAGGCCAAGCTATTTTTATTTAAAGCTTGTTTGAGCCTATAAATTGGACCGGTTTTGCCTTAGGGACAGAATGACTTGGAGTTTTGTTGGAGGTGTGGGCTGCAAGTAACATATTTCTGTTGGGAGTGGGGTACTATGTGTGTGGGTCTCCTGCACACAGCTTCTGTGCCGGGGGTAGGATGCACCTCCGGGGCCTCTGCGCAGCTTCCCTCACACACCTGGAACATGGCCTCAAGTCTCTCTGGCCTGCAGAGCATCTCCTGCCCCCTGTTAATCTATCTTCTCTTCACTTTCATCCTGACTCCTTTGCTTAATTATTCTCAACATTTCTTCCTCTTTCATTGATCCTTAAAATGTTTTTAAAATTAAACTTGCTTTTTGAGATAACTGTAAGTTTATCTGCAGTTATAAGAAATAATAACAAAAGCTGGGCATAATACAGAGATCCCCTGAAGCTAATTTTTGGACTAATGCTTATATTATGAAAAAAAAAATTGAATATCATAGCCAGGATATTGTGGATGATGCATTTTCATCACCACGGTAACCTCTCATATTGCCTTTCATAACCACCCACCCCATCCTTAACATCCGCCACTTACAAGTCTGCTGGGTATTCTATGATTAAAGCCATGTGCTAACATGCCTAGCTTGAGGTTAACTCCTGAGAAACTTGCCAGAATTTTCCAGTAGAACCATTAGAGCATAGATACAGCTTTTATATTCATAATTCACATCCTATAATATTTACAGGGGCTTTCAAATTATCTTTTCCATATTGAGTACTTTGGCAGTTGTGTGTTTTAAGGAATTATTTTTGTTAAGCTATCAAGCGCACGTGTGTACACACACACACACACACACACACACACACACACACACACACACACACACACACGCATGCACACACGTACACACAGGCACCCACACATCATTTTTTAGATGTCTATAGAATCTGTGGTGACATTCCAGCTTCATTCCTTATATTAGTAAATTTCATTTTCTTCCCTGTCCTGCTCTAGCAGGTCTGGTCGCTTTCTTCAGCAGTACCAGTGTTTCACTTCACTGACTTCTCTCCGTCCTTGCTTTATTTCCCACTTGACTGACCTCTGTTCTGCTCTGACCTCCCGTTTGCTTTAGATTTCTATTACTCTGGTGATAGAGCTTAAGTGGTTGGTGTTTGGGCCTGCACAGATGGCTCAGTGGTGAGGACCACTGACTGCTCTTGAGGAGAATCCCAGTTTGATTCCCAGCACCCAGGTGGTGGGTCACAACCGTCCTTAACTTCCGTGGGATCCAATGGCCTCTTCTGGCCTCCAAAGGCCCTGCATGCGCATAGCACACAGACATGCATGCAGGTAAAACACCTGTACGTAAAATAAGTAAGTTACTGCTGTTCCCTGTCAGCACTGCTGGGGCTGTGTCTCCATGTCTTGCTGTGTGGCACTCACTTACCCACTATGCAGTTTCCCTGGTTGCTTGTTCCTGATTTCTCTGTAGATTACATTTTGGTTGGAAACATACTTTGTGTGACTTCAGTTCTTTTACATTTGTTGAAGTTTGTTTTATGATCCGAGGACATGAGCTTCTTGGTTTATGTTCCATGGTCACTTGAAAAGAACGTGTATTGTGCAGCCGTTTGTGGAATGTTCTGTCAGTGCTCAGTTTGTCCTGCCACAGTTGGCAGCATCACCTAGTTCTTCTGAACCCTTCCTGGTCACCTGTGCTCTTCTCCCAGTCTGTGAGGGTTTTCTAGCCCTAGCTCTTGGTTTATATAGTACCCTTTTCCCTTCCAATAGTTGCTTCCTCGTGTGCCTCTAGTCTCTGTTTGGTGTGTACATATTTAGAATTAATTATGTTTTCTTAGTGGGTTGGTCGTTTATCATAAGTTATGTCCTTCTGTGTTTCTGATAATTTTCTCTGCAGTGATATCTACCTTATCTGACATTAATAAAGCTGTTGCTTTTTAGATACATGTTCTGTGGCTTTTCTGTTTCTGTGATTGTGCTCTATAATTTATTTGGACATTTAAAATTATCCTACCTCTGTCATCATACTTTTTTGCTCAGGATTACTGAATTTTAGTAAAGAAAAATAAATTATCCATATCACTATTTCTAGTTACTTTCTAAGTAATACAGACTAAATGTTTTAGGTATGTAGAAATGTTATTTCTTTAAAAATTTGGCATCTTAAGCCGGGCGTGGTGGCGCACGCCTTTAATCCCAGCACTCGGGAGGCAGAGGCAGGCGGATCGCTGTGAGTTCGATGCCAACCTGGTCTACAAAGTGAGTCCAGGACAGCCAAGGCTACACAGAGAAACCCTGTCTCGAAAAACCAAAAAATAAAAAAATAAAAAAATAAAAAATAAAAAATTGGCATCTTGCTAAAAACTGCCATTTCTATCCAGTCCTTTTTCTCAGAGCATTAATTAAATCATAAGGTATTCTGCTATTACAAATAATATGTGCAGGTGATATCACTCATCCACTTGCCTGTGACACCTTTCTGTTAGAGCAGAGCAATTCAGAGATTGGTGTGGTGTGGTGCTGGCAGTGGTGTGCCCATGAGGGGACGGAGAACAGGCTGTGGAGGGCTCACAACTGGAGAGGAGTTCTGGGTGGCTTCTCATGGCCCTGTAGGACTTTGAGGAGAGGTGAAACAGAGGGCCATATACTCAGGCCTCTCAGCAGGAATACCAGATCTCAGGAAAGGCTTCAGAGAAAAGCTGGTTCTGTTGAATGGCATCAGCTAGGCAGAGGACAGGGCGGCGAGGAGCAAAGGTGGTGACTGTGAATGCTCCCAGGCAGAAGGGGCTGAGCAACTTTGGAATCCTAAGTGGCTATTGAGGTCTTTGTCAGTAAGCCTTTTTGGTTGCATTTCAGGAAACTGGAGCGCCCATCCTGACGGACGATGTCAGCCTGCAGGTGTTCATGGATCACCTGAAGAAGCTGGCTGTGTCCAGTGCCTCGTAAGCTGACAGCACAGCCTGGAAGTGGAAGACAGTGCTGTCGGATTGTGCTCACATTCTTGTTATTGTCCTGGCAACATTCCTTTCACCTTTCTGGGAGAGTGTAATAAATAACCCAAGGAATTTTTTTATATGTATGTCTTCATGTATAATTTATTTGTATTCCTTCTCTGCCTGTTTTCCTACACATGAAATGATATGTCATGAATGTTCTGCTAATTGTAGATGTTTACTTACTTTTTGTACCTTAATGTTTTAGAGTCTTTATAAAATCAGAGTTTATGTATTTTTGGCTGCTTGTTTAAGTGAAAATCTTAATGATCATAAAGGAAATAAATCTGGATGAGGACAGCATTGGCTAAAATAATACTATTGCAGACTTTCTATTTCTTTCTTTGTTTCCTTGCTTGCTTGCTTGCTTGTTTTTTGAGGCAGAGTTTAAATGTCTAGCCTTGGCTGTCCTGGACTTGCTTTGTAGACCAGGCTGGCTTCAAATTCACTAATACAGATTTTATCTCTCTGTATTTGTGTGTGTGAGAGAGAGACAGAGAGTACGTGCATGCCCATAGAGGTCAGGAGACAACATCCTGGATGTGGCTCTCTCCTCCCACCTTGTGGGCTGTGGGTCCCAGGAATAAAGCTCAGGCCATCAGTCTTGGCAGCACATGCCTTTACCTTCTGAGCCACCTCGCCAGCCCCAAAGGGAAGCTGCAGCTGGGGAGACGACTCAGCAGTTAAGAGCCTTGATTACTCTTCTGGAAGACTCAGGCCGCTCACAACTGTCTGTAACTCCAAGATCTGACACCCTCACACAGACATACACAAGGCAAAACACCAGTGTACACAAGATGAAAATAAATTGTTTAAAAAAGAAAGCAAATGAGTTCTAAGTAGAAACTGAAAGAGCTGGAATCGGATGCCAGGCCACCTGGCCGATTACAGATGTTCTCCTTTTGAGCTTCTGTTTGATCTCCTCTGTCTCTGCCCCATGCTTTACAAGCATTTACTATGCAAGCAGGCACAGTTTAGATGTCAAGAGCTTATATAGCATTTCCTTTTCCAGAAAGATTTTTACCTAATTTTAGTTGAGTCATATCTTGTAGAAAAATACATAAAACTGTAAGTAGATTGCATCTTAAATTTCCTCATTGGGCCTGTGTGTTACAAATTAGCAGAAGAAAGCTTATGGTAATTCCATCTTGGCCAGGTCTTTGCTCCATTAAAATGAGGTGACAGCACACCTCCGAGTGACTGATGCGGAAGACGTGGCCATACAGCCCCACGTCTGGATTTCAGTCGGGGCGAGGACTAGAGTGCTTCCTGAGTGGGTACACTGAGTACCTCAGTGCACCTCATGAATACTCTGAGCTCTATTTGAGATCAAGACACGCTGCCTCTGGCTCACCTCAGGCAGGAGCTGAAGTGGTCAGTTGTGTGAAGAGTCAGAACTTGAGTGGCAAGAAGGGTGGGAGAGAAAGGCGAGTCTTAAACCTCAGCGTGGTGTTCAGAGGTGGAAGACGAGGTAACAGATGAGGAGGGGTCGGTAGTTCTCGTGGGGCGTGGCTTTGCAATCATTGCCTTAACTAGGGAACAGAAAGAGAAAGTTTGTTTCTTGCGTGTAGTTCAGTTCTGTACATCCTAAGGACCTTGTAGGATACACTAGAAGTGCTCAGCAGGCTAACACTCTGGACTTGCACACAGCAGAGACTCTAGAGAAACAGAAAGGCTGTTATAGGTAACATGAACACAGTTGATGAAACTAGAATGAGAGGCAGGTGTGAAATAATACCATTATTTTGATTTTTACAACTTTATTGAGACATTTTACATACAATAACTTCATCTAGCTAGGTGTCCAATTCAATCAGTTTTGCTAGATGAGACCTATGTGTTGGCCAGACTACTGACCTGCTTTCCCCCCCTGTATATATCAGTTTGCTTCTAGGTTTTATGTCTGTTTACTTTTAACCTAATCTACCCAAAATTTGTATGTATTACCAAGATCACATTTTAATCTATTTTTTACTCAGATATTTGAGTAGTTTCTACTTTTGTTACTGTGAATAAAATGTATATGAACACTATGCGCAGGTCTTGTGGCTGTGGCGTTTCATTTCTCTGGAGGAAGTAACTAGGAATGGAGTAGAGTGAAATAGACTGTGAGGTTGTTATGTATCCAGCCGCCGGGCTGGGGAGATGGCTCAGTAGTTCTTCCAGAGGACCTGAGTTGAGATCCTAGCACCCGTGTCAGATGACCCATGCCCACCTTAAGTCCAACTCCAGGGGATCTGATGCCCCTTTTTTTGGCCTCTACATGCACTCATACATATGTGGCATACACTCTCACACACGTAAAAAGAAAAATCTTGAAAAAAACTTGCCAGCGTTGTAAAGAGGATATAACATTTTCTGTTCACATCAGTAAGAATTCCAACTGCTCAGCTAGGCTGGGGAGATGGCTCAGTTGATAAAAGTGTTCACAGCACAAACAGGAAGACCTGAGCTTGGTCTCTAGCACCTGCTCGGAAAGCCAGGCACAGAGGGGAGGGCCTGTAAGCCCAGGGCGGGGGGGGGGGGGGGGGAGACAAGAGGATCCCTGGAGCTTGCTGCTCAGCCAGTCTTGCTGAAGTCAGTGACCCTGTCACACAACTAGGTCAAGTGTGACTAAAGAAGACACTGGATGTCAATCTGACCTTAGAATTTTTCATCCAGTGTCTTGCTTTAATTTTTCTCCACTCTTAGGTCCAGTTAATCCACCTTCATTTTGTGATTCATGCTTCTTGTATCCTTAGAAATCTTTACCCGTTCCAGGATGGCAGAGAGAGAGAGAGAGAGAGAGAGAGAGAGAGAGAGAGAGAGAGAGATGGGGAGGGAGAGGGAGAGAGCGAGAGAGAGCTTGCTTCTAGGTTTATAATTTTAGCTTTTGCATTAAACACACAGTTCCTTTTGAGTTAAATGTTATAGGTGTATATGTC
The DNA here is from genome assembly GCA_907169655.1 of Acomys percivali. Classification (NCBI taxonomy): domain Eukaryota; kingdom Metazoa; phylum Chordata; class Mammalia; order Rodentia; family Muridae; genus Acomys; species Acomys percivali. Next base: position 5,232,065 of record OU015742.1, on the reverse strand, counting down.
TATAGGTAAACACAAATGTAAAAGGAACCCAGAAAAATAACAGGGAAAATTATTTTGAAGCCATCAAAGAAGCACGCAGGATCAATGGTGTCAGTTGCTTTAGAAGTCAAGTTTGGGAAAGGCTAAGCAGGTTACCGAGCCCACTCCTGGTAAACAGCTCAGGCTAACTCTCACATTGTTCAGTCCACTGGCATGCAGACAGGTTATTCCTGGAAGAAGTGTATGAATAAGGAAAGCAGTGGGTGGAATCAAAGGCTTTTATTTTTAAAGATGTGTGCACCTTTGTGTGAGGGAGGATAAAAACCAATAGGGTGATTAATCGGAATGGTGGGCGATAGGTTGTAATTGGGAAAGGGCCAAAGGAGCTGCAAAGAATTGGACTTAGAATTTCAGATAAGTACCTAGGAAAGAAGTGAGTTGCAAACAGTGTCTTCCAAAATGTGACAGCAGTTAAAGTGAATAGAGTAAAGCCATTTCAAATGCTGCCTGACATGTGAGGGCAGGCATTACGACTTTGCAAGTGAGGAAATTTCAAGTTGCCATCTGCTCCCCATCACATAGTATATAGTGTAGTCGCCAGCTGGCAGTTGAGAGCCTGAACTATGGTCTCCTGAATTAAAATAGGATTAACTATGAACTACGAGTCCCAAAATGCATCGCGGCTGGAGCAGGAAGTGGCCTAGGGCTGGTTATCCATTGGTGGCCGCTGCGAGCTCTGTGCCTCTCTAGAGCCATGCGTCCTGATCAGGCCTCGTCCTGGTACCGGCGGATGTCGGTTGTTTATGCACTCGGCGCCTGGTCGATGCTGGGCTCTGCGTTCTTCTATACACGGAAACAGAATGTATCAGGTAGGGCTCTCCGGCAAGGTCGGCCTCGCAGCCGCCACTTCCTGCCCACCCCCCTGGTTACGGAGGCGACCTTGTGTGCTTGAACTCCCGGGTGGGTGTTTATGCAAACCTGCACTAAGATAATTTGCGGTGATGGAATCTGCAAATACTCCAGGAACTATTAAGTATTGTCACCTGGACATTATTTATTGATTGACTAAGACTGTCACTGTGTTCAGCTGGAACATGCGAATTCACCTGTGTAGTGCCGGGTAGATTCCAGAAGCTCTGACAGTGGCCCAGGTGCGTCACATTTCCTTGAGACCGTGTAGCATACGGCGAGGAAGCACTTTCAGGCCTTAACAGCAACCAAGGAGTATTAAAATTAGCCCAGTTGTTGGGTGAAACTCCCCGAACCTTCTAATACGCGCCGGAAATCGAAGGAACCCGAAAGTCACTTGGGGTAACCGCCCAGAACTGGAATGAAAGAGGGGTGGAAGGTGCCTCTCAGTGTCTGAAAATACTCCAAACTCAATTGTGGTGTTGGTTGGCCAAGCCAAACCGACTAAAAGCCACCGACTGAAGTGTGCTTTGTGAAAGGAGTTTGTGTGGTGCGTTAGGTATATCTCAGTAAAGTCATTGTGTTAAATCTGCTGGCAGTTCGTGGTCATGAAGGTTGTGTGTGGCTTCAGGTTCACACGGTCATCAAGTTTGCCATGTTTGTCTCTGCTTTTTCTTTTTGAACGAAAGATAATGATAATAGACATCCAATGGTATAAGCATACCTTGATTTATGTTCAAGACTTTAGTAACTCATGTCTGAATTAATAATTCAGGTTTTCTTTTCTTTTCTTTAAGGCCAAGGAGTAGGGCAAGAGGATGGCTCACGGAATCAAACACCTATTTCTACAAGTGAAGACTCTGATTCAACAACGGAAATCTCTGAGCCTATTAAAGGGCTTTATGTGAAAACAGTTGTAAAGTACTCAGAAAACTCTGTTTCAGTTACTCAAAGGATCCTGGACTATCTGAAGTCATGGACTGGTGGGCCTCGCCCAGAGTCATGATCAGCTGCTGAGTTCTGAAGATAAGGACTTAGCCCTGTACTTAAAAGATGCCTTGATTTCCATTTCATGTTGTGGAAAGAATGTATTTAATCTAACTTTGTAAAACATGGTTATTAATAAAGCCGGGCGGTGGTGGCACATGCCTTTAGTCCCAGCACTCAGGAGGCAGAGGCAGGTGGATCGCTGTGAGTTCGAGGCCAGCCTGGTCTACAAAGGGAGTCTAAGACAGCCAAGGCTACACAGAGAGACCCTATCTCAAAAAAAAAAAAAAAAAAAAAAAAAAGAGCAACAAATGTTTTCTTGGAGGAACTGAACACATAATCCAAGAGCTGGTCTTCTATGTTTACATGGCTAAAAGGTTGATATGAAACCATTACTTTTAAAAATTGTGCGGTATGCGTGCTGTATGTGAGCATGGAGGACGCAGGACAGTTTGCAGGAGTTGGTTGTTTCCTTTGACTGTGTGATCCCCAGGGACCAAACTCAGCTCATCAGGCACCTGCTGAACCATCTCACTGGCCCGAAATTTTCAGTTTTAAAAAACTACTTATGAGCCAGGCTGTGGTGGCGCACACCTTTAATCCCAGCACCCGGGAGGCAGAGGCAGGCAGATTGCTGTGAGTTCGAGGCCAGCCTGGTCTACAAAGCAAGTCCAGGACAACCAAGGTTACAAAGAGAAACCCTGTCTGGGGGGAAAAAATCGATTTATGGGCCTGGAGAGCTGCCTCAGCAGTTAAGAGTACTAGCTGCTCTTCCAGGGACCAGAGTTCAGTTCCCAGCACCCACGTCAGGCACCTCAGTCATGTCCGACAGTGGCCCAGGTGATCTGATGCCTTTAGCCTTAGCCAGCACCTGCACTCAAGTGCACGTTCCCGCTCACAGGTGTATGCACCCAGGTGTAATTAAAAGCAATAAAAACTTAAAAAGTTTGTGCGAGCGCACATGCTTGTACCTGAGGACAAGCACGTGCCACGGCATGGGTGTGGAGGTCAGAGGGTAACTTTAAAAGCTGGTTCTGGTCCTAACCTTCCACCTTGTTTGGAAGACCACCTCTTTTCTGCTGTGCTGCAAGCTTTCAGGAGATTGTCTTGTCTCAGCTGTGGGAGTGCTGGGATTAGACGCATGCCTCTGCGTGAACACTCAAGTGGGCAAGCTTCAAACATGGTGACTGAGTGTCCTAGGGTTTCTGTTGCTGTGAAGAGACACCATGACTGCGCCAACTCTAATAAAGGAAACCACTCAATCGGGGCTGGGTTACAGTTTCAGAGTTTAGTCCATTACTGTCATGGTGGGAAGATGGCAGCATGCAGGCAGACATGGCGCTGGAGAAGCTGAGACCTCTAAGTCTTGATCCGCAGGCAGCAAGGAGGGACTGTGTGCCACACTGGGTATAGCTTGTGCATATAAGAGGCTTCCAAGCTCCACCTCCACAGGGACACACTTCCAAATAGTGCCACTCCCTATGGGCCTGTTGGGGCCAATTACATTCACACTACTGATGAGTAGTCTCTCTGGCCCTGATGATAGGATTACAGTCAGCTTCTATAAGCTATATTTTCTGCAAATAGCTTATGTAACATATATTTTTTTCATGCTACCGTTCTACAGTATTTTAGTTGTCCCGCTAAGGTGAGATTGAGTACAATTTCCACGTTCAGTTGGGGCATTTTGAATGCAGCCCTCTCCCAGGTACCAGTGTGTACTGGATACCTTAGGAATGAGGATATAACATCCAAGTTAGATAGACTTCGCCCTGTTCTTTGGAACTTTCACCTGAGCAACTGTAATGGGTACCGCATGCTTGACTGGTGTCCAAGGAGACCAGAAGAGGATGCCATGTCTTCTGGAACCGGAGTCGCAGACAGCTGTAAGCTGCCATGTGGGTGCTGAGAATCAAAGCTCATACCTACTGAGGTATCTCTATCCTTGCGTAGTGTTTTCTTTGTTTGTTTGTTTTGGGTGTTTTTTGAGATAGAGTCTTCTCTCTCTATCCTTGCGTAGTGTTTTCTTTGTTTGTTTGTTTTTGGTGTTTTTTGAGATAGAGTCTTCTCTATGTAGCCCTTGCTATCCTGGAATGTGATACGTAGAGCAGGCTGGCTTCCATCAGCTCTGCCTGTCTCTGCCTTCCAAGGGCTGGGGTTAAAAGGCACGTGCCACCACACTTGGCTCCTGGGTAGTAGTTTTTTACTCCTAGCTATTTGAGACTCTGAAAGGCATAGGGATGGATGGTAGAATAAGAATCTCAACTGTCGAGGTGTCTCCTTCCCAGGCTAAGAGCCGGTTGGTACTAATTTGAGTGTATTAGAAGGGTTTGGTGGGTATCAAACCGAATCGGCACAAAGCAGCCTAAAACAGGAAGTGTAGCATGAGATGAGTGGGTGAGCTGTGCGTGTGCCCTGGTAGACGGCTTTCCTAGTGTAGACAAAGCACCTGGGAGACAGACAGACAGACAGACAGACAGAAGTAAAGGTGGGATGGGGACAGCAGTAGGCACCTTGCCCAAACATCTTCCATCTTCAGGAAGTTCCAGAAAAATAAGCACTGAGGGACTGTGGCATCTGTCAGGATAGGGCTGTGGAAACATCACACGAAGGATAAAGTGCTAGACTTCCCCTCACAGGGGCCAGTAGAATAGTGTAAGAGTAGAACATAAGGGGCTGGAGAGATGGCTCAGTGGTTAAGCACACTGGCTGCTCTTCTAGATGACCTGGGTTAAATTCCCAGCACCCGTGGGCTCACAACCCTCTGTGACTCCAGCCCCAGGGGATCTGATGCCCTTTTCTTGTAGACTCTACACATGTCTATTAGTGACAGCAAGGTGTATATATATATGTGTGTTTGTGTGTGTGTGTGTGTGTGTGTGTGTATACATTTTTTTTTTAATTGGGAAGAACCACACTGATAGTATTTGTGGGTCAGTTATTCAGAGAAAGGCTTTCTCTCTAGTCAGATATAAGTCATTTGCAATGAAAGCACAATTATAAACAGTGCTTTCTTAGCAGGTGTGGTGGCAAGTGACTTTAATTCGGAGGCAGAGACAGGAAGATCTCTGTGAGTTCAGGCCAGCCTGGTCTACAGAGCAAGTCTAGGACTGTCAGGACTCTGTGACATAGAGAAACCCTGTCTCAGAAAACCAAACCAACCAAACCAAACCAAACCAAACCAACCAAACTAAACCAAACCAAACCAACCAACAACCAAACACACAAAAAACAAAAAAACTGAACCAACCAACCACCAATCAGAAAACCCAGCGCTTTCCTGAATTCAGTGGATCATATTAACTCAGAGGGAGTTATTGTTATCCTAATAATTTTCTCTCTTTTCTTTTCCCTGGATGTGCCCCAGTTTATGCGTAATACTCTCCTCAAAAAAAAAAAAAAAAAAAAAAAAATCTGTGTGCCTGTGTGTGGACGTGCATTTGCATGTGATGTCGGGGGCACGTGAAGCCCAGAGGACATCCAGTGAGAGTTGTTCTCTTCTACTGTGTCAAGCCTGGACTCAAACTCCGGTCAGGAGGCTGGCCAGCACTTTAGCCCCTGAACCAGATGTTTTCCCTTTGATGTGAAAAACTGAGCAGGGCGGTGGTGGTGGTGGTGCACGCCTTTAATCCCAGCACTCGGAAGGCAGAGGCAGGCAGATTGCTGTGAGTTCAAGAACAGCCTGGTCTACATAGATAGTCCAAGACAGCCAAGGCTATGCAGAGAAACCCTGTTTCGAAAAACCAAAAAAAGAAAAAAAGAAAAGAAACACTGACTACTTGATAGAATGTTTCTAATTAAAAAAAAAAAAAAAAAATTTGTCCAGCCTTGAAGGGCTTCTCCTGCACCTCTACCTCTTGAGTGTGGGATTGCAGGTCGGTGCCACCATCCCTGGTTCATATGGTGCTGAGGATTGAATCTAGGGCTTCATACAATGCAGGCAAGTACGATGTAAACTGAGCCGTGTTTGTAGCCCCAGGTTAAGTTTTGTTGTTGCTGGGTTACCATTGTGCCCCTCAGTACGGTATCAGGAAGCAAGGAAAGGAAGCCCTCTTATCTCATTGCTAGTGTTGGTACCTTTGACAATTTAATACAGGCAATTTTGAATTTGGCAGTTAATATTTAAACATACTGCAACAGCCCCCCAGACCTTAGCACAACTGACTCCACAGTGGAAGGACCATCCAGGCCATAAACCTCAGCGCGTAGACAGCGCCACCTGTCAAAACTAAAACAAAGTCCCAGTTCATCAAACGCCACCGTTCTGGGAAAGTTCCTAAATGTAGTAACCTTGCTTTTTGGTGTCTGTAGTTCTGCATTTGGCAAAATATCCTTGTTAACTGGTGTGTCAACCCTGGATATGTGGTGTGTGTGTGTGTGTGTGCGCGAGCGTCTGGGTCTGGGCTATGCTGGGATCTTGAACACCCGGTGTAGTCACCAGCTGGCTAATAAAGACTTTCTATTGGCTTAAACGCCTGTCTGAGCAATCTTCCCTGGTGCATACCCCATAGTAACACACGTTTGTAGGCCGTGTAGTTGTTGTTTTTGAGACAGTGTCTCATTCCATATCCCGTGCTTTATGGCAAATGTTTCTCTGAATCTGCCAATCCTGGAAAAGGCTTTTAAATAGAAGACATTCTCAAATGGGTGAACTTTGTCCTGATACTCCCCTCCCCCCTTTTTTTAAAAAGGAAGAGTCTCACCATATTGCCCAGATTGGTGGCCTTGAACTCCTGGACTTTAAACACTTTCTCTCTTCATCCCGCGTAGCTGGGATGATCTCCTTTTCTTCCTTCCCTCCTTTCTTCCCTCCTTCCCTCCCTCCCTCCCTCCTTCCCTCCCTCCCTCCCTCCCTCCCTTTCTTCTCTTTGTTGTTTTCATTATAGACACACGCTGTACCACCTGGCTACGAACACGGTATTTTTTGGTAATGAAAACTTGCTAGAGGAATAGCCCATACAGCTTTTTGTAGCCTTCTAAGCAGCCTTACAGCCTATCCCATTCAAATTTCCTAACATCCCATGACAGGACTAAGCCTTAGATTTGTATTAGGAAGGGATTAGAATTCTTAACTCATATACCTGTTTTCTGTCGTGATGTGTCTAAGGTAAATTGGCACTTATATAGTTAAATGGCTACTTTAGCAGCAGGTCCTTTTGTATTTAGCAACCAGCTTGCTGCTGAGGCTGGAGAACAAGTGAAGATTTTGAGAAATCTGTGATCAGAGGATTTGGAAAAGAGAGAAAAGCAGGAAAACGACTCAAGGCAAATTTGAGAAAGAACCTGGAGCAGAAGTTAAACTGTGAATGGGCATAGTGGAGTCTGGCCTGGCAGTTTGGGACAGCAGCTAGGGCTTAAGGTCCAGCTCAGCGTCGTTTAGGGCGGGACCAGCCACATGGGCGAGGTTATGGCTAGGTGGCAGGTGAGCGTGACTGGTGTGGGCGGGGCCAATCGGTGGGTGGGTGTGGCCGACGTGGGCGGGGCCTCAGCGCGGTGGAGTGGGTCCTCCCGGAGCTCTTCCGGGTGTTGCCGGCAGAGGGCGACGGCGGAGGAGCCACGGGCGGACTCGCACGGTCTGACTGCACGGCTTGTCCCAGTCGCCACAGCCGCCGCCATGAAGGCCGTGGTGCAGCGCGTTACCCGGGCTAGCGTCACAGGTCAGTCGGGCGGGCCGGGCCCGGGAGGAGCAGCCTCTGACCCGGCGACCCGCTGTTCCGTGTAAGGGTTCCCGGTCCACGAGGGTTCCCTGCAGCCCTGAATTCCCGGGCAGCTCCTTGGCAGCGCCGGAGCCGGGAAGACCCGGCACGTGCCCGGCCGCTCACGGGCTCAGGCTCCTCTGTGCTTTCGTTGCAGCATAAACTCTCATCGTCGTCGTTGTCGTCATCATCATCATCATTACGATCATCACCATTACCTTTGTCTGTGTGTGTGTGTGTGTGTGTGTGTGTGTGTGTGTGTGTGTGTGTGTGTGTGTGTGTGCCACAGACAAGGTGGCAGAACCTGCGAGCATCCCTAGGGCCTGTTCTTGGATGCACTGTTGCACAAACAACACACTGGGAGTATTTCCGTAGCGGACTCACCCGTTTCTGACCGCCCTGTCTGAAAGGTTGCATTTTAACAACCCCCCTCCCCCCTTTTCATATCTTGTCTTTTTTAAAAATGAAACTCAGGTGTTGGTAAAATGCACAGACAAGGGCTTGCTAATTGTTTGACAGCTGTGTGCAAATACGTGCAGGCATCTTAACTAGGGGCGGAGCGTGCCTTGCGCCTGGAAGTCAGTCCCTGAACCTTTCAGCAACCGGTCAGAGCCACAGAATTCAAGATGACCTATTTTTCTTTCCCCCTAATTACTGCGAACCAAGATGCTCAGCTGTTAGCTATTGGTTGAATGTGGTAGTCTAGTTGAAACATCCAGGATCCAGGCGATTACTTTTGCTACTGTAGTTATTTTAAAAAGTATTAAAAAATAGAAACGATAGGTGCCATACTCTTAGTCTTCTTAAAAAAAAAAAATTTCTTTTATGTATATATGAGTGCTCTATCTGCATGTACGCCTATGTGCCAGAAAAGGGCATCAGATCCCTGTATTGTGGTTGTGAGCCACCATGTGGTTGCTGGGAATTGAACTCAGGATCTCTGGAAGAGCACAGTGCTCTCTTAACTGCTGAGGCATCTCGTCATCCCCATCTTTGTCTTAAGTTAAAACTACAATACGTTTATTTATTTATTTATTTATTTATTTATTTATTTATTTTTGTGTGTAACACTGGTCTCCAGGCCAGAGAACAATTTAGAGATGTCACTACCATGTGTGTCCTTGGGGTTCATCTGAGGGCATCAGGCCTGGCTGCAAGTGCTTTTTCCTGCTGAGCCATCGCAGTGCTTTCAGGTCTGGTCAGTGCTGCCCCCCACCCCCACCCCCTTCCCAAACAGGGCTTTTCTGTGTAGTCTTGGCCAGCTTTTAACTCATACTGTTAGACCAGGCTGGTCCCGAACTCAGAGATCCACCTGCCTCTACCTCCCAAATGCTGGGGTTAAAGGTGTCCGCCACCAATGCCTGGATGTGTTTTAAGTCTATTATAGCGGAACTACAATTTAAGGTCAGATGCCATGGCAAGCACATGTAGGGACAGCTGCTCTGGAGGCTGGGGCAGGAGTTCAAAGCACATTGGACAGCAGAAGTTTCAGCTCAAGTCATACAGTCATCTTTTTCTTCAAGCCGTTTTATACCAAACACGTGCTTTTGAGTCCACAGCATAGAAATCTAAACCCAAGACCCCTCCCCCACCAAGCACCCAAATGACCTATTTAGACCCGGGAGTCCACCTTTCAGTCCTGTTTTAGTGACTTTCAAGCTATTGTGCTAACTTTGGTTTTAGAAGTCATCCTGGGTCACTAAGGAGTACAGTAGGTCTAGAGTTTACAGGACACTAATAACATCTCAGTAAGTATTTCAGCACAAGAAAACTGGGGCGATTTAGTGATTTTGTGGGGGAGAGTCTGTCTACTTGATGCGATCATCACCAGCATATTTAAAATTTGAGCTTTGGTCCCTTAAGGCTTCCATCCTGCTGATCTGGAGTTTGGAGAATGTACCTTTGGTTGTGGGTGGTGGCCCCTTTCTGTCCTCCCAGCACTCTGGGGGCAGAGGTGGGAGTGCACGGACCATCTGGTGAACTGAAGGCCAGAATGGGCTGCACAGTGAAGCCCTGTCCTACAAACCAAGGCGTGCGTCTGCCTCCAATGTACGAGGCAGTGCTCTGGCACTTGCGTGAAATACCTAATACTCTTGGGATTTCCCCAGGGAGCCCTTTGACCTCACCCGAGCGTAAGCTAATGAGACAATTCAGGATAAGAGTGTTGTGAGTGACCTGAATAACAGTCAAGTGTCTAGAGGATGGAGTGTCGCCTGTAGTTTCCAGATGTGATCCAGGATGTGTGGGAGCAGTAATGAGTGGGGCACTATCAGGAAGTTGTTGGAAGGAATTACACAGGGCATATGTGGTGGCTTAGCCAGCAGAAAACATTTGACCTTGAGTCTGAGGAGGGCCCGAAGAGAGACCCATCTACAGGTTGTCCTCTGTTCTCCACATGCATGCTGTGGCACAAACATACGCACACGTCCATGTCACACAAGTAGATAAATCAATATAAAGATTCAGTCAACCATAATAATGTAAATAAGTCACTCCAATTTAAAACTAAAGCAGATGTACGTGCAGTGTGTGCAGGTGGGGCCCTGGGCTGCTAAAAGGTCGCTCGGTGCATTGCTCAGGAGGGAGCGTATGCAAAGCCCAAACCAAGAGGAATCTCAGTTTGCTAAACTGTTCCCTATGCTTGCCTGCCTCATTACTTTGACACGTAGTGTGCTAAAGAGTAACAGCAGGGAACACTAAAGGTCACACTTGTCTCTAAGCCACGGCGTTTCTGTAAGAGCGTGAACTCGGTGTGCACTATAAAGTCATTACAGTTGATGCGGGCGACAGGCTCGAGTCTGAGCGCAGTTGTTTCGGGCAGCGTCTGTGAGTGTTGCATGGCACATGCACATGCTGTGAGTTCAGGACCAAGGCTGCAGTGAAGAGGCTTGGTGCAGCGTGAATGAACGCTGCCGGAAGCACCATGGATACGCTATGTGTTTGCTTTTGCACTAAATGTTGGTGTTCGCACATTCAGACACTTTTTATGGTTGCCAGGTTTTTGTTTGTTTTTTATTTTCTTTTGCAACCCTTGCCTTTGGTTATGTGATTCCATATGTGATCACAAGCCAAAGCTGAGGAAGCTGGGGCTTAGTGTATGCTCCCTTGTTGGGAATATTTGTAGATGTTATTGCACAGCAGAAGCAAAACACACACACACAAACACACACACACACATACACATACACACACAGACATACACGCAGACACACACACACACACACACACACACACACACACACACACACACAC
>OU015742.1:5204864-5221232 GCA_907169655.1 Acomys percivali | reverse complement strand
ACACACACACACACACACACACACACACACACACACACACACACACGGCAGAGTTCATTCTTCTATTCCTGGCTGGAACATTAGGTCAGTACAAAATGAAATTAAAATGACAACAATAATATAATGAATGAGATTGGACAAAAATGATGAAATTTTCAAGCTTGCCACTTAAAATATGGCTTTAATTTCATCATCATAGTGATGAATGCTAGTCTGTGATACTGTGCCAACATTTGAGACACTGGCTAAAAGTACTAGGGAGAACATTCGACTATAAATATATACACAGAGATATTTTTTTCATGATTCAAAAAGATTTAGAGGTCATTGGCTTAGAATGCCCCTTTGGTAATATACTGGGAGGTGACAGCAGTTTCTGAGGTGAGGCTGAACACATAAGTCACAGTGTTTATGGGTAATGAATTTGCCTTTGTAGTAAGCAGGAAAACACATTTGTTTTTATGCCATGAACATTTTCCGTTCTGTGCCGTCTGTGTTTTGTGTTGCTAGATTTGCTGGCTTACAGGAAAAGCAGGGATCTCCTGCTTTATGAGACTTAATCTCGCTGAGCTGGAGTCCCCGGAGGAGGAAGTCACTGTTCTGGTTTTCAGATGCATGTATCAGACTGTGGAAAGTTCTAGGCTTAAAGATTATCCACCTCTCAGCTCCCAGTTGTTCCAGAGGAGAAGCCGGAGTGGATGGGAGTTACTGACTCATACGCTCACTGACTTTGACAAAGCAGTTGTAGGAAGAGCGTGAGGTGTTAAGAATGGTGACTGAGGCGCTTCACGATGCCTGATGGTACATAAGTCTGTCCTCCCTTTTGCTTCCTTGTAGTGGGAGGAGAGCAGATCAGTGCCATTGGACGGGGCATCTGTGTGCTGCTGGGCATCTCCGTGGAAGATTCTCAGAAGGAACTGGAACACATGTAAGATTTGGATTTCTAAGTCATTGCTAAGTCATGGGCTTTGCGCTGGCCTTGCGTGCAGCCTCTGTAATATTTTGTGCTTATTAACTGAGCCTGCATCACTTTCAACCATTGTTCCCTGCAGATAAGAGAGAGAAGAGTCATGTGCCCAGCCTCGGTCCCCGTCAGCAGTGGGGCGGGACCCAGTTTACCTCGTCCCCATGTGCCGTCACCACTGCAGACAATGCTGCTTTCTCATAAGCACTGGCCACCTTCTGTCCTGTTTCTCTTTAAAGAGGGGCGAGAAGCAAAATGCCCAGTTGTTCACTGTTGCTCTAAGGACCTGGAACTCAGAGACTCATGTCCTTGCTCCAGGCCATGGACGTGCTCACTCAATGAAAGCTGGACCCTGAATTAGAGTCTGGGCTGGCACCCTGGGCCACTGCTCTCCTCACTAAGGCAAGGGAGTGTGCCATTGCTGCTGCCATGCAGGCTGCTTTAATGGAGCCAGCCATTATCTGTACCTGCCTCCCCGCTGGCACCACTTGCTGGGTTCAGGTCAGATGCTGCCCCTTGATGCCCAGAGCCTCACCATAGCTCTGTCCTAGTGTGCCGTTGTTACTACATCGAAAGCCAGGCTCACAGCCTACTTCTTGCCAAGGTGTTGATGACTAATAAGGGCAGTTTAACAGCACCTGTGGGATGTTGGTGTTGATGGAGTGGGTCCCTCACAGGCTCAAATGGAGTAGAGTGGGAAAGTGGGTAACAATTGGCTCTGGGTCTGGATGTCTTTAATGCTGTGCTGACTGATCTTGATCATCCGTTTGGATTGGATTGAGGCGTTCCTAGGTGATCAGTAGGCCACACCTCTGAGTATGTGTGGGAGGGCCTTCCCAGAGAGGAGTAACTAAGGGACAGGCTTCTTCGTGAGTGTAGATCGCACCACCCCATAGGCTGGGGTGCACAGGGAATGAAAGGAGAACATGCCGGACACGTGGGGGCTGCCGTGCTCTCCCTGCCGCATCAGACAGAAACCCTGAAACCTCCCCTTGGGTTGTTCTTTTAGACATTTGGTCACAGTGATGAAAAAAGTGACTGGCAGTGGTTGTGATCTACGCTGCTGCTGGTGGCTCAGGGGCATAACCCAGCAGGGGACAGAACTTGTCCTTAAAGTAGGGACACCCACATCGCTGGTCACTGGATGGCATTGCCTTGCCTTCAGCATCAAGGGTGACTCTCAGAATCGAGAATTTCAGCTTTCATGAGGTGGTTCTTGCGTGGCTCTTAAATTAGACTTACGGCCATTACCTGTTCCAGTTCTTGCCAGCTGTCCTTTGTCATCTGTAAGTATGAGGAAAGCCCCCCTTACAGGCAAGCATGAATACACACACACACACACACACACACACACACACACACACACAGTGGAGTCTGTGTTGTGTTGCTGACACCTGCTCTCTGGAATGTGGTGGATGCACCCAGTGACACTCTGCTGGAGAAGATAGGTTTTTTCTTTCGCAGAAGACATCAACTGCAAATAGCCTCTTGGGTGTGGGTGGGACAACATCCATGCCAGGATGTTGTCTGGTTTGAACCGGTGCAGTCCTGTGCATGCTGGCCCAGTCTCTGAGAGTTCTTACGTGCATCGGTCCTGTTGTGTCTAGAACTCACCGTTTCTTGGAGCCAACTCTTAAAACCTTTCTGCTGTTGGGCTTGGTGACGTCATCCCATTTTAGGACTGAGCCCTCCAAAGTCTCATTCTGCGCCTTGTCCAGTTGTGGGTCCCTGTGTTAATTACCAGCTACTGCAAGAAGGTTCTCTGTGGTGCTTGGATGATGCACGGATCGGTGGGTAGAGCGGGATGTCAGCCAATCACTTTATTTCTCTGTTCCTTTAACAGAGTAGTGTTAGTAGATTTTGCCCCAGGGCCCATGGCCTGTCTAGGCCCAGGTTCTCGGCCACTTTAGCAGTGTAAGGGGGGGGGGTTCTATCTCAAGGAGTGGGTCATAAATTCAACCAGAAAGTGATTGGTTGCTGCCATAAAATTTGTGTCACTATTGCACCAATGTATGTTGTGGGCTGGTTGCTGTTATAGGTCACGTGCTGGTAGCTGGGCGATACTGATTATTACTTTTCTCCTCCATGGAGTGACGAATGCTAGTCAGCAGGGCTGAAGCTTGGCTTCTCCATGTTCAATGACATAAATAAGAGCTCTCTGCAGCAGTAGGGCCTCAGGCTGTGGAGAGTAAGCAATAGGCTTGGCAGTTGCCTGTGATGCCTGTGATGTCTGTGGGACCTGTTGGCTCTGTTTTTTAACAATTCAACTTTATTATACAACCCAAATAGCTTATACAAAAGGGAAAAAAGAGTGAACCTTCCAGTATCTGTTCCATGGGATGGGTCCCTAGGTGTCTCTGTCCTGTGTGCTGGTCAAGCCTGTTCACTGATCCTCTTCCCAATCCACGTGTGCTCAAGCCCGATCGGATCTGAACTTGCTGCTCCTCTCTGTCCTCTCCGCCTGCCTGTCTCTCACGTGCAAGGGCCAGTCTCCCTCTCCCATTGAGGGTCGATTAGAAACACAAATAGTCCAGGTGGAGTCTCTCCTGAATTCCAGGCCCAGGATGGCTCCACCCAGTCTATCCCAAGGTTAATCTCAGGGAGTATCCATGGTGTGTCCAAGGGCAAAGCCCGCCAAGATTGCTTTCACTTGTGACAAAGCTTACACTCCTCCCCACAGGACCCCTTTAGCCAACACACCAATAAGATGTAAGCCATTCCTGGCACTGGAGGTTTTACTTGGTAGCATAAGATGTCTATTTGGGGGCACTGCCTCCCCCATTTTTTTGTGCCTCCATTTAAATTCCTTCATATATGTGTATATTTTAGGAAGCTTCTACAGTGGTAGGTTTCCATATGACTTAAATATTTTTTATAGGTTTATTGTTTTATGTTTTGCCAGTATGAATGTGCACCATGTGTAATGGACGTCTTCTTTTCTTTGTAAATGTAAACATATATGTTTTTGTTTTAATCCGAAGTGTGGGCTTTTTGTTTGGGCTTTAATTTGTGCATAGCTGATGATTGCCTCCCGTGGGGCGTGGTCTTTGCTAGTTGGTAACAGCCTGTCCTGTGCAGCACAGAGAGGGGCGTGGTCTAGAACACCGAGGAAGATAAATAGAGATAAAAGAGAAAGTATGGCCATCTGGTGGTGGTGTGGCGGGCAGCAGTTCGAGAGATCAGAGACTGACGGCGTGGCAGCTTGGAGATAGACTGAGTGCAGCGTTTCAACGCAGCGGCTCGGAGGAGGCTGCTTGCTGTATTTGCTGTTGACAGAGATTGGTGTTGCCCTAAAAGGATACCACTGACCCTGAACAGCCGGGAGAAGTAAAGGGGTCTGGCCCCCCCTCTCCCCACTAACCTTCTTTCTCATAGCCAGGGTTAAGGAGTTGGTGGAAGGGAGGTAGAGGCTGCAACATACCAAATAAAATAGAGTTAAAAAAACAAGCACCGGGGCTGGAGAGAGGGCTCATAGGTTAAGAGCATTGTCGCTCTTCCCAAGGTCCTGAGTTCAATTCCCAGCAACCTCATGGTGGCTCACAACCATCTATAATGGGATCTGGTGCCCTCTTCTGGCATGTAGGCACAAATGTAGGCAAAACACTATAATAAACAAACAAATCTTTATTTAAAAAATAAAAAGCAAAAATAAAAAAAAGTAAAAAAAAAAAATAACATCAACAACCGTGTGCATTCCTGGTGCCCACAGAGGACAGAGAAGGCATCATATCCTATCGCTGGCACTGGGGTTAGGAATGGTTGTGAATGACAATCCACATGACTTTCCTAAAGGCCTTTTGGGATGGCTGTGCTGGCTCACACCTTTAATCCCAATTCAGGGGAGCAAAGGCAGGAGGATCTTTGTGATTTCAAGGCCAGCCTGGTCTACATATTGAGTTCCAGGACAGCAAAACAAACAAAACAAAACAAAACAAACAAACAAACAAACAAACCTTTGGTGATACTTTCCCTTCCTCACAGTCTCTCTTTCACTATAGCCTTCCGTGCCCTTCCCCATTTTATCTCTTTAAAACACAATGTTCTACTTTCTCTTCCTTAGAAATTTCCCCTCCTCTTCCCTGGTCCCTTACCTAAGCTCTGTGGATACTCTGACTGCAGCACACATGTCAAAAGCTTAAATACTAACATCCACGTATCAGAGAGAATCTTTGTCTTTTGGGGTCTGGGTTACTTCACCTAGATCCATCGGTTACCTGCAGAATTCCTAATTAACAGCTGAATAATATTCCGTTGTGTAAACATACCATGTTATCATTATCCACTCATCAGCCGATGGACTTCAGACTGTCTCCAGTTCCTGGGTACTTATGGCTAGCACAGTGAGCATGGGTGAGTGAGCATCTGTGCAGGAGGCTGGACATCCTTTGAGTGAGTACCCGAGAGTGCTGGAGCTGGATTTCTAGGTTTGTCTATTCCTAGCTTTCTGAGAAACTGCCACGTGCATTTCCATAGTGGGTACTAGGTTACACTCCTGCCAGCAGGAACTACGTGTTCTCCTTTCCCCAAATCCTTCCTGGCAGGCACTGCCGTTTGTTTTATTGATCTTGACCATTCTGACTGGGATAAGATGAAATCTCAAAGTAGTTGTATTTCCCTTATGGCTAAGGACTTTGAACCTTTAAAAGAAGTGTTTCTCAGCTGTTTGTGTTTCATCTTTTGAGAACGTCCTGTTTGGTTCTATACTTCCTTTTAAAATTTGATTATTTGTTTCTTGATATTCAGACATTTTAGTTCTATATGTATTCTGAATACTAACTTGCTGTTAGGTATATAATTAATAAATATTTTTCCTACTCTGTAGGCTGCCTGTTGAATTTAACTTTCAATTTTTTTTTTTTTTTCATTTTTCGTGACAGGGTTTCTTTGTGTTGCCTTGGCTGTCCTGGACTCGCTTTGTAGACCAGGCTGGCCTTGAACTCACAGAGATCCACCTGCCTCTGCCTCCCGAGTGCTGGGATTAAAGGTGTGCACCACCACTGCCCGGCTAACTTTCAAATATTTTATTGAGAATGAACACAGATGCAAAAACTTTCAAATATTTTATTGAGAATTTTTGCATCTGTGTTCATAAGGGATATTGGTCTGTAATTTTTTGGGTTGGGTCTTTGTGTGGTTTTGGTATCAGGGTGTTAGTGGCTTCATGAAAAGAATCAGAAAATGATTCTTCAGTTTCTACTTTGCAGAATAATTTGAGGGGTGTTGACATTAGTTATTCTTTGAAAGTCTTGTAGAATTCTGTGCTGACTTCATCTGGCCCTGGGCTCTTTTAGTTGAGAGATTTTTATTTACTGTGTCTATTTCACTAGGGGTTACAGGTCTTTTTAAATTGCTTATCAGATTTTTATTTAACTTCAGTACATTGCTTATAACAAGAAACTTATCCATTTCTTTTAGTTTTTTTCAGTTTGGTGGAATACATATTTTTAAAGTATGTCTTTATGAGTCTGAATTTCTTTGGTGTCTGTTGTAATATCTCCCTTTTTGAATCTGCTCTCTTTATCTTTTGTTAATTTGGCTAAGTATTTGTGAATCTTGTCAACTTTCTTGAATAACCAACATCTTGTTCCATCAATTCTTTGTGTGTGTGTGTGTGTGTGTGTGTGTGTGTGTGTGTGCGTGCGTGCGTGCGTTTATTTCCATTGCACTGATATAAGCCCTGTGTTTCACTATTTCTTCCTGTCTACTCTTTTTGGGCATTATTTCTTCTTGCTTTTCTAGAGCTTTTATGTGTTACTAATATGAGAACTCTCTAGATTTTTTAATATAGGCATGTAATGCTATTAACTTGCTTCTTAGAACCACCTTTATTGTGTCCCATAGGTTTAGATATGTTGTATTTTCTAGAATTTTAACTAACTTTCTTGATTTCATTCACACACAGTTTTCACTCCGTAGTGCCTTTTTCAGTTTCCATGTGTTTGTGTACTTCCTGCTGTACTGTTGTTGATATCCAGCATAGTCCATGGGGACCAGGTAGGACGTAGGCTGCCATTTCAGTATCCTTGCGTATATCGAGACGTGCTTTGTATCTTAATATGTTGTCAGCTCTGGAGATGGTTCCATGAGCTGCTGAGAAATCACAAGTGGGATGCTCTGGAGACGTCTGCTAAGTTAATTTGATTTACGCCGTTATTCAGCACCAGCACTTCTCTGTTTACCTTTTGTCTGGGTGAACTGTCTGCTGGCAAGGGTGGCGTACTGAAACCACCCACCATCACTGATGCTTTAGCTGTTGTAGTGCTGCTTTTATTAACTGGTTATGTGTGGTGCATGTCTAGAATTGTAGTATTTTCTTGGTGGAGTTTTTCTTTAATGAGTGTGTAATGCCCTTCTATATCTCTTCTGATTAGTTTTGGTTTGAAGTCTATTTTGCAGTATATTAAAGTAGCTACATCTGCTTGCTTCTTGGTTCTATTTACTTGAAATACTTTTTTCTATCCTGTTGCCCACAGGTTATGTCTGTCCCTGATGTTGAGGTCTTCTTCTCCCTCTTCCCCCTCCCCTCCCCTCCCCTCCCCTCCCCTTCCCTCTTCCTCTCCCTCTCTTTCTACTTCTCCTCTTCCTCCTTCTTCGTTTGGTTTTTTGAGACAGGGTTTCTCTGTGTAGTCTTGGCTGTCCGGGACTTGCTCTGTAGACCAGGCTGGCCTTGAACTCACAGAGATTCACCTGCCTCTGCCTCCCAAGTGCTGGCATTACACTGCTCCCAGTTGAGGTGTGTTTCTTGTATGCACCAGGAAGAAGAATCCAGTTTTCTAATCCAATCTGTTAGCCTATGTCTTTTTATTGGAGAATTGAGACCACTGATGTTGAAAGTTACTTTTCCCCCTGAGATTTCAGCTCTGATGCTGAGAGTTATTGATGAACATTGTTTATCAATTCCTGTCATTTTGTTATTGTGGTGTATGGTCCCCCTCCTTTGCTTTTCTGTTCTGGGATTATTATCCTTTGTGTCCTCCTGGTTATAGTTATATTTTTCTTCAAGCTGAAATTGTGTGTGTGTGTGTGTGTGTGTGTGTGTGTGTGTGCCTACTGCAGAACTGAATTGATGGACAGAAATTACTTAATTTGTTTTATCCTTAAATCTTCTGTTTCTCTTTTGATTGTGATTGGTGGTTTTGCTGGTTATGGTAGCTAGGCTTCTGTGGGCCTTCTGCCCAGGTCTTTCTGGCTTTTAGAGTCTCCATTGAAAGTCAGGTGTTATTTTAATGGGCCTGCCTTCTTTCTTTGTTCTGCACATTTAGTGTTTTGATTATTATATATCATGAGGAGTTTCTTTTCTGTTCCTGTTAGTTTGGGTTTTTATGTACTTCTTGTACCTTGATAGATATCTCTTTCTTTAGATGGAGAAATTTTCTTCTGTGATCAAATTTTTTTTCCGTGATTTTGACCTGTGTTTCTTCTCTTTTCCCTCTATATAGGTATAGCATTCACAGGTTTGGTCTTTTCACAGTGCCTCAGGTTTCCTGGGTGTTTTATCCCTAGATTATTTTAAGATTTAACATTTTCTTTGACTGAACTATCCATTTCTTCTACCTTGTCTTCAAGACCTGAAATTCTCTTTGTCTTTTAATCTGCTGGTGAGGCTGAATTCTGAGGCTTTTGTTGAGGCTGAGTTTTTCTTTCCAGGTGTATTTCAGTTTGTGTTTTCTTTAGTGATTTTATTTCTTTGTTAAATTCTACTTTTATGTCTTGAATTGTTTTCATTATTTTATTCAACTGTTTATATCTTTACAGTCTTTATTAAGGCATTTATTTATATACTTTTTAAGGTCTCTGAACATATTTATAGTTGCTATTTTGAGGTCCTTGTCCTGTGCCTCAGCTAAATTGTTTTTCTCAGACCCTATTGTAAGAGTTTGCGCCGGGTGTGGTGGCACACGCCTATAATCCCAGCACTCGGGAGGCAGAGGCAGGTGAATCGCTGTGAGTTCGAGGCCAGCCTGGTCTACAAAGCAGGTCCAGGACAGCCAAGGCTACACAGAGAAACCCTGTCTCGAAAAACCAAAACAAAAAAACAAAAAAACAACAAAAAAAGAGTTTGCTGGATTCTGGAGGAGGCATGTTGGCTTGGTTGCTCATATGTGTGTTTTTGGATCAAGGTGTCTAACGTTTGATGTCTGAAGTATTATAGTTATAAACTGCCTGATGTGGGTGCTTGGAACTGAGCTCAGGTTTTCTGGAGGAACAGCAAATACTCTTAACAGCTGCGCCATCTCTCCAGCCTCTTAGTTATATTGTTACTTAGATTATAAAGTAATGGGCTTTCACAAGGCTTTTTTGTGTATCCTTAGTTTTTGTTAGTCAACATCCTATCCTCCTTCTCTCCCACTGTCTTCACTTAACCTTTAACCCCCAGATTTTTATCCTTTTCTTTCATATCAAATGTGCTCTACTCATTGCCCCATTGAGACCTTTTTCCTGCCACCTCTCATGGGCTCTTTCTGTCTTCCTGACCTTTACAGACATGGTGCGACTTTATTCAGCTATTAATAAAAAAATCCAGAAGGTGGATGGAACTGGGAACAGTATGATAAGTGAGATAGCCCAGGCCCAGAAATACAAATGTTGGATGTTGTCTCTAATATGTGAATGCCAGCTTAAAACCTGCAGATTTGTATGTTCACTTGGAGCATCTGAAAGTGGCTGTGGAACATATACCTCTATCAATATCCTTTTTGCTCAGGATTGCTTTAGCTATCTAGGATTTCTTTTTCTTTCTTTTTGTTTTTTTGGCCTCCACATGAATTTTAATATTTTTTGCTATTTCAGTGAAGACTATCACTACAGTTTTGATTGAGATTTCATTGACTCTGTAGATTGTTTTTGGTAGGATGGCCATTTTTACAATATTAATCCTACTAATGAGAGATTTTCGATTTCTGTCCCCTTTATGAGTTTCTTTCTTCAGGGTTTTGTTTCATCAGGGAGGTCGTCCATGTCCTTGGTGTCTTGGTCAGGGTTCTGCTGCTGTAAAGAGACGCCATGACCAAGGCAGCTCTCAGAAAAGAAAGCATTTAATGGGGGCTTGTTTACCGCGTGTCAAAGGCTTAGTCTGTTATCATGGTGATGAGCTTGGCTTCGTGGATGGCAGTGGAGCAGCAGCTGAGAGCTGTGTCCTGATCTGTGGGCAGAAGAGAGAGAGAGAGAGAGAGAGAGAGAGAGAGAGAGAGAATATGAATGAATGTCAGTCCTCCATCAAGGCCACACATACTTCAATAAGGCCACACTTGCTAATCCTTCTAATCCTTTCAAACACTTTCACTCCCTGGTGACTAAGCATTCAAATATATGTGCCTATGTATGGGGGGGGCATTTATTTGTTTATCAATTAATTAATTTATTATTTACTTTATATCCCAGTCATGGCCCTTTCCCTCCTCTCTTCCCTGTCCCACGCTCCCTTTCTCTTCCCCCATCCCCCTCCCCTACTCCTCAGATAAGGGAAGCCTCCCCCTACCAACCCACACCAGCACATCAAGTTGTATCAGGACTGAGTTCATCTTCTTCCCCTATGGCCTGGCGAGGCAGCCCTGCCAGGGGGAAGTGATCGAAGAAAAGCAGACAACAGACTCCATGTCAGAGACAGGCCCCACTCCCCTTCCTAGGGGTCCCACATGAAGACTAAGCTGCCTATTGGCTATATGTGTAGGGGGCCTAGGTTGAGTCCATGCATGGTCCTTGGCTGGGGCACCAGTGTCCATAAGCCCCCTGATTAGTGGGCTCTGTTGGTCTTCTATGGGCTCCTGTCATCTCTGGGTCCTTCTAGTCTTCTACAAGACTCCCTGTGCTCCACCTGGTGTTCGGCTGTGAGTCTCAGCATCTGTTTTGATCTGGTGCCGGGTGGAGCCTCTCAGAGGACAGCTATGCTAGTTCTTATTGAGACTACCATACTTGGGTAAGACTGTTTCAACATTTTTATTGATTTATTTTTAGGGCTATTGTAATGGGATGGTCCTGCTGGTTTCTTCTCAGCTTGTATAGGAAGGCTGCTGATTTTCATATGTGAATTTTGTATCTCGTGACTTTGTTGAAAGCGTCTATTAATTCTGTTTTCTGATGAAATATTTAAGGTCTGATGGATAGAATCATATCATCTGCGAGTAGATTCTTGGGCAGTTTCCTTCCCTACTTGTAAACCTTTCATTTCCTTCTCTCGTCTTACCGGTCCAGCCACCAATTCCACCACTATATCGAATAAGAGTGGAGATGGGGACGGTTGACGCTTTTGTTCATGGTTTCAGTGGACCGTTTTCCCTCATTTAATATGTTGACTGTAGCCATAAGGTCCTTCTGAATTACTTCAGAACTTTTAACTTGAAGGGATACTGGATTTTGTAAAAGCTCCTCCCCCTTTTGCTTTTTCAGTATAGGGTTTCTCTGTGTAGCCCTGGCTGCCTTGGAACTCATTCTGTAGACCAGGCTGCCCTTGAACTGACAGAAATCTGCCTGCCTCTGTCTCCCAAGTATTGGGATTAAAGGTATGTGCCATCATGCCAAGATTAAAAAAAGCAACCAAAAAACAGCCAGGTGTGGTGGCGCATGCCTTTAATCCCAGCACTTGGGAGGCAGAGGCAGGTGGATCGCTATGAGTTTGAGGCCAGCCTGGTCTACGAAGTGAGTCCAGGACAGCCAAGGATACACAGAGAAATGCTGTCTTGAAAAATCAAACAAACAAGCAGAACAAAACAAAACCCAAAACAAAAAACAACTTTTTATTGATTCTTTGTGAGTTCACACAATGTGGCTCAATCCCCCTCATCTCCCTATCTCTTTGTGACTCTCTGCCCTTGCAACCTTCCCAGCAAAAGAAAACAAGAAACAAAACAAACATTAAAAAAACAAACAAAACAAAACAAAAAACATCTCTTGTGGAAGCTGTAGTGTGTCATGGTATGCCCCATAGTACAGCCTTTTGTCCACACATCTTTACTTGCAAATGTTCAATGCAGTGAGTCATTCGAGGCCTCTGGCTTCTGCTACACCATCGATACTGGATCCACTATCAATACCAGGACTCCCCCCAGATAGCCTGTTGTTGCCTGTGTCATGGAGATCCTGCAGCTTTGGATCTACAGAACCGGCCCCTTCACTCACTCTAGCAGTTCATAGATGGGGTAGATGTTGGGGTGGGCCACCTCAAAGCCCTGGATCTGGGCCTGGGTGGTGGCTGAGTTCGTCAGCCTGCCAGCTCTTCTGCTCCCTGCCCCTAGGGTCAGCTCTCCAGCCCTGCCTCAGCTGGCAAGGGGCAGGGTCAACTCTCTTGTGTTCACACCCTTGGGGCCCAGGTAAGGTTCAGGGCCCACTCTGTGAGGGGCAGGACAACTCTCCCACCTGCTGCAGGTATCTATGGATGAAGACATCTCTCCCACACCCTGTCACCTCACAGCAGAATGAGCTAAAGTCTCTTTTAATCTACCAAGATGACCATGTGATTTCTGTTCTTGGGACTATTTAATTTATAACATTTGTTGATTTACATACATTGAACCATCCCTTGCATATCTGGAATAAAGCCAACTTGATCATGGTGAGTAGTCTTTCTGATGTATTCTTGAATTTGTTTGCAAATATTTTGTTGAGAATTTTTGACTCTATGTTCAACAGGGAGATTGTTCTGTAATGTTCTTTTTATCTTGCATCTTTATTTGATTTTGGTGTCAGGTTAATACTGCCTTTGTAGAAGGCATTTGTGATTATATTTGTTTTCTGTGACTGTGATAAAATATCACAACTGAAAGTAACTTAAGGATGAGAGGGTTTTGGGCTCACAGTTGTAACGGTAGGAAAGGCATGGCAACAGGCAAGCCCTGGTGGCAGGAGAAGGAAGCTTGACACAGGAAGTAGAAAGAACGAACAGGAAGTATGGAGAGGCTACAAACTCTCAAATCTTGGCTCCTCCAATGACGCACTTCCTTTGGCAAGGTACTTCCTCTTTAAGGTTCTGCCCTACAGGATGCCACAAACTGGAGACCCAGTGTCCAAATATAATGGCCTATGAGGGACATTTCTCATTTAAATCAGAACAGTAATATTTCTTCCTTTTTTTAATTTTACAGAATAATTTGAGAAGCATCAGTGTTAGCTCTTCTGGGATGGTCTTATAAAATCCACCACCTAATCTGACTGGGTGTGGACAGTTTTTAGTTATGGGATTTAAAATTTCAGTTTTAGTTTCTTCAGTATTTCTACCTCCTTGCTGAACTCCTCTTTCATGTCATCTCTCACTGTCCTCCTTCAGCTGTTTGGGTCTCTGAGCGTACTCGAAATCATTTTTTGAGTTTGCTGTCTGAAATCTCATCTTATTCACTAGATGCCATTATCACAGAGTTAGCCATTTTTAGAGAGTTATGTTGTCTTGGCCTTTTGTGTTTCTTGTTTTGGTCTTGAGATTTATGCATCTGTCATTATTTCTTTGCTAGGAAAACAAAACAAAACAAAAATAAAGGCAAAAACAAAACAAGCTGGGCACGTGTTTGTAATCCCAGCACTCGGGAGGCAGAGGCAGGCAGATCTCTGAGAGTTTGAAACCAGCCCACTACAAAGTGAGTCCAGGACAGCCCAGGCTGCACAGAGAATCCTTGTTTTGAAAAACAAACAAACAAACAAACAAACAAACAGCCTATGTTTTGAGGTGAAGTATTTGGAGTGTTCAAGTGGGATGTAGTTGGCCATGGCAGAGTTGAGTGTAATTTAGAAAATAGTTTCTCAGTCCAGGAGTTGAGGATGCCTGGTACAAACCGCAGCTGCTGGATAGTACTGCTGTGCATCTGTTGTCCTCGCCAGTTACAGCAGTGGCCCCTTGACTCCAGTAACTGTTGGAGGATAAACGACCAAGGACAATACAGAGTCCACTGGGGTTTTAGTAAGATTGGGATCGAGAGGGAAGTCGAGTGGGTGAGGCCAGAGATGGGTATTAGGTTGACTTTGAAATTAAAAAAAAAAAATCAAGTTAAGTAGCTAAGCAAGGCTACTTGAATGCTATTGGAGTCCGCAGATCCTAGAGGCTGTTAAAGCTATGGAAGGCTGGAATTAAGTAAAAGAGGGAGAATTAGGATGAAAGAATAAGACGTAAGAATAAAAGGGAAGAAAGTATTTGAGATAAGGTTGAAAAGTATAGAAAACAGTACTGTACTGTCAACTGGGTGGAGAAACATTCAAAGCAACCGGAAGACCTAACTGAGGTAGCTAAGCAAAACTATCATGAGCCATAAACGCAGGAGTGGAGACCAATTACTAGAAAGTAAGAAAGAAAAAGATGTTTATAGAGTGAATTGCTGGCACAGCTGTGTGGAGCTAGCAGGTGAAAGTCTCAGATCCCGCTGTATGGCAGCAGGCTCTCCCATCTCAGGAAAGGAGAAGCAGAGCTGTAGTTAGTCTGTAGTTCCTGTGTTCCATGTGGTTACAGTGTGTGCACGTGCGGGCCTGTGTGTGTCCGTCCGTGTGCCTCTTTTCTAGGTAGTTGCCTTGGACCACACACTCTACCTTGGCCTCTTCTGAGCCTGAAGGTCCAGTGTGTGAGAGACACAGCACTTTCCTTGCAGTTTCTACTGTTTTCTTACAGTTCTGGTGGCAGTATTCTTAAGTCTACTGGTGACAGCTATGAATAAGAGGGACTGCCCAAAAAGAATCACACAAGAGCCCTTTTGGGCAGGGCTGGTATTGCCCAAGAGTGCAGGTGAGGAGATAAGTCTCCTTAACGTGCCGCATCACAGCTCCTGTGACTGACTGAGTCAGCAGTGTGTCTTTCTTTGGAAGTCTGGAGGACGTTGGGGACCTTGTGATTCTTATTTATTTATTTATTTATTTATTTATTTATTTTGGCCTTGTGATTCTTAAGATGGCTCTCACTGCTCTCTCTCCCCATAGGGTTCGAAAGATTTTAAATCTGCGTGTGTTTGAGGACGAGAGCGGGAAACACTGGTCCAAGAGCGTGATGGATAAGCAGTATGAGGTGCTGTGTGTCAGCCAGTTCACCCTCCAGTGCGTCCTCAAGGGAAACAAGCCCGACTTCCACCTGGCGATGCCCACAGAGCAAGCTGAGAGCTTCTACAACAGCTTCTTGGAGCAGCTTCGCAAGAACTACAGGCCGGAGCTCATCAGAGGTAGGCGGGCGGGCTCAGGCAGCTCAGAGGCAAAACTGAGGAACAGACAGACAGCAGTCTAGGTCCCAGGTTCAATTCCCCAGCACCAAAACAATGCCCCCTCCTCAAATAAAAAGAAACAAGTGAGATTAATTGTAAATTATCTATAATTTATTAATTATAAGATTATGTGTGTGTGTGTGTGTGTGTGTGTGTGTGTCTGTGTAGGTATGTTGGTAGGGAGGACTCAGGAAGCCAAAAACTCCAGTCATGGGGGGCAGGGTGAGTTGAAGACCCTGAGGAGTTTCCTCCCTTACTTCAGGGCTAGTGAGTTTGAAGAAAGCTAGGACAGTTGACTGGCCCAGAACTGTTGTGTGTCATGTTCTAAGCAGGCCTTGAACTAGTCCTGCCAGTCCATCAGCAGGGTTGGTGGGGGGAGACAAAAGCTTTCAAGCCTTTGTCTCAGGTCGGGAGGGTGAGGAGGAAGCTGGCCATCATTTCCTGACTGCCCAGACCTTTATTTCTTTATTATCATTGTATGTAAGTGGGTGTGTTTCTTTTAATTCTCTCCCTTATAAAATGTGCCCATTTGTCATGGAGGGACAAACTCAGCATCTTCCTGCTTTTGTCAAACCCTAGCCTTTGCTTTGTTGGACAGGGGAGTGCAGTTCTGCCTCTTCTGGAAATGGCCTCATTTGGAACTCCGTCATGAGTCAGCTCATGGGTTCATCTCTCTGGTCCTCTGACCTAGCTTCACTGTAAGCATGCTTCTTCACAGAGGGAGCGGTTCAGTCAGGTCCCCTGAGGAGTTTCTTCTCTGCAGAGCCACGGGTTGGAAACTGCCAGCATTGTCCTCCCTGGTGCTAGATGCTCATGGAGTCGTCCCATTTCTGAGAAGTCTCTGATGTATTTCAGGGGGCCACTCTCAGTGAGGAGCATCTGCACTGCCTGTGAAAAGCTTGATTGAATGCAAAACAGCTTCCACCCAAGTCCTTAGCCAGGAGTGCTTCACGGATTAGGAGATGCTTTTAGTTTTGAAGTGGTATGCAGTTTACCCAGAGCATCATATGAAGGGCCTGAGCAGTGTGCTGTATAAACAATATCACTTTATAATGGGTCAGCATTTAAACTCATGGGATAGGATCCATCTAATTACTTTTATGAACCGTGATGTGAATTTTTAACCAAAAATTGCAGTTTTAAGCAAAATTTGTCTCTGTAACTTTTGGACTTTTGGAAGGTATGGTCAGCAGAGCTGCGCTCTCGTGTGGCCCAAGTTCTTCAGAGCGCAGCGCGTGCGGC
>OU015742.1:5160628-5178533 GCA_907169655.1 Acomys percivali | reverse complement strand
CACACACACACACACACACACACACACACACACACACACACACACACGAATGGATGAGAATATGAGTGAACCCCAGGTTTGCCTTGAACTTGTAAACCTACTGCTTTAACCTCCTGAGTGGCACGCACCACTCTCCAGGTCAACGTGACATTTAAATGGTTACCATGTGTAACAATCGGATCAAGGTGACTAGCTTAGCTGTCTACACCGTCAGCATCTGCTGTTGCTTTGTACTGGGAGCACTCAGAACTCTTCTCACTGGCTGCTTTGGACTCTACAGTTGGCCATAGCCAATCTTAGATGCTGCACTGTGCTGAACAACACTGGAAGTTCTATTAGAAGTTCTGTCTGCTGACCTCTCCCCAGTACAGTTCCGAGACACTGGTAACCTCTGTTCTCTTTTCCTCTGTGAAGTCAACCTACTATCTTCTGCATGGAAGTAAGAACACGGCATGTTTGCCTTCCTGTGCTGACTCATTTCACTTGACTTAATGCCCTTTAGTTAAACCACTGTTCTCTCTTGAATGGCGGAATGACACTCCATTGTATATATGTATTCATACCATATTGTGTTTATCCCTTTTCTGCTGGAGGACAGTGGAGTTTATTATTGTCTTGGCCATTATGAATAAACACAGGGCTGTATTTGCCTCTTTAGGACACTGATTTCCTTTATAAGAGGCTAAAGTATAATTGTAAAAAACAAAGTGTCATTATGATTTGGAGTGAATGGGCCTTTATTGGGATGCCCAGACCTTGTTTGTGGTCAGCGTGTTGGTGCAGCAGACCGCAGAGTCCCTTCTTGTGGCCAGAGCATGTCATTCACTCCGTTTTCCTCGTTTTTAAAGGCTGTGGGAATGCTCACAATGCCCAGCATATCTTCTTCCTTTACTTTTCCTCATGGAGGCTTTTGGGGGCCGAGAGCAGAAGAGTAGATCAAAGCAAAGCTGGCAGCTCCATTCCTGGGAATTTCAGGCCATGTGCCCTGCTGGAGTCCTGGTTCTAGCTGGCTTCAGGTTGGAAGTTTGGGCCTGTGTTGTTTGGAGACCTTCCTGTCTCTGTCCTGGTGTTGACCCTTGGCCTCATGGAGGACTACTCGGTTGCTTAGCTGCCCTCTTTGGCTGTCTGCTGATACTTTTTTCTTGGGCCTTTGTTTTCAAGAAGAAATGGACAGCCCAGTTCGAATGGCTTGGAACTCTCTACTGGGGATTCTTGCGGCTTTGCAAGCTTTAGTCTCTATACCTTGATGGAAATCAGATGTCAGAGGAGAGTGGCGTGCATGTTAATGAGCCATATGGGCCTGATTGCATTTCAGGCTCATCAGCCCTGACCTTCGGAGATGAACCACTTACACTTGGCGTTAACTCGCGCTCAACAGAACAAAGTGAAGTGCCGGCACTGGGGGAAAGGCATCCCCACTTTCTCTGCCCTTCTAATCAATCAACCCCAAACTCTCAAAGGCCAAGTATTTCAGAAATAACAAATGCAAATAACTTCATGTTTGTGTTCCAAATACATGTTTTCCAGAACAGATCAGTGTTTTCATTGGCTTTGAGTGGGAGTCTAACCTCTATACTTGACCCACAAGCATATATGTAAAAACTGGCACAGTCGCCTGCATTTGGTTCCTTTTCATAAACCCTTGTTGACAGCTTTTTATATGTCAGATTCTTCACCATGAAAGAGAAGTAGGCATGGCTTCTTTCTTCAAGAGGTTTCTACCTCAGGAGGACAGAAGTCGTGCTGGGGTCACTCCTAGCGAGGTGTGCTTGTTAGGGCAGGTATATACCAGCACCTCGTAGACATCTGGGTGAGAGGCAACCAGGTGTGCTGGCTAGTCTTTTGTCAACTTGACACACACATACTGGTTATCTGACAGGAGGGAGGGAGCCTCAGTTGAGAAGATGCCTCTGTAAGATCCTGCTATAAGTCATTTTTTAAACCAGTGATTGGTGTGGGAGGGCCCAGCCCATTGTGGGTGATTCTATCCCTGGCTAGTGGTCCTGGGTTCTATAAGAAGGCAGGCTGAGTAAGCCAGGGGGAAGCAAGTCAGTAAGCAGCACCCCTCCATGGCCTCTGCATCAGCTCCTGCCTCCGAGTTTCTGACTTGTTTTGAGTTCTTGTCCTGACTTCCTTCAGTGATGAACAGCAATGTAGAAGTGTAAGGTGAAGAAGCCCTTTCCTCCCCAGCTGGGTTTTGGCCATGGCGTTTTTGTTGCAGCAATAGAAGCCCTAACTAAGACACCAGGTCTGAGAGTGTGATGCCTTCCTGCAAGAGTGGGAGCCAGAGGAACAGCAGGGCTGCTGGTGCAAGAAAGCTACAGACGGGGAGAAGGACAGTGGGCCTAGAGAGGCTGCCAGATGAGTGTGACACTCAGAGTGCTGGCATGGAATGTGCACCTGGCCCTTGGGCACTCTGCAGCCACTGAAGAGAGTTAAGCAGGGCTGAATGGGCAGATCTATTCCGTAGCTGTGACCTTGTAGTAGAATGTCAGACAGTTTGGTCCGGACATGGCAGGGAACCTGCTCTGGGTCTGGATAGAGAGTTGCAGAGCAGGAGACAAATGGACTGTGGATGACAAGTAGAGTGAGATGGTCAGCTTAGGTGGGGCTCTACACTGGGGCAGTGCTTCCTCTGCACCCCTGTGTGTGTATGTGTGTGTGTGTGTGTGTGTATTGTTCTTAACTATTTTATGTATATGGGTGTTTTGCTTGCATGTGTGTCTGTGCACTATGTGAAGGCCTAGTGATGACATCATATACCAGGAGACTGGAGTTATAGATGGTTGTGAGTGCTGGGAATCCAACCTGGGTCCTTCGGAGGAGCAGACAGTGTTGTCAATTGTTGAGCTAGCTCTCCATGCCTGGGCAATGCTGTTCAAAGGGCCCTGCTGATCCCTGAACTGATGTGGCTCCTACAGGACCAGTTGTTCATCTATCCTTTTGCCATCGTTACTGGGGCATCCCTTGACAAGACTGTAATGCCCGTGGGTCAGTAAAGGGAGTGGAGTAAGCCACTCTGCAGACAGTGTCAGGGAATAGTGTCTGCTTTATTGCTCGTGAGCAAGCACTTATGAAGTGGAGGCCTGTTGGCTGTGATGGCTAGCACACACCTCGGATGAGATGATGAGCGCTCACACCGCCAGGGTCTTCATGTGGAAGAAGAACACTAAAGGAGACATGGAGAGTGCAACTCGCCCATGGGCCAGCTCCTGGCTCCTCATGACTTCACAGTTCAGCGTTCTGACTATAAGAGCGTGGTGTCCCCTTGCTTCTTATTTTGAAGCACAGTGTGCCAAGTAGGCTGGCACCTAGGTCATGTCAGCATTTCTCGTACATCCCTTCTGTTCATTTTGATAATTTTTTTCCCTGCTGTAATTTGGGTCCAAAATGCTGCCCTCTATATGTTCAAGACCCGCTTCCTAGCTACCTGTGGCTTAAGTGTTAGGCTGAGCCTTTAGGAGATGATGCTTGGAGGACTGAGGTTGGTGGAGCTGTTCACAGGCTGTTGGAGCCCAGCCCTTTCCCCTCTCTGTCTGCTTTCTGGCCACCAGAAGATGAGCAAGCTGAATCCTTCTTGCCATGCTTTGCTGCCGAACCCCAGGTCAAAACAGTGGGACCAAACAACTTTGGTCTAAAACTGTGAGTCCACTTGATCCTTTCCTCCCTGTTAGCTGCCCCGTCTAGGCTTTGCCACAGAGATAGAAGGCTGCCTCACAGAGTGCCCGATGGCCCTTGTTCCTTAGTTTTGTTTTGTTTTTCCTTTTGTTATGACAAACACCATGACCCAAAACAACTTTGGGAGGGAAGGGTTTATTTGGCTTACAGCTTACAGTCAGTCCATCATAAAGGGCATTTGAGATGGGAACTTGAGGCAGGGAGGAATGCTGTGCACTGGCTGGCTTGCTGGCTCACATTCAGCCACCTTTCTTATACATCCAGGACACCTGCCCCGGGGTGGCCATACTCACAGTGGGCTGGTCCCTCCCATATTAATCATTAATTAAAAAAAATGCCCCATAGAGTTACCTACAGTCTAATCTGATGGAGACAATTTCTCAGATGAAATTCCCTCTTCCCAGATGACTTTAGTTTGTGTCAAGTTGACAAAAACTAACAGTCACACCTTAGGTATGGATGAAAGGCCAGATGACAGCTACAGGAAACTGCTGCATTTTCTTCTTTGGTTGCTAGAAGGGCCAACTGCAGGGTCCACATGCTTGGGAGCTTCTGTTTAAGCTGTGCTTTTCAAAACTGGGCATACAATCACCCATTGCCTGGCCTGCTCCCTAGACCAGAGGCAGCAGATCCTCTGGAAGGAAGGGGCCAGACGTGGCTCCAGTCAGAAGTGAAGTCTGAGATCAAAGCTGGGCTGGACAAGGAGGGACCATGAGAACAGGGTTGGATGGACCTTTTTCTGGGCTCAATGAAGAAGGAAAATGCCAGATTACTTGATCAGAAAGCACGGGGTTGTGGTGGCGGTAGTGCCCATAAAGGCATTAAAATGCCAAACTTTTTCTATGAACTCTAGTATTTGTCACAGTGCCTTTCCTATCAATATCATTCAAGCAAAGGAAGAATAAACATTGACGGCGTGCGCATGGCCTTTACCATTCTGAGCTGAGCATGCAGTGTCAGTTTTAAACACAGTTGACTCGCATGTGAATCACCAGAATGACTCACTTTGTATTTTGTAGTTCATTCATGTAGGTCATGCAGTTTGTTCCGACAGGAACGGTAGGAATTGGCTTAGCGGGTTTTGTTCGTTGCTCATCACAGACATGTCTGCCAACACCCCCTCCATTTACTGAGGAGTAATGAAAGAAAAGGAGCCAGCAAAGGAGCTGCCAGCCCTGTTCTTCTTCTGTGTTACTGCATCTAAGGCGGGTTATAATTCAGGCTGATAGTACAGAGCGAAAAGGCAGTGATGAGGCTCTTCCAGGGTTGGGTACCTTAGAGCCCTGCTGTTCTTTCTGTGCTCAGGGCAGTCCTGCTTAGAGGAGAACTGTGGCCCGAGGGCTTCCAACCTCGCTTTTTCAGTCATGGGTTTGACTCTCCTATACTACACTTGCTTTGAGTACCGCTGGACCCCTAGGCATTGTGAGTCCATGGGAACCCTGCACCTAGAAAGCTGTGTGTTGACGGCAGCAGGGTAGACAGCACACACGCATACTGTGTGTCTCCTTTGTGCATGAGCATATGGCATGACCTCATAAGACTTCACCAAGGAAAAGCAGATTCATGGGTAAACTTATTAAGAAACTCAAGATGGCAGTGGCAGAGCATTAAATAAATGCAGACCCTAGTGAGTGTGGGGACCGTGTGCTTGTTCAGTTCCCATGCCTGTGAGCTCAGCCCTGTCCCCCTCCCTCCAACTGGTCTACCTTCCCATCCTCCTGGCCTTCCACGCACATAGTTTGTCATCCATCCTGGGGCTGCTCCGTGCCTCACCCCAGGGTTTCATACTGCCCTTCCCATTCTTTTGTCAGATTTATTACCTCTAAAATCTTGTTTCTTCTGGTTATTTTACCTTTGGAACTTGATGTCTAGATTGTCAGTTCCCCAGCGCGCGGGGTAGACGAGAGGCAGCTCAGAATGAATATGTGTCCCTGACTGCAGAAGCTTGGGCTGTGTGACAAAGGAGGCGTCGTACACTCATGGCAGATGGAAGATTTCTCAGGAAGTGGTAACTGGGCAACTGGTTGGCAACTATGGAAAATTAATCATTTTGGATCCTTAGTTTATGCTACCCCTTAGAATACATTTCTGTGGCGTTAAAGAGATAAGTGCAATTTAAAAGAATCTCACAGAGGGTCCTGGCCTTCCCTAAACATCAAAATGTATTACGCCGCTGAGGTAACGAAAGCAGATGGTGCTGGCAGAGTGGGAGAGAAAGCTATTAGGAGCCTAGATGGAAGACCCGACAGAATCCAATTATTTATGTAGAGTTGGGCTCTCGTAAGGGAAGTATTTCAGATCAGTGGCCAGAGGTGGATTTTCAGAAAAGGCATTAGGACATATATTCAATTACTTTTAAAAACTGAGTGAATAGTGTGAAAATGCAGTAGATACACCATTATATAAAATAAGCATATCTGTAAAAAAAAATACATGTAGTGCGATTCTATTTATGTGAAAACAGAAACCATCTGTTGGCATGCAATCAGTCTGGCTGCCTCCTACCATTGTGGATCCCTTGTGTCTAACATATTCTGGTAAAAGAGTTTTTAATCCCACCCTCTTTTTTTTTTTTTTTTTGAGATATAGTTTAATATGTAGCACAGTTTGGCCACGAACTAGGGATTGCACTGCTCATGCAGTCTGAGTGCTGGGGTTGGAGCTATGTGCCGCTATGCACCTCAAGGAGAGGGTTTACTATAACCTCCCACGGCCATCCCATTCAGAGTTGCTGTCCCAAATCCTACAGCCTTTCTGCAGAGTCTGCTGCTGTACTCCTGGTCCTACCGCAGACAGTGCCGAGCCTGGTAGCTGGACTGCTCCCTGACAGACCAGAGCCATAGACCATGCAGTGTGCCCTGAGTGACTCCACTTGCACAGCTGAGGCTGAGGCACCTAGATCTCAGGATTACTGTTTAAAGGGTTAAGGTATCAAAGGAATACATTTTTTTTATCTATGCTGGGATGCAGAGTGCCTACCAGTTGTCTGTCCAGAGGTGAACCTGAGATGAAGCCTGGCCGCCGACGCCCGCCCTCATGGTTTTCATGGCTTTGGAGAAAGCCTTGGAGCAAAAAGATCAGTGAGTGATGAGGCAGCGTATGCATGGAGCTGTCTGAGGTGGGGACACTCCAAAGTACCCACACTTCAGTATTCACACATAATTTGTGTTTTATTCTTAAAGCTAAGTGCTCTTCTAGGCTTTTTGGAGGGTCCTCAGAAAATATCAGCTGGAAAATACCGGTTATATAAATAGTTTTTAAAGTGGCGAGAGAAATGCCCCCTTTCAGCATTCTGTTTTCTGTCTGGTAGAGTAGCTCTTAGGAACAATGAGTGCCAATCAAAATCTTGAGAAATCCCTTTACTTTCTGAGTTCCTACTCGCTCCTGCACGGGAACTGGCAGGCTGTCCAGAGAAGAGCCTCTAGGTTTTGGCCTGAGCTGTGTACAGCCTGAGGGCCTCAGGGCTGGGGCAGGATTCCAGCCCTTGTGGGGGGGGGAGGGGGAGGGGCAGGCAACAGCCCTCCTGGCTCATTTGTGATGTTGTCTGGGCAGCTCTACCCTTTTCTCTTTTAGATAGGGGAGCATGGGTTGACTAGGCTCAGGTGATCCTCCTGCCTCAGCCTCCTTGAGAAGGTGCAATGACAGATGTAGACCACCCAGGAGCAGGATGTGAGGCTGCTATGCATCGGTTGTTTTCCCTTCTCAGTGAGATTCAAGCATCCTCCCTTGGGACCACTTTGTGCTTAGCTTCTTTGGGTCTGCATACTGTAGCATGGTTATCCTGGCTAAAATCCACTTATAAGGGTTTCCTCACTCAGGATGATCTTTTCTAGCTTCATCCATTTGCCTACAAATTTCGTGGTGTCGTTGTTTTTAATAGCTGAGTAGTATTCCATTGTGTAGATGTAGCACAGTTTCTTTCTTTTTCTTTTCTTTTTTCTTTCTTTCTTTTTTTTTTTTCTTTTGGTTTTTTTTGAGAGAAGGTTTCTCTGTGTAACCTTGGCTGTCCTGGACTCACTTTGTAGACCAGGCTGGCCTCGATCTCACAGAGATCCGCCTGCCTCTGCCTCCCGAGAGCTGGGATTAAAGATGTGCGCCACCACATCCAGCTTGTACCACAGTTTCTTTATCCATTCTTCAGTTGAAGAACATCTACATTGTTTCTAGGTTCTGGCTTTACGAATAAAGCTGCTATGAACATAGTTTAGCAAGTGTCCTTGTGATGTGGTGGACATCGTTTGGGTACATGCCCGGTGTGGTGTGGCTGGGTCTCGAGGTAGCACTATTCCCAATTCCCTGAGAAACCACCAAATTGCTTTGTTGGTCTCTCACTTTGTAGTTCATGAGCAGAGGCTGCTGATACAGTTCATTGGCTAGAGTGTTTGCCTTTCATATAGCATCACCCAAAACTGGGCACAGTGGCACATACAATTCCAGTACTTGGGCGGCAGCTGGCAGGAGGATGAGAGATTAGAAGTCATCCCTGGATACATAGTTTGAGGCTTGTCTAGGCTACATGAGACTTCACCTTAAAAACAACAGCAACAGCCACAACAACCAAAACCAAAACAAAACAAAATGAAAAGCAAAACCTAAGAAACCCAAAAGCAGTGTGTAGTGACTGTGACAAAGCTGGACGAGATCTTGTCTTGTAACTCCCTCTGGCAAGCAGTCTATTGCTTAAAAATTTTTAAGTTTTATTCTACCTGTTCAGATGTTTTGCCTACATGCATGCAAGTGTACCACATGTGTGCCTGGTGCCTACAGAGGAGAGAAGAGGGTTTTGGGCCTTCTGGAACTGATACTTAGAATAGGTAGTTATAAGCCACCATGTCGGTGCTGAAGATCGAGCCTGAGCCCCTTGTAGAAGAGCAGGCAGTGCTCCTAACTGCAGAGCCAGCTCTCCAGCTCTCTGGCTCTCTGGCTCTCCGGCTCTCCCCAGCTCTCCCCAGCTCTCTCCTGCTCCCCGGCTCCCCAGCTCCCCGGCTCCCCAGCTCCCATGACCTTTTCTCATTAAGTCAGTCTCGTTTTACTTCTTAGGATGTAGGCAGAGCAAAGCCATATTCTTTGTCAGAATATGACACAAATGCAAATGGTTCTAACTCCATTCCCAACAGGTTCCTTGATTCCCTCCAAAACACCACGGTCCTTCCTCAAAGGCCTGAAGCTACATGCTCAGGTTTGTGACTGCAGCAGCTGCCCCTCTTCTCAGGGCTGTGACCAAACATCCAACAAGGAGCAGCTTTTCTGACTACAAGTTTTTTTTCACCTGGGTATTTTTTCACATATACATTTATCTTATTAATAAATACAATAAACTACATACAGCAAGAAGAACCATGAAACACTCAGGAATTATAAAAATGTTACATTCATAATGTTTTGGCTACTTGAATTTGGCAGCCTTGAAGAAAACATCTTTCCTATCTTGGTGTGTCTAAAATTCTGAATGTAAATCAATATCTATCATATCTCATCCTTATCCACTTAAAACTAATATCTACACCTAAAAACATCTTAACCCCTAGACAACTAAGCTTAATTGCAAAACTAAACTATTTGGTCTTCAACCCCATCAGACACTTGAGAAGGAATGAAAACTAATTACCAAAGTAAACCAGAAGTGCAGGTTAGCAGCTTCCAAAATGAAAAAATGACAGACAGTTTGCTGCCTGAACAGTCACCCAAAACTCTACAACATTGGAGCATCATCTTTAGCCGTCTGGCCCAGAATATCTGACAGACATATTTGTGAGGCAGGAACTATTCAGGACTTGCCTACCCTGTCTTGGCAGAGTTTGGCCGTTGACTCTGCCTACATCCAAGCTTGCTCATCTTTAGGCAGAATTCTGTCTGTGGCCAAAACATTTCGGCCATAGAGAGAATTCTGCCTGATTACAGTTTAAGAAGAGGTACATTCTGTGATGGTAAGGAAGACATGTTGGCAGGAGGGCGAGGCAGCTGCTCACATTGTGTCTGCAGAGAAAGGACAGGAAATGGCAGCAGACCAAGACCTCTCAAGGCCTGCCCTCAGTGATCCGTTTTCTTAAGCAGGCCCTAGTGCAAAGTCCATCCCCAGCTGTGGACCAAGTGTGCAAACACACGAGCCTATGGGAGATGTTTTACATCAGACCAAAACAAGATGCCTACCCTGTTCCTGGTGTTCTGTTACTGTGACAAAGTTCCTGAGCAGATCACTTTGTAAGGAGGAAACGTCAATTTGGCTCAGGATCCATGATCAGCTAGTTTGTTGGTTTTGGGCCCAGCATGATGGGAGTGTGAGGCAAAGGAAGGCAAGAAAGCGGAAGAAGAGGGACGGGGTGACGCTCTTATGGGCATCTCCCAGTGACCTAGCTTCCTCCCTCTAGGCTCCACATCCTAAAAGCTCCATCAGTTCCAGGAAGTAACACATACCAGGCATCATGCTTTCAGCACATGGATATTTGAGGGACATTAATGATGCGAACTACAGCAGCCACATAAAGGAGCCAGGCATGTTGTTCTCTGCTTGTGGGAGCCCTTAGGGAGAGGAAGTGCACTCAACTTGAGTCTGTGGATGTGAGGTGCGTTAGCTGTGAGGAACTACAGCAGAAGAAATGGGGTCACAAAAGGAAAAGGCGTGTTTTTTAGACTGCAGAAGTCTGTGACTGTGCTGGGTATCATTGAAAATGACAAGGAAGGAGGTAGGCTTTCTCCAGAAGGACTTCATTTTTATTGTGGTTGTTATTTGTGCTCACATGCTATGTGCATGTGGGGGTGTGGTTCATGCATGTGGAGATCAGAGGGTAACTTTGTGGAGTCGGTTCTTTCTGTCCATCTATGACTTGTGTGGAGCAAGGAGGTGCTTGGGAACAGGTATTGACTGACTTTCTTTATTTTTCCCTATTTAGTTAATTTATTTAGA
This sequence comes from Acomys percivali, assembly GCA_907169655.1. Taxonomy (NCBI): domain Eukaryota; kingdom Metazoa; phylum Chordata; class Mammalia; order Rodentia; family Muridae; genus Acomys; species Acomys percivali. Next base: position 5,167,951 of record OU015742.1, on the reverse strand, counting down.
TTACAACTCAATTGTTTTCCCATCACTTGTATCCTCCCATTCCTCCCTCCCTCCTGCTTTCACCCTTTTCCCCTCCCCTAGGTCTAAGACCGAGGGGGACCTCCTCCCCCACTATATGGTCATAGGCTATCAAGCCTCATCTTGGTAGCCTGCTTATTCTTTCTTTGAGTGCCACCAGGCCTCCCCACCAAGAGGAGGTGGTCAAATATGGGGCACCAGAGTTCATGTCAGAGTCTTGACTGACTTTCTTAAGAAACAAATTTTTTTTCTGCTAGTGTGTCTGAGACTCTTTTAAGCAAGAATAGTGTGTCATCCATGTCTAGGGCTCTTAGCAAGCAGATTGTGCCTGGATCCCGTCCTACTTAATGAATTGAAGAATAATTAGAAGATTCATAAATTAGCTTTCTTTGAACTTAACTGTTAATTTAAAGTATATTAATATATGAAAGTAGTTGTTGAGTTTGACTTCAGAGTATGAAATAAGAATACTCAAAAATTAAAGCAGCTTTTGAAATCTGAATAATTTTACTTATTAGTGGCTTATAATTAATGTAAGAGGACTGTAAGCTGCAAACAAATGGTATGCTTTAAAAATGAACTTCTAACTCATAAAATGCTAATTAGCTTTCTCTCTCTGGATAATGGCTCTGGCATTCTTCCCCCAAATTTGCTTTCTGTGTTTAAGTCAAATGTTAGGGAGCTGTTTTGGACAAATATATAACTTTAAAATTAGGCTTTGGTTTTGAAAAAATGAAGTAATTATACCCGAAGGAGGGCATTGTTAAAAAGCAGATCATGGTTATTAATGAGTCATATTGGAGAATCAACAATTTATGTTTCATAGCTTCATAGCCACACACCGGGCCTGCACAGTCACCATGAAAGGGAGACGTTAGGTCATCCCCGTCAATGACTAGGTCAAGGTCACGTGGCATAGCTATTCGGTAAGAGAGAGAGGCTCTAATGGAAGATATCCTTCAGGCCACATTGGCTCAGATTTCTTCAGCTTGTATTTTCTCAGTTTAAAGATGGTCTGTTTAAACACTAGCATCTTGTCATTGCTCAGGCCAGCAAGTGATACTTGGTCCTCCAGGAGTCAGCTGCTCCACAGAATTTCCATGTTCTTGTCATTTGGTCACATGAATAGGTGAGTTCCCTGCAAGGTGTAAGATGTGGCCTTTCTCTGCAAAGGCTGGGTGAGGCTGAGAGACTCCCTCAGCATCTGTCTGCAGAACCTTCCTCAGCACTCACCTCCAGGCCAGCGCTCTGAGAGTCACACTGGCCAGCCCGCAGCACCCGTGCATCGCACTGTTGACGATACTGTCTGTGTTTGACAGGTTGGAAAAAATGGTTAAGTGAAAGGTTAAATAAATTAAAGCCTTCAGCTTTATACATGTACAAGCAAAGGTTTTCCTGGTGTTAAAAGAACCTCCCCTTTTGAACATTTATCAGCATTAATGGTATTCTTTTGGAGAGGTTACATTATTATTTTAAAGAGTAACCATGACTTAGGAAACGAGTGTTCCTGTAGTCCCAACACTGGGGAGGCAGAGGCAGGTGGATCACTGTGAGTTTGAGGCCAGCCTGGTCTACAAAGACAGTTCAGGACAGCCAGGGCTACACAGAGAAACCTTGTCTTGAAAACTGAAAAATAAATAAAAAAAAAAAGAAAGAAAAATGAAAATGAGTGTTTATGGCTCACACTTCTGCCTTTCATTTTAACGTGCAACTTAAAGTAGCAACTTACTTTGAAGGATGCTTTTGGTTATTAAATGTTTACAATGTTATGGTAATCCTCTTTCAGCTTAATTTCAGTAATGACAAAACAATAATCCAGAATCTTAGGGTCAATAATAGTCAAGGGAATAAGCACCTAAAGCGAATGTTTCTAATTTGGTGTCCCTGATTTTCAAACAAGGTCATGAACTCTGGTAAATTAATCTAGATACAAATAGCTTCAATTACCACAGAATTTATGTGAGCGATGAGAGTGGACTAATAAGCTCATCCATTAGCAGCCTACTCCAACCACTGATGCCTTAGCCCAATTGCTTTCTTTGCCTGAATTAGTTTTCTTGCTTCTTGTAGTGAGTGCAATAATTTCTGTTTATCACAAGGGTTAGTCTGTTTTAATTATAGCAATTTTTCTGAGATACTTATCTTTCTAACTTTGTACTATAAAACCCCGAAACCCACGTAAGTAGAGGTAATGTAACAGATTGTCATCCTTAATTCAGTGATCATCAGCTGTCCAAAAATGCAAATTTTAGTGTTCCTGTGTGTGGCCAGGCTGTAAGCACTATTGACTGAAGCCCAATTAGAAGCAGCGATCAGAATCCAGGGTAGGGGACTTGGAGGGGCCTCAAGGAAGCATGGTATTGGGTGGCAGGTAGTTTGTCCCAATAGATATCCTTGTCTGTCAATACTGCCTGTTCGTATTGTGTAGGCTAGCAGAGGAGACACCTACAAGATGAATGCATATGCCTTTATTATGTTAGCTGTTACAGCAGACAAGCCCTGAGATTTCACTAGCGCAACACGATGAAAATCATCTCACCAGTGCACACCCTGCCTTTTTAAAGTTAAAAAAAACTTTATTCTTTTGAGAATTTCATACATGCATATTGTATTTATATAATTTCTACCTCTTCCTCTGCCCTTCCAACTTCTATGTCCCCCTCTCCTTCCTTTCCAATTTATGATTTTTCTTTATTATTCATACACACATGAAAACATACACATACATGCAATACTACTTATTTATTTTGCTTCTATGTACGTGTGTTTGGGGCTCACCATTGAGATTGGTTACCTGTAATGGGGCTTATCCCTGGAGAATATTGATTCTCTATTGTTTTCTAAAATTACATATATTATTGGTAGGCCCGACTAGCGATCAATTAAGATATAGACACCTGTTATATTTTAAAATAGTTTCCCCGCCAGGGCACCTGCAGGCTGGAAGCACTGGCCAGCTTTTGCTGTCTCCTCTGCTCACGCTCCCCTGTGACCCCTGTAGTGCATGAGAAGGGGCCCTTGGCTGTTGGAGGGGGGTTCTGTATCTGCTTCTGCTCCAGCTGTCAAGGTTCTGGGATCTGTAGCCCCATCCCTCACATCTGACACAACACACACCCAAACAACAGAGAATGGGAGGTTTGAAGTCAAGCCGAAACCCCCACTCTCAGCTCCTTCCTTAATTGTGGCTGTGTTAGACAGGCCTTCCTAAGTACATTCTGGAAAACTGACACCAGAGTCCTTCAAGGAATAGTTTAGTGTCATTTAAATTTATGCCAATATTTTTTGTCATTATTGTTTTAAGGTGAATTTTGTTTTTAAAACATTTAAATTTCAAGATAACTAGTTATAACCTGGGTGTGATGGCACATGCCTATAGTCCTTGCACAGGAGGCAGAGGCAGGTGGATCTATGTGAGTTCAAGGCCAGCCTGCTCTACAAAGTGAGTTCAAGGACAGCCAGGGCTACACGCCCTGTCTCAAAAACCAAAAACCAAAAACCAACCAGCCAAACCAACTTAAAAAAAAAAAAATCCAAACCACTACCACCACCACCACCACCACAAGAAAACCCCAAACAAACAAACAAACAAAAATAAAAAATAACTGGTTGTGCAAAAAAGTTATAGAAATAGCACACAGACTATTCACACACTACAGTTTCTGCTTCTTGATCCAAAATAGGAAGTTAGCCTGGATCTAAGAGCTGTGGGTCTCAGGGAGTTTGTCGAAGGTCAAAGGTAACCCTTTCATAGCTGAGGTCATGGTTGTGTTCTGCATTCCTCCTGAGTAAATGCCCAGGACACACTGAGAACCCCTCAGAGCCCCCTCTGGGACCTGTGCTCCTCAGTAACTGCAGCCTAGTACTGGGCCTCTTACCAGGAGCCTGCAGCCAACATGACTGTCGGCAGAAACCGAACCAAAGACAATGAAGGCAAAGCGGGGACAAGAACAGCTTTTTGTACTTATTAGGAAATAGACAAAGAATCCCTAATAGTTTTAAAGATCTTTAAGAGAAATACTGCCTAAAATTGTACTTTGACCTTTATTTTTCCATAATCTTCTCCAATTGTGTGTAGCCATAGACAACACCTCTAACCCGTAGTGAGTTACACAGAAAGTGGCTTGTCACAAAAAGAGAGCAGAATACCCAGACGAGTCAAAGTTGTCAAGTTAACAAGCATTAGTGTCTAGTGAGCTCCTGGAGCGCTAGAAAGATCTACATATGCTTGCATTGTCACTGTGTAACACTCAAAACAACGAATGCGTCCTGTCTCATACAGCTCCTGTGGGAGGAATTGAGGAGAGCTTTGCTTGGGCCTGCTAGGACTTGGGGGATCTCGTGAGGATGCAGTGAAGCTCTCTGCCCTTTGCTGGGCTACCATTCCCTGATGACTGATGGGGCTGGAGGCTTCCTCTCCCAGGCGCCTCATTCATGCACTGTGCAGTTTGTGGCCGGCCAGTGGCAGAAAGCGTCAGTTCTTGCCTCATGGGTCTGCACACAGAGAGGCTTCACACGGCCCAGGAGACAAGGTGGAGGCCACGGTGCCTTCCGGCCACCTTACAAACACGTGGTCATTCAGTGTTGGATAGGACTACACAGGCCTGGATGTCAGACATCAATGGCCCTTGGGGTCCATTTGGAAGCAGGCTATAGCATTTGATAGAAAGACATAACAAAGCCCTGGACACTGAATCATGGTTTTATTCCTGGGCCATGTCCCAGCAATAAATAATGTGAAAATGTAAGATTCTTCCATAGCAGAGTTTGAGTCAGGGGCTGAGGTACCTGTATCAACTTCTGCTTTCTGCAGGTGAACAGAACGGGTCAGCATTTCCTGAGGCTTGCTCTCTGTAGCCAGGATGGTGATGCTGGCTCTGCAGCCCTCACAGACTGATAGGAAGTAAAATTTTACCTTTTATAAGGTTTGCTATGGTTAATTTTAAACTACTTTTAAAAGAATGGCTTAAAAAAGGCTTTAATACAGATATGATGCCTCTTCACATAATCACATAAGCACAGGGCACATAAAAATAAATTTAAGTATATAAAAAATTAAGCTCAGCTTTATCATAAAGAAACTTAGAAGAAAACTACTATTAGAAAATATTTTAAAAATTGGAATTAAAAAAAATTGAGACAGGGTCTTGTTGTGAAGTAGTTTCCTCTAAGTGGAAACCTTCTGTTTTGGAGTTTTCCTTAAGACTCAGGAAGTAAACAACTCACAAGTTTCAGGAATGCTCAGAGGCTTTGCACAGGCTCTTCCTCCTCTCTCGTTATATAAGAGGTATAGACTTCTGAGAAGAACTGCTCTGACCAAGGTATGGGGGACCTTGGAGCTTCAGGGTCCCTTTTTTATGAGTCATCACCTGTGCTGGTTGAGCATTTGGTGATGTAGCTGCCTTTGAGTTGTCCAGGCTTCTGTAGTAACCCCTGACCCGGTAGGTAACCTCATTAAATAAATAAAAGATAGAATAGCCTGTAAAGTTTTCCATGGTCTCTCAAAGTTAAAGCTGTTTGTTTGTTTATTTGTTTTTGAGACAGGGCCTCACTATGTAGCCCTGGCTATCCTAGAACTCACTATGTAGGTGAGGCTAGCCTTGAACTCACAGAGATCCACCTGCCACTACCTCCTGAGTGCTGGAATTAAAGGCATGTGCCACTATGCTTGGCTCAAAATAAAAGCTTTAAGGGGGAAAAAGATTTAAAAAGATGTTCAATATTATTGAAGAATCAGAAATGCATATTATAGGAGCCCATTGTTTTGTTTGTTTCTATTAGTAAAAACTGAAAATAATAGTCAGAGGATGTTTGGTCTGGAGGGATGGCACAGTGGTTAGGGTACTTGCTGCTCTTCCAGAGGACCCAAGTTCAGTTCTAAACACTCATGTCAGGCAGCTCACAACTGTGTATAATTCTAGGTCCAGGGCATCCTCGGGCACTGTACTCATGTGCACTTACATACACATACAGACACACACACACACACACACACACACACACACACACATGTGATTAAAAAATAAACTAAAAAAAGACTATTGACAGACATGGAAGGCTCTTTGGGACATCCATGGTGAGGAGGAGCTGATGAAACAGTTTTTGGAAGGCAGGTATTAACACTGACCAAGATGAAGAGCATATGAGTCAATCTATTTTATGTTTGCAGATCTCTCTAGAAGTAGGCCCAGAATTCCTGAAGTAACCAGCAGAGGAGACATCAGATGCTGCCTCACACTTAGTGAAGGGTCCTATGCACAGTTATCAAGGAGAAGGCTTGCCTAAGTACACTGACATTTCAAAACAGGGACGGTTGAGAGGTATCAGGTGCTCCCCGCTTCTTCAGTGCAGAAAGGCCATTGGTGAGTTTGGGCGTTTTGGTCACGTGGTGAACATAGCTGCCTCAGATAACTCAGTTCTGATGGGGAGGTGAGGCCACAGGTAAGCTCTTTCTTCTCTGGCTCTTGCTGGACAGTTCCTTTTCTCTTATTGCTGTCTTTGAAGGAGGGTCCAAGACTGGGGACGGGGCGTGACTAAGGTGGGAGCCATGTGCATCTGGCTGTGTAGTGTCCCTTTGGTTTTCTGGTGGGACAGAAGGGTGCCATTAGTCCCTGATGAACATGTAGGGAGTCTTGTGTTCACCTTCCAATTTGGGAAGAAAGTTCATAAAAAGTATCCATTCAACAAGAAATTATAAATAGCTCCTTTAATTTAATAAATAAACGTAATTTTCGTCATAAAACATATAGCTTCTGTATTCCAAGCTCATTTTGTGTGTTCTTTTCACTTTTTCCCAGTTAAAAATCTTTACTGTGAATTATTTATGATATAAAACAAGCAATATAATGGCATTTCTGTGTGACCACCTCTCAGTGTGAACAAGGTTTTTGCTCATTTGTACGTTCTTCTAGAATGTTCTAATGACAAAGGGACTGGCTGTGCTGATGTCTCTCATGCTATTGCTCTCTGAGCACTACTATGTGTGTAGTTCAGTTTCATGCTGTTTCTCACGGTATCCTCTGTATATTTTATGTGTATGGTGTGTTGTCTGCATGTATGTATGTGTTCCACATGTCTGCAGTGCCTGAGGAGGTCATAAAAAGGCCCTGGGTCTCCTGGAATGGAGTTACAGGTGATTGTGAGCCTCTATGGAGGCACTGGGAATCGAACCAGGATCCTCTGTAAGAGCAGCCAGTGCTCTTATCTGCCGAGCCATCTCTAGCGCCCCTCTAGCCTATTTTAAACCGTGTGTGTGTGTGTATGTGTGTGTGTGTGTGTGTGTGTGTGTGTGTGTGTGTGTGTGTGTGT
>OU015742.1:5132747-5160618 GCA_907169655.1 Acomys percivali | reverse complement strand
GTGTGTGTGTGTGTGTGTGTGTGTGTGTGTGTGTGTGTGTGTGTGTGATAGCGCTCTCCCATTCCCATGAGAGAGACCTTCTGACATTCCTAACAGGTGCTTGAAAACAGGTATAGTACCAAGCTTTAGCTGGGCTGAGTGCTTCATGCCTGTAATTCTAGCACTTGGGATGTAGAAGGTAGAGACAAAAAGCCGGGGGATTTAATTTCAAGCTAGCCTGAGCTACATAGCAAAAACCTGCCCGCCTAAAACAAGAAACCCTATGAGATCAAGTTCTACGTAGTGTGTGCTTTTCTTGTCTTTCTTTCTTTCTTTCTTTCTTTCTTTCTTTTTTTCTTTCTTTTTTCTTCCTTCCTTCCTTCCTTCCTTCCTTCCTTTTCTTCTTTTTTTTTTTTTTTTTAAGACAGAGTTTCTCTGTGTAGCTTTTGCTGTCCTGAACTCCCTTTGTAGACTAGGCTGGCCTTGAACTCACAGTGATCTGTCTGCCTCTGCCTCCTGAGTGCTGGGATTAAAGGCGTGTGCTAGCACCTCTTGGCCCAGTGTATACTTTTCTTATATTCAGTGCAATGCAATGTATGTTGGCAAAAGGATAATTCACACTCTGGGAAGCCTGGGATTTATTTCATCATAAAGCATTAGAATATCACACAATTAAAAAAATATGAACTGTTTATTTCTGGAATTTTCCATTTGCTGTTTTTGGACTGTAGCTGACCATGAGTAACCAAATCAAGGGAAGCAGAGCCATGGATAAGGAACTACTGTGTGTGTAAACATAGATATTCATATACACTGGGGAGAGGGAGGGAACGTGTGTGTGTGTGTGTGTGTGTGTGTGTGTGTGTGTGTGTGTGTGTGTCCAGTCCAAAGTGAGAACTTATGGTGCAACTAAAATGTTTTCTTTATTGCTAGGCAAACAAATACCTCTAAACTTAGTGACTGCAGAATGCGAAGAGCAGACTGGTGGGCATTTGTGGATCTGGGTCTGTGTGGCTGCTATCAAGGTGTCAGTCAAGGCCACAGCCATTGGAAATTCCAACCTGGGCTGGCAGGTCCTCTTACAGGATGGCCATTCACTTGACTGGCATGTGGACACTGGCTGTTGGCAGGAGGCCTCCCCAGGAGCTTGAGTACCCCACGATAAACTTCCAGGGCTTCCCCATGGCAAGAGCAAGGAGGAAGCTGTGCTGACTCTTGTGACACAGCCTCAGAAGTGACTAGGCTGTCATTTCTGTAGTGTCCTGTAACTGTCCGGGCCATTGCTGTGGATGGTGGGCAGGCAGAGGGACAACGTGAAAACACAGATGCTAGGAGGGAAAGGTCTTTCAGAAGCCACTCTGTAGAATGGTGCTGAGTCTGCAGCAGATCTGGACGACAGCAGCTGATTTGCTGATGACCTTGAGGCAGGCAGCACAGAACCTTCTGTTGATCTGTATAGTCTTGGGGAGCCCTGGAAGGATTTTTAATAGGAAAATGGCATGCTCACTGTGCATTTTCAACTGTATTCAAAGAAGTGGGAGGCAGGTGTGTGACCACAAGGTTGTGGGTATGTTCTCCTCAGAGGCTTGCAGCCCTACCCAGCCTGAGCATCTGGAGTGAGTTAGAGCCTCCTAGTGCCTCAAGTACCCTCTGCCCATCTCCCTGAAGGGAAACCCAGGCCAGAGTTTTGCAGTCACTAGAGTGGGCTTTGAAGGGAAAAAGCTGTCACCGTACTGGAAGTGCATATCATTCCTTATATGTTGCATATTTTCTAAAAATTCAACGTGAATTAAGTGAAATGCCATAGAAGACATTTTGTTTATAAGTAAATGACTGAGTATCACTGGAACCATGAACACCCCTTTTTACCAATAAAGTGGGGGTGTCCCTCAGTCTAGACACTGTTGAGAGTGCTGGGGCAGGGACGGTTGGCAGTAGCGCTCACTGTATCTCTAAGTGTCTGACCCTTCACTGGAGGACCTGAGTACTAGTCAGCTTGGCATTGCTGTGAAAAGTCCTTGGGATGCCCAGCTTATCAGGGGAAAGTTTCTTTTGGTTCATGGTTTCAGGGCTTTCAGCTCGTGGTAAGTTGGCTCTGGTACCTCATGATGGAGCGTGTGCTGGAGAAGCTTAGCACTTCATAGCAGTCAGGAAGTGAGAGACAGGGAGGGGCCAGGCTCCCAATATTCTTTCAGGGACTCAACTTCATTATCCTAGGCCCCACCTCCTGAAGGTTCCACCACCTCCTATTTGTACCTTGGGCTGGGGACCAAGCCTTCAAATGGTCCTCTGGGGGACATCCAAGATCCAAATGATAATACCCTGACATCTCCAGCAGCTGTCCTCTGGTTGTGGAGTCAGAGTGGCACTCCCAGCAGGCTCTCATGCATCCAATTCTGCCTGTCAGGCTAGTGTTTCGTGGGATGTGTGATATGGCTGTACACACAAGGGCCGGGGCAGACGCCCTGACAGTACCCAAAGCAGGAACTTTAGGTGCCGGGAAGGAACCTGCTGTTGCCTTTACCGTCATGCTCACGCTAGATCCTTAGGCCCCAGGAACAAACTGAGTTCCAGTAAGAGCCTGGCCTACCTACCTCACTTACATTTCCATCAAATGCTGGGTTGAGCTAAAAACTCCACAAGTAGCTGGGATGATAGTGTGACATTTGGGATTGGCATTTGGGATAGCCACTCCTGTCATGTTTGATGAAGCACTCATACTTTATGGCCTTGTTTGCAAGGATTACTTTGAGTCTGAGATGTTACAAAATGAGGCATGTCAGCTTTCATAACCTATACTGTAAGTGAGATATCTTTGTACAAGAATTCCTGTGGCTGGGCGTGGTGGCGCACACCTTTAATCCCAGCACTCAGGAGGTAGAGGCAGGTGGATCGCTGTGAGTTTGAGGCCAGCCTGGTGAGTCCAGGACAGCCAAGATTACACAGAGAAACCCTGTCTCAAAAAACCAAAAACCGACTAGCTCTGAGACTGGCTGAAATGTGAATATCTAGGCATAGACAATGCTTCTTGTTGGCTACAGAACTCCTGTGAGTTACTATTAGATGCCATTCTTCATACGCCATGAAGGAAGATTTACAGAGGTCTTCTTTTCCTGCTCATACAAAGAGCAGAAATCCAGCCTTAATTGTTCTATGCATTACGCACACCTTACACACTTATAATGTTAGGACTGTATAATGCTTGTGAGAAATTATATCCTTTCAGAACAAGTGAACCAGACACTGACATTGGATCAGACCTGACAGGATGCATTCCTCGCAGCATACTGGACGCTGACATCCTGTTTGGAGAAAGGAGTTGAAAAGAAAGAAGGAGGAATATAGAAATATATAGGGAAGATAGAACAAAAAGTAGATTAGTGAATCTGCTCCTCAACTTAATGCTTCAATTGTCATGCACAAGATATTTTTAATTCACTAGTATAGAATTTTGTATATAGATGCAAAATAAGCTTAATTCTAGTTACAGTGGTATATGACTAAAATGTAAGGTTATTCTTCACACACACACACACTATATGTATATACTCTAATATGAGTTATTGTACCCATATAACTCAATTATAATACAAGGTTTACTTCCAATGCTTTGAAAGTGCCACAAGAAGCTGTTTAGGAGAAGTAAGTTACACAAATTAAATGTTAGTAGATTAAATTATTGTCATGTCAATTGCTAGTCTACTTTTATCACAAGAATATACAACTTAGGTGCAGCAGATTGATATGACTCTATAGAAAGATAAGGAAGGATGGACAAGGTCTTCAAAACCCCCAGAGACATGCAGAATATGGCATTTAAAATGTTTTTTGTTACTTTAAAGATTCATTGACAATGAGACAGGTTAACTCCTGGCAACAACCAGCCTACTTCAAAGAGGATGATGAGCATCAAAGAACCTCCTTGTGGAGTTGGCTTCAAATGTGGCAAAGAAGCCACTAGGCAAATGTCCTCATTTCTACCACAGACAGAATTCTGCCTAAAAAAGGGCAAGCTTGGATGTGGGCAGAGTCGATGGCCAAACTCTGCCAAGACAGGGTAAGCAAGTCCTCAATAGTTCCTACCTCACAAATATGTCTGTCAGATATATTGGGCCAGAAGGCTGAAGAAGATGCTCCAACGTTATAGAGATTTTTGGGTGACTATTCAGGTAGAAAACTGTCTTTGTCATCTTTTCATTTGGAAAGCTACCAACCTGCACTCCTGGCATACTCAGATAATCAAGTTTCCTCCTCATGTCTCTGAGGGAGCTGAAGACCAGATAGCCTAGTTCTACAGTGAAGCTTAGTTGTTGAGGGGTTAAGATATTTTTAGGTCTCGATAGGTGTTCTAAGTATATAATAACAAGATGTGATGGAGATTGATTTACATTCAGAATTTTAGTTGCACCAAGATAGGAAAGATGTTTTCTTCAAGGCTGTCAAATACAAATAGCCAAAACACTAAGAATGTAACATTTATATAATTCCTGATTGTGTCATGGTTCTTCTTGCTATAGTTAATCTATTGTATATATGTGTAATAATATAAATGTATATATAAAAAAATAATAAAAAGCATATAGGATTTAAAAAACGCTCTCTTTTTAACAGATTGTAAGCCTTGAAGCAGGTAATGATTGTTAAAAAATGCTTGTTTAGAGTTGTCGCTCAAAAAAAAAAAAAAATTCCTGTGGCCTGCTGGTGTAGATTTAGCATCTCTTGCATGCGGCTTGCAAAGTGCATCTTTAAAAACAACATTTATTTTGAAATAATAATTTTAGACATGGAAATATTGCAAAAACAGTAATAAGAATTTTCCATCTTTCCTGAGCAAAGCTGAATTATCAAAAGTAACAGATTATTTAGTTTTTGTTTGATAGTTAAGAAGGAATTGTACTCACTAGTCTGCTCTGGGACCCACTTGGGCCACCGTAGGGCATTTCACTGTCTGTGGCCGTGCCTCAGTCTAGTCACTGGGAGTACTGCCTGGATGCTCTGGGCAGCATCTGAGTTTCTTTCTTTCTTTCTTTCTTTCTTTCTTTCTTTCTTTCTTTCTTTCTTTCTTTCCCTTTCTTTCTCTCTCTTTCTCTTTCTTTCTTTCTTTCTTTCTTTCTTTCTTTCTTTCTTTCTTTCTTTCTTTCTTTCTTTCTTTCTTTCTCTCTTTCTTGACCGGGTTCTAGGCTTTGGTGAGGAACGATAAGATGACGTGCCCTCCATTTCCTCTGCATGTTAGTCACCTGGAACACGCAGTACTGCCCAGTCCCTTCACTGTGAAGTCACCATCTTCCCTTTCCCTCTTCTGATCATTGAGAGCAATATACTAGTCACAGCCTACTCGGGGAGATCAGGAGGACACGCCTACCTCCGTGGGGAGAAGTACCCACACATATTATTAATCTTCTTGGGGGGAGAGGTCCTAGGGACAACACCAGAGCCCTCACAAGCTAAATAAGTGCTTTCACCGAATCATAGCTCTTAGCTCAGCAACAAGTGAGCTGAAGTATATATTCCTTGTGATATTAGAATTTTAGACTTAGCTGTGCATCCTGTGTCCTGTTAACTGGCCACGCCCAATGTTTGAAATATGAGGTGTTTGGGGGAAGCCTCTTCTCTCCCCTCCACCCCTGAGTCCATCGTCCATCCCCCTGGTATCGAGTCTGATATGCTTTCGGGATGGTGCTTTGTCTACTTAATTTTCTTTTAAAGACATGGAAAATCATTTTGTTTGCTTTGAAAAAGGGATTAGTTTGTGTGTGTTTTAATAAACAAAAATTTCTCATTACATCAGCCAAAAATCACATTAGTTTCCAGCTCCCATAAATGAAATGCAGAGTCGAAGGAGACAGGAGATTTGTGCCGAATTCCCAGGCAGGGATCACAGGCAGGGCAAGGAGGAGACGCCGATGTCTCCTTAAGCAGAACCGCAGGTTACAGCAGCGCCTGGCAAACGGATTCCCTCAGACTTGGCAGTGCAAGGCACTCGGGATTGCTAAAGCTCCCTCAGGTCTAGCAGGTGTGAGGGGGTTCTAAGTGGGTGAGGGGAGTGGGTGAGGGGAGCGGGTGAGGGGAGTGGGTGAAATGCTGAAGGGATCCGCGTGGTTTGCTTTTAAGTGGAAAGCAGACCTCTGGCTTCCTGGAACTGCACCTAGCCCGTCAAATCATGCTGCTTTTCATTAAAGCAGCACTTCTGCAGTCACGATTACCTTGGGTGTGCTGTCCTCAGCAGCTGGTACCCATCAAATCAGAGCCTGCTTTTCATCACCAGCAGGTGCTCCAGGAAGCAGAAGTGACTGCAGAGCTCTTGAAGGAGAGGCTGCACTGTCACAGGGTTCTTGGTGAACGGCTTGAGGGCCTGCTGATCGGGCCAGGCCGAGATGGATGATGCCTTCTCATCAGTTCATGAGAGAGAAGGGCGGCATGGCTAGGACGCATGGCAGTTGAAGCTGGAACACTACCTGCACACAGTAGGCATGTTGTTAGTTTGCTGCTCCAGTGTGGGCATTCATTTTTTTCCACCTGTCATGTGACATGTTCAGGCAGTCCTAAGAGATTGTGGTCTGGATCTGGCCACCTCACCTGCACTGACTTCTGTGTTAAGGTCATCAGTCACCTGTCATTTCTAATTTAAGCTCTGGGGTCTGCGGCGGCTTGGGACCTGACTCTGTTGGTTCTCCACAGGCATCCTCAGTATGTGCCCCAATGCCTGGCTGTTTTCACTCCTAGAACCCACCCTTTCTGCCCAGGCTTCTTCCTCTGCTTTGCTCTCTTTCTACTGCCACATATTCAGTACCCAGCATAGCACGTGATATGCAGCTCTTTGTCAGATACATGGGGACTTAGCAGACATCTCTCCCTCAGGTTAGAATGCGTGCCTCTCCCGAGTGAGAAATGCTTACAGGCCCGAGATGGCCAGGGCAGTGCTTTCTTACAGCTGCACCGACCGCAAATGGTTCATCAGTGCAGTCTGGGGCTGCCAATTCTTGTCCACAAGAAAACAAGGAGCGGCCATGTAACGCAGCTTCCTGTAGGTGTTGTAAATGTGTGTGTTTGGGTCTCGTAATGCTCTTGAACAGAATAGCATATGTCTGTCCATGTTTTTAGACTGTTTAGATGCCAGATGTCTGTAGTACCAGTTTTTATTGTCTGTTTTTGAATTATGTTTTGAAGCGTAACACATTTTGGGATACTGCTATAGAAATGAGTGCTGAGCGCTACCTGATTGTAGGCTATAGCTTGGCAAGCATTTTGAATTCTCTTGAATTTCTGTCTGTGGGATACTAGTATGTCAAATATGCAAATTGTAAACTGAGGCCACCTCTTGATGATCCTAGAAGAGAGCAGGCAGTTGTGTTTTCTGGGAGAACTTTGAGTGTAAATGTGACCCCGAAAAATGGCAGCTGGGTTCTGTCATTGATTTTTTTTGAGGTGAGGCATTGTGTATAGCCCCCTGTTGTCATTATGTCAGCAGACCACACCTGTGGGGAAACTTTATTTTGAATGTCAACAGAGGGCTTGTGGCTGGCACCACTGTTGTGGTTGGGATAGAAGCTGAGACCTCCAGGAATTATGGTGAGGTGTGTCCCTCTGGGTGGACACCTTTCCCTTTCATTTGCAGAGGACACTCAGGCCACACTCTGAGCTGAGCTACTTACTCTTTCATGAGGAGAGTTGGACAGCTTCACCTGCCCTTTCCAGAAGGTTCTGCATTTCCACCTTTATACCTGCACAGGGAGTCATCAGGAAGTTTTATTTTCAGCTTTAATGCCATCAAATTGAACATTTTTTGCAGCTGTGGCCTCTTTGTTTTCAGGTATCTGTTTCCCTTTATTCTGGCTAACAAGCTCTCTGAGGTGCTGCCTCCCCCTGGTGTGTCTGTGGGAAGCCTAGCTTCCAGTCAAGGAAGTAGACTCCAGCGAACACTTATTTCCAAACTGTATCGGCAGGGGACCCTCAGTAGACATCTAATTGTATCTGGACACCAGTGAACAGCATGAGTCATTCTTTGAGGTGGAGATTGGGGGTAGTAATGTGCCAGGGGCTCAGAGCCATGCCTTTGGGAATATGTGCTAGAAAAAGGCTTCTCTGGAGGGACCCCTGAGGAACCCTTGGTCACAGTGTGACCCAATGGCCTCATCTGTGCAGTCAGACATTCATAGGCATGCTGGCCAAGGGGCTGTCTTCAGTGTTGCCTCATGCTGTTCCTCAGATTCCATGCCCTCCCCCCGCCCCCAGGACAGTGACTCCCTCTGAGTCCTCCCTCTGGGCCTGCGTTAAATTACAGACCAGCTGCCTCTGCTGAGAAGTAAGGCACTCCTGCTGTTCCTCGCTGGGTTCCCCTTTCTGTGTCCTTCACAGAGTTGCCATTGGCCCAGGCTTCTGAGACCTATCCCACTTCCTTGGCTTCCTTCACCTTCTTCCAAGGCCTGTTTGTCCACATCTTGGTAGTAGTAAATATAGATTTAGAAGTAAAGGCTGGTTACGCCCTTGCTCCACATTAGTGCTCTGCTCACCTCTCACCAAGCCTCTAAATGATACATGACCCACACTCTCCATTTTTGATGTCACCATTCAAGATGAGCGATATCGCTTCAACACAGAGGTATTCTAATTGCTCCCATGGCTCTGCATGCAAGGGCTCCTGCACTGCCCTGGCATCCCACAGGCTCCTTGGCGCGCTCCGAGTACTTTGATCACAGTAGTCTCCTCTGCAAGTCCTTGCAGGATCAGTTCCCTGTGGGGTAAATATCAAACTTAAGCCCATCAGGGCCCTGTCTGCAGTGCATGCTCCACCACTTCCCTGTGGGCGTCATCAGCATATACACGCTTGTCCTTGTCATGAGCCTGCACCGTCAGCGTCACCTGCCTGCCTGCACATTTGTGCACCTCCCTCCGGCCCTCCCTTTGCAGGCAGGAATACGTCTCAGCCTTGGATGCGAATGGCAGCTGTGGCCACATGTAGAGACGCTGATCTGTGCAGCTGTTTGCTGACACTCTCCTGTCTTGAAATGTAGTCATTTCTATTTGAGTTCTCAGGGGCACATCTCCTATTATGAAATTACATGATGGACTCCTTAAGACCAGAGCCAGCCAGAAGGTAAACATCCCAAGGCCCAGAGCAGGCTCTGACAAATATTTGCATTCCATCACAGTTGTAAAGAAAGTCATTATGAGAGAGAGAGAGGAGACTGTGGCATGGCTAATTCTCTCGCTCTGCTTTGGTCTTGTGCTTCATGGCTCCATGAAAGCCTCACTCAGAACTAAGCAAGCAGGACAGTGTCTGTCTGTCCAGACACTGAGTCACCATCTCCACCAGTGCATGGTGTCTGCAGTGCTGCTCCGTTCACGATAGCTTCACATCATTTCTATTAGAGTTGGTCACGTGGATTGACTCTGTAGGTTCTTGGGTGTGCTGGCTATGGAGGTGTGGGCCACAACCTTGTCGGGGTGGGAAGTAAAGAGGTGCTTTGCTACTCAGCCAGCGCCCCAGGAGACAGTTTGTCCTGTGTAAATGGACGTGAACCCTGCTGTGCACAGGGGCTTGCACTGCTCAGTAAAGGGCCAGAGGGTAGGGTGGGGGTGGGGACCGCGGAGACCAACTGCTTCATATGACAGTTTTATTCTCGGGCTCTCTTCTCTCATCTGAGATCTTGGCTCATTACTGTTTAAAACGTGTTCTCCCACTTCAGCAGCTTGTTTAATTGAAAGCATTTCAATGAGAGAATGTTTAAAACATAGCCATGGTAAATGATCTGGGGTCACGCGGAGGTTTTAATTGATCCCTGTGATGAATGGTACACTCCCCAGCAAGGGCCTCCTTTTCGTTATTTCTCAAGGTCTTTATCCCAGCCGCAAGCACAGGGCAGCTTAATGTTTCTGGCCGGCTGTACTCTGAATTACGGCACTTTTTTTTTTTTTTTTAAAGCATTGACTTTGTAACCTAGAGCTGAAGCCAGAGTAAGCTGGCTAACTTATCCCTGCGCTTTTTATTGCATAAGGCATTAAAACAGCACCAGCTCTGTCATCTGTTTTGCTTCTCATAGGCACTGTCATCACTTTATTGGCTGTTGTTAGAACAGATGTTTTAAAGGGACTATTTTGGCCTGACTATATTTGCTTACTTTCTGATGACTGTGGAGTGTGTGTGTGTGTGTGTGTGTGTGTGTGTGTTGGTTTTTTGAGACAGGGTTTCTCTGTGTAGCCTTGTCTGTCGTAGACTTGCTTTGTAGACCAGGCTGGCCTCGGACTCAGAGATCCGCCTGCTGCTTCTGCTTCCCCTAGTGCTGGGATTACAGGAGTGTGCCACTGCACCTGGTGTGTGTGTGTGTGTGTGTGTGTGTGTGTGTGTGTGTGTGTGTGTTAATGGAGAGCTCAGTATTGTGGAAGCAGACTAGTCCTTAGGCTTTTACCAGACCTGGTCCTGGAAAGAACCAATGGTGTTGCCAGGGAAGAGGTTTGGGCACAGGATGGTGAACTTGAAAAGCTAGGCTTAGTTTACAGCCAATACAATGTTCAACAGCAGCTAAAATGTCAAGCTGCCTTGCAAGACGGCTCTTAAGAAGTTTATGCCAAAGCCAAGTTACAAGTGTTTAAAAGTAAGCAAAATCCAAGAGAAAACTGTAAATCTGTTTAGAGAGAGCATGTAAATCAATTAAGGTCCTATAATTTCACTACCCTTGTAAAACCATGAATTGATTTCAGACGTGGATGCTATTTCCCATGTCACACCCAGTGTCGAGCACGTTTAACTGGTTAGTTTTAGTCTGAGGTTAGGCATTCATAGTAAAGCTTATGGAGACTGGTTGAACATCATCTCGATTGCTGTGATAAGAGCATGGCCAAAAGCAACTGAAAGGAGGAAAGGTTTTAGCTCACAATTCCACTTTACAGCTCTTCACCAACACAGTTATTCAAGTAGCTAGTCAGGTGGCATCCATAGTCAGGAGCAGAGAGAAATGAATGCATCCATGCTGCCAGCTTGCTTGTTTCTGTGTTTAATTGGCTTTCTTCACTCATCCAATTCAGGGCCCTGAATAGGGAATGGTGCTGCCCACAGTTAGTTAGATCAGTTACCATCAAACAGTTTCCGACAGAGGTGCCCACAGGCCAACCTGTTCTAGACAGTTCCTCAATTGAGAGTCTTCTCTGGTTATTCTAGGTTAAGGCAAGTTGACAAAAACTAACTACCTCACATGCTAATTAAGAAACACAGGCTTGTTTCCATGCAAAAGTCAAAATGTATTTCCCAAATTGCTATTTGCTAACAATGCTTGCAAAATAATATTGTAACAGCCAGAAGATTTAGATTTCGAAGAAGTCACTAAGGATGAAAGGATTATTTTAAGGGGTCTTTCCCCTTATATTATTTGAATAATTCTCAGTCTCCTTTTGAAATTTGAATAGAGGTGGGATTCTTGGTTAAAACAAAGCAGCTACCCCTTACATTGACAAAAAAAAAAAAAAAAAAATCACCATTTAGAAGAAATCACTCTGTATCCTAAGAAGTACAGAAAATTGCTTTTTGGTTGATAATAGGAGCTGATTTGGGGCTGTACCAGTATGACTGTGTGACTGTGTAGCAAATTATTGCTATAATCAGTTATGAGCCAGGCAGATGCTGCTAAATTCATAGTGAGATGTGCTGCTGCTGTCCTGAGTCCTGGGCACGAGAGCAGTTTGGACCATAGCAAACACTCAGTAGCTGTCCATTGAATTAATGAATTGTGGAAAGAGTTAACTGGCCAGATACCATTTGTACACAGGGAGCCGCTTATTGATGAAGGGCCATCTGGTTTCCTTGGTCTCACTGTTATCTTTGAATGTTAATTGATAGCCTGGCTCTGCAGTCTGTTAAGGATCTTCAAGTCCTAACTTAAAGATCTAACGTCTGCTTGGCTGTTAGTGGGATTTGTTTCTCTTTGATGTCTTGAACCATTGGAGGCCCACTGACGACTGGTCTTACACTTTATCTCATTTGTACTTTCCTGACACCTTACAGTTAATAAGATACTTAACCTTTTCTGGTATGAAAATGCTACAAATCCAACCACATGGCAGAATGTTCCTCTGCATCATATTTCCTTTGTGTCTGTTACTCATTTTTACATTTCACTGATGGAGTGGGTGGAAGAGACTTAATTCTTACGAAGCTTCTGCTCTTCTGTAACAAGAAGGGAATAGTCTAGAGTGATGGAGAGTTCTCATGTCAAGTTTATGATTATTGACTTTGTAGTTATCTCAGTTGATTAGGAAAATGGAAGCGTGATTTTGGAATACTGTCACTCGTCATCGTCAGAGGAACTGTAAGTCGAAAGCCTGGTCTGTTCATATGTAACCCTTACAGAATGGGGGCATGGTATTTCTAGTCTGCGCTGGGAATAAGTGCAGTCTTTCCACCAGCAATACAGGGTTAGCTTGCTGACTAAACTGGCGTAGAGTGCTTTTCAGCATGGCATCCCACTAGGTCACTGTCAGTGTGAGTCTGGTTAGATTTTCCTATTAAAAATGTTTCTGCTGGGCGTGGTGGCGCACGCCTGTAATCCCAGCATTTGGGAGGCAGAGGCTGGTGGATCACTGTGAGTTCGAGGCCAGCCTGATCTACAAAGTGAATCCAGGCCAGCCAAGGCTAACACAGAGACACCCTGTCTCGAAAAACCAAAACCCCCCCCCCAAAAAACAAAACAAAACAAAAAAAATCAATGCAATGCTGGGCTGGGGCTATGGCTCAGTCAGTAGAGTGTTTTTGCTTGGCATGAACAGAACCCAAGCCCCAAGCACACTATAAGTCAGAATGAGGGATGCACATCTTTAATCCCAGGAGGTAGGGCAGAGTCAGAAGTTCACGGCCATTCTCACATTCATAGCAAGCTCCAGGCCACACTGGGCTACACAAGACCTTGTCTCAAAACAAACAATAACAAAGTTGTATGAAAATCGTGTAAAACTCTACGTTAAGATTTTTTTGTCCATTTAGACCTCACAGTTTAAAAGCTCTACTATGTGTATTCTTCTTTGACGGCAACCGTTTCAGAGTCACCTTTTCAAAAACATTGGTGATAAAGGAGAAAAGATACCCAATTTTTCTTCTTTAAATTACCTAATTAAATTTCTCAGGTTCATGGGTTTTTCTTGTGAGTGCATTTTTAAATTTATGTACTCCATGTAGATTTATTTCAGAGATACTTGGGTGACTTTCCCTCCGTTTTCTTACTTGATGTGAGGTTATAAATATACCAAGGAACCATTGCAACTCAAAGCGGTAATAGTTTTATTGACTTGGAAGCCCAGCTGTCTTGATTTCCAGTGGTGACTTGCAGTGTTTAAAGTAACTGACAACCCTGCAATCATTACCAAAAGTTTATGATTTGGAAAAAAAATAAAAGAGGAATGAGGAGAGTGGGGAATGGAAAAAATGTTGTTTGAATTATAAACTGCTTAAAGCAGCTCCATAGGGAGGGCCATTAACCGGGTCACTTACAACATGGCCCAAACATTGAGAGTTAAAAATAATTATCTCTGGAGAGGACCTTAGGAACAAATCTCAAAAGAAAAACCCAAAAGAGCTCAAAAACACACTGGAGGGTTATAGGCCAAATGCACAACTTTAAGAGTTTCTTTGTGGGAAGTTATTTATTGTGTGTAGTGGCTCCATTTTGGGGACACATAGGGTCTTGTGACCCCAATTAGTACCCATGTTTCTACTGACAAGGTTCTGAGCTGGGAGAGTTGGTGTCCTTGACCCCTCTGGCTCCTACAATCTTTTCTCCTCCACTGCACGGGGTTTCCTGAGCTCTGTTTAATGTTTGGTTACGGGTCTCTACATCTGCTCTCATCAGTTGTAGGTGAAGCCTCTCAGATGACAATTATGCTAGGCTCTCATCTATGAGTGTAGCAGAGTACCATTTGGAATCATTTCACTGACTTTTCCCCCCATCATATTTGGTTCTATCCTAGGTCTCTGGGCTATCCAGACTCTGGCTGCTGGCCCTCCAGGCAATGTCATGGGTGGGCTCCCTCTCGTGGTATGGGTCTCAAGTTGGAGAGCAGTTATTGGTTAAGACTGAGTGCCTCTGGGGCCCGACCACAATGAACAGTCTAGGGAGTCTCAAGTCTACTTGCATGGGTCCACGGGAGGCAGCCATGGGAGGCAGCCATGGGAGGCAGTTGTAGAGAGCAGGGGGCCAAGAATCAGGTTGGCTGGCAGTGGAGAGTCTGGTGGGGATGGCCCTACCTGGGTGGCTAGGAGCACAGCCTTCCACCTGACCCTCAGCCATAAGCCTGAGGTCAGCAGGTGGCCCACATGCTGAGCCTCCTACTTGCTGCAGTTCACTTCTTGTGGGACTGAGAGCTCTGCAGTTCCCACAGAGCGGTTGACTTCTATAGTCTTATCCCTCCAGCAGGGTGTTCAATGTATAGGAAGGTTTGAAAGTGTAGAGACTGGTCGCCTTGGACAGATGTCAGTGTTGTCTGTCTTCCCACTCATAGTGCACTAAGAGACACCACCTGATGAGGACATCTGCCTTCCAGCTCAGCATAGCTGTGCCAGTAATTCATTTCATAAGTGTCTGCTTACTTATTTTTTCTAGTCTTTGGTCTCCACTCTTGCATTTATGGCTCATGATGGTTTTACTTATCTCCAGATATTGCTCAGTTAGGACTCAGGGTTGTTCTGTACATTTCTCCATCTGGTTGACTGTACAGCACTGTTTTCTGTACTTTTCACCCGTATCTCATACTTTCCCTCTTATTCCTCCTTCTCTAGCCTTTGTACCTCTCCTCTCTTACTCCTTAGTGTAGCCTTCCATAGCTTTAACAACCACTAAAATCTGTGGACTCTAATGGCATCCCATGTACCTCCTCAGCAAGGATGTAGAAATACTGAAGCAAAGCCGACTGATGCTGGAAATGGAAAGCAGAATGTTGTATCAAAGGCGTTGTGAAGTCTCAGCAGTAGGAGAGGACAGAGTATCTGAGCTTAAAGAGGAGCTGGAGCAATCAAAAAAGGCCAAAGATAAGGTAATAAGATACCAGTGGGAATTCCAGGATATATGTGATACTGTGAAAGGACCAAATCTATGCATAGAACCATTCTATGCCTTTTCCCCCTAAAGGCATAGAAAAAACATTTCAAAGAAAAGTCATAACAGAAAATTTCCAAGACTTAGGAAAAGAGATGCTAATCCAGACATAGAGAACATATGGAACACCAAACAGAAAGGAATCCCCACTCCGTGTTATAGTTGAAACACTGAATATACAAAACAGTGAAGAAGGGTATACAATGGAAGGGTATTGACCACGGCAGAAAAGAAGCATCAAGTTGTGTACAAAGGCAGGCCCGTTCCTCCAAACAAAAGCAAAGCCCAGCAGACCATTGAACTGAAACTTTAAAGCCAGGAGGGCCGGGAGAGGTGTATTTCAAGTTCTGAAAGACCACAGCTGCCAGCCCAGACTACTATATACACAGTGCTGTTTGTCACAACTGAAGGAGAAATAAAAGCTTTCCATGATAAAAATAGGCTAAAAAGCATTTATGAACACTGAGCCAGCTCTGCAGAGGATATCTGAAGGAATATTTCAGACTGAAGAAAAAAAATCCATATACAAGTCACAGGGAGAAACGGAACACATATGGAACTCAAAGGGAGGAATACTGGGGGTGGAAGGTTTAGTTAGGGGTGAGGGTGAAGGGAGAGGGGAGAGGAAAAAGTGGGAAATGGGTCAACCCAAACTAGGGACATATGGAAATAAACTCAGATGCATTCAGAATCCAACATACACATGACCAGAGAAGAACTTCTCCACAACACATTAAAGCTAAGTTGCCCAAAATACAAAACAAATAACAGTATTAAAATCTGTAAGAGAAAAATATATCTCACGTACAAAGACAAAAACTTCATAATAACTTGAAAATTCTTAACAGAAACCATAAAAGGAGGAAAGTGTGGAATGATATATTGCAAGCCCACAAAGTAGTTGCTAACCAAGATAGTTATATAAGCAAAGTTATCTTTTAAAATTGGAAATACAAAGACATGTCAAGAGAACACAAACTAAAGTAATCATGCTCTCCAAGCCAGCATTACAAAAGATACTTAAAGGACCCTGAACACAGGGAGGGAGACAGTCTCAGTCACGAGAGCAAGGAGAGAGCAGTTACCTCAGAGGAAAAGATGAAAACGCTGAGATGGGCAACAGCTAATCATGTCCACTTTAGTAAACCAGCAAATGCCTATCATGAATAAAGGAGAAAGAATAGAACACACAATAATCGAACCAGCCAGGAACAGAAGCAACAAGATCCCAAGAGTCGCAGCACGCCACAGTAATAATGCTACATGAAAAACCTTAATTCTCAGGTGTTGCCTCGGGGCCTGTAGCCACCAGCTGTACCAGACATGGACTGTTATGCTGCGAACTTGGGGACTCTTCCTTTTCCCAGGGTATGAACTGTACAGCATGGACCAGGACCTGACAGAGGAGCTCAAGGATTGCCTGGTGGCTGCTGCACCCTATGAGGGGTCCATTGCTCTACCGAGGAACTGTTGGAGAAAAGAGAAAGCTGCCAGCGTGTGGCCAGTACTGGAGATCTATTCTGCTTCTGGCATGCCATTGGCCAGCTTAGTGTGGAAGAGTGGTCCTGTGGCAGCCCGTGGCTGTCAGCTGAGGAGGAGCTGCTCTGTGTGCAAGAAGATGGCGCAGTTCTAGCCTATGGACTTCATGGGGACGTCGGAGGCACTTCAGCAGGGGCAACGAGGTACTTCAGAACTGTGTCCTGGATGCTCGGATCTTTCACACTGAGTTTGTTTATGGGGAAGCCATCCTTACAGAACCTATCGCTTTATCCTGAGTGCCAATGTGGGTGACCTCAAACTCCATCGGATGCCAGAGGTGCCAGGTCTGCAAGGTGCACCCTCATGTTGGACCATACTGTGCCACGAATGCACATTCTTCTGGCCTGATCTTTACGTTCTGGACCATGCCACCTTCTCCACAGTGACACCTGCTGGCCTACCCCAGGAGTGAGCAGCCATGTGCTGTACCTAGAGATTGAATTTAATCAAGGAGACTTTTTTATGATTCTCCAGAACCAGCCTATGGCCCTGAGTTTGTGTTGATGGTTCTGGAAGTGTCAGGAGCTCGCACTATGAAGGATCTTTATAATTAGGATTATGATCACCAGGAATTGGGCAGCTTCCACATCAGACCCTGCTATGCTGCTGACGAGTGTATTAAGGGGCGAGTAGCAGCTCTGCAGACAGCCGCTGATGCCTTCTAAAGGCTAGGAGTGGATTTGCAGCCAAGGCCACAAAGGATCCAATGAGACTCCTGCAGCTACAGCAGCATCTAGAAGATGAGCTGGACGGGGTGCAGTTCCTAGGCCTGTCTCTGCATGACACAGTTACCACTCTTATCCTCGGAGGCCACAGCAAGCATGCAGAGCTGCTGGCACGTGACTTTTGCATCCCTGACAAGAGGCTCTGGTGGCTAAGGCTGGCTGCCCTGGCAGAGTTGGGAGATTGGGAGGAGCTAAAGTTCTCCAAGAGCAAGAAATCACCAGTCGGCTACCTGCCCTCTGTAGAGATCTGCATGAACCAACACAACAAATCTGAGGCCTAGAAGCATGCTTCCCGTGTGGGCCCTGAGCAGCAGGTCAAGGCTTTGCTTCTTGTTGGGGATGTGGCTCAGACTGCAGATGTGGCCATTGAGCACCAGAACAAAGCAGAACTGAGCCTGGTTTTGTCCCACTGCACTGGAGCTACAGACGGGGACATAGCTGACAAGATTCAATGGGCCAGAGCACAAGCCCAGAAGAAGTGAAATGCCTGTCTTTTAGGGGCTAGTTAAAACCCAGGGATGTCCAGATATAAATAAAATTGGAATACTAAAAAATAAAATAAAAATAAAACAACAGCAACAGCAACAACAAAAAAACCCCAACAACTTAATTCTCAAAAGTCACAGATTCGTTGACTGGAATAAAAAGTGTGGCCCAACTATGTGTTGTGTATAAGAAACACTCCTCATTGGAAAAGACACAGAAGCTAAGAGTGAGATGACAGAAGTCAATATATAAAGAAAATGGAAGCCCCAAACAAGCAAGGGTAGCTATAATAATAATATCTGATAAAATATTCATGAGGCCAAAATTAGAAGAGATAGGAAGATCATTACTTATTAATAAAGGGAATAATCTATCAAGACAATGTAACAATTATGTATACACCCAACACTGGAATGCTTCCAAAACTTTTTATGAAGCCAGTTACCCAGAACACCAAACCCATATCAGGGAATGAGAAAGATGGCAACTATATAGATCAGTTTCTGTGAACATAAACACAAAAATTCTCAATCAAATATTTGCAAATACACACCACCATTTGGCTGGTTTCATTTCAAGGATGCAAATATATACAAATCAAGAAGTGTATTAACAACAGAGAGTTAGGGATCACATGATCATCTCAATAGATATAGAAACACTCTTAGACTAAAATTAATATCCTTTTCAAGATAAAAGCCCTAGAGAAACTAGGAATAGGTGGAGCACATGCCTCAACACAATAAAAGCCACATACAATAGACCTGAATGCTGGGGTGGGGGCGAATTGAACATGTTTTCTCTAAAAGCGAGAGTGAGACAAGACACTTTCTTCTCTCATTCAATAGAGTGCTTGAAATGTTAACTAGAACAGTAAGACAAGAGAAGGAAATAAAGGGTATATGTTTAGGAAAGGAAAAAGAAAAATGCCTGGTATCCGTAGATGGTATATAAGATCCTATACTTACATGAACCTGAAGACCCCACCAGAAAACCCTTAGGTCTAATAAACATTTTGAGCTTAACTGCTGAAAGAGAAATCAGGGTAGGAGTAGAATCCCATTCACCGTAGCTTAAACACATCTAAGAATAAACCTAACCAAGGAAATGAAAGAACTCTATAATTATGACTGTAAGACACTGATGAAGGAAATTCCAGGAAGGTTCTAGAAGACGGGAAGACTTCCCATGGGCATGGGTTGACTGAATTAACACTGTGAACATGCCTAAATCACTAAAACCAGCCTTCTGATCCAGTGCGGTTCTCATCAAAGTGCTGATGACACTCTTCACAGACTAGGACAAACAGGCCTACGCACTCATATGGACAAACAAGTGACTTGAAGTCAATAAAAGAACCTCAGGAGAATGAGCAGTGTGGGAGGGATCACAAGTCCAGGCTTGAAGTTGTGTCGTGTACACGTGGCCGACATAGTTAATAGCCTGGCGATCTTTGCACTATCCGTGTGGCTGATACCCTCCCCCAGACCCTTAGCTGAGGCCACACTGGGTCCTCCTGATCTTGGGTTATTTTCTCAGTTAATGCATAGTTCCTGTCTTTATGGAAGAGGTCATCTGTGCTTTACAAAGAGTTTCAATGTAGTCATGTCTTAAGTGCTGTTGTATACATGGAATTGAGTTAATCATCACCAAGAAACTTTTAACCAAATTGTGCTGTGCTTAAATTTGCCTAAAATAAACTACTTGAGGTCAGCCGACTCTCTAAGTTTGAACAAACACCAGCTGCTGGGTCTGCTGATCTTGCCTCCCTCAGATCGTTACTCTGCTGGCTGAGGTGGTCGAAGAGGTCCCCTCATATCCACATGTAGAATTCAGAATGGATAAAACCCTATAGTTTAGGACTCAAATCTCTGAAACTGCTAGAGGAAAACACTTGGGCAGGCAAGGACTTTCCTTTTCAGGATGCCCAAAGCCCACGAAATAGCAGCAAGGACTGTCAAAAGGATCACTTGAAATCAAAAGCTTCCAGGCAACAAAACAGCACGGTGAAGAGACAAATGGGAGAAAACCTTTGTCAACAATACAGATGACAGAGGATTAATATCCAGGGTCTAAAAAGAACTAAGACAATTGAGCACCAAACCCTCAAATCGGCCAGGCAGGATAGTGCACGCCTTTAGTCTCAGCACTCAGAGGTGGATCTCTGAGTTCGAGGCCAGCCTAGTCTACATAGGGAGTTCCATGCCAGCCAGGCTACGTTAGTCAGGCTCTGCCTCAACAAAACCAAATAAAACACCCACAACCATCCAGTCAAGAAATGAGTAAATGAACTGAGCAGAAAGTTCTGTGGAGTGATACAAATGGTCCAGAACCACACTCAGATGCACCCAACAGACTTAGCTTATATGGAATGCAAATTAGAACTGTGTTGGAATTCTGTATTCCCAGTGGCTATTGTCAGGAAAATAACAACAAATGTGGAGGTAGGTGTGACTGAAACAAATGTGTGTGGATATGCGTGAAAAGGAACTCTGATGCACTACTGTTGGTGGGACTGCAAACTAGTGTATCCATTGTGGAAGGTAGTATGGAGGCTTCTTGAAAAAAGCTAAAATGGAACCATCACAATCCTGCCATACCATGCCTGGTATATTATCTGAAGGGATCTATGTCAGCATATAGCAAAGATATTTGCACATCCATGTTTACTGTGGTCTTCCCAATAGCTAAGATGATAGAATGGCCTAGATGCTCATTAGCAGATTAATGGATAAAGAGAATAGGATACATACACACAGTGAGATTGTAGTCATTGTAGAAGAATGGCCTTTGCAGGCAAAATATAAAATAGTGTATATTGTGTATAATAAAATAATTAGTATAATTATATATTGATATAATTTCATATAATATAAAGGTGACAAAGGTGTCAGAGATAGTCTTTTCAACAAATAATGCTAGGAAAACTGCATACTCGTGTAGAAAAATAAAACTAAATCCCTGTCTCTTACTGCATATAAAAATCAATTCAAGATAGACCCATCTGTTTTATGTCTTACATATATTAATATAGTTATTTATATATCATATGATCATAAATTATATGTTGTATATAATTATAAATGATAGTGCAATATAAAATACAACATGTTTTAAGACTTAATGCATGCATATATAATACACAAAAATATATAAAATACATGACACACCAATGGGGGTACTATAAGAGGAAAAGGGGTATAAGTGGAAGGACAGGAGCAGCTAGTGCCATGCAACTTGGGCAGAGGAGGACACCCAGAGGCCCGCATGCTGCCACGTGGTGTGGGCAGGCAGGCAGAAGTCACCCAGAGGCCTGCCAGCCAGCTACGTGGCCTTCCTGCAGCGGGAGCCACTACAGTGTGCAAGACTGTGGTGGGCACATGGGAGAGGAGGAGAAGCAGAACAGTTTGAACATCATGAAGTGAGGTGGAACTGGAGATACAAGGACGGAGAAGAACAGCCTGATGTGATAGCCTGTCTGCCGCCTGAGGCCATGGTGAGGTCCCAGCCAGCCCTGAGGGCCATGTCTGGGTCATGGCCACACAGCAGCAGGAGTCCGTGTGTCAATGTCCAATGTCGGTGGCTCATTCTACTACTAAAGACCATGGGGACGCCCCTGGTTTGGCCTACTGCCCATCCCTTGATATCCAAGGGTTAGGTAGGACCAACCCCACCCCTGACGGGCTGTGGCATTCTGGAGAGCTGGCCTCACCTCTCACTAGTTGTAAGCCCTATGCCTTGCCTGGGTACAGCAGAGCTGGCCCTGGTGGTGATAGGGGTGCGGTGAGGCAAGTGAGCTGCCAGAAGGCGTGAGCACAGCAGAGCTGGCCCTGCCTATTGCCAGATGTAGGATTGGGTGCGTAGATGGGACAGTGCTGGGGAGCTCGCCCTGGTGGTGCGGGTGCGGGAAAGCTGGCAGGATGACCAGCTCCACTACTACCCAGGCCCAGATCCAGGGCTTTGGGTTTGGCCCGTGCCAACACCTGCCTTATCGAGAACTGCTGGAGCGTGTGAAATGGCCAGCCCTACAGACCCAAAGCTGCAGCTTTCATAGGGGAAGGTTTCAAGGCTAGAGAGTGGATTGGGGTGCATGATGTGAAACTCACAAAGAATCAATAAAAAGTTTAAAAGAAGGTTTGTGGCACAGAGAAAGACAAATACGTGTTTGCTCGTGCATGCCGAATGCGTATGCACCTAGAGGGATCATTGTGGTACTTTTGCCCATCTTGGAATATTTTCTAACCTCAGTTTCAAAACATCCTTTACTCTATCATAAGATGTGTCATGGTTCATTCAGCAATCTCCCTGTTAGCGGGCACAGAACTTCTGCACTAGCTTTCCCTCTCGGAGAAGTACCGAGGTGAACTGAGCAGTGTCCTGAGTCATGCTGGGAATGCAAGTTGACTGGCTCCTAGCATGGATTTCCAGGTCTGTCACAGCCGGGCCAGAGAGCCGAGACATGGCTGAAGCTTTGACGTTGCTCCCTGCAGTCCCCCTGTGTGACGTTTGTAGCATTACCCTTTAAAGGGCGGAGTCCACGTGTGCCCCCATCCTTCCCCTACTCGCCCTGAATCTTTAGAGCTTGTAGATTCTGGAGAGAGAAAGCAATTTTGATTTTCTGAGATATGTTTCATCTTTAAAAAGTCTCAGCTAACTCCTAGTCACCCAAAAGAGGCTGAGTGGGAGTGGCGTGTGTGTGTGTGTGTGTGTGTGTGTGTGTGTGTGTGTGTGTGTGTGTCTTTAGGAAGTGAGGAGGAAGGAGGAGGGTGAAACACAATAAGGATGTCTGAAAAAGTTGCGAGGAATTATATTATTAACTATTTACTTAAGAAACCTTAATACACACACTCAGTGTATAAGTATACATATGTAGTTGTAATGAACCTCTCTCATATGGGCTGATGGGACTCCCTCCGAGAGCCAACGGCCATCTAACCAAAGTCCCCACAGCAGACGTGAAGCCTTCTTTTAAGTTGTTGGCCAGGGCTGTTCAAGAGACTCCTGAAACATGGTCCATTGCTGCTGTCCTTCGCTGCCTCCCAGAGGTAAATCCTTATTGCTGGATGCACCATGCACTTCAGAAACAGCCCAGAAACAGCCCAGAAACCGCTGAGACGGAGCTGGCCTGAGAGCCCCTCCCTGAGGACTGGCTTTCGTGGTAGCAGAAGGCACCATGCAAGCTTCCAAAGGAGTAAGGTAACCTGTCGTCCTGCTCAGTTTTGGTGCCTCTGAAGCACATCAGTAGCGAGCAGCCTGAAGGGTGCAGTGGTGGCCTGCGCGCCCTGGTGCTAGCCGGCGGCTCTAGAGCTGGGCTTGAGACCCTCACAGCAAGAGGGAGACTGTCCCCAGTGCTGGGAACATACCTATCTCCTTAGTGCCAGTGAAGTCTTGGTTATTGGAGGAGAATCCACAGCCACTATTTCACTAAACCAGCAGAATAGCTAACAGCCGCCTCCAAACACTGTCCTGACATGCAGGGGTAAGTGTAGTCTTCACGCTTTCTCAGGCAAATGTCCTTTTGCAACAAATGGAGACCACGACAGAAGACCACAGCCAATCAAAGTGCACAGTTGTAGAGTCCCGCCCCAATGGATGCAGCTACAGAACACTCCCACCTCTGAGGCTCAGGGAACAGTGTGGAAGAAGGGGCAGGAAGATTGTCAGAGCCAAGGGATCGGGGAGTTTGCTGTGAGGTGCTGCCTCCTAGTCAGATCAGGAGCTACACCCATACAGCCTCACCAGCATGTCTGCCATGCCAAAGTGCATGGCCCACCAGGCCTCAACCCTACAGCAAGAGGTGGAGGCAACCGAGGCAAGCTGGGAGTGAGAGAGGTGGTCTTTCCCAGGGAAGAGCACACCTATTGGTTATCCAGTACGAAGCGGCCAGCCCTAAGAACACACATGTAAGTAACATTATACAGACAGAGCAGGTTATATCTAGGAATGTGCATGTCTATAATATGCATATATGCATACAGTCACAGTGAAAGAAGAGGCCATGAATTTGAAGTAAAGTGGGAGGAGTATATGGTAGGATATGGTTTAGAGGGATTAAAAAGAAGGAAGAAATGTAATTAAAGATCTCAAAAATTAAAATATAATAAAAAAGTGAAACCAAAAACCAAAACCAAATCCACCTAACTCCTAATCACTCAGAGACTGAGTGGGAGTGGCTTATGTAGGGTGGGACTTAACACTCTAGACAGAATTGTAGCTGCCAAACAATTTAGTCAGAAACCCGGAGGCTTCCCCTTCAAGAAGCTGGGCTGTGTATTATTCTTTTAAAACTTCCTCCTGCATATGAACCTTACGAGCAAGTCAATATTTCCTCACTTGAAGCCTTTGTTTTCTTGACCTTGATTGAGACCTTTACAGCCTGCAGGGCGTGGTGGTGCATGCCTGTAACCCTAGCACTCTGGCAGGCAGAGGCAGGCATGATTTCAGTGAGTTTGAGGCCAGCCTGGTCTACACAGTGAGTCCAGATAGCCAAGGCTACACAGAGAAACCCTGACACAGAAAAAAAAGAGACATTTGTAATCATTCATATCCCTTTACAGCCCCATGTACATATTAAATGCTCTGGACTTTTGTTATGCTGCTTCTATTTTTAACAGCACACACACACACACACACACACACACACACACACACACACACTTTTCCCATGAGTAAATGATAATATGTGTGTGCGCTCACTCACCTGTTGAACTTGGTGCTGTGGATCCCTTGTGGTTTCTTGTATGGTTGTAGTTATCTAGGGAGGATTTCAAGGCAGAGCCAGTTCTGGTTTACATCGTCTCCTCTGAGGGTGTGTGTGTGTGTGTGTGTGGTTTAAGTGTGTCAGACACAAGGCCTTGGGTGGGCAGTGCCTCATCAATAGCTGTGGTGTGGCATGGTGGACGTTTGTTTCCACTGAGTGCTTTGTACAAGGCTGCAGCCCACGCTCTGGTGTTCAGCAAACATGGCTTACTGAGGCTCCTGCTTTTCAGTGTCCAGACTTAACGCACTACTTGCTCTGTTGAACTACCCCCAAATCTCAGAGATGACCTACTTAATTTTGCTGATGGGGAGGGTGGAAGCATAGAGACTGAGAAACTTGAGAACAGGGCCTAAATTCTGTTTTGTTTTGTTTTCTTTCTCTCTTCCTTTTTTCTCTTTCCTGGGACATGACCAATTATTACTCAAATGCATCTACAAAAAACTCAAGTGCACCCACTCTGCTCGTTTTATGTAGTAACTTGAGAAGCAGTTGTTTCAAAAAATAAAATGAAGTCTCAACTGTTGTTGACACATGAGTGCAGACTTAGAGGTGCTCCTGAGGAGCTACACACTTGGTCCTCCAGCCTTGCATAGAATGAAGTAAGATGCTGCTTTTTCTTGGATTTTCTGGGAATATCCACATGGGATCTTATGAGTGGAGATGTAAAAAGACAGCCTGGAAAAGAATTTGAAGTCAATTCAAAGCCACCAAGGCTGGGCGTGGGGCACAGGGTGGCAGCTGAGGTGTAGTTAACATTCAGCACCTTTGCAGAGCGTGGGGCCATCTCCTGACTGTTGTTGCTGCAGATCATCACCTGGTGGGGGAAAAGCAGTTGATGTTGAGAGACTTCTTCATGTAGGATGGGCGGGTCACAGACTGCAGTTCCACTTAGCCCACAAGCTGGTCCTTTTCTGGGAATGGGCACCTCTGTGCGAACCCAGGGCTTTGTTTTCCCTATGCCCCTCAGGGTATGCCCATCTTCTGAGCTGCCACACCTGCTCATCTTATGGAAATTCTTCATCCTAAACTCTTGCAAGAAGTGAGCATTTGGGAAGTTGATTGCCTATGTTGTTTCAGGTCTGCCTCCCCCTTCCTCTTCTGTGTTGCCAGTGTCTATCTGCTCAGCCCGAGCTATAGGGAGAGGTTTTATCTTTTCAGTCTGCTTTGGGCTGTGATTAGTCAACCTTTTCAGTCTAGGGTCTTGTTACCTCACAGTGCTCTCTTCCAGTGTATCTGTGTGGGGGCACGGCATGAGGAGGCGCGGGTGGAGCTCTTCTTTTCCTGCCTCGTTTGGTGGCCTATGAGGACTAGCAGGGGGAGGTAGTGGAGCTGTTCCTGCATCTGAAGGAAGAGCAGCGTCTTGGAGTCCCCGGGGAGGAGAGACTGCTAATGGCCAGCTTTCCTCGGCTGCCTGAACAAAGCGACCGTGAGGAACAAGTACAGAGTGGGGCAGAGTCCAGGAAGCTGGATGGACAAAATGAATTTGGTTCACTATGGAAAAAGGTTTAAACTTTGGTGGCATTAATTTGGCTTAAACCTTAATGTTTTGGTGTTCTGCAGATTGAATTTAGGGCCAGTAGTCTGCCACTGAACTGTACCCCCAGCCCTTGATGTCACCTTCTTAAAATGATTCCACAAATTAGTAAGTTTGTACATAAGAAACAGTCGTTTTTCCGGAATCTTAACGTCCCTAGAATGTGATTCCAGACATACTATGGGGCTGGAGTAGATCTCATCCCAGCATGGTCATCTGACAGTGTCCGTTGGCAAGCCCAGGTTAAGCCTCCACGAGTCAGTGTGTGGTGACTGCATGTGAGGAGGCACGTGCCTCCAACTGATAGGCTAGGTCAGCAGAGTGGGAGGAGGAGGAGGGGGAGGAGGAGGAGGGGGTCTGCAGAGCACTGTGCTTCTAATCCATGGCTGCAAGTTTGCTGCTGATTTCCTTTTGTGGGTATGTGATGGAGATTGAACCCAGAGCCTCGTGCCTGCGAAGCATGTGCTGAGTCCCTGAGCCAGCCCAACTCTAGGATTTTTGTTTTTACAATGGGGTCCATGGCTTTTTGACAGTAATGGGGCAAACAGTTGCTAAATTTGAGAGAGCTTGTTTGCTGAAGGCTGACTGGACTTTCGCCTCAAGCTTTAAGTGAGGTGTCCGTCTCATGCTCCCCACCTTCACCATTTACCAAAAGAGCAGGCTGACAAAAAGAGGGCTAGTTTCAAAGATAGCCCAGATCTCTGAAATAGTAAAGCCCCTGCTCTGGCTGTCTAGCTCTGAGATGAAGTTCATGTAGGTACTCTTTGTTCAGGAACATTCTCCCTCAGTAATTGATGTCTCTACCCATTGGACAGTATTGGTTCTTTTTTGCCACACCTAACATAGTGATGACCAGGTTGACACAGACCCCCTCCTTACTGTGCTTGGACATGTGAGGCTGGGCCAGATACTCTCCAAATGACCCTTCAAAGTATTATAGTGCATGATAAGTTCAGGAAGTGTAAGGCGATAAGAGGGGAGGAATCGAGGGGCTTCCGGGGAGAAGGAATGAACACCAAAGTCCTGGCAGCAGACCAGGATAATCCCAGGGCACTTTCACACAATTGCCAGACAAATGATCATTCTTAGATGCTGTTAACTACGCTTCGGATCTCAGCAGTGACCCTCTGTGCATCCCCTCCCTGGAACCATGTGCTCGGTTGTACTAGACAGCACAATGTTCTTTTTGTTGTCTGCTCTCCTTTTATTTTCTACTGTTTGTTCTTTTAGCCAGGAAGCATTCACGGAAATGATCTGAGCGCAGGTTTCCTTCTTAGGGATGGTGACTTTTCTGGAGGAAGATGTCACAGAGCAGGGAGGGAGCAGAGACAGCAAGGCCTTGCCCTTCTGTGCTATGGACTGGCGGGGGGAGGGGGTGGAACTACAGGGCTGGTGGGGGTGGGGAGGGATAACGTGTAGCAGACACCAGGACAGGATGACGGAATGAGAAATCAAAAATTCAGAACCCTCTGAAAACATTACAGACCATTATGGGAATTGAAATTAGAAACATTGTATGAATTTTTAATATTTCTGGTAGGAAAAAGACTGTAGTCATGTTAATGTTTAATGCACAGACCGTAATTGAGGGCCGAGCAGCTCTCCGTGCTCCCATTTTCCCAGTCTTCTTTAGAAGACGTTGGTTCTATTTTAGGCCAGTCTTTGGGAAGTGGGTGCTACCAGGGGTGAGAGTCCTCAAGTCAGAGCTGCCTTTCTGTCCCTTGTGAAGGAGCCCATCAGGGTAAACATGATGAGCCAGGGGTATGGCTCAGTG
>OU015742.1:5089713-5103505 GCA_907169655.1 Acomys percivali | reverse complement strand
TGGAGGTGGTCCCTGCCTGCCCTCGTCCATAAATGGAAAGTGGTCCATAGGAGGATGGAGCAGTAGGTGGAGGTAGTCTCTGCCTGCCCTCGTCCATAAATGGAAAATGGTGACTTTTGTCTAAGAATTCCTGGATTTTATGCTTATTCCCTCACTGAAGGAAAACCCCAAGCCACAGGCGTGGGGAGAAGGCAGCTTCAACACTATCTGGGTGGGAGATGCCATCAACAGCTTGTTTCTGGTAGAGTCGGGGGGGGTAGACACAGTAATGACATCATCACTACTAGTGTGTATAGTTTGCCGTTTATATAAATAATAGATTTGCAGAGAACTTGCATGTACAGTCAAATTGTCACAGGGTTACACTCAGAATCACCCAACAGTCCCTTCAATTTGTATAGCCTTTTCTAGTACCTGGTACGAGAAAGGCAGTGAACTTAAATGTCCACATGCTTCTCTGGTGTTGAAACCGGGAAGAAGTGTCGGATTCCAGTCGACAGACGGCCAGCTGACACACAGGGTACACCTAATGCGTGAGCGCGCAGGAAGATGTGGTTTATTACAGGGCATTTACAATACCTGTGGTTAGATTCCCCAGTGTGAAAGTACTTTGGGCCAGGTAGTTTATATTTAGGAAGTTGCCTCAGGAACATGTGAGGAACAGAAAGGGAGCCAAGGATGGGGAGAGGCTGAGAAGGAGCACACCAGGGGAACCAGCAGCTTACATCCCAGAGTCCGTCCTTCTAAGAATGTTAGTGGCCTGACCCTCTGTGGCTGGCCAGAAGGTATCTTCATCAAAGAGGGGCAGGTGCTGGAGACGAGCAGCCAAAAGTTTGAAGGGTCGCTGTTCACAGGAGTGGCAGGTGGCCTCTGGGCTAGGGCCATGGGGACTCTAACAGCATCTAATGCGGTTCACTAAGAACCTGGGGCGGGGCGGGGCGGGGCGGGGGGCTGACTGAACTTTCCACATCCCACTGTAGTCTGAAGCACTGAGATGGGGAGACTGGGGAGGATCCAGCACTAGCCTGCAAAGCCAAGGCCTGACCCAGGGGCCTTAGCTAAGCAAGAACAGGAGGGTGGAGACATCACAGCCCCCTAGCTTTGCATGCTGAAACAACAGGAAAGTAGAGCTTGCACGATTTCAGATGGGGACAGATGCCTTTTTACTTGATTTTTTTAAAAAAAAATTCCCACAAAAACCTCAAGCAGAGTTAATAATGTATGAAAATTAGGTACCATGTGTGCTCTTTGCTTCGTAATGTTTTTATTAAGCAGCTAGCTGATTTAAAAATAACAGAGCACGACAGTTGACACAGTGGCAGACTCTGGTGTGTGTGGGAACACCCCCTTAAATGTTCCGTCAAATTTTCCATTACATAAGAATATTTTTAAAAATGCCTTCCAAATTATCACGTAAGATAAAATTATATCAAGCTGCAGTTTGATAAAACAAATTGTTCAACTATAAATTCCAGTTGCCTTTCTTTTAAAAAAAAATGGCTTAGTCAACTTCAGGTTTCACATGGGACGATGTTTCTGCAGACCTCGTCAAATGCGTGGTAGATACAGGCATGCGTCTTTTCAGTGGTTTGTGGTCATTTCCTTATTAGAACCTCCCGTCCTTCTTTCCTCTCGCCACCATGTATCACCTAGCCTTTAAGTAGAAGGGTGAGGCAGGGCTTTAGACCCACAGGCTTTCCAGCAGCTCAAGAGATGCCTCAGTTCTGAGAGCAGAAACAAACGCGTGTGAAGCAGACCCACAGCCATTGGGCTGGCTGGTGTGCGGTCTTCCCCTGAGTCTGGGTACAGGCGTCTTTGTGATGTCATTCTTTGAGAGTCTCATCCACGTGTACAATGAAGGATGATCATACAGGACCCCTCTCCCATTTCCCCTCCTGGCTGCTCCATGTTCCCTACTCCCGCCCTCTCCTAACCTCATTTTACAGTTGTTGCCTCCCCTTCCCCTTCCTCCATAACACACAGTGCCGCCCATATGAGTGTGGTTCGACCCCCTGGGGCACTGGGAACCCACTAGTGGCCTTCTCCTTGTACAATGACTCTTCCTGCTCTGGCTGCCAGTATCTTGAGGGCAGGTGCCTGCCGTTCCCTCCGGAGTCTGCTCCCGAGGACACCGTGCACTGTCTCAGAGGACGAGGACTCCCCTGCTTTGGCCTGATGTACCTGCCTGGCACTCGTAGAAAGGCTCTTTCCACACTTACCCTGGCAGGGGAAATACCGTGAACAAGAAATGTACCTTCCAGAAGTCTCTGCAGTCTAGCAGCACAGTGAAGCAGAGCAAAGTTTAGTAATTTAGACAGCAAAGTTCATATTGACTCAACTCTGGGTATATATTGCCTTGGAATAGTTACTTTTGATAAAACGATACGGACAAGGACAAGGACAGCACCTGCTGACCTCCAGGGAGCAGCTGAGATGACCTGAAAGAGTCAGGGTTTGCTCACTAGCCTTCGCTGCTCATGGATGCTTGGGAAAGATGGCATTGTGGAGAGGAAGTTTTGCCACCACTGGGATGAGTTACGGGGCCGATTGTG
The DNA here is from genome assembly GCA_907169655.1 of Acomys percivali. Taxonomy (NCBI): domain Eukaryota; kingdom Metazoa; phylum Chordata; class Mammalia; order Rodentia; family Muridae; genus Acomys; species Acomys percivali. The sequence goes on along the minus strand of OU015742.1, from coordinate 5,100,953 downwards.
TTGGGCATTTTGCTGCTTTGGCCTGTATCGGTCTCCGGAGACCTGGTTGGGCATGTCCTTCCTCGCAGCATCCTGTGACAGCCAGCGTTGACATCAGGACATCAGTACCAGGGACTACATCAGTAGTTCCAGGTGTGGGCTAGCAACCTGGAGGAGTAATGCCTTGTAGCATCTTAAAGGTGGCTGCGGGAGGGGGAGGGGCGCGTGAGCTGCATGGTCACTGTAAGGGCTTGGTCGGAACAGGACTTTCCCGTCTACACCAGGGTCTATAAAAACCACAGAACTGACTTCATGGGGCTTAAGTTTTTCTTTGTTATTTTCTTCCCTCTCTAATTAGATTTTGCTCACATGCAGGACAGAACGTCTGGCAGGAAATAACCAGCATTAAAATAACTCAAAGACAGGACTGAACCTCACATTATCCTAACAAGGATGGGGATGGGATTTGCTGTTCTGGGCGCTGGCAAGTCTCAGCAATCCCCAGCATAGGTGAACATTTGCTGCACAGAGAAGTCAGGTCAACTGGAGGCTTGGCTAGCAGTCCTGAGAGCTGGCTCCTGCCCAGCCTGCCCGGCCTGGACGCGGCTTTGGGCAAGCTCTCTCTTCACTGACCTCACTGTGCTCAGAAACAATCTGGGAATAATAACGCCTGCTCTTGAGTTCTCGGAATCCCACAGGGGAGCAGCTGGCCGTCAGGATCTGAGGGGTCATTTGTTTCCTCAGTGTGACGATGGAGTGTAGAGAACCGAAGTAGAACTTCACCTTACCTGTAAGGGTCCTTTGAGGGTGGTGGCTCTCCTTCTTTGTAAGTTATAGATTCCAGGAAGAGAAAGGATATGACCAGACTTGGTGGCTTTGGGGTGAGGTGTGGGAGGGACTTATCACAAAAATCTGTCATAGCTCCTCTATGGCTGCTGTGATTTTTCACTGTGTTGTCCCTAATCATGTTGTAAGTAAGTGTAAGGTGCCTGTCCCACCTCCCTCCACCTGGAGTCCTCTCATCAGGTGTTAAAGAGCACTACCTCATCTGCTCTGAGATAATCCACAACGAAGTGGTTCTCCGGGGTCCCTGCACAGATGACTGTAATTCTTTAGTCTGACTAGGGTCTGTGTCCCCAGGGAGTTAGGTGGGGTAGGGGACAACATACCCAGCCCCCCTGCTGCCTCCAGGTGGCCCTTCTGGCCTTGTTGGATGTAGCTGGCTGCAGGTTCAGAACACCGTGCCTGATTCTCCAGAGAGAGCGGTTACAGGGACTTACTGATCTCGAAGGACCAGGACTCAAATCCTCTGATGATTAGTGGGGACATCCCTTGTCATAAGTGCCACAGGAGCAGGAGTCACCTTTCATTTCACAGTTTCTGTTGTCATGGATCAGTGTATCCTCAGCATGAAGACATCAGTCTCAGAGATGCCCCAAGTAATGTGCGTGTGTGTGTGTGTGTGCGTGTGCGTGTGTGTGTGTGTGCGAAAGGACAGTGGTGATGATTCCCTGTTTATCTGGTGCATTGCACATCCAGTGCCCTGAGCAGATGGAGGCTGTGGGCATCCAAGCCCTGCCTAACTCTGTTTTTCTCTTGTTGGTGAACTGCTACCATCATTAGAGACAGATAGCCCAACCCTGAAGGCAGATAGCCCAACCCCTGAAGGCAGATAGCCCAACCCCTGAAGGAAGACCCCTCACCTGCACAGTGGCTGGGTTCTGCTTTTCCTCATCATGACACCTGTGGGTGAAGGGTCTTTAACCACTCTGCTGAGAACTGGGAGTCCGAGCCGCCCTTCCCTCCAAGGCCATTGCCTGGTCTGTTCTTCCAAACAAAATTGGCCTGTTCACATTTCAGAAAGTCTATCTAGCATTTTGTATGTGCCCCAGAGCCCTATCCACGTCCCCACCATTGTTAACAAATAGGGCACCCTGGATGCCACTCGGGCTTGGTGTCCCGTGCGCTGTGCCACCACTCCATCTGCTCTGTTTAGGGCTTTGGGTTGAGTGCACCTGCAGTTCTCACATCCTCCACCCCTGGAAGAAGCTCTAGTTACTGTCTGAGGGGCAGCGTAGCCTGAAGCTCTCCCTTGCTCTTCCCCTTTGCTGGCTTGCCTCGCCTTCACTGGGCCTGGGCCTCTGGTGTTTCAGGCTCCCCTTATGCGACTCTCCACCTCTTTGGCTTCTGTCTTCCTGCATGCCACTTTCCAGTCAGGCTCTGCCCTGCCTTATGTTGTGTGCTCTTATAGGCCTGACAGCGAATGGGAAAAGCCGGGGAAACTCCTGGCTCCCTTGCACTTCAGTGGGCTTACAACGACTCCATCATACATACCTTTCAAGTATTTACAGCAGAGACTGGCTTCGGGCGGATAATTGGGCTTACAAACCATTTTTTTTTTTTTCTGGTGGACAATAAGCTCCAAAGATGCTGTGCGGCTCTCTCTGTTATGAGCCTGGCACCTGACTAGGGCATGGAATATAGCTGATGCTCAGGAAATATCTGTTGAGGGAGAGATTGCATGATTCCCTGCACAGAAGGTGGGTGTGTGATGCCGAGGCCTCGTGCTCGGCCCATCTCAGTTGTTGACATGCTGCCAAGCTGAAGGAAACCTCCTAGCCTTGCTGGGGTCCTCTTTACATGGACTTCCATGAGTGTCGTGTGAGAAGTTTGTTCTCAGCTGCAAGTGTCTGCACTGCATGATTGCTCTCCCTAACATGGGATCCCTGCGAGGCCTTGCCAGAGGCTTCCATGCCTCAGAAGCCCTTCCTTATCCCAAGAGTTGTGCTGTGCCAGGGTTCCCATGTGGCTAAGGCCATGGAAGAGGGAAGGTGATGTCACCGCACACACATGTGTCTCAGTGAGGGAACCTTTCCTTCATACTCCTGCAGTTCCTGTAGGTCACAAAACACACGGCAGAAGGTCAGGCACTGTTCCCCTTGAAGTGGGAATCAGTTTGTGCATCAGGGAGGGAAGGAAAGAGGGGCTGGGAGGTGACTAACCGTGGTGGTGACAGTGGCTTTTCCATGGATTGTCCACAATGATGATGGTGACAAATTTTCTTTGCACCTAAGCGTTAGTAAAATCATATGATTGGAAGAGCAAAGCAGCGTCCCAGGAGGTGACACTTACATTATACTTATGTAGACATATGTCTAAACATGTGAGCACCCTTGGGTAGGCTTGCCTTCTGCATGATAGCCCAGTTTCCACCATGTCCTTTAGATTCAGTTCTGTGCTTCCTGTATACCGGCTCCATCCTTCAAGGTGTTTCCGTTTGCAAGCTTGGCTGCAGATAGTTTATTCTTAGAGTATGCAATTAGAGCTTGGGGATATTAAGGAAAAGAAAGTCCTTTATTTAGATCCCCTGGAGGGGTCTTTGTGTGCAGCGCTGCCTTTGGAAGGTTGGGTTTTTCTTGAAGGCACAGACACTAGTCCTTGCGACAAGGTCTGCTTCACAATGGGAGCATTCTCATCAGTGCACTAAACTTAACAAGCAGAAAAGAAAAGGCCCCAGAAACAGTCAGAACCAGCACTTGTGGACGCCATGGTCACAGACCCACCGTGCTTTGTTTCCTCTTAGGCATGGCTCTTCTGTTAGTTTGAAAGCTGGACTTCCTATGTGAGGCCGTGCACATTGCCATGTTTTTCTTTCTCTTTCTTCCTTTCTTGTTAGCTCGTAGGAGGGAAGGGAAGGGAGGGGAGTGAAGAGGAAAAGAGAAAAGGGAGGATCCATTTGCTTGAGAGAAGAAAGGGAGGGAAAGAAAGAGGGAGGGAAGGAGAGGAAAAAAAAGGAAAGGAAAACAGTCCATCTGCTTCTTCTGCCCTGAGATATAAATTCCACCTCCTGGATTCACTGGACCCAGCTTTCCGAGAAAAGGCTTAAATTTATTAATTTGGTTCACAGTGTTCTCACAGAGAACTTTATTTGGTGGCCTGGAGCCATGTGGGATTGGGTTATTTTAAGATAAGTAATGTAAGAGAATCAGCATTGCATGGTTGGCAGAAACATGGCTCTGCCTATTGCTTAAAGAATTATCACATGTGATTTACAAGCTTGGCTCATGGTGCAGGGGTCAGGGTTAAGGTGAAGTTCAGACCCGTGTCTCTCCGTCTGTACGCCGTGGGACAATGCTTTTGCATCAGAGCTGCGTCTGCTGGGTAGTGCTTGGAGCTGTGATGCCCCTGAGAAGCCCCTGTTACCTGCGATCATGCCCCTGTCCTCTCTGTTGGGACCTGGTGTCAAGAGCAGCAGAGCAGGAAGCAAAAGGTGGGGACACACAGCAGGCCTCCGGGTGACATGTGACCGTGCGGTTGGCATTCATCTCTGGTACCTGTAATATTCACATTTTCTGTGCATTACCTCTAAAAAGGAGAAACGAAACTGAGAGAGCCTCTTGCTTTTGAAACAAATATTTCTCATCACCTGTCTTAGATAACATCTGTGACTATCCGCTCGTGCACGTGTCTGTGGGTATCTACCTACACCTGTTGCATACAGGGGTAAATATACACCAGAAGGCGGCTTAACACACTGCACCAAAGAACACTGACTCCCAGATTTTTAGGTTTTATGAACTAGAAATACAGACAATTAAAAAAAAAAAAAAGAAAAAGGGAGATTCGGCATGTATTGTCAACTTACATTTACCCAAATTATTATTGTTGTTCGTTTGTTTGTCTTTTTCAAGACAGGATTTCTCTGTGTTGCCCTGGCTTTCCTGTAGACCAGGCTGGCCTTGAACTCAAGAGATCTGCCTACCTCTGCCTCCCGAGTGTTGGGATTAAAGGCATGAGCCACACTGCCTGGCATACCTTTTTTTCCCCCCTTCATGACAGGGTTTCTCTGTGTAACCTTGGCTGTCCTGGACCAGGCTGGGCGTGAACTGACAGAAATCCACCTGCCTCTGCCTCTCTGAGTGCTGGGATTAAAGGTGTGTTCCACCATACCTACTCTCCAAATTTATTTTTAATTAAACATTGTTTTATGGATGTGGGGGTTTTGCCTAACTGTATTTCAGTATGCCTGGTGCTCATGGAGGCCAGAAGAGGGCGTTGGGCCCTGGAATTGGAGCTTCCATGTGGGTGCTAGGAATGGAGCAAAGTCCTCAGCAAGAGCAATAAATGTACTTAACTACTGAGCCATTTTTCCAGCCCCTGAAGTAACTTTAAAATTTTAGCAAAATACACATATAATTTGGCATCTTAACCATTTTTAATATTTACAAGCTAAGATGATTCTTAAAAAAAGAGTAAGAAAGAGGGGGACCCTTGTCTGTCCTTATGGCTTTAAAAAGAAATGGGTTTTTAATGCTGAGAGAAATAAAAAGCATTCTTAGTGTAAAAGGCACCTCCACATCTGTGGCAGAATAGATAAAGGAAACATTTGTTCATGGAAAATAATGCTGCACAGAAAATGCAGCAAAAGCTCACGTTACCATTTCCTGGATTCCTAGCATTTAAAAATGCCTCTGGCCCTTCCTATTCAGAGGGCTGGAGCCTGAGCTGCTTGTTCCCAGGCCGGGCAGTGAGCTTCTGCCACGAGGAAGTCAGCTGCACACTGAGGTCACAGGGAGATGGGTGCTACCTTCCTCGAGTGACTGTCCTCGGAGGAAGCTTTGTGCTGGCGTGCACTCTGCCGTGACCATCTTTCCATCTGCGACCCAAGTGTCCTGTGCAAATAGCTCATGGCCTGGCCCTAGTCAGGAGCCAAACTCTGCCTCTGGGTTTGTTCTTAAAGCAGTGAGAGCTGACAGTAACAGGTGAAGCCTGTGTAGTCAGTCCACCACCTTCCCTCCTCCCCCCTCAAGTTAGCCAGAGCGCTGGAGCTAGTGTCTGTCTTCCCACTCACTGTGTAGTGAGTAAATCCACCACAGTGTGTAGTGAGAGCCCAGCATTGCGAGCATTCTGTGAGCCCGTCATGGTGTGGAGCATGTGAGCTCATCACAGTGTGCAGCTCACGAACTAGTCATGGTGTATAGTGTGTATGTTTATCATGGTGTGTAGCTGTCTCTGAAACTTTGTTTTTACGCAACATGATTTTTAAAATCTCCTCTTTTTTTATGCTTGTAGATCTGCCTGTTCTGCATTATTGCTTCTTGTGACCTTAGCAGGTTATATTTATCTTTCCTATCACATTGTTTCTAGGTTTTTTTTCTAATATTACACTAACATTCTTATGGGCCTCCCTGTGTGCATGAAGTAGAATTTTTAAAACAATATTTTTACTAATTCTTTGAGAATTTCATACAATTATCATATTTAGCTTCTTCCCCAAATCCTCTCGGGTCTATCCCTATCTTCTTCCTACCCACCCAACTTTGTTCTCTCCTTCCCTCTCTCCCTCCCTCCCTCCCCCTCTCATTGATTGGCTAGGCGGTGGTGGCACACACATTTAACCCCAGCACTTGGGAGGCAGAGGCAGGCAAATCTCTGATTTCAAGGACAGTGTAGTCTACAGAGTGAGTTCCAAGACAGCCAGGGCTACACAGAGAAACTTTGTCTTAAAAACAAAAACAAACAAACAAAAAACCCAAAACCCAAACAGAAAACCAAATTGAACCAACCAACCAACCAACCAACCAACAAAACCAACCAACCAACAACAAAAACCCTCCAGACCATTGATAGATCCAGTTTGCAAATACTCTTGGGTGTGAGGTCTGCCCTGGAGAGTGGTTGACTTACTAGAAGTCACACCTTTAAAGAGAGTGGACTCTTCTCTCCTAGAAGCTATCAGTGGCCAATAGCTCCTCAGCAAGGGGTGGACTTCCTGTTCCCCTCCCCTTGTTCCATGCCGTGATTTTGTCTGGCTTGAGCTGACACAGGTCTTGTGCATGCTGTCACAGTCACATAGATCATATGTCCAGCTGCCCTGGTGTGTCTCAAAACATCACTTCCTTGTAGTCATCCACCACCTCAGGGGTGGACTCTTGTAAGGGAAGTTACCTGGGAAGGAAGCCTCTGGACCAATGGTGAAGTTCAACACAACAGATTAGCACATCAGCCAGCCTGGTTATTTGCCATAACTTTCTAGGTTAATGGAAATTGGGAGAGATAGTATTGTAAGCTAATCATTAATAAACTTGGTTTCTTGGACCAAATTGAAAGCTACAGATTGTGCATCCATAAAAGGTTGAGTTCAAAGTCTGCCTATAATAGAAGCGGTGTTCTGCTTGGGCAGGCTCTGTGAAGTGACTGCATATGGGCGTGGAGCAGAGGCCAGCTGGGAGAGGCTAGCCCCTCACTGAATGTCTTTCCATGTGATGGAGAAAATGCCTGCAGACTTGGTCTGGGAAGCAGATGGAGCTGGGTGTTGCTGTCTCTCAGGCTTTGGTACAGATGCCTTTTTTGGTCCAAGAAAATCTCGTGAACCAAAACTTGGCTAGTATTCTCTGCAGGCCTCTTTGGAGCGGCTGTACTGTTGCTCGGAGTGTGAGCTGACCTAAGTTTCTTCTGACTGTCTAGTCTGTGGTTACTTTGAAACTGTTGGGGAGATATCAAGGGAAGAAATGGGTCATATTAGAGCATGTGCTATTAATCTCCCCTTACCCCCCAGTTGGCCGTTCCAGTGGCTGGTGGCCCATCTGTGACTACCATTAGCATAGTAGGAGCACATGGCGTGGATGAGTCAGGCTTCAGGCTCAGGAATGAGTGTAACTGAGACAATGTGCAGCGTATTTTATTGCAGTCTTCTCTGTTACCTAGCAAACAGTGAAATGCTTTGAACACTCTTTAAAACATAGCAAGTGGGAAGACAATGGTGAGAAAAGCTATAGCACCATCGAAGAAAATGGGAATAAGCTAAAGAGCGTTTGCCACTTAAGGAGTTCTTCTGAGCCTGCGGAAGAAGCCTGCTGCATGGCTGTCTTCACATCCCATGTGCTGGGTGAGGAAAAGTCAGAGTGGCAGTATAGGTGGCAGGTAGTAAGTCTGTGTTAATGATTTGGGTGCTGTTTGAGCAGTGTTGCACACAGATCTGTGGGCCACTGCGATAAACCAGGCATGAGGCAGAGGCCTTTTTCCCTGTGGTTTATTCTTGGGAAGTTCTGATGCATTGGCTACCTACTCACATCTTCACCACTTTCAAATATTTTCTTTTTGAATCAGCTGTCAAAGCTGGAGAAGCAGCAGCAGAGAAAAGAAAAGACCAGAGCCAAGGGGCCTTCTGAGTCAAGCAAAGAACGGAATGCACCCCGTAAAGAAGACCGCAGCGCCAGCAGCGGGGCAGAGGGGGATGTGTCTTCGGAGCGGGAGCCATAGCTGCAGAAGCAGCAGTTCAGGTAGGAGGTTCCCACCTGCACAGCTTGGTTCTCACACGTTTCAGGGGAACAGAAATGAATCAAGGCAAGTTGGCTGCTAAGGCAGCATTCATCTTTGAACATTTGTTCATGACATCCTTACATGAGCACAGTGAGGGTCATTGCTGTAAGACTGTATTGTATTCACTGAAATATGTGCACATGCAGGCCGAGAGGCCCACCCAGTGGATGGGTGTGTGTCCCTCCTGCATTGCTTGTGTCAGCCACACTGCCTGGCCGTGACTAACACCTGTGTGCCCTTCTCTGTCTTACTCTACCACCCTGTCTGCCATTGTCACTCTTACCTCAGCCATCCCAGCAGAAGCCAGTGTCCTCTGAAGTCGTCTTCTCTCACCATTGCCTGGTTTGTATTTTACCATCACTCCCTTCATCTTGCATGGTGCTGCCATTTATTTGTTTATTATATTGGGAGAGTCCTGCTATGTAGTTTTGATGGGCTAGGCTGCCTTCATACTCACAGCAATATTTCTGCCTCTGTCCTCCAGGCACTAAGGCTACAGGCATATACCACCCTACTGAGCTAGCACTGTCCATCTGCTTTTCCTGAAGCAATGGCTTGTTCTTCATTATTTCCATGCCAGGACTGTTGTTGAGTAGCATTTACTTCATCTCCCAGAGGCCCCAGTGGCTTTCTGTCTCAGTTTCCTCATCACATATATTAGCAAAGCCCCTTAATTGATGGACACTGGACCACATACTAGGGTACAGAGGTGAAGGATCCATGGCCTGACCTTACAAAGTTCACACATAGAAGAAGAAGAGGAAGAAGAAGAAGAAGAAGAAGAAGAAGAAGAAGAAGAAGAAGAAGAAGAAGAAGAAGAAGAAGAAGAAGAAGAAGAAGAAGAAGAAGAATAGAAACAGTTGTGTCAAAGCCAAGTGCACGTGGCATGGGCAGAACAGAGCGTGGGGTAGAGAGGGTTCTGGAACTTGACCTTGAAGGACACATGGAACTGGGAGGTGAAGGACGTGAGCAGAGAATAGCTGCCAAGGCCAGAGTGAGACATGTGTGCTGGCTTTATAATGAAAACATCTGCGAAAAGGCTTTTTTGGCTCACAGTTCCGGAGGGTCCAGCCAGTGATTTATTGACCCTTTTGACTTTTGAGCCTTTTGCAAGGCCATATATCATGGTAGGAGCATATGGCGATACCCACTGTTCTCCTCAGCGAGGGAAGCACAAAGAGGAGAAAGGGGAGGAGGAGAAGGTTGAGAGTCCATAGTCCCCTTTTAGGAGCACCCCTGAAATAACCTGAAGACCTGCTACCAGCCCCTCATCTCTGAAAAATTCCGCTGCCTCCCAGAGGGCCATGGTGGAGTTAAGCCTTGTCTATGTGAGAATTTGAGGGACACTTCAGATCCAGTCTTGAGCAAGTTGCCAATATTATTTTATTAGAGGTTTGGACGTGACATGATAGGTAGTTTTGGAAGAGAGGAATGAAGATTGGCTGAATGGTTGAGTACCAGTAGCTGAGAGCACAGTGTTTCTGTGAAGCTGGGAGGGGGGACCTGGTCTATAACCCCCAGAATGTGGACTTCACCCTGGGATAATGAGGAACCTCTGAAAACAAAAGAACACAGTCAGGCATAACATGGAAAGATCATCCTCCAGATCTGGGGAGTGAGACCGGAAGGCGATAGGCTAGTGTGGAGGAACTTCAGAAATCCAAAGAAATAGCGTGGCTAGAGGAGAGAGAGGGCTGGAAGATGTAAAGATCAGCTTGGTGACTGATCACCGTGAGTGCTGGGGGCATCTAGGATGATGTAGGGACAGGGTGAACTCACAGGAAGAGGAGGGAGCACTAACAATAGCTCTTTTGGTGACAGCCTTGTCTGTGGGCTGGGGCTGGGGCTGGGGCTGGGGCTGAGGAGGGGTCTTAGGCATGGGTTTTGGAGCCTTCCGCTCATAAGCTGATTAAACCAAGTCTGAAGACAGGGTAATCCTGGAGATACCAAACTTCGTGAAGAGCAGCATCCAGCAAGGCCTTCCTCCCGTGTAAAGGCAGTGTCTATAAGAAGTCTGTGGCTCTGAGGATGCTCATGTACAGCGACTGGGACAGATTAGTATTGGTTGCGTCCAGTCATAGCCACTCCCAGCAGATAAGGGGATGAATGAAGAGCTGAGAGTGGCTGGGCCACTGGGCTCATTGATAGTTTGGGGGGCTGTGGAAGAATCTTCCTGCCTTTGACTTCCCCTGTACCCTCCTGAGAGCACTGTGCTTTCTTCCAGTGTAGTTAGAGGAGGATACTATACGATGATGGTGCTGTAGTAACTGATCTTGATTGACTTACCTCATGCATTCATGAATGGGTGAAGGGAGTCAGAGAAAGGGCACATCACACTGGGCCTCATTGGTCACACCCACCAGCTCACCAGTTTTTCATTGTGACACTCAGGCCTGAAGCCACTGCTCTTTATTCATGAACTGAAAAGCATGACGTGGGTCAGGTGAGCTGTATACAAACTGTGACATTTGCTTTCTAACTAATGTTAAGTAGTCATACGCACGTGGTAACATTCTGTGTGACTCACATAGTGCATCAAGTGTCCGTTCCCACTCCTTCTAAAACTTAATGTTTTTCCTGCCAGTGTCAGCCTCATCATACAAATACTGCTGGTGCTCTGTTATCAGCATTATAAGGTTGATTATTTGTCTAGAGGAAGGAGTTGTGACACTTGCAGACAGGGTACAGTGGGCAGGGGTGAAGAGGGTGAAGAGGGATAGGGGAGAGGAAGCACCTTCCTGGCTGAGGGCAAATCAGCCTCCAAAGCATTGGTTACACCATGGAAAGAGCAGAGGGCCAGCCAGGTGGAGAGGAAGCCAGAGGCTGAGCTCACGTTTGACTAGAGAGGGCAGCAAGGGGCCATGGTTAGGCTTAAGACCCACTCGACAGTAGGGAACCATGCCTGGTGCTGGAACCCAGGCAGCTGCTCAGAGCTAGTG
>OU015742.1:5051241-5089293 GCA_907169655.1 Acomys percivali | reverse complement strand
CCTGAGAGGACATGGGGGTGCCTCTAGCTGAGACTCCTATCCTGGGATTACATGGGGTGCCTCCAGCTGAGACTCCTATCCTGGGATTACATGGGGGTGCCTCTAGCTGAGAGAAGCAGGGATCATGAGGACTGAAGAGGACACCCTCTAAACAGGGCTTCTAGTGGAGAGAGGGGATCACCAACCCACCCACAAGACTTTGACCAAATTTACCCTGCCTACAAGATATGCAGAGATAAAAATAGAGCAGAGATTGAGGGAATGGCCAACCAAAGCCTAGCCCAACCTGAGACCCCATGGGAGAGGCCATCCCCTGACACTATTAATGATACTGTGCTATGCTTGCAGGCAGGAGCCTAGCGTAACTGCACTCTGAGAGGCTCCACCCAGCAGCGGATCCAAACAGATGCTGAGACGCACAGCTAAACACTGGGCAGAGTGCAAGGAGTCTTGTGGAAGAGTGAGGAGGACTGGGTGTGGGGATTGGGGGAAGGACCTGAGGGGACAGGAGCTCCACAAGGAGACCAACAGAGCCAACTAACCTGGGCCCAGTGGGCCTTGTGGAGACCATGCATGGACTGGACCTAGGTCCCCTACACAGATGTAGCTAATGGGCAGCTCAGGTTTCTTTGAGTCTCCTAGAAAGGGGAGTGGGGCCTGTCTCTGACATGGACTCTATACCAGCTTTTCGATCACTTCCCCCTGGTGGAGCTGCCTCACCAGGGCAAAGGGGAAGAGAACACACTCAGTCCTGATGCGACGTGATTGGTGGGGTGGGGTGGGGGGGTCCCTTTTCTGAGGAGCAGGGGAGGGGAGTTTGCTGTGAGGTGGTGTCTCCTAATCACACCAGAAGCCACACCCATATATTCTCACCAACATGTCTGCTCAAACACAAGCTGATCCAGGGCAGCAATGGGCATGCCACAGTGGACGGCAGGGGTGGAGGAGCCCACAGCTTGTAACTCTACACAAAGAGCCTAGGCAACCGAGGAAGGCTGGGAAGAGGGATAGGTGGGCTTTAGGGATGGGACGAGCACACTAATTGGTTATCCAGTGCCAAACAGCCCTGAAAATACACATAAAAGTAACATTATGTGACTGAACAGGATATATTTAGAAATATGTGTCTATGTATGTAGACACATATGTGTATATATGTACAAATATGCATACAATAACAATTAGTGAAAAAATAGATCATCAATCTGAAGGAGAAAATGGAGGGGTATATGGGAGGGTTTGTAGGGAGGAGAAGGAAGGGAGAAATGTAATTATAATCTCAAATAAACAAACAAGGAAGAAGGCATGCTCGGCCTCAGCTCTGTCACGCTGGTTAGCGAGTAGGTCCCCTAGTTGTGCTGGCTGCGTTCTGAGCATTTATGTGATTTCTGCCTTCTTGGTGTTTCTTCCTTTTAAAAAAATCAGACCTTTTCCCTGCAGCTGTTGCAGAGTGTGCAGGTGCATGTTAGTGTCAGAATGCACGCAGCAGTCTGTGCAGGAAGGAGACGCTGACCAAAACTCCAATATCTGTGTGTGGTGCTTTTAGTCACTCACAGAGGGAAGTGTTGGAAAGAGGGGCCCCTCTGTGCCCCCCCAGGAAGGTCAGAAGGACCCAGCCTGTCCAGCTTAGTTGTGCCAGGGAAGCGCTTAGCTTGGTTCAGAAGTGGGCACTAGCCTGGGCCTCCGACCGTGGATCCCAGGACTGAAGGCAGCCGCCCAGATTTCAGGCTTTCACTCTCTTGACACTGGTGGATATGGTGTCTTTTCTCTCGACTTTTGTTAGACTATAAACAATAGCCTTTTTCTGAAGAATTAGGACTTTAGCTACAGGTTTAATACAAATTAAATGTTTCAACTTCCATGATGAAAATGATGGGAGGAGGGTAAAAGCTTGAGCGCTTACCTCACAGACCCTAAGCCCAGCGTATCAACCCCAGTACACATGCTGTGCACACACGTGTATGCACGTGTTGTGTGTACATGCATAGACACATACTTGTACACACATGTATACACATACTTGTACACATGTGTATACACATGCTGTTCACATTTTAGAATCTGCTTTGTGTTTTTAAAAATTTTTTATTAATTCTTGTTACATCTCAATGGTTATCCCATCCCTTGTATCCTCCCATTCTTCCCTCCCTCCCATTTTCCCCTTATTCCCCTCCCCTATGACTGTTCCTGAGAGGGATTACCTCCCCCTGTATATGCTCATAGGGTATCAAGTCTCTTCTTGGTAACCTGCTATCCTTCCTCTGAGTGCCACCAGGTCTCCCCCTCCAGCGGACATGGTCAAATATGAGGCACCAGAGTTCGTGTGAAAGTCATATCCCACTCTCCACTCAACTGTGGAGAATGTTCTGACCATTGGCTAGATCTGGGTAGGGGTTTAAAGTTTACCGCCTGTATTGACCTTGGCTGGTGCCTTAGTTTGAGCAGGACCCCTTGGCCCAAATCTGCCTATCATAATGTTCTACTTGTAGGTTTCTAGGACCCTCTGGATCCTTCTATTTTGCTATTCTCCCATGCTTCTCTCATCTAGAGTCCCAATAGGATGTCCTCCCCTCTGTCCCAGTTTCCTGGTAAGTGAAGGGTTTCGTGGGACATGCCCCTTGGGCTAGTATGAATCTGCTTTGTGTTTTAAAAAAAGATTTACTTATTTTATGTATGAGTGCTCTGTTTTCATGTACACCTACAGGCCAGAAGAGGGCATCAGAGCTCAGTATAGATGACTGTGAGCCCCCATGTGGTTGTTGGGAATTGAACTCAGGACTTCTGGAAGAGCTCTTAACTGCTGAGTTATCCCGCCATCTGCTTTGTGTTTTCTTTTCTTTTGTTTTTTTAAGATTTATTTATTATTATGTATACAGTGCTCTGCCCTGCATGTATGCCTACATGCCAGAAGAGGGCATCAGATCACATTATAGATGGTTGTGAGCCACCATGTGGTTGCTGGGAATTGAACTCAGAACCTCTGGAAGAGCAGTCAGTGCTCTCAACCTCTGAGCCATCTCTCCAGCCCTGCTTTGTGTTTTCAAACATCTTGAACAGCTATAATTCCAGCTAACTGGTGATGCTACCTAATATTATTGACCTATTATCAAATTGTACAAATGCAATGTCTTGAGTTTTGCTTTCACTGTATCTGAAAATTTTTTGTTTTACTTATTGAAGGATACTGAATTTGGTTGCGTTTAAAATTAGCACCAAACAGAACAATTTGACAGCTTCTATTTGATTTGAATTTGGTCTCAAATAATTCTTTCTAAAAAAACAATTTTTGGAGAACTACATCAACCTCACCCTCCTTTCCTGTCTCAAACTCATGATCTCACCTTTAATTACTATTGTTACATGTGTATATATGCAGGAATCACCGAGTCCATCTAGTGTTGCCTGCATGTACTTGTCCAGGCCTGACCACTTGAGATCCGGTAACCTATGTTGTCCCTGGAGGAGACAAGTCTCCCTTTCTCAGCAGCCATTGGCCACCTGTAACTCTCCATCTGGGGTGGGCACATGTGGGCTTTGCCTTGCCCGCACTGGTATATCAGCTGGCATTGCCATTATACCATCTTGTTTAGGTAAACATATTATTGACATTTCATGGTGCATTTTTTTGTTATGTGTACAGGACATATTGAGCTGTAAGTGTCTTGGATCTGTGCCTTGTACACTCTTTCCTGCCCTTCTATGATTTTCCCTGAGTTTGGGGGGTAGGGGTTATCTTAGGGTTGGGGCTGGACACCCCACAGTCACTTCCTGAAATTTGGTCAGTTGTGGATCTCTGTACTAGTCTCCATCTGTTGCAAAAAGAAGCTTCTTTGATGAGGGTGAGAGCTCCACTTCCCTGTGGGGATAAGGACAAGTTTTAGATTACAGTTAGGAATTGTGTTGCTGTGGGAAGTGGCAGTGGTGTGCTCTTCTCTAGCATTTATGATCTCTCCAGCCATGGATAGTTGGTCAGGTTTACAACACCAGGGATGAATTCTGACCTTAAGTCCAACTAGACAGCTGCTGGTAACCCCCCAGAAAAGATGCTGCTATTGCTTCCCCACGCATACATTGCAGTGCAGTCACTGCTGTGGTTCATGAGCTTTACCACAGGACAGCACCGCTGATGGCTTTTTTACCCTTGGAAGTGTATGTAGCACCTTCCAGTGCTGTGACAACTCCTCGGGGAGGAGGTTCCCAGGTCATTTCCAGCCCTGTTCCTCTGACGTGCAGTGTCGTTAGCAATAGGGCAATGGTGGTAGCCCTTATTGCGTGGGGGAGAATCTTGTATTCCAGTTGTAATTGAGATCTGAGGCACTTAGAACATAGCCTGGCAGAGAGAGTCCCTCTGAGCCTGTGTGCTGGAGGCCTCTGAGTCACCATTCAGCCAAGGACCAGTGAGGGGCTGGGGGTACCCACCTCTGAGAATTCAGCCATGTTTCTGGATTTGAGGACTCTGAGGGGCCAGCCTAAAGGATGGAGGCTACTGCAATAACACATTTAGGTTTTGTATTCTCTCTCTGAAGAAATTTGACATCCCAGTAGGCCACAAAATCACCTCAGATATTTAGATACCGTGAGAGATGAACGAAGAGAGGCGGACCCTGACCTGGCACTTATTTTGCTCTGTGGAACAGACTGCAGTTTTCTTTTGCTTGTCTTAAAAAACAGAAAGAGCCCTGGGGAGCCTCTGGGGCCAGGGGAGCGGCTTTGAATTTCCAGGGCTTGAGAGGGAAAAGGGAAAGGCAAAGAAAAGAGGATGAGAAACTCATACTACTGGCTCAATTTTTCTTTGAAAATGATTTAAAACCCTTCATAGTTAGTGAGGAGGATATTCCCAGGGTGGGGGCATTTCTCTGTCACATCGCAAATGTTCCTTTCTATTTCATAAAAAAGACATAAAACTGCTAAAATTAGCATTGGTCTGTGTGTGGTCTCATTTCTTCAGGTTCCTCACCTCGCTCCTCAAGATGAGAAGATTTTTACTGAGGCTGTGACTTAATTGTTTCCCTGTTACCAGGCTGGTGTTAGAGCAGCGGGGGCTGGCAGACCTTTGTTTCTGGGTCACCGGTCACTTCATTGGATTATTTACTTAGCTGCTGTAATTAGGGTGTGAGAAGAGCTCCTGACCATCACCCACAGTTCTTTCTCAAATGTCAACACATTCGAAAACAAACAAGGGAAGTGTTTTGGAAGCTGCCATCTGTTTGCTTTTCCAACTTGACCTTTGTTGGAATAGAAAGATGCTGCCCTCTTGGTGGAGTGTTCTTCCTCGTGTTCTGAGTATAGTAGTTGAGGTGTGTGTGTGTGTGTGTGTGTCTGTGCATGCATGTTGCTGTGTGTGTGTACACGTGTATAAGTGTGTGTGTATATATGTGTGTGTATGTATATGTGTGTATGCGTGTGTGTTTGCACTTGTGCACATATACGTTTGCTCTAGAGTTTACACTCTGCATTTTAAACGTTTCTAATTCTATTTTTAAGCAGCACACACTAAGTTACCTGCACAACACTGTATTTTGCCAGCTCTTCCTTCCTTGTGGCATCACTGCCATCGCCCCCGCCTGCCACACGGTGCAATCACGGGTGCATTGTTTTTTTCTTGTTTCCTGAGTTGTTATTTTAAAGATGAATTAAGGTTAAAAAAAAGATTGTTTGCCTTCATTTCTTTGATTATGGTTTTTCCTTTCATGCTGTGAGGACAGCTTCCTGCACTGTCTCATGCTCCTTCTGTTTGAAGAATTGCTTTCCGTATTTCTTGAAGGAGATATTCGAGAAAACCTTTAGTTTTCTCTTTGGCTTTTGAAGGGTAATTTTGCTGGTCAGAATTTTAACTGGTACTTTTTGTGTTTTCAATATTTAAATGTTTTATCTCTCTCCTTTTAAATTTCTTTTCAAATGTGTTTTTAGTTTTAAAGGACATATAGTAGTTGTACACATTTATGGTGAATAGTGTGACCTTTCAATACATGTATATGTCAGATATACTGGCATATCTACCACCAAAGACACATATTGCTTTGTTGTTTGGAACGTTCAAAATCTTCTATACTACCTATCAGGAAACATTTTCTTATTTGTTGTCAACTGTCGTCACCCTATGGTACATGTGATAGGTCAGTCGCAGTTAATTCTAACCCAGCTGCACCCCTGTGTTCATTTGCCATCTGTTAATTTAAGGGAAGGAGAGGAAAAAGGTTCTAGAGAAAGGCGCCTAATAGAATTGTCCTTCAGGCGAGAGAGATTTATTAATGCTCAAGGTAAGGGTCTGAAATAAGAAGCGTCAGCTCCCCAGACACAGTGCCATATCTACTTATCTACTCGTGAGGGAAGAGGTGGCCCTGCACTACAAGGAAGCAGGCTTAGTTAATATGTAACCTGTGTTACCTGACCACAGTCCCGCTGTCTCTGGATTCCTGGGTAGCGTGAGATGTAACTGTTATGAGAACTCTGTGGCCTGTTAGCTCTTTGTTGCAGATGTGAGAGGGTGAGGCCAGCCTATGAGGCTGCTCATACAATAGTGTGGGGGGGGGACTCACACTAGTGTCTGGGGGGGGGCTGGTTCTAACACCACGCCTTTGTTTCTTCTCCCCCACACCCTTCCCAGACTCTGGTCACATTAAATCTGTTCCCTACCTCTTTGAGAGCAACTTCATCTTCTTCATCTAAGTAAGAACATGCAATGTTTGTCTTTTTATATATGACTTATTTTTTATTTGTCTGTTGCCTCCATCCATGTTGTTGGAAATGAACCAATTTCACTCTTTATTGAATGTGTGTAGAATATTCTACTGTGTATGTAAAGCACACTGTAAAAATCTATCTGTTGTTAGTCACCTACATTGATTCATTTCTTGGCTCTTGTGAATAGTGCGTTGATGAACACATAAGCATAGCTCTGCCTTCAGAGTGTTGATCACATGCGTGCAGATATATTCCTAGTAGTGGGATGGATAGATCATACAGTGATTTTTATCTCTAATTTTTTTGAGACACTTTCATACTGTTTTCATAATGACTATACCAGTTTATATTTCTATCAAAGGCATGTCCGCTTTCTTGTTTCTCCACGTCCTCACCGGCTTTAGTTACTTTTCACTTTACAACAGCCATTCTCTCTGGAGAGAATGACGCCTCACTGCAGTTCTTATCCATGTTCCCTTGATGGTTGGTGGTGATAAGTTTCTCATATGCTTATTGGCTATTTGGACGTCTTTTGAGAAATGTCTATTTGGGTCATTTGCTCATTTAAAAGTTACATTGTTATTTTGTAAAAGTGGTTTGTTTAAATTTCTTACATATTCTAAAAATTATTTCTTGTCTTACGGTTTACAAATATTTCCCCTTTTTTGAGGTCGCCTCTTGGCCCTGCTAAATGCTTCGCTCTACAGAAAGCTTATGGTTTGATGTAGTCTCATTTGTTGCTTTTCCCTTTGTTGCCTCTGCTTTCGCAATCAAATCCAAACGTTTACCCATGATTTCCTGAAGTGACATCAGTTTATCAATGCACTATTCACAGTAGCCAAGAAATAAAATCAATGTAGGTGACTATGAGAAGATCTATTTCAAAGTGTCTTTTACATACACAACGGAATATTTTGCACCCATTCAATAAAGAATGAAATTGTTTAACTTCCAACTTCTTCTTATAATTTCTTCTTATAATTTTGTAGTTTCAAGACTCACATTTAAGCCTTTGATTCATTTAGAGTTGATTTTCGTATCTGGTGAGGGATGGGGGTTTAGTTGCTTCTGCATGTGGGCAGTCTACTCTCCCCAGCACCGTTTACCAAAGACTTTCCTTTCCCTAGCATGTCTTCACTGTCTTTGTCAAAAAGGAGTGTTTATCATGCATTTATTTCTTGGTTATCTGGTCTGTGCCATTGGTTTACTTAGTGTGCCTGTGAACTGTGCTGTCCGGGGAGCTATTGCTTTATAGTATGTTCTGAGGTCCAGTATTATAGCACCTTCAAATTTGTTATTTTTCCCTTAGAATTGCTTTGGCTATTAGAATTGGTTCCATATGGTTTTAGGAAACTTGATTTTTCTATTTCTATGAAGGATGTCATTTATTTATTTATTTATTTATTACAATCTTGTATTAAGTATTTTTTACTTAATATACATTTATACATTACACATATATACAATAAACTACCCACAGCAAGAAGAACCACAAAACAACCAGGAACAGTCATATCTCGTCATTATCTAGACCTAAAATCATCTTAACCCCTAAACAACTAAGCTTCACTGTAAAACTAAACTATCTGGTCTTCAACTCCATCAGAGACTTGAGAAGGAATAAAATTAATTACCTGAGTATACAGGAAGTACAGGTTGGTACTTCTTAAATGAGAAGATGACAGAGACAGTTTGCTGCCTGAACAGTCACCCGAAAGTCTATATAATGTTGGAGCATCATCTTTAGCCTTCTGACCCAATGTATCTGACAGACATATTTGTGAGGCAGGAACTATTGAGGATTTTTTTTTTTTACCCTGTATTGGCAGAGTATGGCTGTTTACTCAGCCTGGAAGGATGTCTTTAAGCTCCACAGTCTTTAAAAATTTAAGTACTTTAAAATATCAAGTTTCTTAACTGTGGACTTGTGTAAAATAAAAAAATCTTTTAAATACATTAAATGGATTTTTACTCCAAAAAGGAAAAACTTGGGCATAAAACAATTGCACCTAAACAAAACCAAATTTCAACGGTGTAACTAGCCCCATGTCCAACATCTGGAACTCACTCATGATATTCTGGGTACCCACGGACTTGGGATGCTCCACTCCACTAACTGGCATCCACAGAACACCCAGTTCGTCTCAGAGGGTCAGACAGGCTCCATTCCACACTGCTGCCACTATCCAATGACTGCCACCGCTGAGGTCCCAGCACCTCAGATATGCAGGGGTCTCCATTGTAACTGAGGCTGCGCATTCACTAATGGCCTCTCTTCTAACCCTACCACACGGTGCCTCCGCGTCTCTCCATGACCCCTCCAATTCTGGGGCCTCCACTGCAACTTAGGCTGCACTTTCACTTCTGTGGTGCTTTACTACTAGTTCGTTTGGCTCCTTGTGATAGATTCCCACTGCTGTTGACAAGTAGCTAGTGTTGTAGTTCCTGCGCAGCAGGTGTCACGATTCCCTAGACCTTGACAGTGGCTGCTAATATACCTCCTAGGCCTAGAATGGCCGAAACTCTTAGTTCTCAAGGTTTGGCTGACTCAGCCAGTGACCAGGACCTGCAGTTCTCTTCTCTGGATCTTCACGGCTTTCTACCCGTCTCCAGTCTCAGCTCTTTGGACTCTTTCACCTTTCTCTTTATTTCCACAGTTTCTCTTGTTACTGCTCTCGCTACTTTCTGTAAGGTTTGAGCTGCCTGTCTCTGCTATGGCCTCTGCCCTAGCCACCACTGCTGGGCAGTAGCCACCCTCTCATTTTGCCGCTTCTACTGTTGCTCCAATGCTGACGTGACAGCCAGTCCTTCTGCTGTCTCTGCTGCAGCTGTCTCCCCTGTAGCTCTGTTGATGCCTCTTCCCACTGGTGCTATTCTTGTCTCTCTCATTCTGCTGTTACCACCACTGATGCTGCGGTTTTCCTGTTACTAGTTGAGTCGGTTCTACTAATGATTATCAAAAGTAGACAAGAAAAGACCACTCACGGGCCTCGAGCTCTAGATGATGCCTGAAGACAGAAAGAGTAACAAATGTGTCAGGGAATACAGACCGCTGAGTACTTGTTAGTTGGACCAACTTGAGGAATGCGATTTATTGCTTCAGTTGGCATCAGAGCATGGAAAGTAATATGATACACATGCATAAGGAATCATTTTCCTGAGCATATAGTACTCTGCTTACAACAAATTGGACTATTAGTGTCTGAGGAGATGTTTTATGATAACAACATTGGATCACCAAGAAAAACAGAGAAGGAGAAAGAGATCTGGATGGGAAGGGGTCCTGGGAATCCCATCTCCTGGCGGGAGCCCAGAGCCCTGAGTAACCCAGATCCACTGAGGATGGACCCACTACAAAAGGAGGAAAGGTGACCTGGGTCCTTGCCTCACTCCCACTGAGGGCGTGGCAATTCCTCCCTCAAAGCTCTGGGTGAAGCAAGAAGAGATTATAGATCAGATCGGAGTTACCAGAGGATGAGCAGAGAGGCCCCATGGAATATGACTGATGGTGAGATGACCAACAAAACCAACATCTCCAAGATAGTTCCTTATCCGAGAGCCTCTTCAAGAAAATCCAGTTCAGGAAGGGGACTATTGTCCAGATCTGTTTTGTAAGGACAAAGTGCTTCTTGACTCATCACTCATGCTTATGCAACTTTAGTGGCAATTACCAACTCAAAAGTCCCATAAATTAGAGAATAAGTCCACATAAGACTAATTTTTAATTTTTAGGAAGACTACTAAAGAAATGACAGGTGAATCTGTCTGAGCACATTAAATGTTGTTACACATCTTATTAAGCAAGATGAAGTTCTGTGCATAGAGATGCTCACGTTGCTGCTGCAAAGACCAGCAGGGGATAGCACTGAAATAGCTATGGGCTTACTTAGAGAATGCAGCTTCAAATGAACACAAGTGTCACCAGGAAGAATCAATGCTGGTTTTGAATTTCTTGAGACATTCTACATGAGTCTGAATTTGGCAGAGGAGTTCAGAATCTGATTGAAGTTACATTTGCTATATGCAAAGATGGATCTGTAAAATTTTTGTCAAAAATATTTTTCCAGGAATGTTGTAAACTCAATGCAAAATTAAAATATGAAATCTCATAGCCATTCTTTGAAAGACTATTACCTCAAGACAATCCAAGGAATGCTTGCTTTGCCGTCAACTTTTATACTTCCACAGGAGGCCTTAGCGGTTTAATGGATGGGTTGTGTGAGCATCTCAGAAATGCACCCAAAGTCATCAGAGCACAGAAGAAGCCCTCCCAGGCTGCTTGTCTTCGGGGTGGGCTCTTTGGAGTCTGATTCCTCTGACTTCAATTCTGGCAGCAGTATGAACAGCTCTGTGTGGGGATGGGAGCGTCAGTTCCCATAGTTTGTGCTGAGCTTGAATGTGTTTTGAACAAGTGTCCAGTGTTCATAGAACCTGTGTTCACTTTGTCAGCTTCCTTTCTTTGTGTACCAGAGGCTTCTGCTGTCCACACTTAGCTCTGTGGTCCATGGTTCTCCTGCCTTGAGACTTCTCAAATGGGATCCCCTAGTGTGTTCTAGCTGAGGGGACAAGGGTGTCCCAAGTATGCTGGGAGTTATGAGAAGCACTCACAGCACTGAGGTGTGCATGGGCAAAAGGCCTGCCTTCCTTCCTTCCTTCAGGACCTCCTGACTGTTGATCGCTGAGCTGGAAGGATGCAGATGTAGGCGTCAAGCACACTGTTGGAACGTCAGTGTTCTCAATGACAGGCGACTGTAGGCCTTGATCCTGCCTTAGGCTCCTGGCAGTCAGAGTCTGGGTCTCAGTCGGTGACCTTGGTTCTGTCTGTTGATGGTGGTGTGTGCCTCCTGAAGGCCCTGCTTCTCCCCTCTGCAGTGTCAGGTCTTCCTGCTATCCACATCTATCTCCCAGAGCTGTCTTTTTCTCTTGGGCTCTGGCTGCTTAAGTTCAGACTCCCTGACTTACGGATTGTTCCTCACACTCCAGAGGGCATCAGTTTCAAACAACAGCTCCCCTATCAAGGTGGTAGTCAGCTCTTCTTGCTCAGTGAGTTATACAGACTGGCAAAATCAGATTCATTCCTTACCCACCAGTGGGGGGAATCCCTGTTTCATCAAAACTCACTGCTATATTGAAGGCTTCTGAAGAGTGTGGGATTGTTTTGAGGGTAGGACTGCCCCTATCTTTCCACCTGGGGCCTCTAGATTAGCCCTGGGATGAGGGCTGTGCTGTACCTCACCCCCTGTGTAGCTGGGCATCTGGAGCAGTGGGTTCAGTTTAGCTTTTGGGGTGGGCACTGCCCAACTCTTTGAGCCATTCTCTCACTCTCTCTGTCTGTGAATTTCTAAGCCCCTTCCCTTTACTCTCTTTGCAATAGGCAATTCTTCATATGTGGAGTTTCCACCTTAAGTGTTCACAGGAGAAGTTGTTTCTAATCTGCCATCTTCCCTGGAAGTCAGGTGTTGGGTCCTAGCCTGTGGCTTCTGGAGACAAGGTCTTACTATGTAGGTCAGGCTGGCTTTGAACTCTCCAAGTGACCCAGGCTAGCCTTTGTTCTTTGACTGTAACAGTGAGTTGGAGAACACTTGCGGTGTCTTGTATGTTCTGAGTCTAGAACTTGCATGTTGTAACTCCACAAATGGCCTGAAGCTAGAAACTGGTCAGCTTAAAGTCAACAAATAGTGGGTTCTTTAAAAAAATTATTATTATTATTTGAGACAGAGTATCACTCTTTAGTCCAGGGTAGCCTGAAACTTACTATGTAGCTCAGACTGTCCTCAAAGTCAGGGAGATCCTCCATCTTTAGACTTACAAGTATTAGGGATACAGATCTGAGCCACCACATCTGGTTGAGAAGCTCACTGAACAGGCTGCTGAAGGATTCCTAGCTTCCAGCCCTGCACTGGCATCACTGAGGATGTTTCTCACTCCTCGATATTTGGAGGCAGTACAAAGAGAGCCACTTGCACATCTGGAGGAAGCTGGCAGTCCGAAAGGCTGTCACTTGTGGTGCTGTTAGAGCCTTCCAACATGTAGCACCTAGTGAGGGCCAGCAATCAGTTCCTAAGTTTCCCTGCAGTTGGGCTGAGGGAAATGAGGTGGGAGATGATGACAAACAGGTCAGAAATGGAGGGCAGCTTCCATTGGCCAGTGCCATGGCGGTGGGCAGAGGCCTCCAGCTGGGCCAGTGTCTGCAGCTTGCCAGAGGCTCTGGTGTTTGTTGGGAGCCTGCCACTCATGACATTGACGTGGACACATGACTGGGCCCGCTGGGACCCCATTCACAGCAGGGTCCACTCTGAAGGCACACTCAGCTTCCAGCTCTTCAAGACAGGCGCTTCGTGCAGTCCTTCTGCCCCGATGTGCATTGAAAAGCCTGGGGAACTCTTGGACTGACACCGCCGAGATCCCCTCTGCTTCCGTGTTTCTTTTAGTAGTGAATAAAAATCCATAAATATGTTTTCTCTTTTAAAACTTATTTTGAAATAAAATTTTATTACATAAAAATTTCACTTAGCACATTTTAGAAATGCCACATTGCTCAAAGAAGAAAAGAAAAAAAAAAAAAAAACCCGCCAGCTCGTCATTCTGGGACACTACTCCTGGCCCGACTCCTTAGCAGCGACCCCCCAGCAGGTCATTCTGTGTCTTTTCCATCTCATTTCAAGACCTCAGGTCTGCTCGGCGCACAGCGTCAGCTGCTTTATTTCACTTGAAAAAGCGTCGTGAATGTTCAAGTCATTTATTCTTCTAAAGTAAACTTTATATTTTCCATCTGCATGTCGTACATTTGAATCATAAAATTATCCCCCAGAATTTAGGATATTATAGAGTACTTAAAGTTCATGTAGAAAGGAAAGGGAAATGTATCCAGAGTCTTAAAGCTTAAGTTCAGAAAACAAAAGTGCAGTTTCAGTCTGTGCCAGGAGGATGGGCTTCTGTGGAGGCCAGTGTGGGAAAGCTTCAGAGTTTCATTTGCTGGTGGTGTGGCTACGGCCCCAGGTCCCTGGGCTTGGGCTATCACCTTCACTACAGTACAAAACCAGATGGGTCCCTCTTTTCCTTCAAGTAAAACCTGGAAACAGTGAGGCATTGAGAGTGGCATTGTGTGTTTCCACCTGCTGGACTTTCAGACATTTGTTCAGAAGGGGCACAGAACCGTACGAGGGATGGATGCCTGACGGGAGAAGCCAGTTCCTGACGTGTTTCCAGACAAAACCAAAGAGCACGGACTCTCTGCATTTCTAGCTTGCCTTTGTCATCTGCACAGAGGGGCCTCCAGAGCAGGCCCGACTCCTCAGCATCTGCTCCTGCTGCGTTGAAGTTATCAGCAAGCACACTCGCAGAGTGCTGTCACCTCATGGTGCTGCCACTTGGCTCTTAGGCTTTCCTTAAGTCCATCCAGGTGGTATTTAGATGTGAGGGGATAGAAAGTGCCCTGTTAGCTTTGGAATTTGGTTCAACCTGTAGATGAGAAATCATCTCAGCACGAAGCTTGGCAGTTTGTCAGCTGGGTTTTATTGTACCCTCAAGATTACAAAGGGAACCGTGAGAACAGGAGACACTTGGTCATATTGTGGGGTGTGTGTGTGTGTGTGCGTGTGTGTAGGCCAGGCCAGCCTGGAACTCACTATGCAGCCAGGGCTGGCCTCCAGAACGCACATGGAACACCCCCAATTGCTCTCCCCACTGCATGCATGCTGGGATTATAGACTTGAGCCATTACAGCTGGCTTAGGATTCACTGAGAATTCCATATAGAATTAAAACTTTTTTCCGTGTAGTTCACATTATTGTCTTATCATTTAGAGCTCGTTTGGACATTTTATATTAAAGAAAACTATCTTTTGAGCAGCATTAAAAATTATCTCAAGGACAAGTGCTCAGCCTTGTCCTTCCTTGTGCTTTCTTTAGGTCACCAGCTGCTCGACTCCCATATTGCAAGGCTTTGTGTCTGCTTTTCAAAGAATTTATTGCATATGTGTATGTGAGCATGAAACTGTGATATATAGATTGTATTTTATTTATATTAGCTTCTTTCAGACAAGTCTAAAACAGCCCAGGCTGCTCACAAACACATGCCTCTCCTCCCTAAGCCTCCAAGTACTCGTGCCACAGGCATGTGCCATTACACCTGTGTTTATTTTTATTTTTTAATATCTACAGGGTCTACACTGATATTGCCATTTTTATCCCTTATATTGATGAGGAGTAACCTAAGTAAAAATGATTCTTTAGTTCACTTACAATTCAGACACCCTGATATGACATTGCAATTGCTGAGATGTTAACTTCCAGCTTATTATATTACCTATAGCTTGTATGCTGCTTAGTTTTATGTCAACTTGACATAGTCTAGAGCGATAGTTTTCAACCTTCCTAATGCTGCAACCCTTTAACACACTTCCTCATGTTGTGGTGACTCCCAGGAAGTCGTCTCCTGTGTCAATGAGTTCAAGGCTCTTCCCCACTTTTTCTTTCTTTTTTTTTATTATTATTACTAATTCATTCTTGTTACATCTCAATGGTTATCCCATCCCTTGTATCCTCCCATTCTTCCCTCCCTCCCATTTTCCCCTTATTCCCCTCCCCTATGAACATGGTTGAGCAAATTTTCTTGTTGTGTGCTGGAGCATCTTCTGGGTATTTTCCAAGGAGTGGAATAGCTGGGTCTTGAGGAAGCCCTATTCCAAGTTTTCTAAGATAGCACCAGATAGATTTCCAAAGTGGTTGTACTAGTTTGCATTCCCACCAGCAATGAAGGAGTGTTCCTCTCTCCCCACATCCTCGCCAGCATGTGGTATCACTTGAATTTTTGATCTTAGCCATTCTGATGGGTGTAAGATGGAATCTCAGAGTTGTTTTGATTTGCATTTCCTTGATGACTAAGGAGGTTGAGCATTTCTTTAAGTGTTTCTCAGCCATTTGATATTCCTCTGTTTAGAATTCTCTGTTTAGTTCCAAGCCCCATTTCTCAATTGGGTTATTTGGTTTGGTGGTATTTAATTTCTTGAGTTCTTTATATATTTTGGATATTAGACTTTTGTCAGATGTAGGGTTGGTAAAGATCTTTTCCCAGTCTGTAGTTGTCGCTTTGTTCTCTTGATAGTGTCTCCTGCCTTACAGAAGCTTCTCAGCCTCATAAGGTCCCATTTATTAATTGTTGACATTAAGGCCTGGGCTGTTGGTGTTCTGTTCAGGAAGTTGTCCCTGTGCCAATATGTTCCAGGCTCTTCCCCACTTTTTCTTCTAAGTGACTTAGTGTCTCCGGTTTTATGTTGAAGTCTTTAATCCACTTGGATTTGAGTTTTGTGCAAGGTGACAAATATGGGTCCAGTTGCATGTTTTTACACATAGACCTCCAGTTAGTCCAGCACCATTTGTTGAAGATGCTATCCTTTCTCTCCATATCTCTTCCATATAGTACTTGAAGTTCTAGCCAGAGCAATAAGACAACAAAAGGAGATCAAGGGAATCCAAATGGGAAAGGAGGAAGTCAAATTATCCCTATTTGCAGGTGATATGATAGTGTACATAAGTGGCCCTCAGAATTCCACCAGAGGACTACTACAGCTGATAAACACCTTCAGCAAATTGGCTGGATACAAAATTAACTCAAAAAAGTCTGTAGCCTTCCTATACACAAATGACAAGCTTACAGAGGAAGAAATTAGGAAAACCACATCCTTCACATTAGCCACAAGCAATATAAAATATTTAGGAGTTACTTTAACTAAGCAAGTAAAGGACTTGTTTGAAAAAAATTTCAAAACTCTGCAGAAAGAGATTGAAGATGACATGAGAAGATGGAATGATCTTCCTTGCTCATGGATTGGGAGAATTAACATAGTAAAAATGGCCATCCTACCAAAAGCAATCTACAGATTCAATGCAATCCCTATCAAAATACCTACACAATTTTTTAAAGACATTGAAAGTTCAATTCTGAACTTCCTATGGAAAAACAAAAAAACCCAGAATAGCTAAAACTATCTTGTACAATAAAGGGTGCTGTGGAGGAATCTCCATACCTGATCTCAAACTGTACTATAAAGCAATAGTAATTAAAACAGCATGGTACTGGCACAGCAACAGGCTGGTTGATCAGTGGAATCGAATCAAAGACCCAGATATGAATCCACACACATATGGTCACTTGATTTTTGACAAAGAAGCCAAACCCACTTTTTCTTCTAACAGATTTAATTTGTTTGGTTTTATGTTGAGGTCTTTAATCCACTTGGACCTTAGTTTTCTGCAGGGTCATAAATATGGATCTATTTGCATTTTTAGACAACAGTTAGACCAGCACCATTTGTTGAAGATGCTATCTTTTTTTTTTTCCATTGTATGGATTTGGCTTCTTTGTCAAAAATCAAGTGTCCATAGGTGTGTGGGTTTATTTCTGGGTCTTCAATTTGATTCTATTGATCCACCACCCAGTTTCTATGCCAGTACCATGCAGTTTTTATTACTGTTGCTCTATAGTACAGCTTGAGATCTGGGCTGGAGATTCCTCTGGAGCCATCACATTTTTTAATCTAATATTTTCATTAGTTCTTTGAGAATTTCACCCATGTATACAATGTATTTGGCTATATTCAACCTCAACTTCTCTCCCTAACTTCTCCCAGAACTGCCTCCACAACTCCTCCCAACTCCTAGTTTGTTTGTTTTTTTAAAGTAATCTATAGAGTCCAATTTGTGCTGCCTGTATACTCATGAGTTGGGCCGTCCATTGAATTATGGCCAACCTACTAAGGCCATACCCTTAAAAAATGACTGTTCCTCCTCCAGAGCAACAGTCAGTAGCTCCTCTGTGGGGTGGGGCTCACGAGCCTCTTCCTCCTCTGTGCTGGGATGATGACTGGTCTGATCTTGTGTAGGAAACCTCAGATGCTCTGAGTTCATGGGCTTAGTGATCCTGTCATGTTCAGAAGACACTCTGGCCTCCCCAACCTGACTCTTAGGATCTTTCCACCTTCTCTTCCACAATGTTCCTTGAGCCTCGTGGGCAGAGGGTATAACATAGATGCCCCATTGGTGGTGGAGCACTCCACTCCATAGACCGAGGGTATAACATAGATGCCCACTGCTGGTGGAGCATTCTGTGGGCCGAGGGTATAACATAAATGCCCACTGGTGGTGGAGCACTCTGTGGGCCAAGAGTATAACATAGATGCTCCATTGGTGGTGGAACACTCCACTTCGTGGGCCGAGGGTATAACATAGATGCCCCACTGGTGGTGGAGCACTCTGTGGCCACTCATCTCAACACGTTGACTACTTGTGTGTTTCTGTATTAACTGCTAATCCTTACACAAAGAAATTTCTCTGAGAAGATTTGAGAGCTGTACGAATCTATGGGTATAGAGTTATGAATTTAGAGAACAGGTTGATGCTATGTCCATTTAGCAAAATAATAGGGTTTCTGAGCTCTCCAACCATGGCTTGTTGGATGGACTCATATCCATGTATGTATTTTATCCTATGGAGTGAGCCTTAAAGCCAAACAGAAAATGGTTGGTTATTCCCATAACATTCATGTCACTGTTGCACATGTGGGCGTATTTTTGTAGATGACAGAACAGGGTTCACATCTGGATAAGACTACTAGTGACTTTTTTTTTCAAACCCCCAGCAGCCTGCATATTACCTTCCAGGACTATGAAAGCTAGCTATCAGAGAGAAAGCACTAACTTGATTTCTCGATGTGGTGCGACAAAACTGTGTGGTGACTTCAGCAGCAAGATCTTATAATCAAGTTCTGACAGGCAACCAAAAATAATGGCTTGTATTGTCTTGGGGCTCCTGGAGCTCCCTGGCTTGAGGGGAAATATCCCATACCCAGCATTCAGACGGGACGGCAGAGCAGAGAAGTGGGTCAGGGAGTGCAAGTAAGGCTATGATTGTTTGAAAATACATATGAAAACAGATTGTTTTATAAAATTCAAAAATATGTAGATGCATAAATATATATTATGCACACACATACATTCTGTTTCTATGAGTTATTCTCTTGTTTAGATTTGTTTTGAGGATTATTCTCCTTTATTTTTTTCCTTTTTATGGTAGAACTCAGATTATGGATTTGACAAGTTTTTTTTCCTAGTATAAATACTAAATCTTATGAATTTCCCCTAATGAATGCTGAACATTACAATTTTGATATGTTGTATTTTCCTTTCATTTACTTCAAAATACAGTCTCATCTTCCTTCGGAAGTATGTTCAGATGTGGCATGGTGGTTTACACCTGTAATCCTAGGAGATTAAGATGGGACAGTTACTGTAATCCTAGGGCTAGCCTTGGACTACATTGTGAGTTCTAGGTCAGCCTGGGCTATAGGGTAAGACCCTGTCTCAAAAAATGAAGCCAAAACAAAGCCCCAAACCAACCAACCAACCAAAGAACTGTTTTCAGTAATTTGATTTAGTATCTTTTGTAGCTCAAACATTAGGTTATTGTGGGGATACTTTGGTGAGAAGACATTTGGATTTACATATGAGAAGTTGCTAGATTTTTTTTTTCCATAGGTAAGTGAGGGAACGTGGTGTCATGTCTTTATGTGCGTTTGAAATGATGCCTGCAGGTAACTCTTAATACTTTTGTGCCTAGCGGTAGGTTTTGTAATCAGGTTTTTCAGTCTTTCTTAGCAATGTTTTTTGCTTGTTCCTTTTAGCAAATTACCATTGGGCAGAACCGGATCCTGGAACATTCAAGATGCTAAGCTCCTACACTGCTTTAAGAATTCGGGACTCAAATATGAAAAGAAATTCAGAACTAAGACACTGGGAGCCTGAATCCCCCTGCAGAAGAACACCAAAGGACCATTCCATTCCGCGTACTGCTGTGGTCTGGTGGGGGTGGAGGAGCGCTCACGGGCTCACACCCACGCCTTTCCCACGGACAGAGGTCCATCGGCTTTCCTGCTTTCTGCCATGGCTTTGCTTGCTTTTGGAGCAGGCGGGCCCAGCATCATCTGTCTTCAAGCCTGTTGTGGTGTATTCTGTGTGTCCACGATCAGTTTCCAGCACGTTCCTGCTGTCCATATTGTCTCCGTCCTTGAGTCACAAGACAGGGCTGGTGTTAGGCAACCAACAAGGACGTATTGTATGAGACTTTGCATCTTGTAAATTTTCTCCTTTTTTCTAAAAATAAATAATAAAACCTTAAATCTCAATGAACTACTTTATTATTAGACAGAGTCTGCTGTGTCCGTTTAATGATTTGTCTGTAGAAATGTGGTGTGTCTGAACCTGCTGTATGGATACTTCATTTCAGGTATGCATTGTAGGAGGCCTTCCACAAGCGGCTCCCACAGGCCTCTGGCTGCAGGGTGAGAGGCTGGCTGTGGTAATTTATGACTGATAGCAGGAAAGGGATTGCAGATGGGTCAGGGCTCTTTCTTCAGAATGGCCTGCGCATCCAGATTGAGGACAGATGCAGCTGTTCCTCCTGGCGAGTGGGACAAGGCCTTCCACGCTGGCCGTACACAAGCCCTTGTCCAGCATCTGCTCTGCTGGGTGCACATCCAAGCCAGGACATGAAGTCATGTGAAGAAGGGACCGCGTGCTGTTAAAGGAGTTTAGTGACCAGAGATGCATCCATAACAGTCATTTTTTTTAACACTATGTAATGTTGAGAAATAATATAGTTCCTTATAGTAAACAGCTTTATCCTCTCTTAAACTATTTCTTGTCTCATTATAAAGGAGACACCTTTACTTGGCAATGCTGCACTGTCTACTCATGAGCTTTGTAATGACTTGAGTCCCTCTGCTCTGACCCACTTGACTACTTCAAATGAAAAACATATCAGCAAGTATGAAAAATAAAATCTCAAATGTCATTTATAACACACCTCCAAGTACTTGGGTTAGGAAAGGATTTCTTAACCTAATGAAATCTGTCTTTGTTCTGAACCAGTACAGACATCCAGCAAAATACATGATATTTTAACATGCACATTTGAGGCTAAAATCATTGCACCCTTGTGAACATAGATCTGGCTCAGTTTTCCAAGCTCATGGGCAGTGAGGTCCAAGAAGTTCCCACCCCCACTCCATCTGAATTACCAAAGTAGGGTTTGACATGAAGAAATTTACTGGAACCCCCCCCTTTTTTTTTACATGCATCACTGAGCAGATTTGTCATATATTTTCCTGGCACTAGAGTTTATCAGTACCAATTAATGCACACAGAACAGCTGCAGCCTGTCCATGGAGCCAGGGGAGATGAGGATTGAGTAGTAATAACTAATAGCTAGATGTTTGGACAGTGGTAAAATGACACACACTCACTCCACAGCTCTGTTTCTGGACCCCATTTTAAAGGGACACAGGCCAACTGGAGTGTGAACAGCAAAGTGTGGCCACACAGCTGAAGTGTCTGTCAGACACCACGAGGAAGAAAGCCGAAAGAGCTAAGGCTCCTTAGCCTGAGGGAGAGCATTTGTGAGCATTTGAAAGATGCAAAAGAGACCCCTGGGTCAGAAATAGAGGACCAGTGGGTGTATGTTGCATTAGCATAGGGGCTGGCTTTCTAACAAAAATTAAATTTCCAAAGTGGATTGTAATGTTGGCTTTTGCCATCTGAACAGAAAGCCTAAGCCTACTTGTGTGAAGGGGGAAACCTTCTGTTTCAAGTAGTTGGCTTCTAAATCTCTCTTTACAAAATGTAGGGAACATGATGAATATCAGAAAAATGGAGCATTGTATGGAAGGGAGCATTTCCACCATGATGCAGGTCGTCTTCCGTTCCTGGGGTCAGAGAAGCAGTGAACACACTCCAGGCTGGCTCGGGAGGGTCAAACCTGACAGGCCAACATGATAGAGAGGCGATGCGAGGTCAAGGAGAGCCCTCCCCTACCCCCACCCCCCTGAGCAGCACCAGTTTCCACCCATGTTAACCCTCCTTTGAAAGGAAGGTTGTCTCCCAGTCTGTCTGTGGGAGCAAAGGCTAAAATTAGATTTTAGGTGACGTTCTGCCTGCATAGGCTAAATCCCTCTGTCTTTACATCCTTTCTAGCATCTCTGACTTTTGCTTACTTATAAAGCTTGCTGTTTACTGTCTGTTCAAACATCTTTTGTATGGGAACGGGAGAGTGGAGTCATACCATGTATGGCTTTTTTGAGAAGCCTTGGCAGATCTTAGGCCCAGTACTTTAAACAGAGCAGTGTGCCGACAATGCTGGGAAGCAAGATCCATTTAATCTTGCCTTTTGTGGTTTACTTTACAGCAGAACAAGCACTTGTGACTACACAGAACATAGACCAAATAAAGGCACCCTCTCAGGCTGGATGCTCCGCAGCCTCTCCACACTGCTGGTGGCCCTGGGGAGGGAGGGAGGGTTGAGATGATGGGTGGAGCTGTGCTGATGGGGATAGACAAAACTTGGTACCCAGTGTTTCATCATAGGAGCAAACACATGGACCCACCAGCACCCTGCTCCTTTCAACCCACTGTCATTTTAGTGTCCAAAAGCAGAGGTTGCCATTACTAATTTGTCCTTTTCTGTCCTGTTCAGCCAGCTGCTTCCAGAATTCTTTGTAAATTCATTGACTCCTTTGAAAACTGAGCTGAAGAACCTCATATCAGAAACTGGGCAAATGTCACAAAGCAGGCCTCTGTGGATTTTATTAGGAAAGACAAGGAAGACTGCTGTTTGAGTGGAGTCAGCCTTCAAAGGCGTTCCTGAGGTCCAGACAGCAGTGCATTCAATTTTGGAGTTCCTAAACACCAGCCTTAAATGCCCATTAGGAAATTATCTGTTAGTGTGGCATTTTAGACTTCTCCATCTAAATTAATAGACTGCTTTGGGATAATGGATTTGTATTTATAAAGGGCTTCACAGTGGCCTGTTTAGGTTCCTTATCAGGAGTGTGTGAGCCCCAAGGCTTTATCCTTGAACAGAAAGTACATTGGGGTGGTCTCTTGAAGGAGCGGCAGCTGACAGGCCCTCTGTAGAAGGAAGATGGCTCAGGCTAAGATACAAAAAGGACTCCTGCCCCCCCACCCCCAGCCCAGGGGAATAAGAGATGTGTAAGAAGAGAGAGAATTGGCTGGACAACCACAGTGGGTGACGGAGGCTGGAAAAATGGCAAGTATGGTGGCCTCAGTGTGACAGCGGGGATGTTCAGACAACTGCCAGCAGGTTGGTAGAACTGGGTATGAGGAGGGAGGGGACACACAGAGGGCTAAGGGCAGAAGCCAGACCATTGAGCAGTGACCTGATCATTCATAGTTACGCCTGTCAATGCCCACATGTCTGTCTCCCAGTCTTCCCCAGACTGAGGTGTTCTGGTTCTTCAGCAATTTTTGCTGCAGTTGTGACCCTTGAACACTGCATGCAGCTCTGCCATTGTATGCCCAAGACACCCTGACGTGAACATGGGCAGTTGGGTCTCAACACACCAAGGGATGGGCATAGACCTGGCTGCCAGGGAAACCTTGGGACAAGTCACTGTTCCAGCTATCGGGGACTCTCCTTCTTCCTCTGTCGAGTGGAAGCAATACTCCCCCTTGTAGCGTGCTTGTAAGACTAAACCCGAGGATGCACACACTCAGAGCAGCTCCCTGCCCAGGTGCATCCTGAGTGCGAACAGCTGTATCTGTGTCGAGAGCTGCGATGTAGCCACACCTAAAGATGGTGCTGGCTTCCGCTAGTCACCCTCCCGGCGGTGAGCGCTCTCTCCGGTAAACAAGTCCTTATATGGCTAACAAGCGCGGTCATTTAGCTCCACCGGCTCTTTGACCGATGAGGAGTTCACATGTGGCGCCTCCTGATTGGCTCTTGCCGGGATATAAGCCTCTGCCCTGCCTAGGGAGGGGGCCATTCTCTGCTTTGCTAAACTGCTGTAAATTCATTCCTGAGTAAACTGCCTTGAGAAGGAACCTAGTTGTCTTGAGTCTTATTCCTGCTGGCCAGGAAGGGCACGGACATATCTGCATCCTGTTCTTGGCTCACAAGGAACCTACAGGTAAGGGAAATCTCTAAGCCAACCCCAGACAAGCACTGCAGTCCTGCCTGTGGTCAGTCGAACTGTTTCTACAGCCATGCTGGTCCTTCCTCTCAGCACCCTGTCATCTTCAGACCTATTCTAGTTTTAATTCTTGGCTAAATCCAACACACAGGAGGGAGCTGGTTCTCCACCAAAGTCCTCCTTTAGATCAGTCGATGTATTATTTATCTTCTCATTTAACCCACATCCATCTGTCCATGTTGCCCATCCCTGCTGAAACCAAGTTATATGCTAATTTTACAGCATTTTGGTGATTAGTCCAATGGCCAATATAGCGTAGCACAAGGTATTATTACTTAATGAACTCACTCTGCCTCTCAATTTACTGAGTTCTCTCTCAAACCACTTGTGTAACCATCTATTCTAGAATGTCCTGGGAGTTCACATCCAACTGGGATGCTTGTAGCATCTCCCTTTCATTCTTGAAAACTGATTTTTGACATGATTGGTTTTCTGTTTGTTTTTTTTTTTCATTTTAGCATTAATCTTTTAAAGTTACCTCATGGTAATTCCAGTCTGTGATCACATCTTTAAAAATTATTTCAAAGCTCTTTTTAAAACTTCATTTCATTCAGAGAAATTGATAACTGTCTCCTCCCTCACCCTGAGCTTGAACGCCACTTTTATGATATTTATTTTATCTTTTCTGAGTTTCAAATGTTTGTTTGTAGGAGTAGATAAAGTAATTTGAGCACTTATCCGCGGCCAAAAGCTATCTTCAGCCCTTGGCAAGCATCAGCTGGTTATTGCAGCCCTTCTGTTTTCCCCATGTTGAGTGGAGAAACAGACTTAGAGAGACGAGTAATGGTCAAGAGCTGTGAAGGCCATGGCATTTTAGCTGCCTGACCAACAACCAGTTAGCCTACTGCATGATTTGGGGAGCTGACAGCGCACAGGGGACCCTATGCCAGCAGAGGACTGAGCATCACTCCAGCAACTGCATATCCATAAGCCAGATGTGTGGTGTGTGTGTGTGTGTGTTTCTGCCATATGCTCCTGCTAACGGTTGTCTATTACCGCCTGATCTTTTGTTTGAGGAGACATTCTCTTGTGGTCGTGGGCCATATGAACAACACTGGAAACGAAGTCTCAGCCAACTCAGTTGAAGAAATATCAGAGGGAGCGGCCTCACAACAACAGTGTGTGTTGTTTTTATCATCACTGTGACCGGGTATCTGGCAGAAACAACTTAAGGCTCTCTTGACCCTGTGTGCTTGGGCAGAATGTCACGTTAGCAGGAGTAAGTGGCGCGCACACGCGCACACGCGCACACACACATGCACACACGCACACACGCACACACACACGGTGGAAGGAAGGAAGGAAGGAGAGTATACCTATTAGAGAAGGACAAGATATCATCAGTGTCCTATCCCTAGTGACCTACTTCTTCCAGCAAAGTCCTACTTCCTAAAATGTTGGTACCAGCTGAGGACCAGGCATTCAGAACATGGTCAGTCCCACAAGGGCATCTACGTTCATGCCATAACACAAACCTCCACCAGGAGGCGATAGAGCCATGATTTGAAGCTACACTTGGGATCCCATTCTAATGCCCCACATGGCTACCCAGAGCGCGAAGATAGCATTGAGCCACGGTGCCATGTCTCACTGCTCCGTAGGCATGAGTAGGCATGACCTCACCTGCAGTCACGATCTGGACTCTATTCTTGTAATTACCCCTATTGCACCATGTCCTTTCAGCTGATGACTTTCTGTAGATCTGCATCACAAGCTCTGCTCTGCTCTCGCAGGGGAGACTGGCCCACTTCCTAGCTGCCCCTCAGGTTTGGCGTCTTAGGTTCCCGATGGTGGGCAGGAACAGGGCAGACTGACAGAATAACGATGGGATGGCTAGGTCCTCCACAAAGGCTGTAGCGCCTGCTGGCAGCCCGTTCTCTTCTGCAGAATTTTCCAAGATTCACCCTTTGTAGGTGCAGGCATGCTGACACCTGCCCCACGTTGCTGCTCCAGCCTCGTGGCTTTCTGTTAGCCATTCCTTCATCAGCTTTGCCATCACCTACACCGCTGGCTCTTCACAACCCTTGTGTGTGCCTGCCTGTCCTGTTCCAGCGATTTCTTTCTTCCTGAAATGTACCTCCCTTTACTGCTTTGTTCTTTAGGCTTTTAGTCATGTACACTGATACCGTTTCTCTCTGTGTGCATTTCTTTCGGAACATTATAGGGACTTTCCTGCTTTATTGCTTTCTCACAGTCAGGCAAGTTGCTCTGTGGCTTAGCTGGATGTGCTTCCCAGCTCCCAGCCCTTCTCACTGTAAAGCCTGGTCCGAGAGCCTGAACCTTCTGCAGGGCGGGTGAGGGAGTGTGCTGTGTGTACACATTGCCTTATGCTACAGGCCAGACACGGGCATGCATTTTTTTCCTGTACTTGAGAGAAGGGATGAAAATACCTCACTGGTCTGAAAGTCTCTGGATCTCTACCATAACATGCAGTATAGTAGCCATCCAACTACGTGAGCCTAAACTCATTTAGACAAAATCAAAAGGTACCAGAAGGCTTGAGTTGGAACCTGGTGAAAAATCTCTACCGTGTTTTGAACCCAGTAGTTCTCAGAGTGGGGACCCCAGAGAAGCAGAATTGCTTGGGGATTTCTGAGAAACAGTCTTGACAGTGCCGGAGAGCTGCCGAGTCACAGCCTTGGGTGCAGTCCTGCACTCCGCTTTAACAATCGTCCAGCTGATGTTGATTTAGTTAAGCTTCAAGAATCCCTTGTCTCACTGTCAAGAGAACAAAGCGACAGCCTACAGACTGGGAAAAGATCTTCACCAACCCTACATCTGACAGAGGTCTAATATCCAAAATATATAAAGAACTCAAGAAATTAAACACCACCAAACCAAATAACCCAATTGAGAAATGGGGCTTGGAACTAAACAGAGAATTCTAAACAGAGGAATATCAAATGGCTGAGAAGCACTTAAAGAAATGCTCAACCTCCTTAGTCATCAGGGAAATGCAAATCAAAACAACTCTGAGATTCCATCTTACACCCATCAGAATGGCTAAGATCAAAAACTCAAGCAACACCACATGCTGGAGAGGATGTGGGGAGAAAGGAACACTCCTTCATTGCTGGTGGGAATGCAAACTAGTACAACCACTTTGGAAATCTATCTGGTGCTATCTCAGAAAACTTGGAATAGGGCTTCCTCAAGACCCAGCTATTCCACTCCTTGGAATATACCCAGAAGATGCTCCAGCACACAACAAGAAAATTTGCTCAACCATGTTCATAGCAGCCTTATTCATAATAGCCAGATCATAGAAACAGCCTAAATGTCCCTCAGTAGAAGAATGGATAAAGAAACTGTGGTACATATACACTATGGAATACTACTCAGCTATTAAAAACAAGGAATTCCCGAAATTTGTGGATAAATGGAGTGAGCTAGAAATGATCATAATGAGTGAGTTAACCCAGAAGCAGAAAGACTCAAATGGTATATACTCACTTATATCTGCATACTAGCCCAATGGGCATGTCCCACAAAAGCCTTCCCTTACCAGGAAACTGGGACAGAGGGGAGGACATCCTATTGGGACTCTAGATGAGAGAACCATGTGAGAATAGCAATGTAGAAGGCTCCAGTGGGTCCTAGAAACCTACAAGTAGAACATTATGATAGGCAGATTTGGGCCAAGGGGTCCCGCTCAAACTAAGGCACTAGCCAAGGACAATACAGGCAGTAAAATTTAAACCCCTACCCAGATCTAGCCAATGGACAGAACAGTCTCCACACTTGAGTGGAAAGAGGGATATGACTTTCTCATGTACTCTGGTGCCTCACATTTGACCATGTCCTCTGGAGGGGGAGACCTGGTGGCACTCAGAGGAAGGACAGCAGGTCACCGAGAAGAGACTTGATACCCTATGAGCATATACAGGGGGAGGTAATCCCTCTCAGGAACAGTCATAGGGGAGGGGAATAAGGGGAAAATGGGAGGGAGGGAAGAATGGGAGGATACAAGGGATGGGATAACCATAGAGATGTAACAAGAATAAATTAATAAGAAAAAAAAAAGAAAAAGAAAAAGAAAAAGAAAAAAAAAAGAATCCCTTGTCTCTGCCTATTCCAAGGGGAAGACTCAACCCTCAGTCTGGACGCCTTGACGCTAGGTGTCAACAGTAGACTCCCAGGTGAAGGCATCGTGGCCCAGGCTTAGCCTTCTCAGTCTAAGCTGTTGCATGATAGCATTACCTGGGGGAGATGTGGAAATCCTGGGGCCTGTGTTGAAGGCCAGTGACAGTCCCCAGGCAATTTTGATGAGCAGCCAGGCAGAGAAATCAAGCCTATTATACCTTCTGTAAACCCTCCCCTAGAGCAGTGGTTCTCAACCTGTGGGTCGCGACCCCTTGGGGCTTTGTCGAATGACTTTTTCACAGTGGACGCATATCAGATATGCTGCATGTCAAATATTTACATAGTGATTCATAATAGCAGTAAAATTACAGTTGTGAAGTGGCAACGAAATGATTTTATAGTTAGAAGTCGCCATAGCGTGAGGACCTGTATTGTAGGGTCCCGGCATTAGGAAGGGTGAGACGCGGGGCTGGGAAGGCTGAGAACCACTGGTCCACAGTGTTCCTGGGCTGTCTCCTTCCTCCATGAAGCCATACTGTTCAAGAGGATTGCTTTGCTGAGATAGTTCTATACTGGAGAAAATTGATACCCTTGTAAGGGTGAAGCCACCAAACAGGCAACTAACTTGTCTGACAGAAGCAGTGACTGAGCCAGAGCTTGAAACAAACGATCCTTTCTTGGGACTCATTCGTTCATTTGCCTATGTTAGTTAGAGTGATAGCTTCTGAGCATGTAGGCATAGATGCCACTGAGGTTTGGAGCCAGGATGCACAGTCTGCTAAAACAGACAGACGGGCAGCCACAGCCGTGGAAAGTCCTTCAGTAAAAAGCAGCGACAGCGTGTTTCTGACACAGCCAAGCAAGCATCCCAAAGCCAGGTAGGGAAGGGAGGGCTGAGGGAATTTTCAAGGAGGCTTGATTGGCAGTCTGGGGTGTGTGACTGCTCAGGTGGTGGTGAGAAAGCTTGTCGAAGGGCAAACCCAGAGAACACAGCTGGAGAAATGGAGCATTTTGGGAACCTCAAGGAAGGTTCCGTGCTCAGACACAGGGCAGGTCTTTCATTTACTAGTGTCCACTGTCAGGGTGTTCGGAGCAGTTGCTACAGAGCGATGCCAGCACGGCAGATCCTGTCCCATTTTTGGTGGCATCTTAGAGAACACGAGCTTTGGCCTCAGGATCTTCGCTGCCTCTTGATCAAGCACAGAGTGAAGGTTGCCTTCATCATGGCGCGATGCATGGAGTGGCGCCCTGAGGGAATGGCTGGGGATACTCCGTGTGTGGAGGCGGAAGAGCCGATGTTGCTCCAGGACAAAGCACGAGCCGAAGGAGCAACTCGTTACCTGGTTGGAGGCCTCAGCTCCCGCTCCCATCTGAAGCCAGTTATGAAAGGTGTGACCTGTATCGAGCTGCCTGACTTCCATGTCTTTCCTGTCCGTCCCGGGAGCAATGCTTCCTGCATAGGGGGCACCTCGGCTCCTCCAGGTGATGGCTCTGAGGACCACATACAGCTCAAAAGCCTGAAGCCCAGCCCGTTCTGCCCCAGTGAGAGAGGAGCAGGGACAGAGAACGGAGTATTAAGATTACTATTCACCTTTCCCTGAAAATCCTTGGCGT
Organism: Acomys percivali; assembly: GCA_907169655.1. Lineage (NCBI taxonomy): Eukaryota > Metazoa > Chordata > Mammalia > Rodentia > Muridae > Acomys > Acomys percivali. The sequence continues at coordinate 5,059,872 of OU015742.1, read as the reverse complement.
AGGCTTGGGTTCCAAAAGCTCTGGACCTTGGTCAGGTCACGATGAAGGGGTTGAGAGATTTGGTGGGTCTTCATAGGCACACTACTCGTTTCAGTGTTTGCTTTTTTTCCCCCCTGGCATGAGTAGATATGAATGTTTCTGTTCCATAAGAAAATCCAAGAGCCAGATACGAGAAGCCCCTTTCATGTTGTTGGTTGGGGGAGTGTGAGAGGCCACCCCTGTTGCTGCTGCCCTTGGTTGCCTTCTAGAATTAGAAGGTGGCAAGTCGCTACTGCTGAAAACATCATACAATTTGGAGATGGGCTGGAACTGACCTTGACACCTGCTCCTTGAGGACTGGCTCTCATAGTTCCAGAAGGTTCTATGCCAGCTTCCATGGGAGAAAAGCAATCAGTACGCCTACCCAGATGTTATGCCTCTGAACCACATCAGTGACCAAACACTCTAAGATACCTCTGAAGGAGCAGGAGTAGTATCCAAGCACTGTTTAGTTGCACGTACGGTTGCTCAATAGGACAGAATTCATTCCTGCTGCTGTAAACCTAGCCAACTCCCCATGGCTGGCAAGGGCATGGATCCAGAGGAAAACCTAAAGTCACCACTTTCCTGAGTCAGTAGGATTTCTAGCTGTATTCTAAGTGCTTCACCTTATACCCGCAGCTAAATGTAGCCCTCAACCCTTATCGAAGAGGCTTCCTTTTGCGGCAGACAGAGACCACCACAGAAAGCCACACTGCTCCCGATGAAGAGAACAACTGAATGTGGGTGCCCAACCCAAAGTGATGTATTTACAACAGCACCCCTGTTCTTTTTTATTTATTTATTTATTTTTAATTATTCACTTAGCATCCCAATTGTAGCCCCCTCCCTCATCTCCTCCAAGTCTCACCCTCCCTCCCTCTTCCCCCCATGCCCGTCCCCTAGTCCTCAGAGAGGGGGAGCCTTTCTCTCTGATCAGCTGACCCCAGCCTATCAAGTCTCATCAGGACTGCCTGCATCCTCTACCTCTGTGGCCTGGTAAGGCACCCCACCAGAGAGAAGTGGTCAAAGGGCAGGCAACAGAGTCCATGGCCGGGACAGCCCCTGCCCCCCTTACTAGGGAACCCCTATAGAGACTAAGCATGACAGGCATATCAGCTACATTTGAGCAAGGGGCCTTAGGTCCTCTCGATGCACGCACAGCTCCTATTCTTAAGGCTCAGGGAACATCATGGAAGAAGGAAGAAAGACTGTAAGAGGTAGGGGACCACCGCATCCACTGCGAGATTGTGTCTTCTATGTAGAACAGGGAAGCTATACCCACAAAATCTCAACAACATGGTATACTCAACAAGACCCAAACAACGTCAATGCCAGTCGCTGTTGCACATGGCCCCTCCCCTAGATGAAGAGCTATAAACAAGCAATGACTGCTGGGAAGAGACAACCAGGCTTCCTCAGGCATGACACCCTAATTGATTACCCAATACTAAGAGGCCAGCCCTGAGAAAACGGACAAACCACACTAAACAGACCCAGTAGGCTGTATTTGTATGTATAAATGTAACACCAACAATAATAGCACAAAACTAAAAGAAGGAGTGGAGGGTGGGGGTACATACGGAGGAGCTGAGCAAAGAGTGCAAAAGGGAGCAGATATGATCAGAAATTCACTGCATGGCATTCTCAAAGCATTAGTTAAGATACTGCACTAAAAAAATAAAACAAATGGCACATGGATAACAGACAGCAGGGAACAGTGTCCCATGTTGCTCACTCCTTCTTGAAGATGGCTGCATGTCAAGGACAAAGAAGGGGGGGGGGGACTGGCCCCTGTTCCCTGGCCAGATGCAATCCCAGAGGGAGCTGAGCCTTGGCTGTGCCCTGATAGGAGGGCAAAGGCCTAGAGCAGAGTCACAATCCTCCACCTATAACTGTCTACCCAAGCAGGCTTGCCCAATGCCAGTCCTTTCCCAAGACAACAAAAACTGCCCTGGAAGGCAGCGTCTGCAACACAAACAAATTATACCTTGGCTGCTTTAGCTTAGTGATATGGAAAACATTGAAAACAGGGAGGGGAATGCCCAGGTTTCCAGGCATGTAGGATTACAACTTGTTATATTAAAAGACTAAAAAGACCACTTTAAATTTTTTATTTGAGAATAATTTCCACTTATGAAAGAAAAGCTACAATAATTGCAATGACAGCATTACATCATTTGTCTAGCTTATCGGTGACTAACATCTGTGACTAACTTTATCATTTCTCCCTGCCCCCTTTTTCTGAAGTGTCTGAGGCTAACATTTGTATTTGAGGGTAAATTATATAGAAAACCCCTCTTTCACTGGGCGTGGTGGTGCATGCCTTTAACCCCAGCACTCAGGGAGGCAGATGGATTTCTGTGAGTTGGAGGCCAGCCTGGTCTACAAAGTGAGTCCAGGACAGCCAAGGCTACACAGAGAAATCCTGTCCTGAAAATCAAAACAAACAAACAAACAAAAAAAAAAAAAAAGAAAGAAACAAAGAGACCCTGTCTTTAATAACAAAAATTGCCAGGCCAGTGTGTTTAATGCTTTGTTCTTGGGTTTCTTGTCCACGTTTTATTGGTACCTGTCAGTTTACTCGATACTGTCTGCTGTAGCATTTCCTGCAGGATCCCACTGAAGAACCTGCCTTAGTTTCTATACCGCTGTCTCTTCCGATTAGCCCCTGAGCAGACACTTGAGTCATTGTTTCCTCACCTGTAAGCTGCAGAGGTCACAGGTCTTGTGCCTGAGCTCTACAATCATGACGTCCCTGCAGTTTCCACTGTAGCACTTTATACGACAGGGCTTTTTGAGTGTTTGGTGGTGAGAACCCTGCTCCCTAGGGGACTGGGGATAACTCTCTGTTTAGGAGAGTTAGAAGTCATGTTTCTTACTAGCCCAAAAGGCATGTCCCATGAAAGTCTTCACTTACCAGGAGATTGGGATAGATGTGAGGACATCCTACTGGGACTCTAGGTAAGAGAAATATAGGAGATGGGGAAATAGAAAGATCCAGAGGGTCCTAGAAACCTACAAGAAGAACATCGTGATGGGTGGATTGGGGTCCAGGGGGGTCTGCTCAAAATACTGCACTAACCAAGGACAATACAAGTAATAAACATCAAACCCCTGCCTCTGATCTAGCCAATGGACAGGACATTCTCCACAGTTATGTGGAGAGCAGGGACTGAGTCTGACATGAACTCTGTTGCCCTATATTTGACCACTTCACCCTAGTGGTGAGGCCTGGTGGCACTCAGAGAAAGAATAAGCAGGCTACCAAGATGAGACTTGATAGCTTATGACCATGCAGTGGGGGAGGAGGTCCCCCTCGGTCATAGACCTAGGGGCGGGGAATAGGGTGAAAGTGGGAGGGAGAGAAGAATGAGAGGATACAAGTGATAGGATAACAATTGAGATGTAATCTGAATAAATTAATAAAAAATTAAGTCTTGTCTCTCTTCAAACAGGACTTCTGGATTTGGAAACAAAGTCTAAAGGTTCTGTCCTTGTCTCTTAAACAGTCAAACATAATCATACAGAGCAGTAAGTAATAGTACCAGTGTATTTGGCCAATGACAGCAATGTTACAAGGCTGAGGACGGAGAGTTTGAGAATGGCTTTTCTAGGGCACCTGCACTCTGCGTGGAGTGGTAGGGAGCTGTTTGAGGGAGACTTAGATTAATTTTAAATGTATCTTCTAAGCTCCATGGCAACAGCTATGGGCTTTCTATAAGACACCCATGCAGCCGTTTCATCTGTGGCGCTGGGCTTATATCCAGGGCCTTGTACTGCTAGGTGAGTGCTTTACCACTAAGCTGCACCCTGGCCCGCTCCCCACCCCCACCCCCACCCCCAGCCTGCTTAAAACACAAAGACTGATAGATTGAAAGTAAAAACATGAGAAAATGCATACCATGGTAACAGGAATGAAAGAGAACTGAAGTGCCAATGTGAGCTGCAGACATCCAAACAGATGAAAGAAGCTGCCGTGACATGGTGAGTGCACCCGTTCTCCGACAGGACATGCCCTGTATGTGCCTAACGACACAGTATCCAAACACCAGAGGACTGAAAGGAGTAATAGACAAATCCACTTTCATAGTTGGAGACTTCAACATCTTCCTGGTAGTAATTTATAGATAGATCCGGAAGTCAGAAAAGCAATAAAGATAGAGTTGACCTGAACAGGGCTATTATTGAACTTGATCTAGTTGACTTTCATAAAATATTCCATTCACAGAGAGCAGAACACACAGTTTTCTTCAAGCTTGTATGGAACGTTCACCAAGAGAGATGATACTATGATCATTAAATATGCTTTAAACATTTCAATAACAAGACAAAGTCAGTTCTCAGACCACAATGGAATTAAATTAGAAATGAATGAAGGGCTGGGTGTGGTGGTGCACGCCTTCAATCCCAGCACTCAGGAGGCAGAGGCATGCAGATCTCTGTGAGTTGAGGCCAGCCTAGTTTGTATAGTGAATTCCAGGACAGCTGGGGCTGTGCAGAGAGATCCTGTTTCAAAACAAAACAAAATAACCCCCCCCCCCCAAATGAACAGTAACAACAAGAAATTAATGATTCTTTTAGACAAATCGTCAAATATTTAAGGATTCAATGACATATTTCTTTTTTTATTTTATCTTTCATGCAATATATTTTGAGCTTGTTTTCCACTTCCCTAACTCCACAGCTCAAAAGAGGAGTTCTTGACATATTGTAACATATTTGGAAAGAAATAAAAGTGAAGACAACTTACTGAAATGTCCAGAATGGTAATTTATAGAGCACTAAAGTAAGTAGAAAAAGGAGAAAGAGATAAGATCAGGGACCTAAAATGTTCGTCTTAGGAAACTGAAGATTGAGACGCACAAAAAATTTAAAGATGTTTGTAGTTTCTTCCCCTAAAGGTACAAGGGAGCTACCCCACCTGGGCAGGAAGCATACTTAGGAGCATCAGCAACTCTGATGAGGGAGATGACACAGGGCTTTCCTTCCTCTGGGCTCGGTAGGTGCCGCTCTAAGCACTCCCCCACACTCACAGTAACGCTTGTATAACACTGTGAGAAAATTGCGCCTTTCCTCCTCCCACAGGTGAGACGTGGAGGCACGGAGCCATTAAGCAGCTTGCCTGGGGGCACACAGCTGCCAAGGGAAGCAGCCAGTGGTGAGCTTCTGGCCAAAACCTAGCTCCAGAAGCTGAGGCACTCAGTTCCCTTCATTTCCATTTCCCCAGGAGAAGGATGAGCTGGCCCCTAGAGTGATTTGTGGAAACTAGGGGGGCGCGGGGGGGGGGGGGGGGGGTGGGGGGGCAGGGAGGGGGGCGCGGGGGGGGGGGAGCACAGGAGGAGGCCCAAGATGCCATCACAGAATGCGCTAGAAACACAGATGCTCTTACGACCCAGGAGCAGCTGTGATTGATGTTGGGGGAAATCGTAGAGATAAGGATGGTGCCAGGATATTTGCGGCAGATAAATTCCTCACAGGAATTCGCTGGGGAAATGCCATGGGGCTTTTCTCCAGACAGAACACTTATCAACGGCTTGGATGAAATTGAGCCCACGCAGTGTGCTGCTGCTGCTGCTGGGGTAAAAGGGAGGCCTGGGTGACCACAGAACCTGCAGCCTGGATCTTTCAATATGATGCAGTGCAACGAAGTGACTTGGATTAAATGGAAATTGCAAAGTGCAGGCCAGGGAGGACCTAGGTAAGGAGTCCATGACAATGAACTTGTGGTTTAAGAAACCACAGGCTCCGGGGCTGGAGAGATGGCTCAGAGGTTAAGAGCACTGACTGTGCTTCCAAAGTCCTGAGTTCAATTCCCAGCAACTACATGGTAGCTCACAACCATCTATAATGAGATCCAGTGTTCTCTTCTGGTGTGCAGGCATACATGCAAGCAAAACATTGTATGCTTAATAAATAAATAAAAATTTAAAAAAAAAAGAATTTAAAAAAAAAAGAGAGAGAAAGAAATCATAGGCTCCAAATGAGTTACACATGGGAGGTGGCTGTCATGACATCTGGCTCTGTCTCCAGCCACAATGAAGGGGGTCTTTTGTTCTTGGGAGAAACTCTCAACCTGGACATCCCACCAGGATCCTTAAAAAAAAAAATCAGTTCCCCAGAGGTGCTGGCTTGGCGGTCTGGCCTGACATGAACAGCTGAGGCTGTTTGAAATCTCCTGAGCTGCTTTCGAAGACACAGAGATGGAAAATTAAGGGTCTCATGGGCTGTTGTGCAAGGAAGGAAGACAAGCTGGTTTTGCTGAGCAAAGCAGAGGGAGGCTGAGGCCGTCCTTTCAGGATCAGCCTGGCGCACAGCAGAGGCCAGAAGCCAAGCGAGCATTAGCTGTGCTGCTCAGAGATGCCTCTTACAACTGCTGGTCTCACTCTAGTCTTGGATCTTCAAAATCTCCTAACCCTGGCCAACTCCACACGCTGGAGGCATCCTCTGCAGTGCAAGTCTTCCCAGCTGGCGTTAGGCAATATAGAGAATAATAGAGGTAGACAGGAACTATCTGGGGTGACTGTTCCATGCCAGGTCCTACTCTTCAGAGAGGTCTGTCAGGTATACAGCATGCACTGTAGCCATTCGCTTTTCAAATGTCTATTTATGCCTTCTTACCTCCTTCCTTGTATTCTGGCTCTTAATAAGCTTTTATTTCATTGAATCAGAGGTGATCTGTGTAAACAAAGGAAAACATTAAAATTAATAGTATGAGGACATTAAAAACCTCCCCAAAAGGCATTGCTTCAACTCTGTTTTCTTGAACAGCTTGTTCTGAGGGGAACCCAGCCTCCACGTTGTGGGGACACTCAAACAGCCCTACAAGGAAAACAGCAACTGACTGTTGCTCCACTTGTTGGTCATGAGAACGGACCACCCAGGAAATGGCAGCAACACCAGAAAGCATCTAGCTGAACTGTCATGTCTGCCTGCTTTGGGCCTTTTTGTTATGTGAGGAAAAACTGAATTATCATTTGTCTAAGGCAGGGGTTGGCAAACTCTAACCGTTGAACTGGCTTTCTAGTTCTGGAAATAAAACTTTATGAACATCATCATTTGCTTACAAGTTGTTCGTGGATTTATCAGACCCTTCGAGAAACTTTATCAGCACTTTACCTAGTGCTTTCTCCCCCCCTCTAAAATGATAAATGACAAAGCCAAAGGACCTTTATTATGTCCTCTTTCCTTCCTTTTTCTCCATCCCCCTTTCCCCCTCCCCCTCCCTTCTATGACATGATTAATAATAATAATATAGCAGGAAAAATATGGCAGCAGTTTTCCTTAATGAGCTAGTTCCAAATAAAAGACACAGAAACTTGTTAGATTTATAATAAGCTTTAGAACACTAGGGCTGGGCAGATATCAACTATCTAATCTATCTTGTCAGCTTCCCAGCCCAAATCCCCATAAACACTTGCACATGTTCCACTTGGGCTGCTTCTGCTCCATCAGGCCAGTCCTCAGAGCAAGCTGCTCTTGGCCACGTGCTCCGGTTATGCCATGGCAACCTCCTATCTGCTCTTGGTCTCCATCCTCTGTCCTCTGTCCTGCTACCTCTTCTCCCTCTCCTCCCTAGGCCCCCACTCCCCGGAACCTTAGCTCTCCCTTTCTTCTGTCAGTAACTTTATTAACTCACCAGGGATAATTGGAGCACATTCCTTACATTACATACAGGAGATGTACAGGAGAGCTACAGGAAATGGGTCACCATACATAACAATGTCCATGGCAGGGCAGTGAACAGATCTCAGAGCACTGAAATCAGCATCTGAAAACACAGTGCATAAGACCCTCCTTTAGTACCGGTCTTTCTTTCTGTTATGAAATCCAGAGCCCCGTACACATGCTGTGCAGACTTTTATCTTCGAACAGTATCTCCAGCACAGCATTTATCCTTGAAGAATGAGACACTCAGTGATATGGCAGTTCATTTGAGAAGCCTATCAAGAACACCTATTGGTGTTCTACATTCTGTCCTGTGCAAAGGGTTTGCTTTTCTAATAGCAGAAGGGAGGAAGCAGAGTCAACCTTAGCTGAATCAAGAGACACAGATGAAAGACTTCTGACAGAGATGAGAGAGATCAAAGGAGCAAACATGAGGTCTTGAAGCACAGATGTCCTTCAACAGTGGGAAGCCATGCTCTCTGGCAGGGGAGCTCTGGGGATATCTGAGCTCACTGGCTACCCCTGACCTAGCTCAGCTTTGACATCCACTTAGAAATTGTGATGAGTTAATGATTATAATTCATGCAAGCTTCGGTAAGAAGAGTATATCTAATTTGGGCCAGTTCTATCAGAGCAAAATTTGGCACATGGATCATTGCCCAGAAGAGGTAGGATTTGGAACCGTTCTTGTCACAAGCCTACCATCTAAGTGTAAAGTATCCTGTGGTCAGTCTTGTAGATCTGTTCTGCACCTGAAAAGATGTTTTCTAATCTTATTGAAATCCCAAACAGTGTCTTAGTTGTCATTTTATTAAATTACTCTTTTGGCCATGAGTAATGTATGTAACTAAAGGAAGAAACCTTCAACAACTTCTTCTTCTTCTTCTTCTTCTTCTTCTTCTTCTTCTTCTTCTTCTTCTTCTTCTTCTTCTTCTTCTTCTTCTT
>OU015742.1:5008703-5045178 GCA_907169655.1 Acomys percivali | reverse complement strand
ACACACACACACACACACACACACACACACACACACACACACACAGTTATAGTTTGGTTTCTTGTTGCTGTGGTAAATACCATGACCAAAAGCAACTTGGGAAGAAAAGAACAAAAGAAGAAGGGAAGCCAAGTCGGTGCAAGGCAGGAGCTTGAAGCAGAAACCATAGAGGAACCTGGTCTCTAGTCTACTCCTCCTCATGTTCATTGAGCTCTTGAGACAACTGAGGGCCGTCTGTCCAGGGACGGCACTGTCCACAGGGAGCTGGGCCCTCCTACTTCAATCAGAAAAAAAAAAAAAAAAAAAAGCCCTGCAGACATGACAACAGGCCAGTCTGAGGAAAGCAGTTCCTCAACTGATGTCTTCTCTTCTAGATGTGTCAATTTGACAACCAGTTAGTCATCTCTCTCTCTCTCTCTCTCTCTCTCTCTCTCTCTCTCTCTCTCTCTCTCACTCACTTTTAAGAAGTATCGATTATTTTACTATATTTGTGAGGTACTAGCAGGAGAGTGATTTAGACTCTAATTTTGGAAACGAGATGATCCCCACATTTCACTTAGTTCTGTTGGGGCGGGGGCAGTTTCCGCAGACAAGATGTTCCCTTCCCAGAAACAGTGATAAAGCAACAATTAGTGACTGCAGCAGTGAAGTGGGAGTGTCTGCCCTTTCGGGCGTGCCAACAATGTGCTCCTTAATTTGAAAATAGGGTACACAGCGATTGCAAGTGGAAAACAGCAACGGTTCATCATTCAACTTGACATGCCTCCTTCGCCGCAGACGCGAGGGAAGGGATCTGCTCTGCTCCGTTTGTTCTGTCTTTTGCCTACATTCTCAGAGAAAGCAGCAGATGCTCTAATTAGGGGTACCAGACACTGAAAATACCTGGCACCCAGGGAGAACATGCTGACAGGTTTCCCTTGAGAAGCCAGCCTTCCTCCGGAGCACCTTGCGTGCATTGCCAGCCGCGAGCCTTATTAGCCCCCTTTTGCAAATGGTAGGAAAGTGCAGCTAGGAGATTCAAAGGGCTCACTTGAGGCTACAGAGAAGCCAAGTGCTCTGCTCAAAATAGAAATGGAGAGCTCTGGGAAGCTTAGACAGCCCGGAAGGGCCCTTTAATCTCTGGACCCTTCTGTGTCGTTTTAGACACTTCTTTACCTCATGAAAGGGCTGCCAACTCTTCCTCCAGGATGTCATAAAAAGGTGACATTTGGAGAAGGAAATTGAAACTCTAATTGACTTCCTTAAAGCAGGAAAATAAACGCCTTGTATTCCTTCTCTCGGCCAGATGTTTGTAATTTTTCCCTTGGGAATCCTATCCTGGGGAGAGCTGAAGAGGCAACACAGAATAAGCCACTTGAGTTGGTCTGCTTACATGTTCAAGATGATATTATTATTATTATTATTATTATTATTATTATTATTATTATTATTATACTTCATGATGAGAGAGCTATGGACAGTCCATCCAAGTGGAGAGAGGAAAGGGGTTTCCATCTCACTCCCTGGACTTTGGGAGAAAAAAGCCCTTGAGTAGTGTCTTGCAATGACACTACTCAGGAGTTTGAGATGAGCCCTGCCTGCACTTCCGGGTCTGGGTATAAATGTACCTGATTTCTTGCATGCATTTTGCTGTTTGCTTTGAACAATATAACTTTAACGGAGATGATGGAGCAGTTTTGAGATTCACTTATACAGACTATCTTGTCTTCCTTTGTAATCACAAGAAGAGCATGGCCCTGCATGCTTGCTGGTCCACATGAAGCCTGGACCACAGACCAACTGGGCCCTGGCCACACTGCACAAACATATGCAAGCCAGCAATGCTTACTGCTGTGGGCAGCTGGGTTTGGTAATGGGTTGCTAGGCAACCCATGTGACACCATGTTCCAGCTGACTAATGCAGAGCCATTGAAAGAGTAGACGGTGGGAAATTCCTAACGGGCAGTGGACAATGCTGGCAAAAGTGTTCGGTGACATAATACTTACCATGTGTAAGAACTCAACAAAGTGTTTGTATTTGACGTATTTTAGTAGAGTGACCATACCTAACGCTCAGAGTGTCTGCTCTGCTCTTTGGTATCATCTTTGTAGCTGACAATGGCTTTTATATCCCTTATGTAGCCCTTTCTAACACATTCTCTAACCTTTACTGCCTTGCCAGCATTTGGCATTCATCTAAGATTTAATTCTAGGCTGAACTATATACCTACTATGTAGATTCTATACTGAACATATTGATGTATTTTTTTTCCTTTCTACCTCTGTACCCTCAACTCATTTGAATTCTAAAATTTAAGTTATGGCTATTGTGCATGTGCAGCAAGGTATGTGGACATATCTGTGACACAACACACAGGTATAAACAGAGGAAAACCCTGTGGAACTGGACCTCTTTTTCCACCCTTATGTATTCTACCTAAGTGTAAGTGGTAAGTGGCTTTACCTGCCTAAACCTCCCATCGTTCCTTCCCTCCCTCCTAGGTTTTTGATGTAGTTCAAAATAAGTTGTAGGAGCTAGTGTGCTTTGCCAACGAGTGCACACACCATTCCCCAGAGTGTCCTTAGACCCTTCCCAGTCCACTTTACCCCTCTGCCTGAAGGCACACACTTCTGATTTCTTTCATAGTTTACATTAGTTTGGCCTGCTTTTGAACTTTATATAAAGAGAGCCATGCACTGTGTTGGGTCAGCTTCTTCCTCTTGGCTTAACACTTCTTTTTGTCACTGAGTAGAGCATCTTTATTAGGCTCCACACATTGGGATTTGCACATGTAAACTGAACACAGCGATGCAAAAGGCCTGAGGAGCCCTCTGAGGTGCCACTAAGCAGACAAAGATTAGGCATGTCAGACTACTTAGGGAGAAACTCACAATGACAAAGACCTATCACTGTCTGCTTGAGGATCCCTCGTGTTGGCCTCATTTTCAAGCGAATAATTTAGACAATAGCTTTGGAGACTACTCTTCACCTTAAAACTTGGGGCTTCCAGGATGTGGACCCGGCCACACTAAACAACTTTAAGTATCCTACTTGAACCAAATGGCCCCCAAAGCAGGCATAACTCCTTCTTCCTCGGGTGTTGTCGCTTTTCCTGTCCCCCCTCCCAGATTAGATCTGGTAAGTCTTGAAAAACCTCAGAGGGGTACTTAATGATATTTGTCTCTTGGGCACAAGGCTTTTGATTTAGTGACCTCAGTAAGATGAAAGGCCTGACCAAGCTTTTAGGGAGTAATTAAACCGGACTTTCCCCTGGGGGGTTGCTTGCGGTGTGAATCTCAGGGGTCCCACCACAGTGTGGTCTAGCTGAGTTAAGTGGGAGCAGTTGAACACGTTGACCAGTTGTCTTCCTCACTCTGCTCTGGTGGGCGGCGGGCGGTGGGCGGTGGGAGGAGGACGGAGGGCGGCGGGCGGCGGGCGGTCCAGTGTACGGGGTGGGGCAGGCAATGACAGCGCAAGTCAGGGCGTGATGGACGGCTAAGTTCCCGGCTTTATTTCTTAGACACAACTTGAGGTTTTAAGATTAGGACAACTGCAAAAACGAAAGCCACTCTCTTCATTTCCCAGAATCCCTCTGTCTGGGGACTTCCAGCATTAGCAGGGACCAGGTGACTTGTTCTAAGGGGCACAGAGCTGTTTTGTGTTTACGTTTAAAGGTCTGGATAAGGGCTAGGCCCCGTTGCCACTAACAGAGCAGCTAGTCTGCTTGGCTGTCTTGTGGGCGTGGGGCTTTTCCTTCAATCGTCCGTTCCTGTCCCTGCAGTTCCTACACCGGCATCACCTAGCTGGGCCACGGTCTCCAACTTCCTGTAGTGTGGGCCGGGCAGCCTTACCTGCTAACCTGAACGCAGCACATAGACACGGGGCCGGATACAGGGTCCCATCTTCCAGGTCCTGAAGTGAGGTGAAGCTTTAAGCGGAGGCCCTATCTAAGCAGTCCCGGTCACGGTGTGGTCCTGCCCATAATCCTCCTGTCAGGTTGACCAACACGTCGAAAATCTCTTAGGAGGAGAAAGCTTCCCTTTGGGCTAAGCCATGCCTCAGGCTTTCTCTTCTCCCCTAAATGAGATCTCTGGGGAGTACAATTCCAGTTTCTCAGTTTCACTGTTTCAATAATATGAGAACCAATGTGAAGGGCACAAGGGGTTCCTTAGAGCAGTGGTTCTCAACCTTCCTAATGCCGTGGCCCTTTAATACAGTTCCGCAGATGTGGTGACCCCCAAGCATAAAAAATTATTTTCTTTGCTTCTTCATAAGTATAATTTTGCTCCTGTTAGGAATTGTAATATGAATATCTGACATGCAAGATATGTGACCCCCCCAAGGGGTCACAACCCACAGGTTGAGAACCACTGTCTTAGTGCATCCTGATTCCTGCCAGGCTTTTACAGAAGAGGTTGCCCATAAACTCTCATCTGTCTCATTTTCTCTCCGATGTTCTAGTTTGGTTCTGAGGTACACATTTACTGGGGTGTGCTCCAGGCTTCCAGGAAAGCTGACAGAGTCCCACAAGGCTGCTCTTGGTGAACACAAGCCACTATGGGGGAACAGAAGCCACATGGCCCAGTCATGCCTATCTTCATAGTTAATAGGAAATTGCCATAAATGTACACGAGCCCCAGAAGAGACCAGGGTAACCATCAAGCTGACCACAGCCTAAACTGCTGACTTAGCCAAACATGAGGTAACAAATGTGTATTGTTTTAAGTCTGTGAGTCTGGGCATGGTTTGTTACACAGCATTATCGATAACTAAAACATACTTTTAGCTACCCACCAAGGACAGTGTGGTCTGGGTAGTTAGAGAAGGTTGAATGTTCTGCCTCACAACTAAATTATAGTTAATAAAATTACAATATATTTATTATGAAATATAATTAAATATATACTTTATATAATTTTATTCACATGTTACTTGGGAAATTACACACTTGGGCACACAAAAATCCTACTCAGAGATAAATGCAACAGTACCACTTTATGTTTAAACTGGTAACTATGACCCCAAATGAGGGTGCCTTCACCTCTGTTGGGAGCTGGTCTCTATTTGGCATGTATAGTGATTTCAAATGAGTTACTTGGAGTCTCTTTTTTTGAGGGGGGGAGCGGGGCTTTCGAGACAGGGTTTCTCTGTGTAGCCTTGGCTGTCCTGGACTCGATTAAGCTGGCCTCAAACTCACATTGGTCAGCCTGCCTCTGCCTCCCTGAGTGCTGGGATTGAAGGCATGCGCCACCACGCCTGGTTTACTGGGATCTTAAAAGTAGGTTTTTACATGAGCTTTGTGTAATTTGGCGACTTAGGAGTAGGCCAGCATCTAGCAGAAACTCATGTACCTTCCATGCCAGGACTGTTTCCTAGGATGCTGATGAGAAAGCCCACATGACTATGTTTAAATCAATTATAATGAAATAAAGTTTCTCAGTCACAATCTCCATACATCAAGTGCTCGGCAACTATGTAAAGCCAGTAGCCACTGCTCTGGGCAGACTGATACAGAGCTGAATGAAAGAAAAAATAAAAAATAAAAAAGGAAGGACATGACTTCCTAGGTATGGTGGAGGAGTTTATTGTCGGTATAGGGAGAGCATAGCAAGAGACAGGGACATCTGGGAGAGCCCGGAGTGGACATGACCAGGCTGAGCTGCGCCATGTGAGGAGACAGGGGAAGGGAAGGAGGGAAATGAGTGGATGACCAACAGGATGGTCTGGGCTAAGAGACTGGCTCAAAGGTGAAGCTCAAAAGGGCTGGAAAACCAAAATGGCTTGACTCTATAGGGTAGCCTGGAGAAGTTTAGCATAGGGCCAGGAACCCTGAAACACGTAGGGACTGAGGGAAGCTGGGAGAACCTGGTCCACTCCGATATGTTAATCAAGCACTTCAGCCCTTTGAGAACTAACAAGAATGTTGTCAGAATCCCAATAAATACAACTGGGAAACGCTAGACTCGACAGGTGTGTTAAAACTTCATGTAGAATTTGTTCTGTCTGAACATATGGCTTTTGTGGACCAGTTGATTCAAACAGGCTGATCCTTGCCTTGTACCCAAGGGAAAAGTGAATTATTGTTTCCTAGAATATATATATTTGAACTCAAGCTAGCCTAGTTTGACACCTGCCGCATTGAGTGTTCTCTTAGCTTACAGGTCACAAAGCTAGCCATTAGAACAGTATTTTTTTCTAGTACACCTATAGAGGGAGTGTCAGGACAGTCAGGCTGTGGGAGAGGTTAAGGGCCTCAGGGAAAAACCCTACTTTGAGTCGTCAACTCTCTAGCCAAACCTTAGGGGAAGTAAGAAGAAAAAGACACAAAACAGACATATTGAGAAAAATCAGGAAATTTCCATGCTCTATTGAGCAAGATTCCCCCATGTTCACCCTCCACTCCAGCCCACCTTGAACTCAGAGTTATTAGCGGGAGGGCCTGTGGACTTTCTCTGGTTTCCTCGAGGATAATTCTCCTGAAATTTGTTAAACCACCCATGGCTTCTTTTCACTCATTGACTCGCTTAATGTGCCTTTTCTGAGTGTCCAATAAACCAGGAAGTATAAACCAAGCTCTCACACATGCAGAACTTTCCCCTGGGTGCTACATTTCCCTTCCCTGCGGCGGTCTCAGGGTGATGAGACAGTTAGGACAGGACCTCGATGCAGAAGTTCTAAAACTGTTCATGCTGAAGGCTAGGAATGGCAGAAGAGAGTTCTGCCTCCTCCGTCCTTGTCACCGCTTACCTCTGTGTGGAAGCTATACATGAACACGTGGCTGAAACCGAGATAAGGCATCTGGATTCTTCAGGGTTGGCCCCTCTGGCTGGATCAGCCTGTCCCCTTCCTGTGCCTCACCCCAGTTTCTACTAAGTCTTATAAAAAACCCCGGACTGTAAGCTTGATGGCGACGTGTTTCTTGGGAGCTACTTCTGCTTTTCGGGAGCTCTGCCCCCATCTCTTTCTCTCTCTTAAAATCTCAACTATGAACTTATAGTAAACCTCCTAACACTCATTTGTAGGGATTAGGTTGAAGGTTTTGGGACAAAAGCAAGATGGCCCGGACTAAGAGGTCCCTGGCCTTCTCTCCTGCCCATGCTTTCAAAAGCCCACACAAAACGCTGGACAAAGCCAGATCCAAAGTGACCACTGGACCTAACACCCAGCTCCAGGGCCTTGAACTCTCCAAATAAGACTAAAACCTCAGTACCTCACCATCACCTCACAGCTCCCTCCCACTCCCCTTTAAGAATCCCCTCCCCCAGCCCAGCCTTTGGTTTCACTGACCTCCTCCTGCGAGATCAGTGAACTTGCCAAAAGATGCCTCTAATAAACCTGCCTTTTTACTATAAATTCGGCTTTCAATTTGCTATGTTGCTGGAGACGCCATTCATTAGGCTGTGAATTTCACCCTGAATCCATGAGCAGAGGCCCTTCCCCCACATTGCTAGATTTGTGTCAAGTTGACAGAAGCTATAGCCAGTCACTTGGAGGGTAGGAGACCACAGTTGAGAAATTTGTTTCATAAGGTTGGGCTGTAGGCAAGCCTGTAAGGCATTTTCTTAATCACTTAATCTTAGTGATGTCAGAGGGCCCAGCTCATTGTGGGTGGGGCCACATCTAGTGGGTGTGGGTGGGCCACAGGTTGAACAAGCCATGAAGAGCAAGCCAGGAAGCAGCACTCCTCCATGGCCTCTGCACCGGCTCCAGCCTCCAGGTTCCAGCCCTGCTTGAGTTCCTGCCCTGACTTCCTTCGATGATGAACCATGAGGTAGAAGGGTGAGTGAAATAACCCACCCCACCAACTGGCTTTTAGTCATGGTGTTTCACCCCAACAATAGAATCCCTAAGGGGGGAAAACCAAACACCGCTGGCTTGAGGGGCAGCTTTGGTGACCATCACATTTTCTGAGACCCTAGACCTTGAACTAAGATCACCAGGAGCTGTGAAAAACTATCAGTCTCAAAGACACCCCCAAAACGTCCCATACATGTGGGGATGGTAACTCCACCTTGTGGGGTCTTACTGGCAGGCCCACTAAGTCCTCACATTTAAGTCTTTTCCTCCAGCTAGGCTTCTGTCAGTGATAAAGGTCAATTATGAGCTCCCGGCTGTTGCTTCGTATTTCTTAATTGCTTCAGGCTCTGTGTGAGAAGGAGATGGCATTACCAAATGTTTCCACGGACCCATGGTCTCACTGACATGTTCTTCTGAGATAGGCTTGTGCTTGACTGTCGCTCTCTCTCTGGTTTAGTGTGTGTCTGATTCTCCAAGTCTCAAGCACATCCAGCTAGCTGCTTGTGTGGCTTCTACTGGCTGCTGCCAGTGGAGCGAGGGAAGGGAGGATGAGCGAGAGACGTCAGTATGAGGCTTGAGGGAGGAGTAGCTTGGATAGGAGTGAAAGCTAGGAGGCAAACAACAACAACAACAACAAAAACCAAACCACCAGTTCTAGCAATGGAAATCTCAAGAAACATTCAGGAAGGTTGCATAAAATCTGTCTGTCTGAGGGGAAGGGTTCCTGCAAGGTCACATGAGAAAAAAGTCTGAGGATCTAGACAGGGCTGGCTCCCCCACTTCAAAGTCACCATGTGTCCTCGATGGTCAGGAACAGAAGCCATCTGTGCCTCTTCCAGGCATGCCATCTCATCCCCTCCCACCTCCACCAATCCTATGTCTCTCACCTTCTGCGCTGAGTGCTTGATAGGTATGATCCTTGCTCTGCTTACAGCACCAATCTCTGAGTGACATGGGTAATGAATGCACTTGTTCTCACTGTGAGGGTGGAGTCAGGGGAGCCTAGTCCTGCTTCGGAGATTCCACGTGAGCCGAGGGGAGCCCCTTCAGCACATGGGAACCCCCTCCTGCTTTGAGGGGGCGTTTTCCTCTTGTGTTTTGCTTCTCTTCTCCATAAAACATGTATTTTCCTCTCCTAGTAAATAATGTCCCTTAACTTTCTGTGTCTTCCATCCCCCCACCCCACCCCCTGCCTTTGCTCCCTTGAGGGGGGCCCCTTAGAGTCACCTTGTTCCCGCTGTCACCTCCACTGTGCTCAGAGGTGAAGGGGAGCCCCGGCCCCCCTGCTTCCCTCTTGTGCAGTTGTCTGAAGTCATTCGACTGTTTCAACCATTTCTCTTCTTTCTGCCTCACGTCTTGGCTTCATTTAAATTCAAAACTCGCAGTTTCCTCTCTGCTTTTTCTACCTTTCCCTGGAGCCTCTCTGGATTTCCATAACAGAGGGGGGGGGGGGTTAAGAACTACCATTTGTGTGTACATATTTATCTTTATTAGTTTGTATTAATTATACACAATAGGATTTGCTACTACCTTTCATTTACTTACATACTATATTTTTATTTTATCCACACGTATATGCTGTTATCTCCACTTCTCTGCCTTCCACTCTGGCTAATCTTCTTCTTCTTAACAAGTAGTCCCACTAAGGCTTATGGATTTTTTTTGTTTTTTTTGATGACCCAGTGAGTCTCATTAGGGTTGCTTATATGAGCAGAAGTGAGGGGTTGTTTTTAGAAACATGGGCCCCTTATCAGTGACTATGCCACTGGATGAGAATGTCCCTCCCTCCTCCACCAACCACTAACTGCACATAAATCCTTAGAGAGGAGTCAGGACTGGTGAAATCATTTCCCCATTTATGACAGGCTGCCCATAAGTTTAATATCATGCAGCTCTTGCAGGTAACCAAAGCTTTTGTGAGTTCAAAACCACAGTGGCTACATCACTGCTGGAAGATGGCACTCTCCATCACTCTACCACATACCATGGCTCTTATATTCTTGTATGCCACTCTGCCTGGGGAGAGATGTACAAGCATCTGCTTACCCCAGATTGGGAATTGATGACAGACCAAGGTAAGGGTACCAGCAAGTATAGCTTGGTGACATGATGAGTTTAGTAGGGATACTCCAGAGATATCTGGGGCCATTCATAGTCATGGGGACAACTCAAAGGCGGCTGTATTACTGAAATCCCACCCCATCATGGCTGACTGCTCTGTGGTGAGTCACAGAGTACTCAGGCAGCTTGGCTGTTCTGAACTCTCAGCGACTCTTATTGCTTATTTAAGCATAGAGAGGGAAGAACCTAGTGCTTCTGGTTAACTTTAGGGCTTTCCTGAGGTTTCTGAGTTATTTCCCAATTATTAAGAGCCTCCCTTGAATATTAATGAGCTGCCCTCTAAGATGGACTGTCTTACCTCAGAGGAAAATGCTACACAACACAGTCCACCCTGTGTTGTATCCTGTGCTGTTGCCCGGGCCTTAGGGGCAGGGAGATGATGTAGATGTCCCATGTGTTGTTGGGCATTCATCTGCCACGTGCTGTCATCACCAGGCAGCACAAGTCTCTACAGTTATTATTTCTCACTCCTTTGACTGAAACTGACTGCAGCAATAATGTGTTAGTATATGTGGTAGGCACATCATGGCCATTTAGCAAAGCCATAGCAGCACTCTTCCACTAGGACGTATGACATCCCTACCCATGGGCTTTTGACTGGGTTTCCAGAACCAGATGAATCTCTCCTGGGAAGCAGGCCTCAAATCCAATTAGAGAGCAATTAGTTACCACCATAACAGACTTGCCACTGTTGCACCAATGAGCACATGTGCCGGGCCCATTGGTTGGATTGCACATAGGATCCACAACGAGGTAATACAATTAATGACAAATCTCCCTCCAGAACCTCATAGTACCTTTGGGCACTGGGGAGATTATGTGCTCTGCCTCTTAAAGGGAGACATAATGAATGATTTGTGGGCATATTTAAAACCTCGTTGTGGGCCAGGCTGGCTTTGGACTTTCCCTGAGGCCCTGATATGTGGAGAAGGAACTTAGATCCTTGTCTAAAACCAGGAACATGCTTGGCAAGTCCAGTAATGCCTGGGGTCAGGGCCTTGGGGGGAACTGCAGTTTTAGATCCTGGAAACCTGCTTGAAGGATTGTGGTTATCAGTGCTAAGGTGAAGGAGAGCTCAGCCTGTGGAGTGCATGAAATATCCTTTGCGGTTTCCTTTGTGTTTTTTGCTTGATTAGCTTCCTGCTGACTTTGTTCTATTGTATCATAGCTTTCTGCTGACTCTGTCCCAGTTTTCCACCACAAACAGCATATAAGATGCTGTACATCTTAATAAACTTGCCTGGCATAAGATGCAGCTTGTGCAAGACCTCCTGACCCCAACTTTTCTGTCTTTATTATTTTTGATCCTTGCCTCCCTCTTAGGAGCTTGTTTTCTGCTGATCCAGTCAAAAACTATTATATCTTTTTCGTGATACTTGTAATTTGCCTTACGTATTCAGTGTGTGTGTGTGTGTGTGTGTGTGTGTGTGTGTGCATTATAGATACATTTATTTTTCCTTATGACAAGTATGCATAGCCTAACTTTATGAATGTAGCCTTTTATAATATACAGGCCAATGGTGTTAGTGGCATGAAGAACATTTACATTGTTCTGCAAACATCACTGCTCTCCATCTCTTGAACTTCTTAACCTTTTGATAGTGAAACTATCTGTCTATTAAATAATAACACCCTTTCTTCCCTTCCCCACCAAGACCCTGTAACCACCATTTTGCCTTTTGTCTTTATGAATTTGGATCTCTAGGTACCTCAGGTAATTGAAATTATACAGTATTTGTCCTCTTATGTCTGGCTAATTTGACAAGTTTTATCCACGTTGTAGCACACATCAAAAAGCCGTACACGGAACATATAACCTCACAGAAAACTCCCTGTTTCGCTGGATCTTACAATCTTTCTATGCTCTCTTCTGCAACGATTCCTGAGTTTTAGGTGTGTGAGTTGGATTGTGGATGTAGCTGTTGGGGCTGGGTTCCATGAACCTGAATTTTGATTTGTTGTAGTTTTCTGTAATGGTTTCTATCTGTCGCCAAGAGAAGTGTCCTTGATGTAGGGCGAGGACCACACTTATCTGATGTAGGTGGCCATTATGACGGTTTAATAAGTGTCCATTATAGATTGTCCTCTGAGATTCATGACTTCGCTAGCCTTGGGTAGTTTGCTAGGTTTCTGGTACCAGGTGGGTTCTCTCTTGTTAAGTCCAATTAGAGTGCTGTTGGTTACTGCCACGATGTGCATGCCACTACAGCACTCTTGGGGTTATCATGCCATGGTGGCCGCCATTGTGGTTCATTCATAGCTGGCTAGGATTGCTGGTTGCTTTCTTTCTTTGGAAATGTGCTAGGAATGTCAGAAAGTCTCACCAGCATGACCGCCTAAGTCTGACCTGAGCAAGGACAACTACAATAAAGTGTGGACAGAGAAGGCCAGTGAGGCTTCAACCCCACACAAGGAGCTACAGGCAAGGAAAGAGTGCCGATAACAGGAGAAATAAACTCCCCAGAGAAGAGTACAGTAGCTGGCTATTCAATACCAAATGCTTAGACCCGAAAACATACATTCAAGTAACATTATACGGACTAAGTAGGTTGTATTTATGTACTTAGGTATGGGGGACTTGGAGGGAGGGAAGGGAAGTGAGAAATGTAATTATAATATAAAACAATAAAAGAGATTGAATGAAAGCACTTACAAAAAGTGCCTTTAAAAAGCCGAATGGTCTTATGTTACTTTTGTTTGCCCATTTACTCATTGTTGTCATCTGAGTTTTTTATTTTGTTTTGTTTTGTTTTGTGACTCCCATGAGCATCTCAGTTTGAGATCCTAATTTCAAGAGTAGGAACAATGATGCTCTATAGCTATTCCCTCCCTCCCTCCCTCCCTCCCTCCCTCCTTCCCTCCCTCCTTCCCCCCTTCTCTCTCTCTCTTTGTGTATGTGTGTGTGCGTGTATGTGTGTGTTCGTGTGTATATGTGTGTGTGTGTATGTGTGTGCATACATGCATGTATATGTATGTGTGTGTGCATGAGTGTGTGTGTGTGTGTGTGTGTGCGCATGCGTATGTGTGTGTGTGTGTCCGTGGGGGTCAGATGATATCCTTTTTGTGTAGATCCTCTCCTTTTCACTTTGTCTGAAACAGGGTTTCTTCCTTGCTGTGTACACCAGGCTAGCTCATCCACGAGCGTCAGGGCATTTCCTGCCTCCACCTCCCTCCTCCCTGCAGCCGTGCAGGGATTCCAGATACTTGTGCTGTAGCGGGGGCTCTCAGGATCCTAGCTCAGGTGGTTGGGCTTGTGTGGCGAGTGCTTTCATCCACTGAGTCATCTCTGTGGCTTGTAAGGATCAGCTGTGTTGCTTTCCAACAGGCTAGAGTCTACATTCCCGCCAACAACACACAAGGGCTCCAATTTGCCCGCATCCTCTCGGGCACTTGGTGTTTTCTGTGGTTGTGTATGTTTAGTTGTGTTTCCCCACGGATGTGCTCAATGAATATCTATTGAATGATTGCCTATAATAGAGTATTTGTAGTTCACATCATCCAAATACAGTATCCATGATGAAACTAGGGAAAGAGAGCTCAGGGATTCTGGGACATTTCTTAAGAACACTTGGCTCTTTGAAAAGACCATGTCACCATCAGGCAGATGGGACAGTGAGCCATGGGGTGAGAACCTCACCTGCCTGGAGTGAGCAGTCCCTCATTTTCAGTGCTGGTTGATTATTGTCATCTGGGGATGCAGGTTGGAAGTGATGAGCCTTTCAGTGCAAGAAGACAAAACATGGGTTTCACCAAGTGACATTTTCCTCTCCTTGGAAGCCCTCAGCAGTGGTAGACTATATTAGGGCCCCTGTTTTTCTTTCTTCCTCATCTCTTGCCCTGTTGCCTCAGTATGGCTGGACTACATTTACCTGGCCTTGTCTCGGCTCTGAGCATTGTTTTTCCACTTGTCCATGGACGGGAGTGACCGTGAGCAACTGTGGTTCTCCCCACTCTTCAATGCTTCTGCTACCATCACAGGAAGAAAATACCTGCTTGGCCTACTAGCCCCACATAGAAATGCCTGGCTGCTCTCAGCCCACTCAGCTGGCCAGAGCTTCCCTAAAAACCTCCAAGAAATAAAACATAGAATGTTATAGCTACTGTGACTGTGTGGTCATTGTTTCAGTACATAAGTAGGAGTGAACTAATGTGTAGAGCAGTTATAAAGTTAGAACTGTGCATCTCAGTGCCTTGAGAGCTCCCAGTATTGATAGAGGAACCCATTTTTAAAAATCCAGTATTCCAGAGCTGTCTTGTCATCTCTGCTGTAGAAGGAGCTCATATCCCACATGTGTAGCAGTTCAAATATGCCCCACACCTAAGTGTCTTAAAAGTCGTGTTGTTGATAAAGTGCTTGCTTTTCAAGCATGAGGACCTGAGTTCTGATCCCCACCACTCACGTGAATGAAGTGCTGGTGATGGGGGAAGGGTCAGCACTAGGAAGGTAGAGACAGGAAGATGCCTGGAGGCTTGCTGGGTCAGTCCGCTCTAGGTTCAGTCAGGACTTTTTCCTGAAAAATAAGGGTTGATAATAAGTGTTAAAAGCATGTGATGCTGACCTCTCGTTTTCATACATACAAGCACACATGTGCTTTTACACCTGCATGCATATATGCTTTCAAAGAGACACGTGCTTAGACATACTTAAGGCCCATCACCCCACCTATCCCCACCTTCTAGAAAGTTCCTCTACCCACCCCTTTTTTTTGTTTTTAGATAAACCCACTTTTTACCCCAACTCCTGCAATCTTCTGATTAGGTCATTTGTTTGTATAGTTTATTATTTTTGCTGTTATGGAAATGCGTTCATATACTATGCTGTCCTTTGAGTCTGGCTTTTTTCACTCAGCACTTGTAGCTAAGGTTCATCTGTGTCACTGAGGGGATCAATAGCTCATGCTTTTTAATTGCCATGCAACATTCCATTCTATGATATAAACATTCTGTTTATTCAACTCCTGTTGATAAATAGAATATGAAGAGCAAAAGAAAAGGTTTGTGTCTTTGGGGTTTTGCTTGGGTTGGGTCTGCTGGGAATACCTAGGGCTTGCTTGTTTGAACATATACAATTTATTTATCTTGTCCAAACATCTGAGAGTGGACGATGGACTGTATAATAGTTGTAGGTTTGACTTTCTGCGATACAGCCTGAGCAGCAGTGACAATGTACTCTTGCCAGTGGTGCACAGGGACTCCAGCCATTCCATATCCCAACACCGGCCCCTGACAGCCTCCAAGTCTCGCCATTCTAACGAGGGGAAGATGGAGCCCAGTGGACAGCTGTCCACCAGTATCCTTGATGGATTGTCTCCAGAATTCCTAGTAGATGTGCAACTCTGCATGTGCTTACATCCCTTACATAAAATACTGTATTTGCGATAAGCTTTTGCACATTAAAATTTATGCTACAGTGCCTAACACAATGTAAAATGTTACATAAATAAATAGTTATTATTCTGCATTCTACTCCATTGTCTAGGGAATAATCACAAGAAAAAAAAGATCTGTCCTTGCTCAATACAGATGCAATTAAAATATTTCTCCCTAACCACCACATGCAGTTTTGGGTAACCCATCCTTGTCTATAACTTATGGCAATCTTCCCACCTTAGCCTCCTGAATGCTGGCTTTATAGGCACATGCAATCACTTACAACTATAAGAGTCGTTTTGTTCCCAAGTTGAACTGTGGGACATGAGATCTGCAGATGTGGAAGGCTGGCTGGAGTTTTAATTCACATTTCCCCAGTCACTAAATATTTAAATACTTTCCAGTGTGTTTGGTGGCTATTTGTATTGGGATCTCATTAATGGTGGAGATGCCCACTTAGTAAGGATAGAAATGCATAAAGGGAACAAAAGAAATCATGTTTCTATAATATTTATTGTGCTCATTTAATATTTTGTTTAGTTTGTATCTACCTTAGTGTATGTTTGCTGTGTGCATGTGTTATGGTGATCATGCACAACTTGTCTGTTCTCTCTCCCATCGTGTGGGTCCCAGGGATTGAACTCAGCTCAACAGTCTTGGCAGCAGACTCCTTTACCCACTAAGCTCTTTCACTGGTCCCTGTTTCTTAAGAGAGAAATATAAATTTTGTATCTTAGCCCATGATGGCAATTCATCAACAACAAACATTGCAAAAGGACCAGGCAACACAAAACCCAACGAACTTGAGAATTCCAAACCCATAACCCCCTAAGCCCAAAGTCGCCAGCTCTGGGACTTTGGATAAGTTACCCAGCCTCCTAATTCCCACATTTGTAAATGAAAACAAAGTCTATGACTACCTTAGAAGATCGTGAGGATTTACTGTGGAGAGTAGAGCACTGTGACTGTTCCTTGAACAACAGTGACAGTTGGAAAAGGGCATAAGCTTATGTGCTTTGCACAGAGTTTTGCATACAGATGTCAACAGCACCTTTATTCATAAGTGACAAACTTGGAAGAATCAAAATATCCTTCAGCATAAAGCAGGCAAGCACAGGGAGCAGCTTGGCTGGCTGGGACACCCCTTGCCTTGGGCTATACACATATCCTCCTCCCTGCCCCCGCAAACAACAGCAGCCTAGGACCCACCTCAAATAAAACCGTACAAACAAACCATTGAAATTTTATTCCCTTTAGCAACTTTTGATAGCACCACTTCTTTCTTTAAACAGTATGTTTTAAAAGATTCTTTGGGAATTTCATACAATAACTACTCTCTTACCTTCTACGCTTCCCACCCAACTTTGAGATTTCTTTTCTTCCCCCATTAAGCCCAGTTGTATGTCCAGCTGGTATTGAGAATGGACCTGCCCTGATGTGTGGTTAGCCTACCAGGGTTACATCATTAAAGAAAATGGTCTCTCCCATCCAAGCAGCTACCGAGGGGCCAATAAACCCTCAGCCAGTGATGGGGTTTTATGCCCTCCTTCTATGCTCCCCCATGTTGGAATTTGTCTATCCAAAGCTTGCACAGATCTTGTTCATGTCATAATCTCTGAGTTCATATGTACAACTGTCCTGTTTTGAATTTTATAAAAGAAGCCCAAACAATAATCGGGGTCCTTGAATATCTATCTTTTCTCATATGGCATGCTGTCATTCTTGACAATTTGCCTGACCAGTTCTAGCTCTTTGCTTTGAATACAGTTTCCTCATTACTTTTTAATCTGTGTGGATTTTGATTTCACTCTTGCGTAAGAGCCAAAAACCCAGAAATACTCAGTCCAGACCACTTGAATAAAGCAGATGAGTAAACCATGGTAATTTGATAGAACATTATTTAGTCATAATGATAAAAATAGCTATAAAGATGTGAAAAGAAGTGAAGAATTAAAAAACATTTATTATTAAATGATGTACACGTCTATGTGTTGGAGTTTTAAAAATCAACCCCTTGTGTCCCTGTCCGTGTGTGCACATATTGTTGTGTGTATATGTCCATGTATGTGTCTGTGTCTGTAGCTGTGTATGTGTGTGTGCCTGTGGAGTATGTGTACATGTTGTTGTATGTAGATGTCCATGTATGTATCTGTGTATGTGTGTGTGTACCTGTGGAGGCCAGAGGAGGACCCATAACAGGTTGTTATAAGATCCCTGATGTGGGTGCTAGGAATGAAACTTTGATCTTCTGAAAGAGTTGTAAGCTCTCTTCACTACTGAGCCATCTCTCCAGCCCCAGGAGAAGTCACAAGTATATTTTATAAGGAAAATAAGGCTATCTGAAAGGCTACGTATGTATGTTTACAACTATATGAGATTTTAGAAGGGGCAAAACTATTGAGAGTAGAGAAAGAAGTCATCATCAGAGGTTGGTGAGGAGGGACAGATAGAGAAAGAGTTGTGATAGTATTCTGCGTGATACTTCAAGGGTGAGTACATGAAGTTATGTGTTTGGTAAAAGCCCATGGAGTGTATGAAACCGAGAGAAACCTACTTGACACTATGAATTTTCATTAATAACAGTATATGAAAATTGCTTCAGTAGTTGTAACAGATATACTACTCAACATGAGATGTAAACAGCAGGAATTTGTGCTAAGAGGAATACCTGACAACTTTCTGAAACCAAGAATTGCCATAAAGGGGGGAAAACAGTCTGAGAAGGCTGAGGTAGGAGAATTGAAAATTAAAGGCCTACGTAGGCTACAGAGTGAGTCTGAGTATAAAGCCAAAAAGGAAGCCTGGGACATGGCTTGTTGGTAGGGCTCTTGCCTCGCTTGTGTGAGGCCGTGGTTGCAATTCCTGGTGCAATCAAAGAACAAATAAACAAACATCCTGTTGAAAAACGTTCACATTAAATGCTTTCTTACTTTGTATTATATTATTCCCTAGCTGTGCACTTGTTAAGTGTAAACACTAACCTCAAGACACATTATGAAGTTGCTTTTATTTTCAAATCTGTGGTATTGTAGGAGGTGTGCAAGTGGGCATTTGGATCCTCCTCCTCTGCCAGCTTTTAACAAGCTGTGGAATCGTTGGGGATCTTGTTAAAGGCAGACATTGCTGTAGCAGATTTTCGGTGGGACCTGAGACTTTGTATTTCTAACCAGCTCCCACGGAGCTTCAGCTGCTACTGCTGTTGGTCGACAAATCACATTTTCATACAACAACTGTGTAAACAAAACCAACTAGATTTGTTGCCCGGCTCACGCCGCCAGGGCCTTTCTTTTGTCTCAGCCAACTTGCAGCACTGGATACACGTATCTCTCCTGTGCAAAGGTTACAGGTTGTCATTGCCCACGTCGTGTGTGTTTCTAGACTGAAGGTCCTGGTCCCAAGGCCTGTTGGCAGCTTCTGTACACAAGTCAGCTAGAACCACAGTAATGCCAAATAGCAAACAACCCCAAAGCACAGAGGCTTCACAAGATTTGAATTTATTGCCATGGGTGTGCAGGACGAGCAGGGAGATGGCTGTGTGGTGGCTTGAAGCTGAGCTCTGTTGGATTTGTTCTAGGCCAGCTCCACGTGTCTCTTCCCTGCACTCACAACTGCCCAGCGAGCGATAGTCTAATGGTCATGACAAAAGGACAAGGGTACAAGCACAATTACCTGGACACATTTCAAGCCTCTGCTCATTTGATGTCACTAATATCCTACACCTTACAGCAGGTCTCATGGGCATGCCCAGTTACAAAGTGGTGGGGACCGCATTCCCACTCACAGTGAAAGCCAGTGCAAGGCTGTGGATGGATCACTCTATTTCAGCAATGTGCAAAGTTGAGCCCTACAATTTGTTCTGGCATGTTCTTTCAACAGGGTGGGAGAATTCTTCTCAGATAATAATCCCACCTATCACATGTGATGATGTCATTCCCTAGAGCCATATCTAATATAGACAAGTTCTTCACTATACTTTTGAATAGGCTTCCTGTCACAGTTGCCTGTCTTAGGACTGAAAGATATGTGGGCTACACATCTATTAGAATAACTGAAACAAACAAACCAGCTCCCCCACACCAAGCCATATGTGTGTGGCGTGCATTTGTCTTCTTACCATAGCTTGGATAGCCTAAGCAATAGAAATGAATTTCTTATAATTCTAAAAGTTGAGAAGCCTGTATCAAAGCAATTCTAAGTTCTATCATGGGTGAGATGCTCCCTGGGTTCTGGCAAAACAGAAAGAGATAAAGAATTGAGCAATAAGACATGAGAAAGAAGCAGATGCCCCCATCTACAGTGATCTAACTATGAAGCCTTAAGAAAGTGATGGGGAATTAAGAAAATGTGCAGTGAAGGAGGGTGTTCCAAGATGGCAGCACCTATCACGTACAGTATCTGATCTACCACACAGAGACCAGGGACTGGACTTGGAGCCACAGACTGCAAGAGCTGGAGAACACTAGGTGAGTGGGGTCCCGCACGGTGCAGACCACAGGTGGGTCTGATCCTGGGTCAACCAACAGCCCACGGAGGTCCTGAACTCACTCACCAGACTTTGGAATGGAACCCACCTGTGGACTGCAGCTGGCTCCTATAGCCCGAATGCAGCATATGGGACTGTGGAGCACTAGAACTCCTGGCCTGGAGAAGTCTCAGGGAAACAGGTAAATCCATCCTCGGACACCCTACCTGCCCCACACCAGTGTACAGAGAGCCCCTGAGGCTTCAGGGAAGCCCAGGTGGCTGTGAATATGGTGCCAAGGCACAGCATGGGTAGTCTGACTGAGCATGCAAAACTGAGCTGATAGAACCTGGCCCAACTAGTCCCCATGGCCCGACAGGGACTCCTATTCTATTGCCAGAAGCAGGACAGCCCTGAAGGGTCTGGTTGGGGTCTGAACTGCGGCCACAACTCAGTGGGACTGAACCACTGAAGGTGCACTATCTAGACTGGTCCAGGCAGGAACCTGCTGCAGGCCATAGCGGTCTGAGCCTGGACAACTGGGCAGATAAAGCCCAATCCAGCTAGTATCTGCATCCTGGCAGCGTCTTCCATGCTCTTGTGAGAAGCTGAACAGTCGTGAGGGGTCTTGATGGGGTCTGAACTACGGCCACAACTCAGTAGGGCAGAACCACCACAGTCATGCTGTCTGAACAGGTCCAGGCAGGAACCTATCTACCCACCACAGCAGTCCATGCCTGCACAAGTGGGCAGATAAAACCTAGCCTGGCCAGTCCCCAAGGCCCGGTGGGATCTCCCACAGGCTTGGGAGAGGCTGGACTGCCCTGAGGGGTCAAGAGAGAAAATTAAACAGTGGCAGCCACACAGCTGGTCTGAATCCCCTCAGTAGCTTGAATGGGATGAGGCAGAAGCCTACATCTGCTGATTCAGTAATGAGCTTAAGGAGTAGAGCAAAGTATCCTGAAGCGGAAACCAGGTCACCTGCTGGGTCCAGGCAAGAACTCCCTGATGCCAACAGGCATATGACCAATAATCACTCACCAACTATCCACTCTCAACAATCAGTGAAGGACACCAGAAGCTACCACCCAACATCAGAGATAGCAAGATGACTAAAGGACAGTGTAAGAATGCAAACAGTAAAAACCAAAACGACTTGACATCTCCAGATCCCAGCTATCCCAAGGAAAGCAACCCTGAGAACTCAAACACAATTGGAATACAAGAAAATGACCTCAAATTCTTAGTAATGGAGATGATAATGGAAGAAACGAATAAAATCCATAAACAAATACAGGAAAATGCAACCAAACAGGTTGAAGACATAAAAGAGGCCTAGAGATGCACTGGAAGAAATCCAGGAAAATACAAATAACCATATGAAGGAAATCAATAAAACAGTCCAAGATCTGAAGATGAAAATGGAAACAGTCATAAAGGCACAGACAGAAGAAAAATGGGAACTTGAGAACATAGAGAAGAAAGTAATCAATACAGAAGTGAGTTTCTCTAACAGAATCTAAGAAACAGAGGAATGAGTCTTGGTACTAGAAGATACAATCATAGAACTCAAAGCAACCATCAAAGAAAATACTAAATCTGAAAAATTCCTGACACAAAATATCCAAGAAATCAAGGACACCATGAAAAGATGAAACCTGAGGATAATAGGCATTTAGGAAAGAGACTCCAAGGCCCAGAAAATATCTTAAACAAAATCATAGAAGAAAATTACCCCAATTTAAAGAAGATGCATATAAACATACAAGAGGCCTAAAGAACACCAAATAGAAAAGAACAGAAAAGAAAATCTTCCCACCACATAATAATAAACACACAAAATGTACAGAACAAAGAAAAATATTAAAAGCGGCAAGAGAAAAAGGCCAAGTAACATGTGATGGCAAACCAATCAGAATAACAACCAACTTCTCAGCAGAGACCATAAAAGCCAGAAGGGCCTGGACAGAAGTCCTGCAAGACCTAAGAGACCACAGATGCCAGGCCAGACTACTATACCCAGTGAAACTATCAATAACCATAGATGGAGAAAACAAGATATTACATGACAAAAACAAATTCAAACAGTACCTATCCATACACCTGGCTTTACAGAAGTTACTAGAAGGAAAACTCCAAACCAAAGTGACAAGCTACAACCAAAATTACACAGGAAACAGATAACTACATGTTGCAAAAACATAACCACATAAACACTCTTCTGCAAACAACATAAAAAACAAGGGACTTAACAGTCACTGGTCATTAATATCCCTCAACATCAATGGTCTCAATTTTCCAGTAAAAAGGCACAGACTAACTGAATGGATACATAAACAACATCCAACATTCTTCTGCATTCAAGAAATGCATCTCAACCTCAAGGATAGATATTACCTCAGGGTAAAAGGCTGGAAAAAGGTATTCCAAGCAAATGGACATAAGAAGCAAGCTGATGTAGTCATTTTAATATCTAATAAAATAGACTTCCAACCAAAATCAAAAGAGATGAAGATGGTCATTTCATATTCATCAAAGGTAAAGTCAACCAAGATGACATCACTATTCTGAACATCTATGCTCCCAATACAAAAGCAGCCACATTTGTAAAAGAACTATTAACAAAGCTTAAGCCACACATTGATCCCCACACATTAATAGTGGGAGACTTCAACACCCCACTTTCACCGAATGATAGGTCAGTGAAACAGAAACTAAACCGAGAAATGAGGACATTAACCAACGTCGTGAATCAAATGGATCTAACAGATATCTACAGAAATTTTCACCGAAACATAAAGAACTATACCTTCTTCTTAGCACTCCATGGAACCTTTTCCAAAACTGATCACATGGTAGGTCACAAAGCAAGCCTCAACAGATACAAGAAGATTAAATAATACCTTGTACCCTATCAGATCACCATGGACTAAAGCTGGACTTCAACAACAACAGAAATAACAAAAAGCCTACACACACATGGAAACCAAACAACTCTCTACTTAATGACACCTGGGTTAGAGAAGAAATAAAGAAAGAAATTAAGGATTTGCTGAAATTCCACAAAAATGAAAGAACAACATACCCAAATCTGTGGGACACATTGAAAGAGGTGCTTAGAG
This sequence comes from Acomys percivali, assembly GCA_907169655.1. NCBI lineage: Eukaryota > Metazoa > Chordata > Mammalia > Rodentia > Muridae > Acomys > Acomys percivali. Next base: position 5,022,326 of record OU015742.1, on the reverse strand, counting down.
GAAAATTCATAGCACTAAGTGCCTTTATAAAGAAATTGGAAACATCCCATATAAGCAGCTTAATGATGCATCTGAAGTCCTAGGAAAAAAAGAAGCAGAAACACCCACGAGGAGTAGACATCTGGAAATAATCAAACTCAGGGCCGAAACCAATAAATTATAAACAAAAAAAAAAAAAAAACAATTCAAAGAATCAACAAAACCAGGAACTAGTTCTTTGAGAAAATCAACAAGATAGACAAACCGTTAGCCAAATCAACTAAAAGGCAGAGAGACACTATCCAAATCAACAAAATCAGAAATGAAAAGGAAGACATAAAAACAGACACTGAAGAAATACAAAGAATCATAAGATCCTACTTTAAAGCCATATTGCCACAAAATTTGAAAATCTAAGGGAAATGGACAATTTTCTGGATCGATTCCACTTGCCAAAATTGAATCAAGAACAGATAAACCAATTAAATAGTCCTGAAGCAATCATTGATAGTCTCCCAACCCCACCCCCCCAAAAAATCAAGGGTCCAGATGGTTTCAGTGCAGAATTCTACCAGACCTTCAAAGAAGAGCTAATACCAATACTCTTCAAGGTACTCTAAAAGATAGAAATGGATGAAACATTACCAAATTCATTCTATGAGGCCACAGTCACATTAATACCTAAACCCCACAAAGACACAACAACAAAAAAAGAGAATTTCAGATCAATTTCTCTTATAAACATTGACACAAAAATACTCAATAAAATACTCGCAAAATGAATACAAGAACATATCAAAGATACCATTCACCATGACCAGGTAGGCTTCATTCCAGACATGCAGGGATAGTTTAATATACAGAAATCCATCAATATAATCCACCATATAAACAAACTGAAGGAAAAAAACTACATATCATCTCCTTAGATGCAGAAAAAGCATTTGACAAAATCCAACACCCATTCATGTTTAAAGTTTTGGAGAGATCTGGGATATAAGGCACATACCCAAACATAATAAAGGCTATATACAACACACCAATAGCCAACATCAAATTAAGTGGAGTGATACTCAAGGAAATTCCTCTAAAATTTGGGACCAGACCAGGCTGCCCACTATCTCCATATCTCTTCAATATAGTTCTTGAAGTTCTAGTCAGAGCAAAAGATAACACAAGGAGCTCAAGGGGATCCAAATGTGAAAGGAAGAAGTCAAATTATCCCTATTTGCAGATAATATGATAGTGTACATAAGTGACCCTCAAAATTCCACCAGAGAACTCCTACAGCTGATAAACACCTTCAGCAAATTGGCTGGATACAAAATTAACTCAAAAAAGTCAGTAGCCTTCCTATATACAAATGACAATCATGCAGCGGAAGAAATTAGGAAAACTATAGTCTTCACGATAGCCACAGGCAATATAAAATATCTAGGAGTAACTCTAACCAAGCAAGTAAAGGACTTGTTTGAAAAAAAAAAAACTTCAAATCTCTGAAGAAAGAGATGGAAGGTGACATCAGAAGATGGAATGATCTCCCTTGCTCATGGATCAGGAGAATTAACATAGTAAAAATGGCCATCTTGCCAAAAGCAATTTACAGATTCCATGCAATCCCTAACAAAATACCTACACAATTTAAAAAAAGACATTGAAAGATCAATTCTCAACTTCCTATGGAAAAACAAAAAACCAAGAATAGCTAAAACAACCCTATACAATAAAAGATCCTCTGGAGGAATCTCCATACCTGATCTCAAGCTGTACTATAGAGCAATAGTAATTAAAACAGCATGGTACTGGCACAGCAATAGGCTGGTTGATCAATGGAATAAAATTGAAGACCCAGAAATGAATCCTCACACAAATGGTCACTTGATTTTTGACAAAGAAGCCAAATCTAATCAATGGAAAAAGGATAGCATCTTCAACAAATGGTGCTGGTCTAACTAGATGTCTACATGTAGAAAAATGCAATTAGACCCATATTTGTCACCATGTACAAAACTCAAGTCCAAGAGGATTAAAGACCTCAACATAAAACCGGAGACACTAAATTGGTTAGAAGAAAAAGTGGGGAAGAGCCTGGAACACATTGGCACAGGAGACAACAGAACACCAACAGCCCAGGCCTTAATGTCAACAATTAATAAATGGGACCTTATGAAGCTGAGAAGCTTCTGTAAGGCAGGAGACACTGTCAACAGAGTAAAGCAACAACCTACAGACTGGGAAAAGATCTTCACCAACCCTACATCTGACAAAGGTCTAATAATCAAAATATACAAAAAATTCAAGACATTAAATACCACCAAACCAAATAACTCAATTAAGAAATGAGGCTCAGAACTAAACAGAGAATTCTCAACAGAGAAATATTGAATGGCTGAGAAACACTTAAAGAAATGCCCAACGTCTTTAGTCATCAGAGAGATGCAAATCAAAACAACTCTGAGATTCCATCTTACACCCATCAGAATGGCTAAAATCAAAAACTCAAGTGACAGCACGTGCTGGCGAGGATGTGGAGAAAGGGGAACACTCCTTCATTGCTGGTGGGAATGCAAACTTGTACAACCACTTTGGACATCTATCTGGTGCTTTCTGGGATACTGGGAATAGGGCTTCCTCAAGACCCAGCTATTCCACTCCGTGGAATATACCTAGAAAATGCTCCACCACACAACAAGGATATATGCTCAACTATGTTCATAGCAACCTTATTCATAATACCCAGAATGTGGAAATAGCCTAACTGTCCCTCAGTTGAAGAATGAATAAAGAAACTGTGGTATGTTTACACTATGGGATACTACTCAGCTATTAAAAACAAGGAAATCTTGAAATTTGAGGACCAATAGATGGAACTAGAAATGATCATACTGAGTGAGTTAACCCAGAAGCAGAAAGACTCACATGGTATACACTCCCTTATAATTGGGCACTAGCCCAAAAGGCATGTCCCATGAAAGTCTTCACTTAGCAGGAGATTGGGATAGATGTGAGGACATTCTACTGGGACTCTAGGTAAGACAAATATAGGAGAATGGAGAAATAGAAGGATCCAGAGGGTCCTAGAAACCTATAAGAAGAACATCATGACATGTGGATTGGGGCCTCGTGGGGTGGGGGTGGGGCACTGCTCAAAGTACTGCACTAACCAAGGACAATACAAGTAGTAAACATCGAATCCCTACGCTGATCTAGCCAATGGACAGGACATTCTCCACAGTTATGTGGAGAGCAGGGACTGACTCTGACATAATCTCTGGTGCCCCATATTTGGCCACCTCCCCTTGGTGGGGAGGCCTGGTGGCACTGGAAGAAATGATAAGCAGGCTACCAAGATGAGACTTATAACCTATGACTGCGCAGTGGGGGAGGAGGTCTCCCCTTGGTCATAGTTCTAGAGGAGGGGAATAGGGTGAAAGCAGGAGGGAGGGTGGAACCGGAGGATAAAAGTGTTGGGATAACAACTGAGATGTAATCTGAATAAATTAATAAAAAAAGTGAAAAAAATTTAAAAAATTAAAAAAAGAAAGTGATGGGAACAGAGAACATGTCAAATGACCACTTGGCACCCATCATGCAGTGCAGTTGCAAGTGTGGGCCAAAGATGCATGCAAAGAAGAACGGGCGAAACACAACGTTGGAACCATCTCAAATTTCTTTTTAGATGTACTATGCACAAAAATAAAAAACAAACACTCCAGGGAACTGGGGAGGTGGCTCCATCAGCCAAAGCCCTCTCTGAGAAAGCACAAGGACCTGAATTTGACTCCACCATTGGCATAAGCAAGATATAAGCTTCACAAATATGTAACCCCATGATTGCAGGGCAGAGACAGGTTGGGCCTGGGCACTCACTGGCCAGCCAGCCTAGATGGAATGGTGAGCTGTAGATCAGTGAGAGAACTTGTTTCAATATAATAAGGTAGAGAATGATAAAGATACCCAATGTCTTCCTTAAGTTCTATATATGCTCATAGGTTCTTCCCCTTCACACTACACACACACACACACACACACACACACACACACACCCCAACCCCCAGAGCAACAGCAGCAGCAACAATCACCTAGCAATTCTAATAGCAACAGTCTTAACCAACTAGTCAATATCAACAGAAAAAAGACCTAGCACTGTGTACATCTGATATGTTGCCCTGGGAAGGACACAAAAATCACCCATGGATTAAAAGCGCATATTTATCCAAGAAAATGTATAAGCTCAACCTGACCAATGAGAAAACACTGGACAGATCTCAAGCAAAGACACTTTGTGGGATAATTGACAGGTCCTACTCCAATGTGTTAATGTCATGATAGACAATTTTATTGGTACAGGCTTCGGAGTACTAGGAAAACATACAACCAAAACCAATATGAAATCCTGGGCCAGAATCTGGGCTGTGGATCAGAATAGGGTTACTAGTAGGCCAATAGGCAAAACTCACATATAATTTCTAGTTCAATTAACAATGCCAAGAAAGTCCTAATGTTAATTTCTTAGATTAGATCCTCATGCTGGAGTTATGTGCAATGCTAACATCTGGGGAAACTGTATGCAAGATACACAGGCATTATTTTTGCACAGGATTCTAGAGTCATTATGTTCAAACCTGGCCACACTACTTACTAGTTTGCTCAGCTTCTTCTTTACTGACTTCCCCCCAGTTTTCTTATCCATTCAGCTGGATAAAAGAGTTACCTACCTACCTTAGACGTTGTAATGAGAATTAAATGTGCTATGCTAAAGCATGCAGTATAAGGATGATGATGATGATGATGATGATTTTGTTTCCAAGACATGGTTTCTCTGTGAGCCCTGGCTGTCCTGGAGCTCACTCTGTAGACCAGGCTGACCTTGAACTCTCAGAGATCCACCATACTTGGCTTAGAATCCATTACCATAGCTTAGAGCAGGGGGTGTGTGACATGATTACCACATGAAGCCAACAGTGTTTTCTGCCTAGGGATATCTTTCTCCCACTCTTTTTTTTTTCTAGTTTCTCCTCTACTAGTGGCCTGATAAAATCAAATCTACTACCAGAATTTGTGACTTAGAAATTATGTACTTTTAAAGAAATCAAAATAACAGTTCTCTTAGCCCATTCTGAAACCTGGGAAGAGTCTGATTTGGAAAGCTATAGTTGTTCATGTCACTGGAGAACATCTGGGGCCAGATTCTCTGATCCCCATAGAAGGGTTCAGACCTTTGGCCTTATGACACCGAGAGTTCTAGTTGGTCTGGTCTGGTGGTGCTGGTGGTGTGTGTGTGTGTGTGTGTGTGTGTGTGTGTGTGTGTGTGTGTGTGTAGAGGGTGTGGCATATTTCTGTCTCACAATTACTTGTCTGAGCCCCTACCCTATGTCATATGTTAAGCTTTATTTGGCCAATAAGATTGTAGCACACATACCAGCCTCAGCCTGAGGCTTGAGCCTTGCCTTTGATGTCACAATCTGTCCTGTAGGCATCAGTGTGGTTACAGTCACTCACAGAGCAGATGGCAAGGTTGAGAGGACCACAGTAAGATGTGGAAGAGAACTGATCCTCAAGCCAAGATCAAAGCAGGGGACAGGCCGCAGACCTGCCGTTCTCTGGCTCTGGGATCGGCCACAGAGTCGGCACTGCCACACTCTCTAGAGCTGTCAGACTTTCAGAGCTTCTCAGTGTTTGAGGACATCAGCCACCACATCAAAGAAGCAGGAGCCCAACTGGTAAAGAAAGTGAATGCCATCTTCCAGCTGGACATCACCAGAGATGGGAAGACCATTCTGCAGTGGACCATTGACCTCAAGAATGGCTCAGGGGACACGTACCTGGGGTCTGCTCGGCTTCCAGCAGACACTGTCTTCATCATCCCTGACTCTGTCTTCATGGACTTAGCTGTGGGTAAGATGAACCCGCAGAAGGCTTTCTTGGCTGGCAAGTTCAAAGTGAGAGGCAAAGTTCTCCTTAGCCAGAAGTTGGAGAGGATCTTCAGAGACTGGGCTAAGTTTTAAGCATGTGGGGAAGATAACCCAGGAAAGACCAAGATTTCTGGCTTATTATGATGTTGAGGGACATCAGGCTTAAACTGAAGATTAAAGGAAAAAATAGCCAATATTTTTACTCAAAATTCTTCCTATTCATGTCCGATTGATTTCCTGCTGAGGTGCTGGGACAGTAAAACGTGTTGGAGTGCAATACCTACAAGCTTTGTCTTTTCATTTTCTTAGCTGGGTTTATACTTTGATATGTTAAGGTGAGGGCCACATGGAGCTGAAGGGGTGACTCTGATGTTTGCATTTAAAGGCTGATGGTTTTCTAATATATGTGATTTTTTTTTTTTAGTAGTGTGGAGCTTTGGGGGAAGGAAGTGAGCATATGGGCCCTATGTGTGGTAGCTTAGTTCCAGGAGGAGCAGTTGACGTGGGTCTAGCAGTTGACATGGGTCTACAGGCCCTGAGAGGGTGATCGTCATAGCTCTGTGCATGGAACCTGGTGATAGACGGATGGTGTTCTTGGCGTAGTGTAACCTTTGACAGAGTCAGTGCCAGCAAAGTTGAAGGGCATGAAAGATATTCAAGGTCAGTAGTTCTTAGGTCAGATCATGTAGCAGAATTGTCCAGGGGCCTAGTTCAAGTTCAGATGATGGGGAACTCAGTAGGTCCGGCTTGAGGATAATATGCATTTCTGCCATGTTGTTTGGTACTGACTATGGTTGTTTTATGCAAGACCAGTGAGATGCTGCCACTATTTGAAGTCTTTTCTGAAGACAGGACACGTAGTTCTCTTTGAGCCATTTCTAAAGAATTAATGTTCTTATTAATAATGTTTTTTTAATTAATTTATTCTTCTTACATCTCTATGGTTATCCCATCCCTTGTATCCTCCCATTCTCCCCTCCCTCCCATTTTCCCCTTATTTCCCTCCCCTATGACTGTTCCTGAGAGGGATTACCTCCCCCTGTATATGCTCATAGGGTATCAAGTCTCTTCTCGGTGACCTGCTGTCCTTCCTCTGAGTGCCACCAGGTCTCCGCCTCCAGGAGGCTTAGTCAAATGTGAGGCACCAGAGTATATGAGAAAGTTATATCCCTCTCTCCACTCAACTGTGGAGACTGTTCTGTCCATTGGCTAGATCTGGGTAGGGGTTTAAAGTTTACCGCCTGTATTGTCCTTGGCTAGTGCCTTAGTTTGAGCGGGACCCCTTGGCCCAAATCTGCCTATCATAATGTTCTACTTGTAGGTTTCTAGGACCCACTGGAGCCTTCTACATTGCTATTCTCACATGGTTCTCTCATCTAGAGTCCCAATAGGATGTCCTCCCCTCTGTCCCAGTTTCCTGGTAAGGGAAGGCTTTCGTGGGACATGCCCATTGGGCTAGTATGCAGATATAAGTGAGTATATACCATTTGAGTCTTTCTGCTTCTGGGTTAACTCACTCATTATGATCATTTCTAGCTCACTCCATTTATCCACAAATTTCAAGAATTCCTTGTTTTTAATAGCTGAGTAGTATTCCATAGTGTATATGTACCACAGTTTCTTTATCCATTCTTCTACTGAGGGACATTTAGGCTGTTTCCATGATCTGGCTATTATGAATAAGGCTGCTATGAACATGGTTGAGCAAATTTTCTTGTTGTGTGCTGGAGCATCTTATGGGTATTCCAAGGAGTGGAATAGCTGGGTCTTGAGGAAGCCCTATTCCAAGTTTTCTGAGATAGCACCAGATAGATTTCCAAAGTGGCTGTACTAGTTTGCATTCCCACCAGCAATGAAGGAGTGTTCCTCTCTCCCCACATCCTCGCCAGCATGTGGTGTTGCTTGAGTTTTTGATCTTAGCCATTCTGATGGGTGTAAGATGGAATCTCAGAGTTGTTTTGATTTGCATTTCCCTGATGACTAAGGAGGTTGAGCATTTCTTTAAGTGTTTCTCAGCTATTTGATATTCTTCTGTTGAGAATTCTCTGAGCGTTGAGTGTTCTAATCATCAAAGTTCATGCAGGGGTTTTCCCTTTCCTGGTAGCTTTTGTCACATGTTTTCTTTGACTGGTATGAAGCCAGCTGTAGGGGATTTGGTCTCCTTGTGTGTATGTGTGTATCACTGCTTCACATGTGGTCTGGGTGTATGTTTAAATATGTGTAATACAGACATTCCGAGACTCACATGAAAGTTATGTCAGAACTTTCATGGTCAAACACAGGTTCTATTTTAGTCTTTTCTGTGTCGCTATAATAAAACACTGAAGATATAATAAAACACTCAAGACTGAATACTTTATACATAAGAGAAGTTTATTTGACTTATGGTTTTAAAGGCTGAGAATCCTAAGAACATGGTACTGGAATGTAATTACCATTTCTTAGGAACTTTCTGTTGTGTTGCATAATGAAAAAGGATATCACATGGTGAGACAGTAGTTTTGCTAAGTCAGGTGAATTTTGTCTCTTATAAAGCCACTAGTGACATCATTATGGTCCTACACTCATGATCTCATTACAGCCCAATGATCTCTCCAAAATTCTACTTCTAGGTACAAGTAACTTAAACTTGGGGATTCTGTTTCCAGGACATTAATTTTTAGAAACACATTTAAACCCTGGTACCTACCCAATGGCATGTCATTTTAAAAGTAGTATCTCAGGACAAGCAAATACATACATACAAATACAAAAATTTGTATATGGGCTAGTGAGATGGCTGTGACCTTCACAAAAGTAAAGATAACCATTCATCAAGCTAAGAACACTGGTTAAAATGCAAAAAGTAAGTGGCTGTGGGTGTCCAAGCCCAGCTAATACACTTACAATGCCACCTATACAGGGAACATGGCAGAAGGGGAATATACAGAAACACCATGAAGTTCCAGAGGAACAGGCCTCCTGCCGTAAGATAGGTAGGTGACTTCTATATGTGGTGTGGAACCTGCACCCATGAACTCTCAACAAGATGGCTGCCCAAACAAGATGTGCATAGTGACAATACTAGCTGACAAAGTGGGTAGGGGAAATTTCCTAAGGCCAGACCCCTAGATGAAGAGCTACAGGAAACCTGTGGCTACCAAGAGAGGAAATCGGCTCCTTCTTCTGGGATGAGCCCTCTGAATTAGGTTATGCAGGCCCACGTGGTCATCCCTAACTAAACACAGATGTACGTAAATAACACTAAATGGACTCAGTTATATACGCTTATGTACACACACACACACACACACATACACACACACGCACACCACAATAAGAAAAGGTCATGAATTTGAGGGGGATGGGGCACATTCAAAGAGTTAGAGAGGAAGAGGAGGGATGAAATGATATACACTATTCATATGAAATTCTCCAAAACTTAAAAAAAAAAAACAAATATCAAAGCTTGGAAGCAAACATTCATTATAGCTATGGTGGCAATTATTTAAAACTGAAAACAAATGTCTGTCAATAGGTAATTGATGTGTCATACCATGGAATACTACTTAACAGTAAAAAGGAATGAAGTGTTCTATAACCCGGCAAAGACTGAAATAGAAAAGAAGCCAGAGAGAACTAAGTAGATACTATACTACTATAAAATACTGAAAAATGTGGAAAAAAAAACCTATTAGAAAATGTAAATTGGCTGGGCGCTGGTGGCACATGCCTTTAATCTCAGCACTCGGGAGGCAGGTAGATCACTGAGTTCGAGGCCCGCCTGGTCTACAAAGCAAGTCCAGGACAGCCAAGGCTACACAGAGAAACCCTGTCTTGAAAAACAAAACAAAACAAAACTGTGGTGACAGAAGTATCATAGCTTGCCAGGACGTGAGAATGGGCAGGGTGGGGTGAGGTGTTGTAAATGGTCATAGGGAAACTGGGGGTGATGATGGATTCAGTCATCTTTGAGTGTAGTGATGGGTTACAGATAATATATAGACCAACACATCACACTGTACACATTATATATGCAATATACATGTACTTACGGTGTCACTGTCTCAATGCAAGCCAGTAAAACTGCCACTGAAAGCCAGCATTCATTCATGGTAAGGGCACTCCTGAAGAGGACTTATGACTAACCCCCCTCTTGGGGGAAATTAACCCTTTAACCTCCTCACAGGCCTGGCTACCATCCCTTACTGATTTGGATGGACCTTAGATTCTCTGTGGAGAAGAAGGCAAAACCATGGCCGGTGCTCACGGAGCATCTCTTTGTGGGAAGGAAAGGCTGTTTTGTGCAACTGATGTTCTCTTGAGTAGAATTCACTCCGTAGTAGGAAGTTACTAAGGGTCAAGGTGGTCATCTGGCCTGCAACTTGGCTTCTTTTCTTCCCTGGATCAGGTTATTGATGACCACGCGGTAGCATTCCTGCTGCGTCTTTCATTCAGGGCTGCTGTGGAGACCTTGGGGGGGGGGGGGGGCTTCATCTCTGGGTTGTTTGTTCGGTAAGTCCAGGCTTCCTCCAATCAGGCCGTGTAATACTGTACACTTCTATCTCCTTTTAAGGGAAATGGCCAGCCCAAGCTCAGGTACCCAGAGTGCCCCGCTCACGCTGTGAGTTGCCTTAGCTTCCTTCCTTGGTCTTGAGACAGGACTGCTTAGAGACAGGAAGAGGAGACTAGCTCACGCCTGGAGAGGCATTTGACCTATGGCTTGCTCTGACTTGAGAATGAACCTGACACAACTCGGAAAGGTTGGGATGCCAGAGGAGCCAACCAGCCGGTGGGACTAACTCTTACAGAGGAGCTGCACGCAGGAGCGAACTGGAAAGAGCCTCAAGTACGCAGAGGCAGCCAGTCAGGCCCTGGGAAGCAAGGCAGGAAACCCTTTGTGCGTGTCATATCTGTGTCACCACAGGTTGCTGAGCCACTCCTTGACCCAGATGCCTCATCTAGAAGCAGAGCCAGTAGCCTGCACGCTGCCACACTGCAGGGTGCTACAGTCAGGACATGCCCAGCATGGCCGCTCACCAAGCGGTAGCTTCCATAAATGCGAATTCCCCTTGGCTTCGGAATGAGAGGAAAGGTGGGTGAGTGGGGGGCTTTCATTGGCCCCCCTCCCTCTCGAAAAAGCCCATGCTTGGGGTTTCTCATGCTGTGCTCCAGGGACCTCTCTGCCTTTTGCCTTATCCCCAGATGGTGTTCTCAGAAGGTCACATCTGGCTCAAGCACGCATCTGTGTTTTGTTTGGTCAGTACGAAGTTGGCCAGGGCAGTGTTTTTAAAGACTGAGTTAAGACATAAAAATGAGACTCCTGGATTCTATTTTTTTAAAAATTAGAATTTTGTCCACATTGAGCCCATGTTCCTGCCAGGCAATAGCTCAGGGCTGGGGGTGGGGGTGGGGGTGGGGGTGGGGGTGGGGGTGGTGTCCTCCAGATAGACCCAGCCCCGCCGCCCCGCCCCTGCCTCTCGCTGCACCCTGGCTCTGATGCTTTGCTTACAGTCCTGGTGTTAAGATGGTGTTCACATTGTCATTTTCCCAAGCTGTGCCGGCTCCCTGGGGGTCCTGACTGGGTTTGTTTACGGAAGGGAACACAATGGGATTGCATCTTGGGGGAGTACTAAGCCAAAACAAGCATGGCCGAGACAGAAAGGTGAAGACAGCTTTGCCACCTGCTGCAGGTCCAGAGAGACTGGGAAGCACTCCAAAGCAATGTGTCCTCCAACAGAGGAAACTGGCGGTCTCCGTTCTCGTTTTAATAAAATTTAAAATTATTTATTCAGATTACATCCCATTGCTATCTCCTCACTTCTATCTTCCCATTCCATCCCCCTCCCTCTTTCCCCCTATTCCCCTCCCTTAGAGGGGACCTCCTCCCCCACCATATGATCACAGTCTATCAGGTCTCATCCTGGTAGCCTGCTTCCTTTTCCTCTGAGTGCCACCAGGCCTCCCCACCAAGGGGAAGTGGTCAATAGGAGGCAGCAGAGTTCATGTCAGAGGTAGTCCCGGCTGCTCTCCCTCTTCATTGGCTAGATCTGAACATGGGTCTAGGTTCTCTGCTTTCGTTGTCCTTGGTTGGTGCAGCAGTTTGTGCAGGCCCCCCTGGGTCCAGATCTGCCAGTCTTGATGGTCTCTTGTGGGGCTCCTGGACCCTCTGGGTCCTTCTGTCTCAAAACTGGGCATCTTATTCTCCGGGAGTGAGTATATTCACACACAGTTGGGACCCATTCCTGCGCATGCTCAGTTTAAGGTCATAAGTTGTTGTTTTTAATATTTTTTTCAATTTAAAATTTAAGTTTGTGTGTTGTGTTTGTATGTTGCTGTTGTTGTTGTGTGTGTATGTAGTGTAGTGTAATCACAGAAGTGTAAGAGTATGTATACCTGAGTACAGGCATGTAGAAGCCAGAGGATGCTGGTGTCTTCCTCTCTGCTCCCCACCTTACTGCTTTGAGGCAGGATTTCTCACTGAAACACAGGCACATCCTTTGGGCTGGCCAGTCAGCTCTCAGGAGTCATTTGTCTCTCCCCCTTTTTAGAGTTACGGGTGCTTCCAAGCATCCTTGCCTTTTTACATAGATGCTAAGGCCTTCAAGCTCAGCTCTTCACACTCGCTCAGCAGGTGAGTGAGTTCTCCACCCTTGTTTTTGAAGTTTTATTTTTAAAGAAAGAGGTGTATATGTCTGTGTGTCTGTGTATGAGTTTGTGACCATGAGTGCAACACTTACGGCACTTAGAGAGTTTGAGGTATATGTAGAAACTGGAGGAGGTCATGTGCTGCCTGGCATGGGTTCTGGGAACTGAACTTGGGTCCTCAGGAAGAGCAGCAAGCACTCCACCCACTGAGCCACCTCTCCAGCTACTGAAGATCCCAATTTAAGAGGGGAAAAAAACCCCAATAAATACATGTTTAACTCAAGGCTCTGGGACATGTTTCAAAGGTTAAGATGGCAGACAGGGATGTGTTGACCATCCTCAAATTACACCATAAAAAATGTAGCTGACAATACAGGAGAGAGGACCTTTCAAAGAGGCATTAACCTGGCAGTCTTACCTTACAGGAACCTGTCTTGCCCAGTTGCTAACGCAGCTCCTCACAGTAAGTGACCTTATTTTTCCCCTTTAACTGAAACACTGCTTGGTTTTCCCATGGCCATATGACAAATACTACAACTTTAAATGGCTCAAAACAATATCTGTGGATTAAGTCCCAGTTCTTGCTGACTAGAAGCCCAAGTAGGCTCAGCTCCCAAGGACGACATCAGGGAATTGGCCAGGCTGCGTCTTATGTGAAAATTCAACACTGCAATCACTCAGATTCGGACAAGATCAGCATTTTGGGGGGTTGTCTGTTGAAACTACCCACATTCTTGGTTATGTAGCTAGCTCGCGCATCTGCAGAGTGAGAGTGCTGTGTGGATTTCTCACACTTCAAATCTCTTGAGTTTTTCCATCTCAGTCTTCCTTGTCTACTTCATTGGGCTCATGTGGTTCCATCGGGCCACTGTAGTTCCAGGATAATCTCCTTAGTCGCTACTGAACCATTGATTGCACCCTCAGAATACCTTTGGCCCTGTAACACTTACACAGAGCCTCTCCAGTTCATGGGAAGCATATGGTTGGGGCTTATGGCTCAAAAGTAGAGCAGTAGCCTAGCACGCCAAGGCTTTGGGCTAAAGTGGTGACACCATGGAAATATGGTCCCGTATCAAAGCCCTGGCCCTGTTGGGAGGAATCA
>OU015742.1:4980948-4998508 GCA_907169655.1 Acomys percivali | reverse complement strand
ACCTGGAGGGCCCATCTCTGAGCCCACACCTGGAGGGTCCATCTCTGAGCCCACACCTGGAGGGTCCATCTCTGAGCCCACATCAGTGTCTTGCCTTGTCATTTCTCCCTTGGCTTTGCTTCCTCTGTTCTGACTCCCATCTTTTTACATTTTTACAGAAGCTTCTGCTCCTTGCTTTGGGTGTGTCTGTATTTCAAAGCTAATACCGTTTCATAAAAGGCAGACTTGAGAAGCAAAGAATTCACGTGCCTTAGCTGTTCAGCTGGCGTCTGAGCCATCCAGGAAGCAGTGGAAACCTGCCTCTGTGTTTCTCTAAATGGGAAATTAGCAAACACAATGGAGTGAAATTGCCCCAAATTGGAAGGACCAGTGTAAGGATGCAAGATGGACGGGAGCAAAAACCGTAATCAGGGACAATGGTGGGCAATGAATGGAGGGAAATGAGGACTCTCGGGTGACACCCAGAACTGCTTCCACATCGCTGTTCCCTCCCTGTAGTCCTCCAGGCTCCCGAGCTGATCCTGTTTATCAACTACTTGCCACTGGCTGTCTTGTTCCCAACTTCCAGACATAGGGCTGGCTGAGCTCACAGGGGCGTCTGCTCCCCATGCCTTGGGCTTTACAGACCTCTGATCTCAATACAGGGATGATGCTGACCTTGCCTGACTCCCACACGACCCCGTTGTCATCGTCCAACCTCATGACTGCTTGTAAAAGCCAGGCCCTGGATCTACATACTGTGAACACAAAAACAGGAGGATGACTTATATTGATGTTTCCCAGGAAGGACATAATATCTTCTAGACTGCTAGCATGCAATGCTATTTTTCTGCTTCAGTTCTAAGACAGGGAGAGGAAGTCTGCAACTACAGTCACCACAGAGAGGTGGGCTTTGGGTACCATATAGGAAAGAGGTCTCTTTTCGGTGAGTTTCCATGTTTCGGGAGTCCTGAACTTCATGATTCTCCTAGGAGATAACTATAAATATGGTAACAGGAATTGAGAGGTGAGGCTCACCACAGGCGTTTTCTCTGAGATGCCCAGGGACGTCAAGTGAGGAACCACTGGCTGTGCAGTAGGGTAATTTGATGCGACTCAGGTTGCTCTTCAGAGAAGCGGGCCAGCTCTTCTCCTTCCAGGTGTGTGTGTTCATTTGCTCCCCCCCCCCCCCCAGCTCAGCACCCCCTCACCCCAGCTCAGCACCAGGAGTTACATGGGCGTAACTGTTGAGAGTTGTGTTGTCCTGTTTAATTCACGTTCTTGTCTACCGGAGTGAGTAAACAGACTAAATTTGATATCTGTGTTTTGATTTGTGGGTTAATTACTTGTCCTTTTTTCCTTGGGGGTATTAATGGTTAACTTTCAATAGTTGTATGCTCTCAGCTATATCCAATTAGCATCACCAATTAGTAGATATTGGTCAGTTGAATTACCCTTAAAAAATAAAAGAAAGTGGCTATGTTTCCTAAGGTTGTATATGGCTTTCCCTGGGTTGAACTTGTCTTTTATTTTTGAGGTTATGATGGTACTTTCCCCCTTTAAAAAACTCGAAAGACATTATTAAATGTTATTATAAGATTTTTCTTTCACATTTTTCTTTTCAGTGCATAGAATAATTATTTTCCCACCCAGGGTTTTTTCTGAATCTGCACTCACTTTGTTTTAGTTTTATCTACAAAATTTCTTTCCCACAGCTACAATTTATTTTGGGGCTTACCCTAAGGTAGACATCTATTTTAGGATGTAACATTTAGATTCTTTGGTAGGGACTTGGTTTACACCTCTCGGGTAGACAAAAGGAAGAAATGAGCTGCAGGTTCTGTTGGCAAGCCGAAGATAAGCTCCCTGCTACAATGAGCCAAAAACAATGTCTAGGGTGGAGGTTGGGCAGCTATCCAGCTATTAATTAACAAAGGGTGATATCACCAGATCCCTCCAGCAGACCAGGACCTCAGAGAACAGGTATGGTTACCATAACTTTATGAAGCACTCTGGACAGTTGGGGGGTGAGCTGGCACCATTCCCGAATTGTCACCCTACCTAAGAAGGACTGACTTGCCAATCTCTTAAAATTGAGGGGACCAGGGAGTTTCTCTTGGCAGCTCAGGTTCCTGGGCAAGCATATGCTCATGGATGGTTTAGACTTTTAGTCAGTATTGTCTCTTTCTGGAGTGGAAGCAGAACTATAGAAGAATTAAAGAAAAGCAATCAATGTTATTCCCCATGAGATGTACCTGATTCCCTAGAGAAAGATGCATTAATCTGCATTTCCTTCCTGACAAACAATCCAATCAACTTAGAAAGAGGAGAGGTACTGGCTCCTGGTTTCAGGCCATGGTCACTTGGAGGGAGGGAACAGGAAACTGGAATTCCATGTCCCCCTCAAGGGTACACTCCCGATAATCTTTCTCCCACTAGGTTCCCACCACCAGGAGCTTTTTACCAACTCCCCCATTGTGCAATGGGCCTAGTGACCAGACCTTTCACCATGAGCCTTTGGGGAAGACGTCAGCTCCCAACTGTAGGAAAAGAGGCTTGAAAACAGAACATATTTGGGAGGAGCCTGCTTGGGATTAGTTACTTAGGGCCTCTTTGTGCGTTTTAAGGAACCAGTTTGCACTCACATGAAGCGTGGCTACTTCTGAACATACCAATTGACTTCCCAGAATGCCATAGTCTCACTTTAAAAAGTCAATTGGATCAGTGTACGTGTGTGTGTGTGTGTGTGTGTGTGTGTGTGTGTGTGTGTGTGTGTGCATGTGGGTGCACGTTGAGGCCTGAGATGTGCCTCAGGTGTTTCTCAGGAGAAGTCCACCTTGTCTTTTGATGGAGTCTCTCACTGGTCTGGATCTCAGTGACTACGTTAGGCTGGCTGTCTGCAAGACCCAGGGACTCACCTGTCTCCACCTCTCCAGAGCCAGGTCTACAAGATCTCTCCCCAGTATTTATGTGGAATATGGACGTAGGATTCAGGACTGTATGCTCACACAGCCAGAATCGTACTAACTGAGCCATCTCTTTGGTCCCTGTTTGTTTTTGAAAGTGGTGGTTGCTATGAAGATGTTCCTCTGTCTCTCTCCCTCTCAAGTCCGGAATACAGAAGCCACACTACAGATGTGGGAAATATAAACACCACAGTCTACTTTTGGCCTGCAGGCTGCTCTGCAACATGTCTGTTTGAGTTTTCCCCCCAGAAACAGTGCTGCCAGGATCTCTTTGTGCCTGTCACTGTGTCCCGACTGTTCCAGTAGATGAGGAGAGGTAGGGATGACAGCATCATGACTGGAGTATAACATGAAGACGGATTTATGCTTTTAAAGCCAACTTATTGATCAGGGTTAGGTTGTAACAATTCTTTCGATAGAAGAATAAGTAGGGTGGCTTTTTACCTACTTTTACCGCGTGGTGGATATGGAAGCTAACTTCATCGCCCCAAGACACACTTCTTCCTTTAAAAGGGCTTAATTGCAAAATAAGTGCCATATAAGGAGGTAAAATCTCCATGTCGAACAAAGAGTTTAAAAGAAATTTTTAAAAAATTTTTATTTTCTGTATATGACATTCTGCCTGGCTGTATGTAAGTGACCTGAGTGCGTTCCTGTTGTCACTGGAGGCAGAAGAGGACACTGGATCCCCTGGGACTGGAGTGAGTGGCCACTGGGTACTAGGAACTGAACCTGGGTCCTAGGCTTGAAATCCCACCAATCCACACTCCGGAAATCCCTGCCTCAGAAAGCTCTGCTCGCTAAGAAACCTTATAGACAGGCTGCATCCGCCCAGTTCCCTGCTGTTTTCTCCTTGATGCAGAGGCAGCCACTCCTGGATTTGTCCCTCCAATAAATCTCTTTAGATTTATGGCCTGCTGTGACTCTCTTGTTTGAGAAGGAGGAAGATGAAGATGAAGATGAAGATAAAGAGGAGGAGGGGGAGGAGGAGGGACAAAGAAGGGAGCTGCATGGGCTGGAGAAAGAGTGGGGCTCAGGCTCCAAGCCTCCTCAGCTCCTCAGGCTTAGGGGCAACCCTCCCCTGGTTGCTGCATAATCTCTGTTGAGGAGGCCTCCTCTCAGAGCTGTGAGGTTCCTGGGCTCTTGTGCCTCAGGACACCCTTGGGACACTGTCCTACCTCAGGGCTGTGATACCTTCCCAGCTCTTGGAGTGGTGGACACCCTTCCAATATATATGCGACCCTTCTGGTCATCTTGGTAGACTTACAACAATAGCTCAGCACATGCCATCAGGACATTATTTTCTACAGGCATGGTGCTACATGTCATGTGGCTAGGACGTGTCCTCCCCAAAGACCCCATGCATTAAAGGACAGGAAGTGAATGGATCACAAAGGCTCTGACCTCACTAGTGCATTACTGCGTCGATAGCGTCCATAATCGGAGGCATTATGGGAAGGGGTGGAAATGAGGTCACGGGGCTTAGCTGGAGGAAGTGCGTCGCTGAAGGAAGGCCCTGGAAGGGCTCAGTTTGTTTCCAGTTGCTTCCTCTGGTGCTCTCTCTGAGGCACGAGCTGAGGTTGCTTCCTCTGGTGCGCTCTCTCTCTGAGGCGCGAGCTGAGCAGCTTCGCCCCATCACGTCCTCTCATCTCGTTGTCTTGGACACAAAAATCACGGAACCAGCCGAGCATGAACTCAGATCTCCGAAACCCTGAGTTTAAGTTCTCTTGTAAACTGCTCCTTGCTGATAGTTTGTCACGGCAGCAGATTGAATAATACATCCATAATCCCAGTCAGTATCTGAGAGACTGAGACCAAAGGATTTTCAGTTTGAAACCAGCCTGGGGTACATAGCAAGACTCTGCTTTCAAAAAAAAAAAAAAAAAGCAAAAACAAGAATAGAAAGTCCCAGGGAGACATTATTTAGTTTGCTTTCTGCTGCTATAACAGTTTTTAAGTCTGGTTAATGTATAAGGACACAAGGGTTTATTAGGTGCACGGCTTTGAAGATTTGGTGGTGTAGATCCAATATTAGTTGGGCTATAGTAAAGGCCTTTACAACAAATGGCATCATGACTAATGTGTTGGAGAGAGGGAGGGAGGGAGAGAGAGAGAGAGAGAGAGAGAGAGAGAGAGAGAGAGAGATTGATTCTGATTATATGGAGAGACAGATGAGGAGAGGCCAGTCACCACCTTTTGCAGCAACCATTCTTTTGAAAACTAACCAGAGTCCCCTGAGAAGAGTATTGTATCTGAGGCCAGCACCCCAGTGAGAGCGCCATCCACTAAGTCTGTCCTCATAAAGATTCCATAATCTTCCACAATGACACACTAGGGCTCACATTTCTAGCACAAGAAGCTTTGGGAACACATTGAAACTATATGTAAACTATACACTTTCTCCCTCCCTCCCTCCCTCCCCTTTTTTTTGTTTCTGATAACCCTGATATTTCTGAAATCATAAGCATGTGCCTCTGTGACTTCAGGCCATAGCGCCTTCTAAAGAGTCAACACAAGAGAGTGAAAAATGTAAGATTTAAATCTGGATTCTGGCCTAAGTCTCCTTTGTTCAGACCCTAAGTTGCCGTGGACCATTTGTTAAATGATGGTTTTATGTAAAACAGTGGTTTTCGGCACTTCCTGGTGTCAGGATCCCCTTCAGTAACACCACAGTCATAGCCGTTAAAAAAAAAAAATCTTTATGTGTGAGCACAGACGTGGATGCCATCAAGGATGCGAGGGGGTCAGAGAACAGCAGATGCCAGTCTTTACCAGCAACATTTTTGTTTTCTTGCTGTTGCTGTGTGTGGTGGGCCAGACAGCCCATGAGAGGCTGGAGATTCTTCTTTCATAGAGTCCTGGTGTCACAGACTCATGCCACCATATCCAGCTCTGTGCGTGTTCTGGGGTCCCAAACTCACGCATGGCCTCACGCTTGCACAGTAAGTGCTCGACCCACTGAGAACCTCATCAACCCCAGGCTGTACTTTCTAATGGAAAAACTATGCACGTGTGAAGCAACTGCCATTGCATAGTGGCTCTAAGCATCTTACTTGCTTTCCACCAAAAACAAACAAATGAAAAAACAAACAAACACCTTCAAGACAAGGACTTGAAGGGCCAGGGGCTTTTTTTTTTTTTTTTTTTTTTTTGAGACATTCACAAAAATCCAAATAAAAGAGGAGGGAAAACGAGAGAGAAGCAGGTAGAAAGTGTGCTAACGGGCCTGCTTGCCTTTGGGGTCCCTAACATTCCGTTAGAGAACAACTTCTCAAAGGGAGACTGACCCTGGACCAACAAGATAGGATCACCTGGAGGGCCTGTGAGAGATGCAAAATCTGGCAGTTTTTAGCATCTGCTGGGTGGTTCTGTAGCACATTGAAGTTTGAGAGCCGCTGGCCTAGAACATTCTACAGAGCTGACCCATGAGAGAGTGAGCAGGGGGAAAATGGGGGTGATCAACCACTAACTCCCCTCCTTTAGTGATTGAGGTTGCTTGGCACCACGGGCTCCTGAACACCCACAGCTACCCCATGAATGCTGCGAACAAGGTTCCCTGGCACTAGAGAAAGCATTAGAGAAGCCACAAGATGAAGATGCTTCGGGTGGGGGTGCTCTGATTGTACCCACAAGCTCCTCAGAACGGTTGCCAGTAAACTGAAGAGGTTACCCGAGGATGCCACAGAGACAGTGTGGAATGAATATGCTATAAAAACTAAGAATTCAGTTGACTCGATACACATTATAAATGTATAAATACAGATACACACAGTGTGCACAGACATTATTTTTTAGCTAACACTGGAAAGACCGACTAGGCCCATTCCACATTTAAATCCGTGTAGGTTAGACTTTGCACATGGATTTGCTAGGTGTTTGATTTGCAGCAACATCATTTTGCCATGTCACCCGTGCGGTAACTTGTGTGTGTGTGTGTGTGGGAGACGTGAGTTTTATTTTTCTGTAGAAAGCGCCTCAAGACAGGGCAGGTTGGGCATGAAGGTGGAGAGACAGTGAACATTCTGAGGGGAACATAAACAATGTTCTAATGGTGAAGGGTTTGCAATGGTGGGCAGCACACAGGTGCTGTGTTGTGACTTGGTACATGCCACGGTCTTCTGGCTCACATACTTAGTCTTTCCCATCAATCCTCCCTAAACAGCCCAGGGAAGGAGCTGCTCCTCAGGGTCCTAGCACAGTTCTTGCTAGCACTGAACTGAAGTGCCGTGAGAGGCTAAGGGCAGAAGTATATACCTCTCTGTAGCTGTGGGGGAAACCTAGGTGAAAGCCAGTGAACATTACGATAGGCGGCTCCTCCAGGTAGGACATTCCAGTCTGCCGTCTGCCTGTGCGGGAGGCAGGTTGAGGTGCTCTGAGTATGAAGATGACCACTCAGTGATGACATATCCTAGCGGTCCAGGGCTTGTGTTCCCCAATTTGCCATCTGAAGAGTTTGGCTTTTATAGATGGAAAGAAAAAGAGCAGCTTAGCAGCAAACTAATTGTTACAATTGCATTGGTTGACAAGACTAGCCTAGGACTTCATGAGGTTAATGGGTTGTTAAGGTTGTACATTCAAGGGTGGAATTTAAATAGTAGGAACATATATATAATATATACACACACATACATAAATAATAATATATATACACACATATACACATACATATATACACATACACACATATACATATACACACACATATATATGTATATATACATATATTTGCAATGACAAAGACTTTTGTGCCATCATTTCAACCTTGTTGCATGTGATTTTTAAAATATTTTCACAATTCCCATGTCAAATTGCTGGTGGGTTTTGGGGGGAGGGATAGGATTTTCATGAGGATGGATGACAGTGAATCTTATCACTGTAGTGTTCCTGTCTATCCACATCATGACCCCTTGCTCCAACTCTGACTTGAGTTTCTTCTCTGGGAGGAAGATGCTGAGGCAGCATCAGGATGGGGAAGGTCTCTCCGTAATTAGCATCAGGCAATGGAAAATGGAGGAAGCAGAATCAGGTAGACAAAGCTGTGAGACCCTGAGAAAGACCTCATGAAGTCTGTACTGGCCAAGGCTGCCCAGGAGAGGATTCTTACAGTAGATAGAGGTTCTAGGAGCTTCCTCCTATCATTGCCTTCCTAGACGTTGGCTTGCACTGCTCTGAGAAGAGTATGACTTAGCTCCACAGTCATGGTGGATGCTGAGAAAGTAATAATAGCTGGTAGTTTTCAGCAGGGCCAGTGATAAAATTTTCTGGGCATCCTGTAAAAGTAAAATGAAGGCATCTTGTATAAAAGTAAGACTGTTGAAGTGGAGACAGCAGCATTGACACTGGCCCTTTGGGTTATGGAGCCCAGTGTGACTGACTGTGTTGCACATGCCCACCATAAAGTTATCCCTGTTGCTACCTGACTAGGTGGCTGACATGGTGCAGCGTGTCTTGTTTTGAGGGGATCTGGTCATTGCACCCCACGTCTGCTGGGACCTGCTCTCTGATGTCTTAGGAGGTCGTGCAAGCTTTGCTTGAGTGTCACCCCCAGTGTGTGTGAGTCTCTCAGTGTCGGGGAACCCTTAGGCAGTGCAGGGCAGTTCTGAAATGTGATTTATGCAGTTCCTCAGAGGATTTCTGGCAATATTGAGTTGTCATTGTGCACAGATATGTTATGCTCTGTCAAATGCATTTTATTGGATTTCCTTTTTTCCCTACCTCATTTCTTTCCTTCTCTCATGCAGCCTTCCTAAGATCGCCAAAATAAGCCATGTGCCTCAGGGATGCCCAGCATCTGGAGGATGTCCAACAGTGAAAATGTGTACCACTGACTGAGGAGGCGGCAGGATTCCCTTCGGCGCCTAAGTCAATGACGCCCTCATCTCTCCTGGCATGAGTGTGTTGGTTATTAATTAATCTGCAGTTGTTTCTTTTAGTCCCCTGAACCACAAATTCAAGAGAACACTAGTGATCTTTGCAAGCAACATCAGCTTCTTAATTCTCTGGCCATGGTCAGCCAGAGGTACCGATGCTGGGGTGAGTTTTCCACAGAGCATTGTGTCTTCTTTGGCTTTGTTTGCCAGCCAGGCTAGAGACAAGGAGGGTCCCTTGTTGACAATGGATAGGGCTCAGATCTTTCCTCTGTCTACTTCTGCTTCCATTCCTTCCACAAACTCTGTCCCAAGAGTACTCCCTAAAATATCTCTCATAAACCAATTTCCATCCCCGACTCTGCTCACACTGTAAGATGGCATCATGTGTCACCAGCAGACCATGGCTGGTGGGCTCTTGCTGTATCTTGAAAGGCTAGGTTTTAAAACAAGGCCTTTCTACGCACCAGCCCTTTGGTGACAGCCTCAAGAAGCACAGAGGGTTCAGACAGTCCCAGCTCTCAGTGCCCAGTGCCATCTCCATTCAGCAGGTAAGGACTCTTGTTTCCCTTTGCATTGGTGTATAATTTATATAGAATAACACACGCACAGATTTTAACACAGGTTTTGACAGATAGATAGGCTTGTGTGAACACCCTCATCATGATAGGAAAAAACTCCTCCCTTCAGAACACCTTTTTGTTCTTTTCTTCCCCCAGGTAATCTCCTCACGCCCTTCTTTGGGGAAGTCCCCATCCTGACTTCCATCCCCACACTTTGCATCGCTTCTTCTAGAACCACAGATGAATGGAGTCCTGCCACACACACTCCGGTGTGTCTGGCTTCTCTCACTTAGCATACTGACTCTGTGATTCATCCAAGTTGCTGTGTACATTATTAGCTCTGCTGCCTTATGATTGAGGGTTATTCCATTATGGAGGTACTGTAGTTTTCCTGTTGCTGGGTTTGGATTATTTTTATCTTACACCTATAATAAGCAGCCAGGTATAAGCAATGATATGGACACACGGAGAGCTTTGTTTGTATGGATATTAAAAACATACCATTTACTTTAGGCCAGAAGGAGTAGTTACTGGGCTGTAGGTAAACACATTTAACTTTATAGGAAGCTCAAAGCAGGTTTCCAAAGAGATTCTGTGTGTTTACCTTCCCTAGGCTGAGAGCTTGATTCTCTCTCCATTTCTCCCCTTCCCTCCTTCTCTGTCTTCCCCTCCTTCATCCTTCTCTTTGAAACAGGATACCCAGGATGGCCTTGAACTTGTCCTCCTGCCTCAACCTCCCAAATTCTGAAAAATGCAGACTGGAAGCTGGTTACTTGATGGTCTCTTAACCCATAGACCCAGGAAACATTACAGTAAGTGTACCGGGGGTACAGATGTGAACGGTCACCTCTTATCTAGTTTAGCCCCAGGTCAGATGTGGGGCAGTTGCTGATTGGTTGCCTTTCTCCTGCGGTTTCTTGAGAAGCCTGGCTGAAACTTAGGCCTAACATGAATACCTTATCTTAAAATGGAGTGAGTTTGGGCCTCTCACTTAGTGTCCAAAGCCCTATGTTCAACCCTTAGCACCATGAAAAGAAAACATAGGAAGGAAAAAAATAAATAATGCATGATAGCAGTTAGTTATCCAGTGTTTGCATTATTTCTAGATATTATAAATAGTGTAGAGATGATTTTAAGTATATGCAAATTTATGTATAAGAGGTTATTACAAATATTATGCTATTTTAAATACAGGTTGTGGGATCCACTGGGTCCCAGAATCACTCCTCTGTGGGTACACCTGCATTTTATTGAATTTTCTCATTGCTTTAGAACATTTACACTAGTTGCTAAAATTTAAAAATGAGAAGCTTTCCAAATGAAATTCATTTCCATTTTGAGAAAAACTGGGAAATCCTAGTAACAGGTGCCTCTTTAAAAGGTGCCTTTATATATATGTATAGTCTCCCTAGGCCATTTTCTTAATTAATGATTGATGGGGGAGGTCCTGGCCCATTGTGGGTAGGGCCACCCCTGGGCTCTTAGTTCTGGATTTCATAAGAAAGCAGGCTGAGCAAGCTTGCATGGCCTCGGCATCAGCCCCTGCCTCCAGGTTCCTGCTCTGCGTTGTGAATTCTGTCCTGACTTCCTTCAGTGATGATGAGGAGTAAGTTAAAGAAATGTACTTTCTTTCCAAAGTTCTTTTTGGTCATGGTGTTTTGTCACAGCAATGGTAACCCCAACTAAGACAGAAATTGGTACCAGGATTGTGGGGTATTGTTGTGACAGATTTGGCCATGTTGGTTTTCGGGAAGATTATGGAAGGGACTTTGGAACTTTGCGTTGGAAAAGCCATTGAATATTCAGAGCTGAGCGACTTAGTATAAATCTGAGAGCAACACAGAGAACGGAGGCCTGGCCTGTGAAATTTCAGGGAAGCGAAGATTCTACTGGGGTATTTGTCTGATATTTTGTGTTAAGGATCTGTGGTGTCTTCTCAGCTGGAGCCGAAGAGCCCCTGAAATAAAACTTTTGCTTCGCTAGGACAATGGATGCTGGTCAGCTGGAGCTGGAGAGTGACTGCAATCAAGGGGAAATCAGACCCTGCTGGGAAGTGTTTCCTCGGGGTCAGCACACAAGCTGTGTTCCAGAGGCAGCCGAGCTTGGTAGTGTAAGAGTCACCCAGGTGATACCGGTTTTGAGGGCATGAAGGGGTTGTGGAGAGCAGCTGAGGCTTGGCACTGCGTGGCAGAGCTGGGCTCTCTGAAGAGAGTACAGGGAGGCTATTGGTGAAAGTGCGACCCAGCTGCTGTAGAAGATCTCAGCATGTTGGAGATGCCAGTGACACGGAAAAACTGCCTACAACAGCAGCAGCTGAGGACTGGAGCAGGCCTGGGCCTGGGAGACGAGGTGTGTGGGCTGAGGAGCCAAAGCACCATGAGTGAATCTAAAGACACTGGGCACAGGTATTTACATTGTCAAAATTTGGTTTTGATTTATTTTTATTTTCCCCTCTTGAAATTAGAAAGTATTTATTTTTGAATGCACAGGAACCCACAGTTAGGAGGAGACTGAAATTCTAAAGTGAAGTTTTAGACAGTGGGGCTCTTAAAGTTCATAATATGTTTTCAGTTGAAATATTAATATTAGAGCTTCGGGACAACAAGAAAGGAAAGGTGATGTCTTAGTAAGTGATGTGTTCATAAGTCAAGCTGACAGGGGGCCAATTGTGCTGGTTGTTTTTTATGTCAACTTTACAGAAGCTGAAGTCATCTGAGAGGCGGGTAACCTCAATTGAAAAAATGACTCCATAAGATCAAGCTGTAGACAAGCCTGCAGGACATTTTCTTGGTTAATGACTGATGTGGGAGGGCCCATCCATCCCATCGTGGGTGGGGCCACCCCTGGGCTGGTGGTCCTGGGCTCTGTAAGAAACAGGCCTGAGCAAGGGGTGAGGAAAAACAAACAACCCAGTAAGCAGCCATCCTTCATGGCCTCTGCATCAGTTCCGAGTACTTACTGGAGTTCCTGTCCTGGCTGCCTTTACTGATGGACCATAATATGAAAGAGTAGGTAAATTAAACTTTTTCCTCTTCGTGTTGTTTTTGGTTGTGGTGTTTTATAACAGCAACAGAAACAACAATTGCTTTTATAACACCTTTCGGAACACCGGATAGCTCACCTGCTGTGGTGTTGTGTCTCTAGTGACCCATTAAATAGTTGAGTGGCTGATAGGGCCTAATGGATGCCAGGCTCCCAGATCTCTCTACTCCTAACCTTATTCCAGTTGTTCTGAAGACCACGGTGTAGAGAGGAGGACACCATCTTTTTCGCATAATTTATATTGTACTGTGTCTTCACAATGTATTACAGATGCACCTGTCAGTTCTCCATCTTGCCTGCAAATTGGATATGGGGGTGGGGGGGGGAAGGGTGGTAGTGAGAAAAGAAAGAGAAAGAGGGAGAGAAGAAATTTTAGGGAACTGGCTTATGCAACTATGGGGCTGGAAAGTCTAACCAAGACAAAAGACTGGACGTTTAGGTAAGAATTGATGTTCTCTTCATCAACCCAAAACTCAGACAGCAAGACTCTAGGGTTCTGCATCGCAGATTTTAGGTCAAGTTTCTGCTTCCTTGGAAAACTTGAGTGAATGCTCAAGCCATTCAGTTCATTGGATGAGCCACACTCTTATTGTGGAAGGGGATTTCTTCTACTTAGCATCTACTTTCTCAAAGGTTAACTACATATAAAATATGCTTCTGGAGCAAGTAGCATAGACTAGTGTTTTGATAATCAAGCGAACACTACAGTCCAGCAGCGCTGACACCTAACAATATCCTTTGCCATCAGGGACTCATAAAAATGTGGATCTGGTACCAGCTAGGAGCCAGTCATTTGGGGATTTCTAGCCATCTTTCTGTTATCATGTTTCAGTTGGATTCTGTTGTGATCTGTATGAGAGAAGATGTATGATTTATATTCTCTTAGATGTGTCAGGGGTGTTTTATGGCCTAAAATTTGGTCCACATCCCACATGAGCTGGGGAAATGTATTCTGTTCTTGTTGGGTAAACTACTCTACAGATGCCAATTACGTCCAGCTGATCGATGGTGCTGTTGAGTTCAATTATGTCCCTACAGATTTTCTGCCTGCTGGATCTGACCAGTTCTGAAAAAGGAAGTATTGAGACATCTCCAACAAAACACTGGCCTCTTCTTGCAGTTCTATCAGATTCTGCCTCATGTTTTGGCATTCTATTGTTAGGCACACACACATGTTAAGGTTTATAATATCTTCTTGGATCATAGACCACCTCATAATTATACAATAATAACATTGATAATTTCCTCTAAATTCTGTTTTCTTTGAAATTAATGTAGTTACTTCATCAGTGTTAACCCGGTAGTATTTCCAATCTATGTACTTATAATTACATACATACTTGTACCTGGAGTGGGATTTTGTAGACAACATGCAGGTGGATGTTTATTTTTGATCCATTTTATCCAATTTAGTCCTTTAACATATTCAGACCATGGGCACTCAAGGTGATTATTAATAAAATTAGAGGAAAATCTACCATGTTTGCATTCTATTGGTCTAATTTTGAAATTTATATAAAATGGTATTTTAAAGATTTTTTTGAAGAAGAGTTTAATTAGGACATAGCAAAATGTGTATTTCTAGAGTACAGTGGGTACTTCAGTGTACAGACACAATGCTTGGTATGCAGGACAATTACTGTATCTATTACTTTAATCATTGATCACTTCTTTCTGGGAAGACACTGAAATCCTCTCTGCAAGCTATGTTGAAATGTATAATTCGTTGACCAGCTGTATCGCAGTTATCCCGCCATGCTATAGATGATGAGCAGTTATTCCAGCTACACTCTGGACCCGTTAACTATTCCTTCTCCAAACCCCTCCCCACTCCCCAGACTCAGATAGTCACTGCTATGCTCTCTCTAAAACATTTTGTGTTTGGTGTCTTTTTCTCATCCTGGTGGTTTTCAGAGTCCTGTGTTATTGTGTGTATTAGTAACTAATTTTTAATACTGATGATTATTATTTGTGTGCTTGAGTCTACCGTACTTTATCCCCCTGTTAAGTGTTTTTTAGCTAGTTCCAGATTTGAGCTACTGTGAGGAAATGTACTCTGTGCAGTCCTGCTCTTATCTCTGGTGAACACACTGTGCTGGCTAATTTGATGGCAACTTGCCATCAGCTAGAGCCATTTTGGAAGTGAGGACCTCAACTGAGAAAGTGCCCCTCTCCCAGGCTGGCCAGGGGGCAAGTCTGTGGTGCCTTCACTGGACTGATGATGGCTGTGGCAGGGCCCTGCTCGCTGGGGGCAGTGTTTCCCCTAGGCCGGTGATCCTGGCTACTATAAGGAAGCAGGTGAGCAAGCCATGGGAGAAGGCCAACAAGCAGTGTTCCTGCATCATCTTCTGCCTCCCAAGCTCCTGCCATGCTTGAGGTCCTGCCCTGATCTCTCTCTTGATCAGCTGGGGTGTAGCAGTTTAAGAGAAATAAACCCTTTCTCTCTCGGGGTGTGATGCTGTATCATAGCAACTGAAACCGTAAGACATTTACTTCTCGAGTAGACTGGCAGGTGATCTCATGATGCGTGATTTTGTAGTTCTGAATCCACTCATTTGCTAACACAGGTTGGCAGCACCTACATCAATGCCCATGGCACTTTCGTGGTCATTTGTAGACATGTGTAGATGGGTGGAAATTCTGAACTGCTTAAAGTACCTCAACTGAGGTTGAACAAGACAGCCGTCTGTCAACTGTAAGCAAAGTCCCATTCAGTGCACCAAATGCCACTTGTTACATTTTCTGATGACTCTGCAGTTTAGAAGGTCCCCAAAGGCTGTTTCTATTAAGGTCCCAAGTAGTGTTTCTGTGAGCAAGAAGGTTGACGTGTCACTTATGGAGAAAATGTTTGTTAAGTTAGATCAGTTATACGAGACAAAGTTATTTATGACTGGCGGACCAAAATATTATTGCTAGATGCCAGAAGGACCCAAACCTGTGTTTCCTGAAGGAACAATGGTTCAATCTTTTCAAATTCATTATTCAAAGTGACTTTGCAGAGCACAAGCACTATGAATAATAAGAACCAACTGTAAATTCATTAATTTACTCAGGCCATTGTACCATCTGGGGAGCTCCTAAATTTGCCATTATTTTAAAGCCATATCCATATCAAGTAAATCATCATTTCTGGTAGGTGGACACCTTAAAACTTGTTGTGTGGCCTTAAACCACAACTAGCACTTAATACCACTGATGAAGAGAAAGGGGGAGAAATAGAAAGGTGGGAGGGGGACAGAGGAAGAGGGATGGAGGGGGGGACAAGGGGGGATGGAGAGACTGGGAGGGGAGAGAGAGAAGGAAGGGGAGAGAGAGCATGATGAACAGGGAGGGAGGGGGAGGGTGACGGTCAGGAAGAGAGGGGGACAGAGAGATAAAGAGAGAGACACACTCAGAGACACAGAGACACACCACAGAGAGACACACCATAGACAGACACACACCACAGACAGACACACACCACAGAGAGACACACACCACAGACAGACACACACCACAGAGAGACACACACCACAGACAGACACACATCACAGAGAGACACACACCACAGAGAGACACACACCACAGAGAGACACACACCACAGACAGACACACATCACAGAGAGATACACACCACAGAGAGAGACACACACCACAGAGAGAGACACAGCACAGACAGACACACATCACAGAGAGATACATACCACAGAGAGAGACACCACAGAGAGACACACACCACAGAGAGAGACACACACACAGAGACACAGAGAGAGACACACAGAGGCATGCAGAGAGAGACACAGAGAGAGAGAGACACACACAGAGATATACATACAGACACACACAGAGAAACACAGAGAGACAGAGAGACACACAGGGAGAGAGACACACACATGGAGACACAGGGAAAGAGAGAGACACATACACAGGAAGAGAAAGACACACACACAGGAAGACACTCACACACACACATACACACACAAGGAGAGGAAGACACACAAAGAGAGAAAGACACAGAGAGAGACACACACAGAGGGAGAGACACACACAGAGAGGGGGAGTCAGGACATGAAGAGCAAGGAACTTGTGTATATACAGCTGTCACTCAACCAATATCAGTTTGACTTGACTGTGCTCTCTTCTGTCTCTTTATATTCAGCTTTACTCTGTGTACGGCCCATGCTTATAAAAACACAACCAGCTGGAGAAACACCATTCTCTTTGCTGGCCTATAAATCACAGGGACTACCAGCAAGCTGGACCCCATTACAGCCAGCCTTGGAAAAGGGGAGAAGGATTACTTAGCAGGCTCACACGCAGTCCTCATCGCCTGCGATCTGAGCAGAGGTGGGAGGAAGCTCTGCAGTCTGAGAAACCACACAGGTAAACAACTTTGGGGACTGATTGTGCCAGATGCAAGTGAGCACCCCCTTGTCGGCCACCAGCAGCTCAGCACCTCCTACTTAGAATGGCAGCACTGCCACTTTCCCTGCCTTTGCCCAAGCGTAACCAAGGAGGTGACATTTCCAGCCTCCCAAGACTTTCTGGTTGTTGCAGTGACTACAACCACTCAAGTTAAGCAGTGAGCTTTTAAGAGCCACCCCCACTCACCAAGATATGCCAGTGCTACCCAGGTTTCCTGGCCTTCAACCATTGAAACACATGGATAAATGATCCATGTACCTGCAAAGTTATCCAAGCTTCAGTGTTCAGTCTTGAATTGGAGGTAGCTAAGATCTGTGTTTGTCCTGTGAGTCCCAAAGTGGAGAACTGGGCCAGGAGCATCAGTGGAACGCTACACATTATTAGACACAGCAGCACTTGGGATGCACTCCGGTAAGGCTAGATGTCACACAGGATGCTTGGTTAGATTGAGTTCCATATCAACATGGATTTTTTTTTTCAGTGTAAATATCCTATGTAATGTTAATGACTAAATACAAAATAATAAGAGTTTTACCCGCCCACATGAGAATAAAACTTTATGTAGAAACATGGTAATAACACACTATACATAGATTTCCCTGGGATACTTGGCAATATTGTTTCATTTCTTAAGTTTTGCTTTGCTTGACTTGTTGTTATATATATGGGAGTTTTTCCTGCAGGTGTGTATATGTAGCATGTGTGTGCCTGGTGTCTATGTGTGGCATGTGTGTGCCTG
>OU015742.1:4917988-4936257 GCA_907169655.1 Acomys percivali | reverse complement strand
GCCTATGGGTGTGTGTTTTATGAAAGAGAGAGAAGGGGAGAGAGGGAGAAAGGAGACAGAGGGAGAGAGAGAGAGAGAGGGAGAGGGAGAGGGAGAGAGACTACCACATCTATATTGATGGGATAACCAAGGTTGCTTAGATTGAGGAGAGGAGCTGGTTGGTATAAATGACAAGGGACAGTGACCAGAAGGCACACACAAGTTTTGCTCCATTGGATTCAGTGACGTCTCAAGCTCTTGCTCAAGAGAGGGCAGCTTATACCTTTACTGAGCAGCTACTTGAAGCAGAATTTGTTGAATTCTAGAATAATCAAATCTTATGAAGCATTCTGAGAACAGTAGCAGGCCTGTCATGAAATAAACACTGGTGGACTGTGGTAAAAGCCTCCATCGACTGCCAAAAACACGTCAAGGGGTTTATTCTCCTGTCAGGACCCATTCACCTGCTTGTGAGTAAATAAATACCCGGCTCTCCGTGTGCTGACCCCTCTGTTATTACTGCAAACATTCCCACCACAGCTGTCACAGTCATCTCTAGACTTGAACTTCGCTGTCTGTACTTATCTTAATCTTCAAAACAATTCCCTTAACTCTTCCTGTTATTATCATCACATCTCGAAGAACTCTTAGAGTACCAACAAGCAACTGGTATACACTAATTGGTAATATCTATATTTGCCTTCTGGCATGACCACCTTCTGTCTCATAGAGGCTTTCAAACAGCATCAGCAGCCGCAGAAAAAGAAGAAGAAGAAGGAGAAGGAGAAGGAGAAGGAGAAACAGAAACAGCAGGCTCTTACTTCATGGGTAGAACACTTAATTCATAACAGACCTCTTATTAAAAAAAAAACCCATGCATCCATATGCACACATATAATCAAATATGCATACATACATATATGCAGATACATGATAACATGTGGGTAATTTTAACTTCATGTAATCTACATAAAATCTATGGCTACATTAAAAGACATAGCCTATAAACTAGGATATTCAAAATTAAGTACTCTTCAGATTTTTCAAGGGTGTGATTTAATTTACCATGGTATTATATCGTAATGGACCTATCACAAATGGAAACTATCCTAAGTAGAAAATGCATTTAATCCATCAAATATATTGGACATTACAGTTTAGCACCCTGGCACATCATGGAATGTTTCTTTCCCTCCTGAGACCTGGAGGAGTGGTGGGAGTGGTGGGAGGGGCTGTCAGGGAGCTGAAACTTGCCTAGCATCAAGAAAAAGATTACATCTCCTATTGCTAGCTCAGGAGAAAGTCCCAATTATAAAAGGAAGGTTTCAGGAAATAGTAGACAATGAGCAGGCCTTATATATTTAGAAATTATGTATGTATATATGTATGTATGTACAATTATGATACAATAGGTCACGAATCTGAAAAAAAGAGGGGATATGGGAGGGTTTGGAGGGAGGAAAGGAAAGGGGGAAATGAGGGGATACCAACTCACTTATAATTTCAAAAAAAGAAAAATAATAACTTCTAAAAAGTAATTCTGTCCCCTCCCCCAAAAGGACATTTTCTATTGAATGTATGTTGCTTTTGTACCAATGTAAAGTTAAAATATTGACAAACCATAAACTAAGCCTGGGATGGCCTGTGCCCCTCAAATAACGTTCAGTGGGATCCTTACCCACAGAAGTTATTGATTTATCCCTCTCCCATTCTCAATGTTTCACATCCTACAATCTGCCTCTCTCATTCCTGATTTCTCGTGCATGGCATCAGCCTCTTCTCTATTTCTTCTTCCTCTCTTTTAAACTCATCTCCCCCGCTCCAGTACTATGTCTCCCCACTGTCTAATATTTTTAAAGTTGAAAACATTAAAATATAATTACATCATGTCTTCTTCACTTTCTCCCTCCAGTACCTTTTGTGTGCTGGCCCTGAGCTTGCCCCTTCTTCAAGTCCTGCTCCACTTTCCATTAATTGTTGCTGATACTTGTTGTTGCAAAGAGGCATTCCTTTGATGAAAGGTGAGAGCTACACCTACCTGTGGGGACAAGTACTTAGGATGTAGTTAGTAAGTGTACTGTTAGCAAAGTGGCAGTAGTCGGTTCTCCTCTGTGGTCTGTGACTTGAGAAGGTTCCCAACACCAGGTATAACTTTCCTTCCGTTGAACGAGCCTTAAGTCCAATTAGAGAGCTTTGGCCAAGATGTGAGCAGCAGTCTTGAACCCTTAGTGTTTACCATGCCATGCTGGCCATCTCCATGCTGGCCATCTCCATGCTGGTCATCTCCATGCTGGTCATCGTTCTGTCTTCCACTCATATTCTGCATACCCAATAGTCAAGAGATAGAACTCACTTGGCTACTGATAACCAGGAGACAGGGGTGGCACTGGAGACACGTTTTGCCATACCAACAACAAAGGAGGGTGAAATAGAGGTCATAGAAGAGATGAGACCACTCCAGTGATTTTGGGATCCCATAACCCCTGGGGGAATTATAGGCAGGGCCATGTACAGTTTCACAAAGCTTACAAGTATGTACAGTGCTCTAGAATGATGTACCTGAATAGTGACTGCAGTGTGGCAGGGAAGTCTAAAAAAAGCTTGTGTTGGAAGATCTGGGGAGACAGAAAAAGTTTTGCTGAGAGGAGAATTACAGAAATGGAGTTAGGTGTAAAGTGTCAACTAGGGCCCAAGGCACTGGAGGCAGGATTTTATTGGTAGAAAGAGTGGCTCCTTTTCTGAGGAGAATGGGATGGGGGGAGGTGAGGTAAAGGGAGAAGCCATGATAGGGATGTAAAGTAAATAAATAATAAAGAAGCACAAACGCCTCTTAGGTCAAGTCTATCATTACAACATTATCCAAACTGAGCCACCCATCCTTGAGAGGTTAAGGCTAAACAGATGCAAGGATTGCCTCAGGCAGTGCAGATATCTGGCCACTTCTTTTCCTTGGGGGTTCAAATTAGAGCACACACATTCTCCTAGCTCACTCTCCCCCTCCCCCGTGTGTGTGTGTGTGTGTGTGTGTGTGTGTGTGTGTGTGTGTATGTGTTTGAGACTCTCTCAGGCCTCGCACAGGTCCTCAATGAAAAGGTCCTATTGATTTCACATCAGTGTGTTTCATGTTCTACTTTCCCCATCTCCCTCAGCACCATACGCCCCACTTACCAACCACCCAACCACCATGTCCTTGGGTCCTGCTGCTACAGTGCAGACCCCGTTCTCACAGTGTTTGCCCACCAGGCTGTGGGCATGCAGGTGGATATTTTTTCCATTTGTGACCAACTGAACAATAACCATAGCAGGTCCCACACGTAGTTGCAAATCTATATGAGAAGCACGTTTTTAACAGTTAATATATATGACTTTATTGTAAGATGAAACCAGGGAACATAAATCTAAATTTTCACAAATGTATACATATGTGACTATGGCTCAACTTAAAAATATGTAGGATGAACACATGGCAAGATGGAAATAAATTAAAATGTTAGTGGTGGTGGTTTTATGTGGTGAGACTATGTGTCCAGGAAACAAGCCACTGAAAACACAGTATGCATCATTAGATTGGATTAACTGGCACATGGGTCCTTAAGTAGGCCCTCCTTACTAACCTACATTGTTTTTTCTCTGTTACTGTTACCTTGTCACAACTTTTGGAGACAAAAACTGTGTAAACCATGTATGAAAAGGGAGTGGGTGACTGATGAAGTAAGAGAGATACGCAAGAGTGTAGCCTAATTCCTTGCGGTGTGCTCAGGCAGGAAGGTAGTCCTGTGCAGGGACTTGGCTCTCAAGGCTGTTTTAACAACTTAAACCTGTGGCTTGGCCCACAGTCACCTACTAGGACACCCAACTAGTCTTCAGTAGTTTTCTCAGCCCTGGGTACTGACACTTACACTGCATATGGTCAGGCCTCTATAAGTTTCTTAAAGAAAAAACAAACTTCCTGATTGAAAAATAAACAAACAAACAAACAAACAAAAACAAAAACAAACAACCCCCCCCACCAAAAAACAACAGAGTAGCCTGAATTAAGGTAAGGAGAAGGGAGTGGTCATAAGGATTTTTTTTTTTTAGTGTAAAACACAGAAGCACTGATGGGAGATATTCCTAGAGAAACGCAATTGCATGGAAAGTGTCAATGGTTATGCTGAAGACTTTACACACTGCTGCAACTGTGAACTACCTCATGCTTTCCCTAAAATGATGGGATTGAAACTTCTGCAATCCTGAGCCAAAATACCTCCTTCCTCTTTATAAGGTATTCTGACAGATGTTTTGTCACAGATACCAAAAAAGTAGCCCCTGAAGCTTATGCTGTGGCCATGCTGTTGAAGATGTTTGTTGATTGGGTTTGGAGCCTATCCACATCACAGGCCAGCAAGGCAGGTGTGCTGGGGCTGGAAGGCCAAACTCAGAGGCAGGATGGCCTGTACATGTGGAGCCCAACTGGGAGCAGCAAGGGTACAGTTGACAGTGTGCATAGCAGTATGTATAGAATGTGCAGTGTGTATACAATGTGTCAACGGGTATACAATGTGTCAATGTGCTTACAATGTGTCAGTGTGTATACAATGTGGCAGTGTGCATACCATGTGGCAGTGTGTACACAATGTGGCAGAGTGTACACAGTGTTTTAGTGTGTATACAATGTGGCAGTGTGCATACAATGTGACAATGTGCATACCATGTGGCAGTGTGCATACCATGTGGCAGTGTGCATACAATGTGTCAGTGTGTATACAATGTGGCAGTGTTTATACAATATGGCAGTGTACATATAATGTGGAAGTGTGCATATAATGTGGAAGTGTGCATATAATGTGGAAGTGTGCATACTACATGGCAGTGTGCATACAGTGGGGAGTAGTGCAGGCCTTTGAGGGTATCAGCTGATTTGTTGAGAGTTGAGGGCGAACTGTCCACTGAGGGACCCATGGGGGGAGCCCCTGGAGGAGTTATTGGCCAGGAAAGGAGGGAACAGGAGTTATTGCTGATATGGCTGGTTCTCCTGGGGGAGGATTTAGTGCTAAATTGTAGGAGAGTGACAGGGCTGTGGTTAGGTACCACAGTCTGGCCATAGTGGGTAGACAGAAGGGAAATGGCATAGGAGCAGTTGTGCTAGAGAACACAGGGCTAGAGAAAAGCCCCCATGTAGATAGCATCATAATTCTAGAACTGAATATTCTGGGTTCAAATCCTAGCTCAGCCATTTGCTAGCTGGGTGACTCAAGTATACTACTTCTTAGCTTTTCTATAACTCACTGTCCTCCTTTGACAAATTAGTGTATATCTTAAGAGTTGCAATGAAGATAAAAATGAATCAATAAATATGTTATGACTTGACACATAGCAAATTCTATGCAAAAGATGAGTTTATTATACCATATGTACCATATATATATATATATATATATATTGCTCAGAGTAAATGATATATAGAATATGTAGAGTGTATATTATAGTTGTACATGTCTTAGCTTGGGAAGATACAACAAAAGACATAACAAAAGATAGGCCACATGGTTTTTAAACAACAAGCTTATATTCCTTATAGTCCTAGAAATTGGAAGTAAAAAATCAGGATGCCCTCATATTGTGTCTGGTGAGAGGCAGATGGGTGGTTTGCAGATGGCTGCCTTCTCCCTGGGGCCTCATACAGTGGACAGAGTAGCCCATGTCTCCTCCTTTCTTTTCCTTCTGTGGGGACTTTGTTCTTGGAATATAATTACTAATTATTAAAAAAACCTCTATTTCTTAAACACACACATTGGGTGGAGGGTTAGAATCCCCACATATGAGCCTTAAGGAAACATAAACATTTAGTTCCATGTGCTATATATTACATGCTATATGTACTTTATGTTACACATACAAATGCTGTAAGTAGGACATAGTAATTAAGCTATATCATCAATAAAAGAATAAATAGTACATAGAGTAATAAATAGGTATTAATGAAAACTATGATGTGATTGTGTGTACTGCTGCTATAGATACCTGTGTGTGTGATTTACTTTCATCATCATCATCACCATTATCACCATCGTTATTTGGATGCATATGAGGCCACAGATGTTGAGGCTGATGATAACTAGCAGTAGAAGCCATAATCCCCAGGTATTGAGGTGAAATTAATATGCCTAGAAGAAATTTAAAAATATCTGTTTGTGTGTGCATGTGTCTGAGGGCAGGCTTTCATGCGTCTGTGTATGTGGGGAATGAACTGACCCCAAGAACAGAATCAGAAATTGCCATTGGATCTGGGTTAACTTACTCAGGATGATCGTTTCTAGTTCCATCTATTTGCCTGCAGATTTCAAGATTTCCTTGTTTTTAATAGTTAGTAGTATTCCATAGTGTAAACGTAACCACAGTTTGTTATATGCTAACTTTTAATTGAATGCTAGCCCACCATGGGTGTCCTCTGAGAGTCGTCACTCAGCGGGTGATGGGGACAGATGCTGGGACTTGCTATTGGGACTGTAGGTGAGAGAGGTATGGGAGAATGGGGAAATAGAAGGATCCAGTGGGTCCTGAAACCCTACAATAAGACCATCAAGGCTGGCAGATCTGGACCCAGGCGCATACACAAACTACTGTGTCAACCAAGGACAATGCATGCAGTAAACCTAGAATCCCTATTCAGGTCTAGGCAATGGACAGTTGTGTGGAGAGCAGGGACTGCCTCTGACATGAACTCTGGTGCCCCCTATTTGACCATTTCCCCTTGGTGGGGAGGCCTGGTGGCACCCAGAGGAAGGATAAGCAGGCTGCCAGGATGAGACCTGATAGGCTGTGACCATATGGTGGGGGAGGAGATCCCCTTCCGTCACAGACCTAGGGGAGGGGACTAGGGTGAGAGAGGGAGGGAGGAGGGAAAGGGAAGATACAAGTGAGGGGACAACAATTAAGCTGCAATTGTTTATTATTTAAATTATTTAAATTTTAAAAAAAAGAAGAAGAAGAAGAAAGAGATTGCCACCAGGACACTGTGAGCCATTCTTTTGAGAAAAGGTAATGTCAGGAGCTTTCTGAATCATACAAGGTCACACCGCAGGGTTGTTGGCGGCTCTCCTGGCTCCTCCCTTCTTGCGTTTTGGTCTACATCAGGGCTGACCACCACCAAAGCTACCACTAGAAGAGACTCTTGCTCTTTTACTTGGGTCCAGCTGCGCCTCTATAGTGTGCTCCTTTCCACTTGCCTTTGACATTTGGAGACTGTCATCGGGGTACCAGTGGTCTTAATGTTTGCTTCTAGAGGGCCTCCTCCTAACGAAAGGCTCAGAGGACATTTAAGGATATTAAAAGATCAATGCTTTAAAAACCCAATTTAAAAAAACAAACCCAATTTAATGGATGGGCAAGCAGGTGCTTGCTTGCCCTCCTGCTTGAAAAGAAGTGAGTCATTGCGCCTTCCAGCAGTCAGTTTCCCGAGAGATAATCTTGCAGGGACAGATCACTCAGCCTCTGAGGACACCCCAGGATTCAGGACTGTTTTCTGAGCCCCAAGGAGTCCTAGGGGCTTTTTGATATTTTTTTTTTCCTTATTGTAGTCCCAAATTTGTCTGTGAGTATCTTGTGTCATCTGTTCTGAAGAAAAGCTAGTAATTCCAGGTACCCCAACATTCTAGCGGTATTTAGAAAATATCTCCAGATGCAGCTTGAGTTGTAAAAGGCCAGGGTTAAGTCTAACTAGGCTCTGTGAGGGAAGGCTGTGTTGGAGGCTGAGACTCTCTTCACATCCTCTCAACAACCCCATCCTGTTCCCACTCCCATGACATTCACTTCTGTGGTATATAGGTTTCCATGAGGTCCTGGTAGGACCCGAGAGAGTTCCCGGGGCCCC
The DNA here is from genome assembly GCA_907169655.1 of Acomys percivali. Classification (NCBI taxonomy): domain Eukaryota; kingdom Metazoa; phylum Chordata; class Mammalia; order Rodentia; family Muridae; genus Acomys; species Acomys percivali. The sequence goes on along the minus strand of OU015742.1, from coordinate 4,928,426 downwards.
GTCTCTTCTCCCAACTCCTCAAATATGCCCTGACTTGGTGCTCCAGCCTTAGTTTAAAGTCTGTGGTACCAGCAGCAGGCCTGATGGGAGGAGGAGGGATGCCATGATCAAAGTCTGGCTTGGTTCTGTCCAGCAGCCATCCCACAGTGACATCCCTTGGATGCCCTCTCTGTTAGATCTAAATAGAAGAGTGAGTAAGATATAAAAGAGAGCTGTAGGCTGTGATGAGTGCGCCCCGTTGAGACAGGACCATATCCAGCTGGAGCTCAAAGCTCTTTCATATAAAGAGGTGAGGTAAGGGTATCAGGATCTCAAATATCTCCCAGCTGAGTTTTCCTAACGTGGGGACCTTTAAAACTTAGAGATTTTTACAGCACCATTTTGAAGTGATGAAGCCCACGCCATGGGCCAGACATGTAGTCTACATGAAAGGTCTAAGTAAATTATGGTTCCGCACAGCAATGTTCACAAATTTAAGAGGTCTCAGAAGAATGCGTAGTCCATTTCACAGCTGTTAAGAGCTGACACACAAAATAGGGGTGGACACTGGGGAGATTGGAGTAGAGTGTCAGTCATAAATGGGAGATCTATGTGAGAAACCCTCCCATTAATGCTAAGGGGATATTATGGGAAAGGGACAGAAAGATCATAAGAACCAGAGGTATGGGATAACTTGGGAAAAAAAACAGGCCTTCTGCATATGACAAATCTCTGTACTCATGAAGTCATGGCAGTTGTGCTTGTCTGTGAAAGACTTGCCCAAAGTCAAGCCAGGCAACAGTCTATCATGGTTGGGAAGGACACATGAGCCTCCACTCCTTACTTAGGCACTATGACCATTTTATGGCTGCTGGGGCCAAGCAGAGTCAGTTTTCTTTAGGGGTTTGGTCCCTGGTAGGTCGACCATGGTCAAGCAGATAATGGTGACACACCCATATACATATGTGGGTGGCACTAATTGGACTCAGTGTAGTATAAAAAAAATAGAAGAAATAAAATTGATGGGGGATCTGGAAGAATTTGAAGGGGGCAGTGGAGCATGAAGATGGCTACAATACATTATATGCACTTATGAAATTCTCAGAGAACACAAAGATATTAAAAATTAAAATTAGTTATAATGGTAGAAATTAAAACATATAAGCCAATCACAAAACTGAGCTGTTGATCTTGCTAGCATTTATTTATCAGGAAAAACCATAATTAGTATCAAGCTACTGTCTCTTTAAATGGCTATATAAAGTGGGATTTTCACTTCCATTTTCATTGGTAAATGAGACGCCAAGCAATTATCTTAGCATCACCTGGCTGAGCTGTTCATCTTAAGTTCAATTCTCAAGCACAGTGCAATCGACAATGCTCTCCTGTGAACCTGAGGTCTACAAAAAAAAAAAAAAAAAAAAAAGAGAGAGAGAGAGAGAAAAGCTTACTGATAGGGCTGGTTTCTATAGGAAACAAGCTCAACGGTGCAGGGAAGGAGTCATATGGGACTAGGGCGGGGGTTGTGTTCAGGGTGATGTTTCTGGGTGTTAAATAGCTGGTCTTTAAGGAATATTGTGTACACATTAGCAATGTCTTCATGTAGTGATTTTGATAGTGGGGAATTTAGAATGACTGTTGACTGAGTGAGTTTTCCAGTAGCCTTCACACTGGCTGTCATTAGATAGAGTTCATACCTGTTTGTTTTGCCTTAAGATTTATCATTTATCGATCCATTATTGATTGTCTTGAATTAAATTGTAATGTCTTCTGAAATAGAAACCGATAATGAATCTGGCCACCGAGTGTAGGGAGGAGAGTCTATCCATCAGTTGGAAGACCAAGCATGAAAGCTCCCTTTCCTTTATGGTCAGACGTTCTCAGAAATTGGTTTCTAGAAAAGTGGGGCCACTGTTCTTAAAGATCTTTACAGTCTTACTCTGTCCATACAGCCTGGAGCTGGCAGGCAGGGCAGACAGTGGTGTACTGGTAAATGTTCAACACCTCTGGGAAAAAAAATTATAGAATTACATATACATTTGCCTATTTGTGCTGTTGTCTAGGATGTATGGTAAACAATTCAGAGACAACAGTAAAATATTTAATTGTCTATACTACAAACTTCATGGGTTGGATTTCACAGATTGTTTCTATCGCCTGTTGTAAAACTCTTACATCAGAAACAACTTGTGGGTGACCCGACAAATGAGCCTGGTCCTACCATGAGTGTCAGTTGATACTTATGGGTATATTAAGGGTAAGATGAAAGCAATGCATAAGAAAGATGCATGGCAGAGCGTCACCAGCTTATTAATGGTGGGCGTCTTCTTTGCTGAATCAGATTGGTTTTTAAAGCTGGAAAGATGGCTGGCCCTGGTGGTAGTTGAGTTATCATCCATCTCATGAATGGTGGCTCCCTTCACTTCTTTTCTAAAAAGGTTCTTTCCATATACAATGTATATAATTTTTGTTGTTGTCTGGGATATGTAATCTACAATTTAGAAACAATAGTAAAATATTTAATTGTTTCTACTGCAAATTTCACATAGCCGGTTGGTGTTCTATTTAGTCTGTGCTATTAATGCTTTCATCCATCACTGTTTAAATCTCTACCGGTGACAGCACAAGTGAAGCCCAGACTTGTAGGACTTGCCTATTCCTGTGGTGTAAATACTAACCACATGGCCAAATTTCAGCCACAGCATGATCAGTGAGAGAGGTGTGAGGAAGACGGATGTGGTAGCACACCCTCTACCCTGTGGCTATGGAGCGAGTCCAACAGACATAAATATCCACAAAATCACAGGAATGCAAATGTGATAAGACAGTTATGATGAGATTTTACTGTAACTTTTATTTTACATGAGTGTGTGTGATGTGTATGCATGCATGCATGCATGCATGCATGTTTACACATGTGTGGGTGCACATGCATGTAATGGCCTGAGGTTGATATCAGGTGCCTTCCTTGAGGGATCTTCACCTTATGTATCTAGACAGGGTCTCTTGCTGAGCCTACAGATTGCATTTCAGTTAGTCTTGCTAGCCAGTTTGCTTCAGGGGTCTCCTGTCTCCACCTCTCTAGAGCTGGGATCGCAGGGTAAAGCTATGCACATTGGACCTTTATGTGCACTCTGAGGAATCTAAACTTCCGTCCTCAGGCTTGCAAGGCAAGTGCTTTGCCCGCCGAACCATCTCCATAGCCCTAGAGCCTATTTTAGTGTAACTTCTTTGATCATACATTTCATAATCAAACTATGGTTGTGTTTTATAACTGGCTTTCAAAATTCCTGAAAAATTGGCAGTTGGTTTAGTGAGCTGATAAGGCTCTCTCCAGGGCACCACAAAGCCTGGCAATCTGGGTCCTCACAAGCCTTCCAGCTGCTTCTTATGATGTGGGATTGGGTTTTCTCACTGCATGTGTGATAGGCTTTTATTCAAATAAGCCACCTCTGCTTGACCTTTATGGAATTAAAAAGATTCTAATGGTTATGCAGAAGGCATATTTTCTCTTGCAGTTGGTTTTCCCTGCAGCTGTTGGGTTTTGGTAACTGTAGGCTTCCTGCTCTCAAAGGCTTCTTCAGCTTCTTAACACAGCTCCCCTCTCCCTCCCCCTCCCCTCCCCCCCACCCCCAGCATTCTTTTCTTACTCTCCACTGGCGCTTTGCCCTCGGGCTGCTCATCTGATTTGGTTGCCACTTCAGCTGAAGCTTTGTTCACATTGGATTTTGGACTTTTGGCTAGATTAAGAGAGGCTCTTCAAATAACTGTGGAGAATGTCCTGTCCATTGGGTAAACCACAATAGGGGTTCAATGTTTACTACTTATATTGTCCTTGGTTAGTATAATAGTTTGAGCAGACCCCCCCTGGGCCCATCATGATGTTGTTCTTGTAGGTTTCTAGGATCCTCTGGGTCTTTCTATTAGCCTATGACCATATAGTGGGGGAGGAGGTCTCTCTCGCTCATAGTCCTAGGGGAGGGGAATAGGGTGAAAGAGGGAGGGAGGGAGGAATGGGTGGATACAAGTGATGGGATAACAATTGAGTTGTAATATGAATAAATTAATAAAATTTAAAAAAAGAAAACCCACCCCCCCCAAAAAAAAAGAGAGACTCTTCAGAACATGAGCTTCAAACAGAACTCTCAGGTTCTTTTGTGAATTCTTCAGGACTTGGAGGTAACTTGGAGATAAATTTCCTCATATGGTGTGTGTGTGGCGTGCATCTTAGACACTGTTCTGTTGCTGTGAAGAGACACCATAACCAAGGCTCCTCTTACAATAGAAAGCATTTACTTGGGACTGGCTCACAGTTTCAGAGCTTTAGTCCATTATCATCATGGCAGGGAGAACAGGGCCACACAGGCAGACATGGTCCTGGAGAAATTACTGAGAGTCTGCATCGAACACAAAGGTAACAGGTAAAGAGACAGCTGCTGGGCCTGGCCTGGGCTCTTGAAGTCTTCAAAGCCCATCCGCAGTGATATGCTTTCTTCAACAAGGTCATACCTACTTCAGCAAGGTCACACATCCTAGTCACTGCCAAGCAGTGCCACTCTCTGATGACTAAGCATTCAAACATATGAGCCTGTGGGGTGGTTCTTATTCAAACCACCACAGGGGCCTCTGGATGTTTAGACGTCATTCTGTCAAGGCCTGTGTTCAACATTGCATGCACAGGGAGGTTATAGTTACTCTTCATGCAGCAGCTTTATGGCAAGTCCATATAATGTCTCATGTGCACACCAGGAGCATGTTTGAAAACATTCAATTTTCCTACATTAAGCAGGGCAATTCCCACAGTGCTTCTGAACCTTAATGGCTGTGATATCATTATAGATAATGCAGAGCTGCCCGTGCGGGATGTGGTGACAGCTCTGTCGCATGTGATAATTGTGGATCTCATTTTGCCATTTCCAGTTCCCATTTGCTGAGAAGCATAAACTCCAGCATTGGGTTTCTGACTCCTGAGTTTTTAGTCTTTTTAAAAAAAATTTATTTAAGTAATTTATTCAGATTACATCTAATTTGTTATCTCATCACTAGTATCTTCCCAGTCCCCTATCCCTCCCTCTTTCATCCTATTCCCCTCCCTTAGGTCTGTGACAGAAGGGGACCTCGTCCCTTACTATAAGATCACAGCCTATCAGATCTCTTCCTGGTAGCCTGCTTACTCTTCCTCTGAGTGTCACCAGGTCTCCCCACCAAGGGGAAGTGGTCAATCAGGGGGCACCATAGTTCATGTCCAAGTCAGTCCCTGTTCTCCACACAGTTGTGGAGAATGTGGTGTCCATTGACTAGATCTAAATAGGGGCTTGAGGTTTACTGCATGCATTGACCTTGGTTGGTGCAGTAGTTTGAGCAGACCCGCCTGGGTCTAGATCTGCCAGCCTTAATGGTCTTCGTGTAGGTTTCTAGGGCCCTCTGGATCCTTCAATTTCCCCATTCTTCCTTATCTCTCTCACCTAGAGTCCCAATAGGAAGTCCCAGTATCTATCCCAATCTCCAGCTAAGTGAAGACTTTCAGGGGACATCTCTGTTGGGCTAGTGTCCAGTTATAAGTGAGTATATGCCATGTGTATCTTTCTGGGTCTTAGGTTAACTTATTCAGGATGATTATTTCTAATTCCATCCATTTGCCTGCAAATCTCAGGATTTCCTTGTTTTTAATAGCTGAGTAGTGTTCCATAGTGTAAATGTACCACAGTTTCTTTGTTCATTCTGACTGAGGGACATCTAGGTTGTTTCCATGTTCTGGCTGTTACGAATAAGGCTGCCATGAACATGGGTGAGCATATGTCCTTGTTATGTGGTGGAGCATCTCTTGGGTATATTCAAAGGAGTGGAATAGCTGGGTCTTGAGGTAGTCCTATTCCCAGTTTTCTGAGAAAGTGCCAGATTTATTTCCAAAGTGATTGTACAAGTTTGCACTCCCACCAACAATGAAGGAGCATTCCCCTTTCTCCACATCCTCTCCAGCATGTGATGTCACCTCAGTTTTGATCTTAGCCATTCTGATGGTGTAAGAAGGGATCTCAGAGTCATTTTGATTTGCATTTCTCTGATGACTAAAGACTTTGAGCAATTCTTCAACTGTTTCTCAGCCATTTAATATTCCTCTGTTGAGAATTCTCTGTTTAGTTCTGAGCCCCATTCTTTAATTGGGTTATTTGGTTTGGTGGTATTTAATTTTTTGAGATCTTTATATATTTTGGATATTAGTCTTTTGTCAGATGTAGGGTTGGTGAAGATCTTTTCCCAGTTTCTGGGCTCTCACTTTGCTCTGTTGCCAGTGTCTCCTGCCTTACAGAAGCTTGTTAGCCTCATGAGGTTGCATTTATTAATTGTTGACCTTAGAGCCTGGGCTGTAGGAATTCTGTTCAGGAAGTTGGCTCCTGTGCCAATGAGTTCCAGGCTCTTCCCACTTTTTCTTCTAACCGATTTAGTGTCTCTGGTTTTATGTTGAGGTCTTTAATCCACTTCGACTTGAGTTTTGTGCATGGTGATAAATATGGATCTACTCGCATCTTTCTACAAGTAGGCATTCAGCTAGACCAGCACCATTTGTTGAAGATGCTATCCTTTTCCCATTGGATAGATTCGGCTTCTTTGTCAAAAATCAAGTGTCCATATGTGTGTGGATTTATTTCTGGGTCTTTGATTTGATTCCATTGGTCAACTAGCCTGTTTCTATACGACTGCCATGCTGTTTTAATTACTATTCCTCTATAGTACAGCTTGAGAGCAGGTAAGGAGATTCTTCTGGAGGATCTTTTATTATACAGGATTGTTTTAGCTAATCTGAGTTTTTTTTTTGTTTTTCCAAATGAAATTGAGAATTGATCTTTCAATGTCTTTAAAAATTGTGTAGGTATTTTGATAGGGATTGCATTGAATCTGTAGATTGCTTTTGGTAAGATGGCCATTTTTACTATGTTAATTGTCCCAATCCTCGAACAAGGAAGATCTTTCCAACTTCTGATGTTAGCTTCAATCTCTTTCTTCAGAGACTATAAGTTTTTTCAAACAAGTCTTTCACTTGCTTGCTTAGAATTATTCCTAGATTCTTTATATTGCTTGTGGCTATCGTGAAAGGTGTAGTTTCCCTAATTTCTTTCTCAGCATGATTGTCATTTGTATACAGGAAGGCTACTAACTTTTTTGAGTTAATTTTGTATCCAGCCAATTTGCTGAAGGTGTTTATCACCTGTAGAAGTTTTCTGGTGGAATTTTGGAAGTCACTTATGTACACTATCATATCATCTGCAAATAGGGAAAATTTGACTTCCTCCTTTCCCATTTGGATCTCCTTGATCTCCTTTTGTTGTCTTATTGCTCTGGGTAGAACTTCAAGAACTATATTGAGATATGGAGAAAGTGGGCAGCCTTGTTGGTCCCTGATTTTAGAGGAATTTTCTTGAGTTTCTCTCCACTTAATTTGATGTTGGCTATTGGCTTGCCGTATATAGCCTTTATTATGTTGAGGTAAGTGCCTTTTATCCCTGATCTCTCCAAAACTTTAAACATGAATGGGTGTTGGATGTTGTCACATGATTTTTTGGCATCTAAGGAGATGATCATGTGTTTTTTTTCTTTCAGTTTGTTTATATGGTGGATTACATTTATGGATTTCCTTATATGAAACCATCCCTGCATGCCTGGAATGAAGCCTACTTGGTCACGGTAAATGACATCTTTGGTGTGTTCTTGTATTCGGTTTACAAGTATTATATTGAGTATTTTTGCATCAATGTTCATAAGAGAAATTGGTCTGAATACTTTCTTTGTTGGGTCTTTGTGAGATTTAGGTATCAAGGTGACTGTGGTCTCATAGAAGGAGTTTGGTAATATTCTATCCATTTCTATCTTTTAGAGTAGTTTGAAGGGTATTGTCCTGAGGTAATGTCTATCCTTGTGGCTGAGATTGTTTCTTGAATGCAGAAAAATATTGGGTCTTGTTTATATATCCATTCAGTTACTCTGTGTCTTTTTATTGGAGAATTGAGACCATTGATATTGGGAGATATTAATGACCAGTGACTGTTAAGTCCCTTGATTTTGATGTTGGTTGCAATAGAGTGTGTGGTTATGTTTTTTGCAACAGGGTAGTTATCTATTTCCTCTGTAATTTTGGTTGTAGTTTGTCACTTTGGGTTGGAGTTTTCCTTCTAGTAACTCTGTAAGGCCAGGTTTGTGGATAGGTACTGCTTGAATTTTTTTCATGGAATATCTTGTTTTTTCCATCAATAGTTATTGAAAGCTTCACTGGGTATAGTAGTCTGGCCTGGCATCTGTGGTCTCTTAGGGTTTTCAGGGCCTCTGTCCAGGCCCTTTTGGCTTTTATGGTCTGTGCTGAGAAGTTGGATGTAATTCTAATCTGTTTGCCATTATATGTTACTTGGCCCTTTTCCCTTGCCATTTTAAATATTTTCTTTGTTCTGCACATTTTGTGTTTTGATTATTATGTGGTGGGAGGATTTTCTTTTCTGGTCTGTTCTATTTGGTGTTCTTTAGGCCTCTTTATGTTTATATGTATCTCCTTCCTTAAATTGGGGAAACGTTCTTCTATGATTTTGTTGAAAATATTTTCTGGGCCTTGTAGCTGGGTGTCTTCTCTTTCCTTTATCTTTCTTTTGTAGGTATGAAGATAGAGCTTGAAAAGAAAGAAAGGGGGATATAGAAATATATAGGGATAATAGAACAAAAAGTAGATTATTGAATCTACTCCTCAACTTAAGGCCTTAATTGTTACTCACAAATAAGGTTAATTTTAACTTATTGGTATAGAATTTTGTATATTGATGCAAAACAAGCATGTCCATGTGGATCATGGCCTGGGTAGCAGATGGACCACATATACCAACATGGCCTCTGGTGGCATCATGGACCATGGTGGTCCTTTGAGGAGGTCCAACTTAGAAAGTGAACATCTCCCCATCCATTGTTGTCCAGAGCCAGGGTGATTCTGCAACCAGGTGGCGTGTTTGGGGGCTGAACCTGCGTATGTGTAAGCTCCAGGATGCTGCACACTACCCTGCCAACCCCATTGTCCAATCTACCAGTTTTTACCTTCCTTACAGGAGGTACCCAGAATCTGTGCGGTAGGAAGGTGGCATCTTACGTAAGTGGGAAATGGTAGAGATATAGCTTAGAAAGCACGCTGTAGATGCCAAGTGTTATCCTCTGACTCCAGCTCCATGGGTTCAGATCGATATGGTCCATTGAGAATTAAGGGTAGAGAATGCCGACTGCCATTGTTTTTATGGCAAAGTGAGTACAACTCCTATGCTGTGCCCTAATGACATCTCACCCTGCTTGAACTAGGTGTCTGGATCACCTGCAGGAGTCTGAAAACCCGGTCAGCCTCACCAGGTGTGATGTATACATTTTGTCATAAATTTCAAGAATCTCTGAATTCATTGCCATTCACTGCAAAGAGAAGCTTCTCCGGTTAAGGCTGAGAATAGCACTTGTCTATGGGCGTAAACATAAGATCACAGCAGTTTTATGCTGTGTTGTTTTTACTAAACAAAGTTTAGTGAAGTTTATAAAGTTACCCCCTAGAGTCTATACCTTTCCAAGTCATGTGCTTTTGACTGGTTTTTTATAATACTAGATAAAAAATTCTCTCCTGTCTAGCAGTTGGAGAGCAGTTGGTTTCTCTCACAACAGTCAAGCCACTATTGCACAAATGGGCATGCCTTAGGTTAGTATCGTAGTTTATAGGGTTATACCTAGACAAGACCATTGATGTGTTTTCTCCCACAGAAGCCAGCACAGCACCTGTGGCACTACAAATGTTAGCCAGCATGAAGGAAGTTTCTAGCTTGACTTCTCTGTATCTTGCAGCTAAGGTGTATAGTGTCTTCAGCAATGGCCTCTTATCTAGTTCTGGTAGGCAACAAAGAGGAAAGAGCCTATATTGTTTCGGGGGCTTCTGGGACCTGCCTTTGGGTATTTTCTCCAGCTCTGTCATTTTTGTATAGTTACTTGTGACTTCTAGGAACAACATTATTCATCCATACAGGGCCGCTCACTTCTGCATCTTTGCTCTTTTATGTACCCTTCATTTTTGTTAACTCTCTCCCCATCCCTTTGTCCGCTCTCTGCAACTTCCTCCCTGCTTAAACATTTTTTGACCAAAGTATTTCCCGTCTTTCATTCTGTGTATCCTCTACTATCTTCTGTCATTTAAAGCCCAATGGCACCTGCCCATTTTCTTGGCTTCTGTCACTTATTCCAAGTTAAACACATAAAACCAAAGCTTTGATAGGATTTACATATGAGAAATAATATGTATTATTTGTCCTTCAGGGTATGAGTTACTTCACTCAGTATATTTTTCCAGTTCTATCCAGTTATCCAAACATTTCATAACTTGATTTTTTTTATAGCTGAAAAAATTCCATTGGATATATATATATATATATATATATATATATATATATATATATATATA
>OU015742.1:4882888-4897842 GCA_907169655.1 Acomys percivali | reverse complement strand
TCTCTCTCTCTCTCTCTCTCTCTCTCTCTCTCTCTCTCTCTCTCTCTGTGTGTGTGTGTGTGTGTGTGTGTGTATTCACATGGACAGATGTCCATATGAGAGAAATATAATCTTTCTTTTTATTAAGCTACCAGTCAGTCGTAGGGACTCAATCCTGATGATTTTATTTCATTGTGCTCATCTTGAAAAGTCTCAACCCTGAACACCATAGTCGAAATACGTTTCTTCCTTCTTGGTCTCTTACCACAGGGATTACGTGCCAGCATGGTTTTCTTAGGGGATAATTCATGTTCAAGTCTTACTCACATATTGCCCCCATGTCTGAGTGGCCTGCAGCCTTAAAACAGGCTCCGCTCAGCTGACTACTATGACTCCTTCCTGAACTATAAGATTGACAAGTAGCCCTGGAATGGGGACCCGCACTGCTCTGAAGAATGCGTTTTTATCACTCCACGCTCTGTAACCACCAGTGCTAACGCAGTGCAACCCCGCACGTGGGAGGCTCCTTCCCTTCAGGCTCTGAACCCATCCCACTAGCATCTCTCCTGACTCCTCCTCCCCCTCAATGCTCTCTTTCCTTTTTCCATTTGTCACCATCCACACAGGTTGTCCCTGCTTATTGCTTTTCTGTCTGTCCCATGAAAACGAAAGCTCCGTGGACGTTTGCCTATTTCTGGAACTCCAGTGACCTGTTGGGCACGTAATGACTGCTTCCCCAGCGAATGGCACTCCCTATAGTTTTTCTTGATCATTGAAGTCAGTGTGGCACAAGGAATGACATCAGCAGGGCCGCCAGCATCTCTGTCAGCTTCCTGTGCTTACAGAAGCTGTGCTGATAGAATGGAGCTTCCTCCCGTGGACTGCTCTCTTTCCCTCCCTTCTATTTGTGTTGCTAGAACTTTCTTTTGAGCAATCTCATGGACCTACAAAATTTTGTCACCTGGGGGATGAAGCCAGAAGATGGGAATGCAACATTTAAAGTTTAGAAAATTTTGGGGGAGACCTTTGTTCAGGGGCACCCCCCCCCCACTGACTCTAGAACACGAAGCACTGAGACTAGAGAGACACGGGTTTTGGTCCATGTCAGAGAGAGGAAAGCTGTGTGTGGTCATGTGAGCCGGGCAGCTCGACGCATCACAGGACTCCTTACCCGAAGGCATTTTAATTCGTTTTCTCACATCTTACAGGTAAAGAAGTAGGGCCTCAGAGAAAGCCACTCACTTCCCGGGACCCAGTGGGCAATCCTACCTCTCCACTGCCACTAGGCTGAGGTCCCACCGAACATTCTATTCTGTTCTCATTTCAAAGGCAAGAGCAAAGCTTTTTTGTTAAAAACAAAACAAAACACCAAAGTTTAACTTAGCAACTCCTGAAATATAGCATACACAAGTCCAAAAACACCTGAAAAAAAAAAAAAAGAGGAAAGAATTTAAAATATATAAAAAGACAAACAAAGACTACTGGGATTCAGACTATTCACAAGAGTGCCAGGGCCTCCCAGGTAGCCCTTTGATAAGCTATCTTAAAATATAAGCCAGGGGGACAAAATGTCTTGACCTGACGCCCCAATCAGAGAAGAAATTAAATTGTGTGTGTGTGTGTGTGTGTGTGTGTGTGTGTGTGTGTGTGTGTTGATGATTCTGTACCTTGATTTTGGCTCAGACAAACCTACCCAACTGCTTGTTTTCCATATTTCTGGAGAAAGTCGGGGGCAGCCCAGGCTGTTTTAGATCATGGTTTACAGACTGGAGACATGGAGTGTCTCCAAGGGACCAACGTTTGAGGCAGATGGACGCTGTTCCTGTTTAGAAACACGGGGCTTTTTGGATGAGAGTATTTCTCATAGAACATGAGTTTAGAGGTTCTAACTCTTAGAGAAATTACTGTCTTGGGTGGTTTTGCGATATGCTTCAAAACCCATCCAGGTGGCTAACTGGGAATCGGGACTCACATAGCTCTCTCAGGCCAGGAGGCTGGTCTGCTTGACTCTGCCATGTCTAGATGGGGCTGGTGGGGCGTGTCAGCCCTGGGGGCTGCATCTTCAAAAGGCCCCACTGCAGATGGTGCTTCTTCAAATGAGCTACTCTGGCCTTCACCTGTGGGGTGATGCCAGGCAGACACAGTTGGCACCTGCCCATTACTCTGTAGTCTTCATCTTTTTTTTTTTAATCATATGCCATGGATTCAGTGCAAACGCTGCCGTTCTTTCCTTGATATGATTGTGGCTTTCACACAACAGGCCAGGCGGATCTTGGAGGTCACTTGCAGATTCTTGTTCCTTGTATGGAGCCCTAGTTGACCACAGTGTTAACTGACTTACTAACACATGCATATTTACACTCCTGCTCTCACTCTTAATTCTCTGCTGTCTCGTGTATTGTGTGTGTGTGTGTGTGTGTGTGTGTGTGTGTGTGTGTATGGAGGATCATCTTCCAAGTAAATTACTTGCTCTAAATCCTCATCTGTGTAGGCTTCTGAGGTACCAAATGCAAATATCCTCAAGTCTCTCTGTTAGTGCGTGAACTCCCCGGGATCTAGTTGATAAGACTGTTAATTTGCTCCTGGCAAATTGCTCTTCTCCAGAGAGGCAATTTCTCATGTATCCTGCATGGGTAGATAACTCTGGTAGGCTTTGAATGTGAAAATGGCCAGCCACTTCATGGAGGGTGGCATGTAATTGATTTCTCTCCATTTTCAGTCGCCTGCAGTGGACTATCCTCACTGGAATTGAAGATTTATATGTTCATCATTCGATGAAGGGAAAGTAGGCCCTCATTCTCACGGGAACTTGGGGCCTCAGCGTGTCCACTCTAGTACTGGCTGACATGAGTCATCTTCCATTTAATGGCTTTAAACAATGACTTTTCATTTGCCATCAGTCAGTAATCTGGCCAGGGCTTTGCTTTATTTTCTGAAAAGTTGATTAACATAAGTCAGAGTCGTTTGGGAAGAGGGGACTATAGTTGAGAAAATACCCCTACGAGATTGGCCTGTGAGCAAGCCTACAGTGCGTTTTCTTGATTGATGGTTGAAATGCAAGGGCCCAGCTTGAGTTCCTGCCATGGCTTCCTTGGATGGTGGATCGTGATGTGGAAGTGTGAGCCAAATAAACCCATCCCTCCCACCCAAGTCGCTATTGGTCATGGTGATTTATTACAGCGATCGAAACCCTAAGACGGAGGGACAACACATCTCTGCTTCCAAAGCTTCAAATGGAGCAAGCACTTCCAGGTCTGAGGGCTGTATTCCTTCCTCATTCCTGTGCCCAGAAACATGTGCTGGGAAGACTTGAGCAGCTGGGGCTCGGACATCAGGCCCCCCCCCCCCCAGGTATCTCTTGGTCTACGCATGCAGTCACTTCAGCATGAGGACTGGATGGTTATCAGACATCTTAGCTGCAGCCCTCGGCTCAAAAGGTGAATGTCTCAATGGGAGACAGCTTCATGGGAGCTGCATGACATTTTAGGACTTGGTCTAGGAAATGACAGTGCCCCTTTGGTCACACCCTGATGGAGAGAGTTCTAAAGGCCTGATGTGCCTTGTGACTAAAGGCTTGTTGTCTGTAGTGAAAAGATCCGTGCAAATGGAAAGAGGCACTGGGCAAAGATGATGGAAGAGAGACTCTTGCCTGGTCCAGCACTGCAACCCATTTTTCTCCGCCAGGAGGTCAGGCTGCTTCTTAAGCCTTAAGTTCTAATGAGCTTTCACACATGCCTTGATACTGATGTTTAAGGGAAAGATAGGTTGTTGTTTGGGTCCATACATTAAAGATGTGATTCCCCAGCCTATGGTACTATTGGGAGGTACAGTCTATTGGAAGGGAATGATGTCACTGGTGGTACTCTGTTGGAGGAGATATCACCACTCCAGTCTCTTCTCTGTTTTTGTTTCCTGAGAAGCTTCCTTGTCACACGTTCCTGTCATGCTGAGTTGCCTCCACACAGGCTCCAAAGCAACAGGGTCAAGTCAGCATGGGCTCAGACAGCCAGACTGCAAGACAAATACCCTTTGCCTCATTTTAAGTTAAATTGCCTCAGGTATCTTATTCAGAAATGAGAAGTTGGCTTATACAAGATGATTGGGGTAGTAAGAAGAAGGAGAGAGGGACGAGGGAGGGCTGGCTTCCCATCTATATGGAGATCCAGAGACAAGGGAAAAATTGTTTTCTTAACAACCTTGTGTGAGAGGCTGAGCATGAACCATCACATTTAAGGCTCCCAGCCACTGAAACTCAATACCACCTATGGAAGTATGGAGTTTTGTCTGCTCTGGGCCCTTGTTCACTAGGGTTTTGGCATCTTTGGGAGGTGGGACATGCATGACCTACGTATAGAAGGCCATACCTAACCGCGGTGGCCAGGGAATGTTACAGGGGGATACAGTAGAGGGATGGTGTTGTTCATTTTTTGGCTATAAAATACTGCTTGTGACATTCCCAAAATGATTGAATGAGATAAACAGGGGATGTGCACCACTGCAGCACTAGGCCAAGGCCAAAGCTGGGAGAGCTGGCAATGGATAGTCTTTATTATGTTCAGACATGGGTGTTCAGGAAAGGAACGCTAAAAATGCAATTACAGTATAGCCATCTTTAGTAAATTGTGTTGGCTCTGTGTGTGTGTGTGTGTGTGTGTGTGTGTGTCTATGTCTCTGTGTGTGTGTTCCTGTATGCTTATGAGTGTACAGATTTGTATGGTTAAAAAAAAATGGAAGACAAAATCTGAGCAAATGGACATTTTTACTAAGAACACGAATCCTTCCAAAGTAGGTTGTCTAGCATACAGCAGACTGTGATAAGGAAGACCCTCTTTCATGGCATGCTTGCTAGGTCAGAAGCCCGCAGTCTCTGAGGCTGCCGTCTCTGAGGCTGCCACAAGTATCTCAGTAGGAAAGGAGATAAGAATCTGGGTCTATAAAGAGGCCAAATGGCTTTGACATTTCCCTGAGGAAAATGCATTACTCTAGAGATAACTTGGAGCCATTCATCAGTCTCAGGACTCTCCAGAAGACAGACACTTACCACTTTGCAGCATGGATTTTTAACAACATACAGTGGAATTTGTAATCCTTCAAGAGACAATTATCAGATTTCTAAAATGCTAGTGTCCAATATATTTTTATCATTAAAACTTCATTTTTTCCCCTGAAGGCTGGAGATGTGGCTCAGTGATCAAACATTTATTGGCGCACATATGAAGCTATAGGTTCAAACCACTCCTCCCCCTGCCCAGTACCACAAACGAGAACAAAGTAGCACATTACTTATATGCTTTCGGATATCAATGAAAAAATGAATGAACAAATAATATCAAATCTCTGTAGCCTGTAACACTTAGTGTATAGGAGAGCTACATTACCATGAAGGAGAAAGGTAGAGGGAGATTAAAAAGGGCTGGGACAGCCAGTGAGGAGCTGAGAGAGTGGGAAGTGAGGCAGAGAGACTCAAGGCTACAGAGGCCGGGTTAGATGAGAGGCTGAAGAGAACACAAGGATTTCCAAGAAACTGTAATCCGGAGAAGAATCTTGAGCAAATAGGATGGCAGCATGTGATTATGAAAAAGTATTTGTTACTACAACTGCCGGAAACTGTAAAAACATATATTCAATTCTGGCTTGCTATTGAGACTGATTGGACAGCCCTAAGAGGACCTGATTTTATTTGGGATATTTCTGTCACCTAATTAGCCCAACGTTACTGTAAAACCAAAGCAGATCTTATTCTTTGTTGCTTTATAACCTCATTTTTTGCACTTAACAAAACACAAAGAGCGTGACCTTTAATGATCATATAATACACAGTGTATGAATGAATCATTTAGTCAGTTGATTTCTCACTGGCCATTCAGATTCCTTCATTGTTAGAATTAATATCATGAGCATGGCCATATTACCATGGGTAACCCAGAGTTTCAGTGCAATACCATCAAAATTCTGAGGTCATACTTCACGGAACTAGAAAACTTAATTAAAATGTTCTCAAAGAACCACAAAAAGACCATTTTAAAATATACTCTATCCTAAGAAATAAGAATGAGAAATTCACAAATACATTTTGTGTGCATTTATAGTTGCTTAAACATGTAACAATTTTGTTCAGATACATTTAAAATTGTCATCCATCTATCTACCCATCTATCCATCCATCTATCTATCTATCTATCCATCTATCTATCTATCTATCTATCTATCTATCTATCTATCTATCTATCCATCTATCCGTCCATCCGCATGTGTGCCTTCATGTCTCTATGTGTACCATGTGTACACAGTGTTCATGAAGTCCAGAAGAGGATGTCAGATTCCCTGGAGTGACAAGCGACTGTGAGACACGTGATGTGGGAATTAAACCTAGGTCCTCTGCAAGAGCAGCATGTGCTCTTAATTGCCAAGCCATCTGTACATCTCCTAGATACATTTTCTTGAGGTAGAGTTACTAAACCTAACCAGAATAGTTCTAACATCTCTAGCAGGACGTACGGAAACCCTGGCCTGATGCAGTCCTCTTGTTTGTGTATGTCTAGAACACCAGTTCCAAGTCATCTTCTCTTGTTCTGTTGTTCTGTCCTTGTGACTTGAGTGTGTGCTCTAAAAGGCTAAAGTCTTCACTGGTTTTATATCTCATAGGAACTCAGTATGTATGCAATAATAAATGATTAAGTATATCCAAATGAATGAATGGCTCTTAGGTGGATGATTGCAAGATGAACCACAGGTTTCTACATATCTATACCTCTGTAGACATAGCTTACTGCCAAATACACGGTCAGCACCTGATGCCCCCAGAAAGAAACAGGCAACTGTCCATCAATACTGCAACCTAGGAATTAGTTATTCCCTAAAATACAAGAAATTATTAAGAGAATTTTTGTCACCTGAAATATCTGGTTGTAGTTTATTGTCAGTGGTTATACTTCCTGTCTTCCTGGGCTTTGGCTCCCGGTGTTCTGCATGCCACTCCTCCCTGGCAACTCTGTGGGTAAGTTCCTCTTGGAGGACAACAGTGTAAATAAATATTTATCCCCTTTGATACTGGAACAGGTAATCTCCCTTTAACATTCTTTATTGTGAAGATTGAGGTAAGGGAAGAGTGAAGGGGGAGGCATCTAGCCTGGTCCCTGGCATAGCGTTGCCCCCCCCAACCCCAGTGGTGAGCACTGCTGATCTGGAGCCCAGCCTTTCTCAGTATCACCTTGGTCTGTCCCCTTCAGAAAAGTGGCAAATGACTAACATTCTAGTAGGTTTTTTTGTTTTTTATTTGCTTGTTTTTCTAGACAGGGTTTCCCTGTGTAGCCTTGGCTGTCCTAGACTCACTTGTAGACCAGGCTGGCCTCGAACTCACAGAGATTCACATGCTTCTGTCTCCCAAGTGCTGGAATTAAAGGCGTGCACCACCACACGTCTGGTAGGTTTTGAGTTTTGTGTTCTCTGTGCTGCTGTGAGATAGGTATATTTTTCCATCTCACCCAGGAAACAGGAGGCAGGGTTTCTGTTCCTTACAGTTCTGAGCGCTTCCCTTGGTTGGAGAGAGTATGCACGCAGTTTCAGTTCTTGTCAGTGGGAACACATCATAGCCTTTCTGTCCAGGCAGCAGAGCTGAAGTGCAGAGATGCTCTGTCTCATGGGTACCATCAATTGCCTGGACGTTTGTGACATTCCTGGTAAAGGTCGGATTCATCTCTTCATAGTCCTTATGGCATCTAGGCAGGCAGAGGCCAGCTGTGCTGAAGAAATTCCTCTAAGGTCAGGTAGACAAAGTGTGCTACCTCTGCCAGACACTGCTGTGAGCACGAAGCTAGTCGGAGGGATGTAGGTAGACAAGGAAAGTGAAAGCGGGCTGCCTGGGATGTCAGCTTTTTGTTCCTGGAAGATATTGCTAGGAGAAATGGTGGGAAGACACAGGGGTAGGTATCCGTCCCACACAGGAGGGAGAGGGGACAGGTATCTACACACAGGAGGGCGTGGGGACCAAGGGCCCTTGAAATAGCCAAGCCAGCTCCAGTTAACAGAGTGCACGCTTGGAGAGCCCCTCCCTTCCCAAAGGGTTAAAAGCTGGTACTTTTGCTTTCTCCAAGGCTTATTTAGCCTTCCATTTTTTTATCCTGGCATTTCAAATCTTTGACCCAGTTAATGAGCCTGGCAATCCCATAGATGACCGCGGGTACCCCAATGACACCATGAAGCAAGGACAGTGAACACCAGTACACCCAGTTACACTGCAAGGACAAGAGCTAAGGTGGAAAACCAGGCTGACAGGAAACGGAAGTATTCGTGTTGGGGAAGCTTCCCGTCTATCCGCCCTCAGTCTGCACCACACTGAAATCCGAAGGAAGATCCCAGGCTTGTTTGCTCTGTTTTCCAAAGAAGATAAAAGATTTACGTGCTGGCTCCTCTCCAAGAGCAGCCTGGCCCGCAGGTCCTCCACATGAGTGCTGTGCTGAACCCTGGAAGCCAGTTCTCTGGGAAGTGCAGCCCAGTCTCAGGACAATAAATCTCTTCTAGATCAGGTATTTTCAAGTAAGCAACTACTTCCTTGGATGCTGGTTGACTCTAGCTGTGGATGTAACACTTTATTTGGTTTGGATTCGGGTGCAGTTATCCATCAGTATCGGTGATGAGCAGGCTTCAGGACCCTTTGACAACAAACTTAGTAAAATACCTTTGTATTAAATGATGAAGAATTTGCATATAATCCATATGTTCTTCCAATACAATAAAACATCCTTAGCTTACTTGGGATACTTAATACAACACAGATGCTATGAAAATAGCTGTATATGCTATTATGTAGGAAACAATGACAAAAAAAATCTATACCTGTCAGGCTTTTTAAAAGTGCACTGGTGTGTGTGTGAGTGTGTGTGTGTGTGTGTGTGTGTGTGTGTGTGTGTGTTATATTAGAGTAATTTTTTGATATTGGCTGAATCTGTGGGTGTGGAAACCAGAGATCTGGGGGATCAACTCCTGATCCAAAGAAATGTAGCAAGTTCCCCAAGCCAGACACAAACATTTGTCCTGTCCCTTTAAAGCTCTCCATCCTGAATCTCTTCCCGTTTTCCCCAGCTATACTGGCAGCAGAGAAAAGTGAATGAGCTCCAGTTGATTGGTTTTTCCATTGAGCACAGAGCTTTTGCTCTTAGGCTCTCCCTTGTCATCCAGAACTCAAGTCCAAACAGCAGCTACATGCAGCCTGGCTTGAAGAACCATGGGTAGTATTTAGGGAAAGGTTTTTATTCTCTGAGAGACGGCGCCTATTGCCAGTGGCTTAGCCAAAAGACTACAAGGTACACAGAGCAGAGCCTTGAAGGAGATATGGTGGGGACACACATGGTGCCTACAGACCTGAAACACACACACACACACACACACACAGCAGGTCACTTCCACAACTCTTCAAACAGGTTTCATGTGAGTCTAAACAGAAGCTTGAAAGATGACATCTGGGTGGCAGACACCATGTTTGCGGCCTCTGCAAGAGCATGACAAAAATCTTCATTCTTGTCCTGCCATCTGACTTTGAGTCAGCTATGCACAAAGAAGTTCATTGTCTAAAGTACAAAACGAAGAGCGAAGTCCCCCTAGGCTGAGTTAGAATGCCTCCACGTTCAGTGACTTTTCCATGCCACATGCTTTACCATCACTTTCTCGTCCCTCACTCTGGGTTACCTGCCTGGATGCCTATTAGGGAGCCGATTGTAAAGACTGTCGTTGCAATTTGTGTTCGACTGAACTGTTGCCTTTTACCCCTAAGGCATCCAAGGTCATCTTCTTAGGAAGTCTGAGAGACAAACCCCAGACTGTGTTCATTCTTTTCCAGATGGAAAATGGAAAAAAATGTGACCAAGCGTCCAAGTGTTTGGTCTATAAAACACTCAAAGGATTCAGCTGTTTGGTGTTGGGAGAGCAAGGTGCCATCTAAGCATATGAGTGTCACAAAATCAACTGACCCTGGGGTCTGTGGTTTCAACCCAGTGACTGAGAATTAACTCAGGCATTGTAGTTTAATCCTTTTCTCCTTTTTTCATGGAAACATTTGAATTTTATTCTCACTATAGAAGGTTAAGAGGAAGATTTTTTTTTTTTTGAGTTAGTGGGTTTGCAGTGGCTAGATGAGATTCTTAGAAACTTTATAAAGATTCAAAATTTGAGACTATCTTTCTAGTTTGACCAAACGTGGTCCTAAGGAAATTCAGAACCTATTTTAGGGAAAAATAATTATTTATTTTCAAGATGAGACCATTTTTTAAAAGGTTACATCTTTTACTTGCATGTTAGCCAAAAACGTTACTTTCTATCCTCCTTAAAACATGTATGTTTCCAGTGCTGTCTACAATCAGATGCATAATGTTAAATTGTCCCCTTTAGATCCATTATGTCCTCACCCACAGAGACTGAAGTTGATCTAAGCACACAACGCCCACCTGTGCTTGCTAGTTAGCTGACAGCCTCATACTCATCCTACTGTGGACAAGGGTTCTACCCACTTCTTGACTCCTGCCTCATCCACATGACTTAATTTGGTCAAAGGGATATCAACATGGATGATGTGTGACTC
The DNA here is from genome assembly GCA_907169655.1 of Acomys percivali. NCBI lineage: Eukaryota > Metazoa > Chordata > Mammalia > Rodentia > Muridae > Acomys > Acomys percivali. Next base: position 4,887,290 of record OU015742.1, on the reverse strand, counting down.
ATGAACTTAAATGATGCTTATACATTGTAGCTTGTTATTTTTCTGCTCTTGTCTGGGCTAGCTTGCTGGAGTGTTACACTTGAAATGGACTCAAATCACCCTTGATACCAAACCAAGACTGACAGACCAAAGCCAGCCAATCTACAGTAGACCAGCTCCATGGTCAGACATGGCAGAGCTTAGCATCAAAGTTCAACTGATAAACAACCCCAGAGAACAACAATTAATAGCTGTTTGAAATGGCTGGATTTGGAGGCGTTTTGTTATGGGCACAAGTGTAGTAACTGATAGCTGATACATGTGAACCTTCCAACTGTGTGACACATTACTTAGTCCCTGTGAGCACCATTTCCTCATCTGACATGTGGGGAATGTCATTCTTATGTGCAGGACGGCTGAATAAGTTGATGCAGATTCCTACTGGCTAATTAATAAAAAGCTCCTTTGATATCACTCTGCCTTCATCTTTATCAAGAGACAGGGAAGAGGGAGGAGGGTGATGCCTTATTATACCAATGTGACTTTCGCAAGGACTCTTGAGTCTCAGTGATCTACCCACAGATAGTCAGGGGATGTCCTGCCTGGAAAACATGCAATTTTACTACTAGGAAATGATTTTTCAATGAATTTTGGTCTCATTCATTAATTATATATAAATATATTAATATAAAGTATAATAAAATATATTATATGCACATTATATATAAAAAATATATATTTAAATACAGATAAATTAATAACCAAAGAAATGTAGAGATTGTTCTAGACCAAGTTAGTCTCTGTAATCCAGAACTTCAGATAGCCAGGCACAATCTCTGATAATCAAATATTAAAGGAATGTTTGAGGAGTGGGGCGCGCTCTACAATCTAGGACTATAAACTCCCCTCCTTCAGTGGATCAGTTGAAGTAGATTCAAGAATTGATTGTACTTAATTGATGGAATTATGAAACTCTCCTTTTGGGCCACAGTTGTATGTATATTTAAGAGATACGAGATCTAGTCAGTGAGAAGTAAGGTCACGTCATCACTGTGTCTGTGACCCCAGGCTAAGACCTCTCTTCATTTCAAAGATCTTCAAAAGAGGTCTTATCCCCCTCATCCAGTGTTAGCACATGGCTGGATGCATACACGTATCAAGTGGGTGAGTAAATGAACGGATGGATGAACTAATTGACACTTGCTAAGGGATGGTAGTTTTCCTTGAAATAGGCAGACGAGACTATGGATGCTTCAGGGTTGGAAATGGAGAGTGCATACACACAGGAAAGAGCTCGAGGAACGACTTGGTGATTTCTCTCATTGTAAGAGTTTTGATGAGATAAAGCAGCTTGAGTCTCACAGACGGTGATGTGCTCCCGAGCTGTGATTTGAATGGGAACTGTCGCCCTCAGGCTTATACGGTCAAACACCTGGTTCCCAGTGACTGGTGCAACTTCGGGGGATTACAGAGCTTCAGAAGGTGGAGCTGCACTGGAGGAAGCGGGTCACTGAAGACAGGCTTGAGTGTATGTACGTCCTGAGGGCTCTCCCCTCCCTGACTGCAGACACAAAGTAACCACCTATCTCAGAGTCTTGACAGCATGTCTCCCCTGCCTTGACTGACTGGTTTTCTTTTTAAACGGTGAGCCCAAGGATCCCTTCCTCCTCCTCCTTGTTCCCTCAGGTATTTTGTCACCGCAACAAGAACAGTTCCGTGTGACAAGGCAGGAGTCTCGCTGTCCCATCTGCTTTGCCAATACTTTTTGCATTCTGGCCTGCTATTTCCTCACCAAATATTTCCTTCTTATACACCAAGTTGTAAGGCCTGGCCAAGGCAGTGTGTGGCACTGATCCCACAGTCTCTGCCTTTCAAGTTCAATTTGTATTTTCGTATTTGTATTTTTCCCTTTGGAAAATTCAAGTTTTCTCTAAAGCCCAACATTTTCTAGTTCAACGTGTACACGTATTTAGATAAGCGTATTTACATTAAGTGATATGTAATGTATTATAGGTAGTATACAACCACTACGTAAAATAACTTTCTATAGCAGCGAATTAGGCCCTGCCCATCCCATTGAGGCTATATTGTTTCCATGGTAACTAATGCACGGCAAAGTGGAAAGGGAAAAGAGAAACTTGATAGATTCTTTTTTTTTTTTTAAGACCAGACACCGTACACAAACATAAATAGGATGTGCCATTGGGTGCCTATGGGAAGGACCGTAGCAATTGACACTTGCTTAGGAAAACCTGTATATTTTTTGACTTGAAGTTTTACAGCATCCTTGGGCAGCAGCATTCTCTCTGAAGGGGCAGAAGCATCCAGAAACCAATGGCTACTTGTTACTGGCAGACACTGAAGTGATATTTTTATGCTTTCAATGTTTCATCTGTCTGGAAAGACTTCAAAGACTACAGGAAGTTTCAGTTTTCTACCCCTGGTACCTGCCAGAGACACCAGCCATGCAAATTAGGCCCCGCCCATTTGCCTGGGGCTTATCTCAGAGCTGCCTGGACTAGCAGAGAACTGAAGTTAGAGATTCTTTTTTACCCCCCTTATTTTCTCCTATCTTGTTTTTCACCTTTGCTCGCTGTTCTTGCTTCTCTCATATTTTGACTTGCCCTCTCCCGCTCCCCCACCCCCATCCCCACCCCACCCCCGCCCCCTCCCTCGCTCCATGCTCCCAGTTTCTGCTGACACTTCTAGCATTTACTTTCCTGAGACTTCTTAACTTGTTACTCTCAGGATTTTTATACTCCCTTCACCCTTCCTGCCACGTTCTAACATTGTAGAGGCCAGAGATCAGCCATGTCTTTTTCCAGCTCCAAGCACAGTGGGTGACACATACCCAGTAAACCTGCATAGGTCAGGAAACCTCACATTTCAGCATACATTAGGATTTCCTGGATTGTCAGGATTCCCATTTAGGTATTCTAAATGTGTAAGCCTAGTGCTAGACAGAGACTGAGAATTGGGATTTCTAGTAAGTACCCAGGTGATGCTGATGCAGTTGGACCAGAGGCCACACTTGTAGTCCATTGGCTTAAGTTAAGTGTGGGCCGTGGATCAAATGCCATCTGCTGTTCATTCCTCTAGCTTACCTCCCTCTGTCTCTCTTTGTCCCAGCCGCACTCTCCATTTCCCTCCTAACCACACCAGTATCACGCTGCACACACAGGTTTGGTTCTGTTGGCTTAACCTACCCTCAGGAACATTTCCTAACGATAGTTGTTTTCAAGCTCTGAAGTGTAACGTTTTTCTTGAGGACAACGTTAATGGAAAAGAGAATTTCACTTCCTTTGAATGAAATAGAAGCGAGTCTGAGCATTCTAGCTGGAAAAGCTCAAATTGTCTTCAGCAGGTCCCACAAGCCTGAGCCCAGAACTTATCAAGACAAGGCCCAGCCCCGCTTCTTCCTGTGTGCTCCCACCACACTGGCTTCTGTAACACCCCCTTTCTCCTCCTTTTCCCCTCTCACCCCCTGTCTCCTGCTTCTTTGAGATTACCCTCTTGAAGATATGTCCCACATTTAAGACCCTATCTCAAAGGTTTTTCTTTTGTGACAGCTGACACTAACAGATGTGACAAAATTGTTTTGTTTGTTTGATTTTTGGTTCTTTTCTGAGTAGCCATAGACCATAATACTACATTCTACGGAGCTACCATTAGCTTTCTAGATAACTCTTGAACACTGTGGAAGTCAGAGAGTAGCAGAGGAGGTCACTCAAAGACAGAATAATGGATTGGATTGGGTTTGATGGAAAACTGCATTCTAAGCAAGGGCTGGAGTGTTTGGGTTGGACTGAGCGTGGGGATAGCATCCGGAAGATATGTAACAGCAACCATGGAAGTTCTTTGCATCTAGCAGAGGTGTGGTGCTTTCTGTTAAGTAAGTTTAAAATGTGATTTTGTTGCTAACAAGCTTTCAAAACTACGGGGTTAGGATCTAATGCCCTTCCCTGCAGGAGGTGTGAGCAACACCTACTTCCTCCACATGCCTCACTGTGCTTGCTCCTATCTTGGCCAGAGGAAGTGGACTCCAGTGTCCTTGGCATGCAGATGGGACACTAGGCCTTCTGCTTCAAGATATCCACCTCTTGGATGGAGTTGGAGAGAGCTCAGGCCCAGTGATGGCTGTGCATGGAGCCAGCCAGCCCTGTTGTGTGAGGCCAGCAAAGAGCCATCACTGCTCTCTCTAATCTAAAGGCAGCGTAGAGCAGCCTTGAGAGGAAACACAGAAGAGAGACAGCAGTCGGAGGGTGGACCCTGCTGGCCGACTTGAAGCTAAGCAAAGTCTGCCGGCACGAGTCCCCGGGTGGTTGGTACTTCTCCATGATACACTTTGGCTTGTTTGGGCTTTGTTCTGCCTATTATACACACACACACACACACACACACACACACACACACACACACACAC
>OU015742.1:4854803-4879556 GCA_907169655.1 Acomys percivali | reverse complement strand
GTGTGTGTGTGTGTGTGTGAGCTATGGAAGGTAAATGAAATGAAAACTGCCACAGGCCCAGCACATGGTAGGCACTGAAAGCCAGAATGTTCCACTGGATTCTTTCTTTCTCTGCCTTCCTCCTCCAACTTTAGATAAGATTCCAGCAAAGGAAACAGAGCCAAGACGTCTTTGGGTTTCCAAGTAACTTTGTGTTCCTCTGTCCTTTGCTTTCCCACTAAGCCAGGGGGCTGGCTGTGGATATTTCCTTTCTGCCACCTCTAAAGGCTTGTATCCTTTACTACCGTTCCTTGATATATTTACTGCTCTTTGGCCATGCCCCTTTGAGATAGGGACTTCCCTTCCCTATAGTTCCTAAGTGCCTTTCTGCACTCACCATAGATGAGCCATACATAGGGATGTATTTTGGTTTTCCAGTGATGACCCTAACTCTTGAATATGCACAAGCTTCATGAGGTGGAGATTCTCTGGAGCACTTTGCCTGCAATTGAGATACTGGCCATTAGATGGTGTTCTGGTCCTGGGAAACACTGCTGGAATTATTTTCAGCCTCACCAGTTACAAGGACCAGAAGTCATGCCATTTACTTGACCTGGAGCAGTAAAGCATCTATGTTTGACCTGTAAAATATCTATGTAATTCTCAGTTAATAGCATAGCTGTCTGTCTGTCTGTCTGTCTGTCTGTCTGTCTGTCTGTCTATCTATCTATCTATCTATCTATCTGGAAAGAATGAACAAGCAGGAGAATGAACACTTTTCTGTGTTGCTAGGTTACCAAGACAGGCCTTAATCTCCTGGATTTAAGCAATTCTCCTGCTTTAGCCTCCCCACTTGCTAGGAGTACAGGTAAACGCTACTACAGCTGGCTTAGAATAAATGCTCCCTCTCCCTACCTCCATTTCTGCCTACACTGCTTGGGATAAAACTAAGGGCTTTGTCTATGCCAGACAAATGCTAATCTTGTTCACCCAGAATTGTGTGTGTGTGTGTGTGTGTGTGTGTGTGTGTGTGTGTGTGTTGTGTGTGATGTATGTTTTGGAAACAGAGTTTCTCTATGTTGCCCATGCTAGCATTGAATTTTCTATGCCCTGTCCCCTAGAAAGGGGGAATTAAAAAAAAAATCTCTAGAATTTGCTGGTCTTCAAGTTTGGCTGTTTCCCCCTACCCTGGGAGGTTGTATTTTTTTCAGATGATCAGAACTGAGCGAAATGGAGGGGAGAGAGAGAGAGAGAGAGAGAGAGAGAGAGAGAGAGAGAGAGAGAGCTGTTATTGTTTTTCTGAGTAGTGCAGGATTGTGTTTGCCTGTGAAGCCTCTGTCCTTCTGAGAACAGCCTGTGAACACTGGGTCTGAGAAGGGAAGATTTGGTGGAAAAGAGCAAGTCCCCCAGCCAGTGTCTGTGGATAGGGGCACGAGCCTTTCCTTCATTCTGTTTTTCACGAACCTTGACAACTGAGCTCCTTAGTATCTTCTTCCTTTGGGCGTCATCCTCAAAAAGCAGATTCTGCTCCCCCACAATGACAGCTATAGCTTTGGGGTGGTTCCTGCTGAAAGGTGGCAAGGTTGGTAAAAAGACATGAAGGAGGAGTAGAATGTGATGCCATCCTGTGGCAGATGGCCTGGGGGTGCTCTATGTGCTATAGCTAGGCTCTCTCATCATCATCTACTACTGTGTAACAAATCATTCTGAAATCTAGCAGCTGAAAACAACCATCATTTTATATCTCGTGCTTTTGTGGGTCCATTGAGACTAAACTCAGCCTGGCTAGCTTTTGCAGCACACTTACCAGTTCAGACATTCAGCTGCAGGGTAGGCTGGCCTGGAGCTCGTGGCTTTACACGAGCCTTGACAGAGATGGCTGGGGATGGGGCTCAGGCAGATGGTACAGTGGAGAGCTCCATGTGGTGTCCCCAACATGGTAGAATGGAGAAGCCAGACTTAGCACATGGGACTTCAGGGTTTCCTGAAGGGATGCTCCAAGAACTCCAGGAAGAAGCTGAATGTCTCCTGGATGTGCCTTAGGCTCCTAGAACATCACTGCGATGCTCTAAGGAGAGACCTGTTACAAGGGGATAGGACTTAGGTCCTGCCTCTCTCTGAGAGGAGAGGCAAAGGGGCATCGGCCATCTTTCTTCCACTTCATCTGTTTTCCAGTGGCTCTTCAGCATCATTCCCACCTTCTCCATATTAGCTCATTTACATGTTTGAATTGCTGCAGATTCTTAATCTCTCCACACAAGAACAGAGTTCCACGAGAGCAAGAAGTATTACTTTCTTCACTGAAGGACCTGCTAAGCACATAGAAATTTTGATGAGAACATTATAAGTGCCCAGCTAATCATTGCTGAATGCCTTATCTCTTTTAATCCTCTTACTGCTTTTTGAAAAGCTTCTATTATCTCAGTTTTACAGATGAGAAATTGAGGCAGAAAGAGGTTCATATACCTGCCCAATCACATAGTTAATTGAGTAGCAGAGTCACCGTTTGAACCCGTGTCTTTCTGATGTATGTTTGATATGAACAAGTTTTATACTAGCAAAAAAATTCAGTGAATTAGAGGGTCTGCTAAGGATGGTGTATGTGGCCTTCCCTAGGCTTTCAATCCAGAGCAGTGGTTGGCCATGGGAATATAAATTCCTTGTAATGAATTTGTTTTACATTCTTGTTTTGTTTCTCTCTCCAAGGATCTATTTTGAGAGAACACACATGAAATGGAAAATCCAAGAGGTGACAGTGTTGCCTCTGTGTTGGGGCTGGGCCGTTGGCAGTCAGTGCTGGACTTTGGGCATGAGACAGACTCTTCTCTGGATCATGGGGTCAGCCAGGCTGAACAGTGGTGAGCCCGGAAGCAGCCTTCTATACTGCTGTTGAGTACTTCTGGATGATCTCCTCCTGGCTATATTTAGACATGACCCATGGTCCCTGCGTTTGCTAAGTAGATGCTACAACCCGAGGGACAATGTCTCTGAAGCCACCCCACGCAGGTAGAGCATTGTGTCTACAATAACACCTTTCCCATCTGTCCTGTCTCTTCTCTATTCTAAATGTCACGCTCCCTGCACACATTTACTCTGTCATCTCTGCAGACTCTTCAGTGGTGTGACATCATATGATCTTGCCAAATCCGATCAAATCTCTCCCCTGTCTTTGGGTGCATGTGATTTTCTTCAGGATGGAGCACTGGGAGTCTAGGAGCTGCACAAGTTCTCAGATGTAGGCTGTCACCTGTTTCCCCTTTCTCCTCACACCGTCTTCTTCACTACAGGGTATCCCTATGTACAGGATTGGCCTGAAAGTAATGTCGGTAATTGGTGATGCCCACAGAGGAGGAGGCTTGGTAGAACACAGGCCATGACAGTGGGTGGCAAAGGAAGCCGTGTTAGCTGTTTCTCACTGTTGTCAGAGAGAAAGGATTATTCTAGCTCACATCAGGTGTGGTGGGCGTAGTCATTTGACCAGCTCTTGTCCATGGTGGGGGGTGTGAGGCTGTTTGCTCACATAGCTACAGACCAGAAAGCAAAGAGCTCAGATGGGCTGGGCTATCACCCATAAGGCCTGCCATCCAGCAATTCCAACGTCCTCCAAGTAGCGTCCACAACCTACCCTCAAAGTGCCATCAGCTTGAGATCAAATGTTCAAACATGTGAGTCCATGGGGGATATTTCATACCTAGGCCATAGCCCAAGTCATGGCTTACCAGGGGCTGTGCTTTGGGTGGCAGTAGCCGTGCTAAGGCAGAGGGGCAAAATCTACAAAACCAAGGATGGGGAACAGAATTAGGTTTGGCCAAAAAGATCGGAATGTATTAGAGCTGAGGTCTTAAGGGAAAGGCTCATTCATTACAGATGCTTTTGGTGAGTATTTACTGATTGCCAATTGTATGCTCAACTCTGGACTAGGCACCGAGAGTGAAGAGCGAGCCAAACAGCAACAATTGGCTGATGTGCAAGTTAGCAAGTTAGAAGATAGCAAGTTAGCAAGCGGAAAGGTAAGCATAAAATCACAGTATTCTGTGTGATGAGAGACTTGGGAGTGGGGACTTATGATAGAGGTGAGGGCTGAGTAATGGGTAGATGGATATTTAGGAATGCCAATATTGCAGTGAGATTTGCTATGTGTAAAGGACTGAGTGGAGGCTTCCAGAGGAGGCAGATATTGTAGAGACATGTGTGGCCTCTTTTTTTAAAAAAATATTTATTCACTTTACAAACTGATATCATCCCCCGACTCCTCCCCTCCCAGTCCTCCACTCACATATCCCTCCCCTATTCTCCCTTCTTCTTCTCCTCAGAGAAGGGGGGGAGGCCCCCCCCATGGGTACCACCCCACTTGGCACATTAAGCTGCTGCAGGACTAGGTGAATATTCTCCCACTGAAGCCAGACAAGGCAGCCCAGTTAGGGGAATAGGATCTAAAGGCAGGTCTCAGAGTCAGACAGGGCCCCTTTCCAGTTGCTCGGGGCAGGGCACATGAAGACTGAGCTGCACATCTGCTACATACGTGCAGCGGGCCTAGGACCAGTCCATGTATGTTCTTTGGTTGGAAGTTCAGTCTCTGTGAGTCCCCATGGGCCCAGGTAAGTTGACTTTGTAGGACTTCTTGTGGCATCCCTGAGACCTCCAGCTCCCTCAGTTGTTTCCCCAACTCTTCCATAGGACTCCCCGAGCTCTGTCTAATGTTTGGCTATGGGTCTCTGCATCTGTTTCCATCAGGTTCTGGGTGAGGCCTCTCCAAGGAGTTATGCTAGGTTCCTGTCTGCAAGCATAGCAGAGTAACAGTAATAGTGTCAGGGATTGGTTCTCTCCCATGGGATGGGTCTCAAGCAGGGCCAATCTTTGGTTGGCCATTCCCTCAATCTTTGCTCCATCTTTGTCTCTGCACATCGTGTAGGCAGGACAAATTTTGGGCCATAGGTTTTGTGGGTGGGTTGGTGTCCTTATCCCTCCACTTGAAGTCCTGTCTGGCTACAGGAGGTGGTCACTTTACTAAACCCCTACTGTTAGGAGTCTCAGCTAGGGTGGCCCTCATAGACTTCCTGAGGCCTCCACTCCCCCAGGTCTCAGACATGTCCCAGTGTGCCCTGAGAACTGCCCTATGTGATCACTCCTGGATGCATTAGGATCGAATTGAGCCACAAGCCGATTTAGTTATAAACCCCACATCTCCATGAAGGAGTAGGATTTCCATGGCTCTGGGATCCCTGGGAATTATTTGTAGTTGATTGTGTTCTGCGGACGCTGCTAAGGTCCTTTTCTGGAGGAGTGCTTACAGCATCAGGGCAGCCGGAGGAAAGGAGGCTCAGACATTGGCGCGCTGGGCTTACAGGCGTGGAGGACACGGGCTCGTTCAGGCCTCCGCTGGCTTCGAGGAAGAGAAGCAGCATAAGGTCCACGGCTGCACGGAAGGGGGAAGCCTCCTAAAGTGATGGGTCATTACAAATAGGAAGGGCAGTGTTAAGGCGTCAGCTCATTTTCTGTGACCCCAGGGGAATTAAGGTGGGAGGCCTCTCCTGCAGCTGGCAGGACCCTGGGGACTGGAGCCCATGTGTTTCCTGAACAGTTGAGTTGGAGGGAGGGAAAGTGGGGGTGTCTCTGTGCCTGGAGTATAGGCAAGCCACTCACATGCTGGCCTTGAACAATAGCAGTGACCTCATTGTGTCTGAGTCAATCAGAGAGAGGCAGCATCTGGCTACGGAGTCCAGAGAGGCCAGCCACAGTGTTCTACATCAGTTGTGCATCACGCCTGAAGATTCTGAGGTCTGTGCAAGTGAAAGCCTGGGCTTTCTCTAGAGTAAATGTTTCCTATGGGTGTGCTGGGGAAGTTCAGAACCTAGCACAGTCTTCTGTCATTACGATTCCTAGCCATTCACCTTACGTTTGTGGATATAAGATCCATGTAACATAAAACCCACTCTCAACCACAACCACCGGCTGATCTCATACAGAAGCTCTCTTCTAAGAACACCCACCCCCATCCCCCACCAAGCCCTAAGCCACCACTGGTCGCAACCTCTGCATTAGCCTACTTAGGATGGTTCCTAGAGCTGGAGGCATATAATAGACACTCTCCATTTCTCTATAAGAGAAGAGGGGAAGATGATCAACTGTAAGGTTCTCAACATACCAGGGCCAGCCCTCAAGCAATGGAGGCCAGGGAAGGGATGGCTTTCCATTGTCCTTACGGCACACAAGTCCTCTGACAGGCCCCCAGGAGAAGAGTTAGCTGCTCCCAGAGGTGGCCAGCCCACAGTCCATCATCCTTGGACTTACTTTCTTCCCTCTCAGGCCCAACAGTCCTATTGTACGAGAACCTTTTCCTAGCCCCCCAATAAAAGCAAGCAACTTAACTACACTACTTACTCTGAACAGGACCTCCCTCCTCTGAGTCTGCCTGCAAAGGAGAATGCTTGGAAATGGCTCTGTGGCCTCTGCCTGGTTGGTACCTGGGGCGGGTTTACTGTAGGAGAGAAATAGAAGACCTTAAGATCTGAGTTTTGTTTCAAACTTGCCTCTGCCTTACAGTGACCTTCCCAAACACTCTTTGTGCCTTAGTCTTCTCATTGATAGACTGGGGATAATGCCAGGATTTATTTATAAGGACACTGGGAAGTCAAGTGGATGCATGACAGTGCTGCATCGAGGGCCAGGATGGCGTCAGTGTCTTATCATTATAATAAATGAACCTTTCCCTTTAGTGGTGTTACCACAGTAAAGGGGTTTCTGGCCATCTTCACATCAGCCTTCCTCATTCTTAACACTCCAGATTAGTGCTATCAATTTGGCAGCCACTAGCACCTACATGGGGTCCCTTTTAATAAATATTTGTGTTAATGCAACATATTTTGATCATATTCATCTCAACTCTCCTGGATTCACCCCACCTCTGCACCCCCTTGCTTCTTGTCCCCCCCCATTGACTCCAGTTTGTGTTACACATACACAACAGAGTGTGGTTGACTGACTAGGGTCACATCCTTGGAGGGAAAAAGAACCTGATTACTCCTCTCCCAGAAGCCACCAACTGTCGGTAGCCCCTCATTTGAGGCGGTAGCTGTCAAGTCACTTCCCTCTCCGTGTTGATTGGCTTGACCTTGTACAGGTCTTGTGCAGGAAGCCGCAGCTGCTGTGAGCTCATGAGTAAAGTGAGTGACGAGAAGACACTGTTTTGCTTTGGTCCTTCCCAATTGTTGGCTTTTTTTACCATGATCCTGACTCCTTTTTCCTAAAGGTTTCTGAGCCTTGGGCGTATGATACAGATGTCCCATGTGGCCGAGCACTTCACGCACACGTATCTTCTGTCCTTTGATCAGTTGGGACTCTTATACACTGCATAAACAAACTTCTCTGGTGAGGTCTGAAAGTGGTATTCATCTACAAGCAGAGATATAAATTTAGATATAGAGGTAGATATTATATTCACTAAGCAAAACAGTAGTAATAGGTTCAGCCCCGGGTCCTGTGATCTCTCCAACCACAGGTCCTTTGCCAGACTTCCAGTACCAGGCATGGCTTTCTTCCTCTGAAGCAGACCTTTAAGCCAACCAGAAAGCAGCTGGTTACCGCATAATTGTCTTCCCATTATTACATCCATGGTTACATCTTGACATTATGGGCATCACTGTAGTTTACAGGGTTTCACTGCTTGCTAAGACTGTTGCTGACATTTTCCCCCCTTCTAGCATCCTGCAGAACACTTTCCAGTACCATGAATGCTCGCCAGCATGGAAGAAGCTTTTTTTGTCAGTACTGATTTGATTTTTTATGTGACCGATGTATGTACTATCTTCAGCAGTAGGGTCTTACCACAAAATTCCTGTGGATAACCAAGAGCAATGATGGTAGACTTATTGTTTTGGGGGGTCTCTGGGACATCTCCAACCAATGACTCTAGATGGGGTATACTACACTTGTGCTAGGTTTTTTTTTATTTGGCATCCTATGGCTTCTGGGATGAACAAAACACATACGTATTCTTAGCATTAGGTTTCCCTTCTCCAGTCACCTCTTCTGCCACACCCTCCCACTTGTGACTCTTAAACATACATACATTACCACAGAAAAGAAAAAAAAAAATCAATATTTCCTTAGTGGCCCTGTCACACCTCAGGCACTCAAAGATGATCCCCTGTAAGTCGTGACTCTATCACAATGGCAATTCAGACAGAGGGCATTGCTAACTAAGATCACTGAGTTCTGGGAGGCAGCGCTGTTCCTGCTGTTCTGGGATACCTATTGCTCTTTGAATATTTGTTGCCCTTTCGCATCCATGCCCTTGTTCGTGGTCTCCATCATATCTGATTTCACCGTCCACTGGTGGCTTCCATTCTTCAAATCTTAACCATTCCTTTGGAAGGACAGGTACTGTCCCGGGCTCTAAACCTCTCTCCTGCCTTGGGCTACACTATTAGTGGATCTGGGCACCGGCTCAGCTCTACTCTGGGGGCCTGGCTGCACTTGGATCCACATGGATTCAAATGCACCCTACTTGGATACACTCTGGATGCCTGTTAGGGAATAGCAGCTGCCCTGGGGCGGTTCTTCTCACGGTGATGGCTGTGAACGAACACGCGTTTCTGCTTTAGCTTGTTGACCACAAGCAAGGCACATGGTGAAGCTCAACGCAGGGGTAGAGGAAAATCATCTCTGCACTGGTGTGTGGGACCAGAATTTAGTAAGGCCAAGGGCATGGGTGCAAGGAAGGGTGGCCTGGAAGCCAGTAACCAGCTCCAGCCACCTTTTCTTTTGTTCCTTGGTGGTAAGGCTGCTAGTCCTCTGCTTTTCATAGTTAGCTGGGCCCCACAAGCACCTCTTCGTAGCTTGCGTGTACTCACTTTGTGTGAACAATACCAGTCCCAGTTCAGCTTTGAGGAAGGCACTACCTGAACTCTGGGTAGCTTAACCAGAACCCTGCTTCTCCAGGTCAGTGAATCTTTCATGCTGGTGCTTGGGGCAGTGTGAAAGCTACATTTGTAGCTCATTTGTCTTCACTTACGTGCAAGAACAGAAGTTCACTAACAATGGTTCCTGCACAAATCATGAAATACACCTGCCTTGAAGACAGCTAGGACTCTAGTCTAGAAGTCAGGAGGCACAGGAAGAGGGGCATGCCTTTTCATGGGTCCTCTTTACAGAAGTTCTCCCTGCTTCTGGGCCTCTCAGTGTTCTCATATGTAGAGTGGGCAGTAAGGCTTATGGCTTCTGTGACCCTGGCTGGCTCTGAGATACTATGGTTCCAAGTTACCACTGTCCCTGCTCAAAGCAGCAGTTGGTTCTACTTTCTGGTCACTATTCCTAAAAGCCTTTCCAATTTCTAACACCTGTTATCTGCCAATAGACTTGACATCATGTTCTCAGGAAGAAGCTCTGCTTTAGAGGTGTGCTTACTTTTTCCAGAAGGCATACCTATGGAAACATGTATATGGACTCAAGCCTGGAATCCTAGGACATCAATACCACATCACAAATGCAAGTCAGACTCAGTAAGATCTCAGGGACATTGCCAGAACAAATTTAGGACGACCTCAAAGGTACAGGGCTTTGGCAATGTTAAAGGCTCTGATATTGGCTCCTAGGGCCTGTGCCCGACTCATCCACGCCCACACGAGCATTCAGAACAATGTGGACTTTAATTTTCTGCAGAGAAACCATGTGTTTTTCTTCCCCAGGAGCCAAATTGACTAGCATTTACCCAGAATGATTTGCTGCGGGTTTAGCAGCTCCTGTTTGAAGATAAGGATGTTTCTGAAAAGGGCCCAGAAATAGCTGGAGAAAACAATCTGTTTGGTTGCTTGCCTGCAACTACAATGGGACAGGTGGAGTGACTCATAGCCGGAGGGGAAGCTGTTCCCTGTGGGCTCCTGCCGGGCAGCTCCACGCTGGAAGCGTTTTCCAGGTCAGGGTGTCTGGGGGGAAAACAAGGCTGGAAACTAAATGGGAGAATAGTTGGAAAGGAAGTTGGGGAAACATGGCGGGGGCGATGAGGGCTGAAGGCACACTGGCCGGACAGGTGAGCAGCAGGATAGGTAATGGTTTTCAGATACAGAACGGAGTTGGGGAAGAGGGTCTACCTTGATGAAGCATCTCCCCCGTCCCAGAGCTGGGGTTCTTGCAAAAGAGCCTATCTATGGGCTGTTACCGAGGGTTCCCTTTTTATAGCGTCTGTGCCTGATGTACCTCTTATGGACCAAGTCCAATGTGAGACTCTAGACTCTTGGTGTTTTTTCTCAACCTGACATAATCAAAATTATTTGGAAAGAAGACTCTCAACTGGGGAAATGCCTGCATCAGATTGCCTGTAGGCAAGTCTGTAGGGGCATTTCCTTGATTAATGGTGTGGGAGGGTCCAACTCACTGTGGATGGTCATAATCCGGGGTAGATCTTGACCTTTATAAGGAAGCAGGCTGAACAAGGCAGTAAGCAGCGTCCCTCCATGGTCTCCGCTTCAGTTCCTGCCTCCAGGTTCCTCTCTTGAGTCCCTGCCCTGACTTCTTTGATGCTGGGCTGTCATACGGAAGTGATAGACTCCTTTCCTCCCCAACTTCCTCTGTGTCTGGTGTTTCATCTCAGCGATGGAGACCCAAAGAGGCAGTGCCCTTGAAGCACTACGTCGTTGCTCCTGTTTATTCTTTCTGCTATGGTTATGACCATACTGAGAGAGGCCGTACACCATTCTGGGGTCTCCTCTTGCTTCTTCACTAAACCTTAGCTGGTAGGAACCCTCATTCTTATTTTTCAGAGAAAGTCAGAAAGCGTCTTTTAGGTTATAGCTAATCAAGCGATGTTCTGGGAAATCATCTTTGAGACCTGCGCAGACCATCAGTGAGCATATTAGCAATTGTAAGGCAGCTAGTAGTGTGGACTTTAGTTATTTTTTTTTTTCCAAATAAACTATGTATTCTACGCCCCGCCCCCTACCAGGAACTAAATTCATCAGCCACATCCCTGTTCTAATGACAGAAAAAAACACCGATGCACACCTTGTTTCCTGCCTATATCCATGTGTGAGCTTTCTAATGGAGAAGCTTAATACCTGCAAAGCTCACTGCAAAAGTTGTTGGAAAGACCCAGTGGTATTTATAATAGTATATGTAATACATGAAATTCGGCAATTTTCTCCAAAACTTTTCTCCTTGTGACTCCTACAAGAATACAAGGGGAAACGAGTGACTGAGTTCTTGAATTAGTCACCACACATATGCCATCACTGAAGTATGGAGTGGCATAAGGGAAATTTGTCCTGGCCTGTGTCCCCTGGTGTGGCTGCCTGACGGTCTCCGTTGGTGTCACAGCGGCATGCAGATGGCTGACAGCAGCTGCTTGAACTTATGGGTGCCTGGATGATAAATTGGGCAGCCAAGACAACCTGAGGGCTACAGACTTCTTGAAGCTTCTCTAGAGCAGCAAAGACCACAAAATCGACTCTGAATGCAGAGTGTTGCTGCTCACTGTAGAAGCAAACGTGTGGTGGTTTCAACCAGCAGCATGCAGCGCTCAGCATCCTGCGGAGGAGGCGGGGCCAGGCAAGGGGCTCCTGTGGGGGTGGTGGCAGGGGCAGCAGCAGAGGGAGGGCTGCAGATGGTTCTGGGTAAGTCCTAGCTCTAACTGGCGTCACTGAAAATGCTCACGCTAGCGCCCTGACGCAGAAGTTTCTGTGAAATTAGTATTGAGGGTGATCTGGGACACAGGGAAGGTTTTACAGCTTTTTAAAATCTGATTCTAACATGTGATCATATTCAGGACTCTTGTTGAGTTATAACTCTCTCAGTCTATAGCGTGGCTTCAGGCATGAGGGTTTATCCAGGCCGTTGGCGGGAAGAAGACAGACGTATCAAATCTCGGATAACCTACAGAACGGGATTCCAGCTGTTTATCCATCCGGGGACTCAGATCCAGACTGCATGAAGAATTTAAACACCGAAAGTGCAAGAAACCCAATCAACAGACAGGAGATGAACTGAGCAGAACAAAGAAGAAGCAGAAATGACCAGCAAACTCGCAAAAATGTTCGGCACTCTTAGTCGTTAGGGAAATGCAAATGAAAAATATGCAAACGGCCGCCACAAAGGAACCCAAAGTCACGCTGCCACACCGAGGCAGGAGGCAGGAAGATCGTCCGTATACACTGTTGATGGCAGTGTCTGTTAGTCCAGCTTCCGTGGGGATCAATATGGAGGTTCTTCAGACAAACTAAAAACAAAAACACTGTATGACCCAGCTATACCAGGCCTGGGAATAAACACGAAGAGATCAAACTCAGCATAAAATAGACATTTTTGCGTGACTGATTTAAGATGACAATATTTGCAACTTCCAAGCTGTGTAATCAGCTTATTGTCCATCAGTGAATGATTGGATAAAAAAAAAAAAAAAAGAAATGTGGTATATGTACACAACTGAGTATGCAGTGTTCAGCCATAAAAAAGAATGATATCATGTCATTTGAAGGAAAATAGATAGAACCAGAAGCCTTCACATGAAATAAGCTAGATTCAGGAAAACGAGTACACATGTGCTTGCTCTCTCTCTCTCACATGCAGAATCTGGGAGAGAGAAAGATGCAAACAGGAAGGAAAAGTACTACAGTAAAGGGAGGAGATTGAAGAAGATAAATAAGAGAAGATGAAAGAGGAAGTAAATATGACCCAAGTACGTAATATGCATGCCTGAACTAGCACAACAAAATGTAACATACGCTAAAAAGCTGATAAAGAAGAAACTTAGTCTTGGAAAACTGCTTATTTCTCTGGGAACTCTCAAAACACACACACACACACACACACACACACACACACACACACACACACACGTGTGTGTGCACGCACAGGATCCCAGTGATTTGTATATAAAGCAGAAACAGTAGACTTTTAGAGTGTTTTTGCATTTAGAGATGGAAGGATGCCATGGCTCTGGGGACAGCCTTGGCTTTGAATAGTGTTTGGCTCTGCCCCCAACTAGGGGGCTGCAGGAGTCACCTACCACCCAGAACAGAACACACAGGTCACTGGAGGATGCTATTTGGGCGCAGCCTTAGCCTCGTGTGCTCTGGAGCGGCACCTGGACCACATCTCTCACATGGTCCCATGGGCCTGCTGGTCTCCCTGCCCACCTGCACAGTGTGTACAGATGTAGCTGCATCCCCTGCCTGCGACCACCTCACCTGTCTCAGCCCAGAATAACCACAGTGGCTCCCTTCCTGCTTGGGATTCCAGGGCTGCTAGGTAGGACTGCCCATGATTGTCCCCGGTCCTGCCTATTATCTCCTTAAACCGATGGGTCACATTAGCCTTCCAGAAATGCCCTTATGCCTAGGTGAAAACCAAGCAGAGATTTCTTTGATTGTCTAGGACTGGCCAGCCTGGATACTGACAATCTCTGGCTCAGAGCCCAGTTGTTCCATTTGTCCCTAATTCATCAACGGCCTTAGGGTTTCAGGATTTAACAGAGTCAAGGACCCTGTGGGCAGCCCAGAAATTGGTGTAACAAGTGTTCTAGATGATTCTGATATGACATTGACAGTCACTTATATAAGATGGAGAGATGCCATGTTCCTTGTTGGGCACCTCTCGACCACTGTTGAGCTGATATAGAGGTGAAAATGGCTGTTATTTCTCAGGAGTCCCTGAGTAAAAGCAGGTGTACCTGAGGAGGCCACTCAAAGTAGAGGTCCATAGTGCCTCAGGGTCTCTCAGCTGCCACTTGGGGCTAGCTGCCCTGGTTGGCTTCCCTGGGCTACTTTCCAGACCCCAATATGCCCATTGTCTATTTAAAACCTTCAGTGCAAGTTTTTCCCCATCGTGTGGGGACTTCAGTCTTTTTTTAGGTGCCACAGGCTGTGCTCCTTGGCTTATCTAGGACTGTCAGGAACCCCCCTTCCCAGGACAGAGCTCAACAGTGTTGCCCCATCTCTTAACTGCAGTTTGAATTCCCCCAGCCTTGCAGTAAAGCCCCCAGGGGTATATGCAGTATTCACAACCCTGTTTCCTCCTGATAGGGTATGGCCAGAGGCAGCAAGCCAGACACCCAGTATCCCACAGCTTGTCCATGAGAGCCTCAAGTCTCAAAAGCACAGCTGCGGTCCTAGTGGGCTGATTGTACTATATTACGGTTCAGGGGAAGCCTCTTAGCTTGTCCCTCATAAGCCACAAGGCTGCTATCCTCTGGATTTCTTCCAGATTCTAAGCTGGGATGCAATCACTGCTGGGGCAGTCTAGTGTTTAAGACCTGAGAGCAAAGTTTGTAGATGTGTCTTGAGATGCTGAGGCCATGGGGTCCAGCAGCAGCAGCAGCAGCAGCAGCAGCAGCAGCAGCAGCAGCCCCTGTGATGCAGTGACAAGCATATTGTTTCTTCTTCAGATCCAGTAAGAAGCAACCCCAGGCAGATGGACGGCTTCCCAGCCACCCCTTAGGGAAGGGACTGCCCACTTGCATAATCATTGTCTTCAGATGGTACTGGGGACATAGCCCTAGGGAGGAAGAAAATGTTCTTCTAGGATAGCACCTGTCAGTGATGGGCTTGGATAGAGGCGGATGTTGATCGTTTTGAAGTCACAGAAAGCCTTGCTTGGCCAGTTGCCTGGTGGTTCTGTGTTGTGTCAGCGGGAGCAAAAGGTCTGGGCTTTCTTTTATATTTTCACCTCTATGAGGTTGGAGTGCCCAGTTGGTAGAGGTGGACTGGGGCAGAGAGCAACATAGAGCAGAATCTTCAAGATGTTCCAAGGCCACAGGGAAATGCTTGCCTT
The DNA here is from genome assembly GCA_907169655.1 of Acomys percivali. Lineage (NCBI taxonomy): Eukaryota > Metazoa > Chordata > Mammalia > Rodentia > Muridae > Acomys > Acomys percivali. The sequence continues at coordinate 4,864,817 of OU015742.1, read as the reverse complement.
GGCCTGAGGGAGTCTGGACTGGCATGTGGTAGGCACCATAGGCTCACACTGGCGAGCCAGGTCTGCTAAGGGTAAGAGATTGGCTGAGGAACTGTGCTGTGGCCACAGAGCTAGCACAGCCATTAAGAACAACACAGGAACACACCCAGGCTCCAGTCTTTCTTGTTATGTCTGAGCTGTGGGAAGTTGGGAAGCCACACGGTTCCTTGATGACTGTTTCCTCAACAGTGACATGGAAATGCTAGTATTTTGTTATGATGTGTAAATTAACTACTGGGCACAAAGGGTTTAACTCAGTAGTTGGCAAGGTACTGAGGGACTAGCGGTTTGCTTTTGGGTAAGGGTGTGGTTCGCTGTGGATCTTCTCTTGTCCTTCAAGTGACATGGTAGGTGTGGACTTTTGGGGTGAGCCGCGCATAATGACCCCCCTCCCTGGTATATACTCACCTCTCAGGGAAGAAATGTGGTGACAGAAAAAGTCATAGAGGTTAATGTTCTTTTCATCGAACTGTTGAAGCCCACAAGGAGCAGGGGAACCCCCAGGGCAGGAGAGTATCATTCCAGGAGGAGAAACACGCTTAAGGCTGCAGGCCCTCAAGGGTCTTCTGAGTGGAGGCCACTAGTGTTCTCTCTAGTTGTGTCCGATTTCCCTGCACACAAAATCCTGAAAGTGTTTTCTGTCATGGCTCTGCTGTGCAAAAGCAGATGATTCCATAGCCCTTGAGGAAGTCATATTGGGTAACTCCTCTAATCACCGTCTTTTGTCGGTTTGCTTCTTGGCTATTAATCATATTAATGCATATTCAGTGCACCTCCTTGTGGGAAGACTCCCATGCTAGACATGGCATAAAGACGCTGTGTCATCTCTAGTCCTCTGTTGGGGAACCATGGTTCAAAAGATGCAGGAACTCAGTGGTGATCCAGCAAGATGGACAGGGGCTGTAGGAGAATGGAACTGAAGTGTTTATGGCTGCTAACAGAAGGCTGTTTCTACTACCACTGGGATGGCAAATTCTAGCCCCGGACCCACACTCTGTGCCTCCATCAGAGCCCAACTGAATCTCCCGATGACTCAAGTGCTCTGAATGTAGAACTCTTCATGGCTTTGCCCTCAGCTTTGACTATCACCTCAGTAATTAAATATTCAGTATTTTGTATTAATTTTTGTGTGTATGTATGCATATAAATGTGTGTATATGTGTATATATGATGTTCCCAGAATAGAGGAACACTATTGCTTCCACTTACATTTAGCAATAATTTACTTCCTCTTAATTAAGGGCACTTGAGTGTATCTCTTCACTCCCTCAGTGGCTGCTTGATAATAAGGTCATGGTATTTATAAACCTTGCAGTGCTAAGAATACCCCACAAGGACTGGCTGACTAGATACATGACATTTGCCTTTAGACCTCTGACACCTATAAACATTGATTAGGAGCCTGGCACGTTTTCTGAGCTCTTATGTATATGTGTGGAAGACACAGATACAGCCCAGGCCTTGGCCCTCAGTGTGGGGAGTGTGACCAAAAAGTTCTGCTTCACCTTCAGCGTCACCTTCCTGGGCATGACCTATGTCAACCAGCCATGGAACAGCTCTGAATGCAACATTTATTCCGGAACTTTCTGCCAGATTCACAAGCTTTGCTGGGACTGTTTTAGGGTTTTGGCTTTTTGTGTCCAGACCTGCATCTTCCCCTTTCCCTTTATAGACCCCGTCCCTAGCAAGAATGCAACTTTCCAACTTTCACTGCACTGGCTGTCTCCTCTGTAAAACCAAGCCTAGGACATTTCCAGTATATGGAGACTGAAGAAAATTAACTTGCAAAAATATGTTTGAGAAAATATTGTCAGGAAATTTGTGGCTTCTAGGTGAGTAATAGCATTTTCTTTCTTTCCCTCTCTAAAAGAAAAGGGAAGCCCAATAAAAGTAAAATTGCTGTGTCTCCTTTCAGGGAGCCTTTTTAAAAAAACTTCAAGTGTTATCTTTTCCTGAGCCTTCCCCATGTATTAGTAAGCTACTGGTGAGTAACAAATTATACCAAGCTCAGCCATCTGGTTATAAGGCTTTAGACCTCATGCATTTATCTGTCTTCTGCAGACTGGGTATATAGTGTATATGATTCTGGCTGAGTATTCATACTTGGTTGGTGGGAAGAATTGAGTACAAAATGTCCCCAGTGGTAGCATGTGCTGAATGTCTGATCTTTAGCCACTGGCACCACTTTGGGAAGTTCTGGAAACTTTAGGAGGTGGGACCTGGTTGGAGGAAGTAGGTCACTAAGGGCATGCTTTGAAGATAACACCTAATTTCCAGTACCTTCTTCGGCTCTTTGTTTCTTGTTTGCCACAAGGTAAAGACACTCCTCCACCACACACTCTCAACCGTCATGATGTCTTACCCCAGTGCATGCACCTGAGCAAGCAAAAATCGGGCACTCCAAAAACACGGGCCAAAACAGCCTCTCCCTTAAGTCACCCTCTCAACAATTTCAGCCTCAGTTGTGCGGAAGTAGCTCACTCAGAATCACCTGCTGCCTGCTGGTCCAGCACAGTGCTGGGCAGTCTCTGAGTTATCACTCATCTGAGCCATTGGGAAACTATTCCAGGCTCTCTACGATGTCAGGGGTGGGATTCAAGAAAGAATGGAAGCCGTAGGCCCACCTCTGTGCCAGCAACAAGTCCAGCATGGAAAACAACACGCACAGTAGCTAGCATGCCCAGAGGGAAAGAGTCAGGAATGCAATAAGCACCATGTACTTTTTAGGTAAGAATAAAAACAAAAAGCAGGCCTCTTTCATAATCAACACCACAACTATTGGCCAAAGGAAGTGATAAGGCCAGCTCACACTCAAGAGGTGAGGCCACATGGTCTCCTGACGGGAGAGACATTAGAAAAAGGCAAAGCAGCTTAGAAGAGTTTTAAGGGCAAGTACTGCACGTGATGCAGTAATGGTGGATGATACGCACCACTATACATACATCGGAACGCATAGAGTGTGTGATACCTGGAATCAATCCTAATGTCACCTGTGACGGGTCACGATAATGACATTAGTGCAGATGGGGGGGGCTAGTGTGAAAAGTGTGGCAGTGAGTGTGATGATTAGTGCTGCTAATGGGTGTACTGACTTTGTTTTTTTCAATTTCTTGAGACAGAGTTTTATTATATAGCCATAGTACTTGGTATATAGCTTAAATCTGGTTTTGAATTTGAGAAATCCCCCTGCCATAGTCTTCTGAATACTGGGATTACAGGCATGCATCACTATGCTTGATAAGCATTACCATCTTAATAATAATAAAAATTTCAATCAATGAATACCAGGTGAATTTCCATCTATTTAGATCTTTAATTTATTCAGCAATATTTTATAGATTTTAATGTACAAGTCTTGAATCTCCTTTGATCATTTATTTATTGAAATATGCTTTCTTATTTTTAAGATAAGTATATTGAGTGTAGTAAACTAGTTATTGTTTACGCTAATAGAATAGTTATTTCTAAACTGGGCACTGGTGGTGCACACCTTTAATTCCAGCATTTAGGAGGCAGAGGCAAGAGGATCTCTATAAGTTCAAAGCCAGCTTGGTCTACAGAGTGAGTTTCAGGAACTGCTAGGGCTACACACAGAGAAACTGTCTTGAAAACCCAGGAAAAAAAGTAGTTCTTTCTAACTACCTCATCTTTAGATGCTAGCTATTATAAATATTGGGTTCCATGATGGATCAATCATTGCTAAGCGTGGCGGTAGAACTGATTGTATATACTGACTTGTGTGTTGCCAGTCTCCCGATGCTACTGATGAGCTCTAAGCAGTTTTGGCTCTCTGTGAGCTATCCTATAGGCGGGATCAATTATCTTTAAGTAGAGCTTTACACTCGCCTTTGAAGCTTGGGTGCATTTTGTTCATTTTTCTTGCCTCATTGCTCTGGCTAGAGTTTTAAATAAGGATAGCAGTGGTAAAAGTGGACATCCTTCCTGTTACCCTTTTGCTGTGGCTCAGATGTGGCTTGAGTGCATTCAGCAAAGACTCATTCCCAGGATGGAATAATGGGACAATGTTGAGAGGGGCAGAATCTTTCAAAGATAGTCTCGTGCGATGTCCTAGGGACGCTGTTCTTGGGAGAGATTAACATAGATCCTGTGGGATCTCGGTTGGTTCTCAAGAGAATGAATCATTACAAAGGAATAAGTCTGACCCCTGAATGCCTCTGGATGCCTGTCTCCCACTTTGGTCTTTTACCACCATTTTGATGTTGTCTGCCACAGAGCTCTTACTAGAGGGCCTCTAATCTTGAACTTTCAGCCTTCAAAAATGTGAGCTAAGTAAACTTCTTTTTCTTTACAGATAGTTCTAACCCTAAGCATTTGCTTATAGCACAGAAAACAAACTCATCATTCTTTTGCCTTTGAGTATAAGTTGTAGGTGTTCCTTGAGTGTCTTAGCATACCAAAGTAATTCCTTAGTTTTTTGAGCACTTTTAGTATAAAAGCGGTTTTTTAAGCTGGGTGTGGTGGTGCATGCTTTTAATCCCAGCACTCAGGAGGCAGAAGCAGGTGGCTCTCTGTGAGTTCGAGACCAGCGTGGTCTACAAAGTGAGTCTAGGACAGGCAAGGCTACACAGAGAAACCCTGTCTCAAAAAACAAAAATTTTTTTTTTAATTTGTCAAACATCTTTTTAGTGTTGAATAAAATGACTGTGGACTTTAAAATGCATTCTACCAGTGCATATTATATTGACAGATTGTCGTACATTGAGCCACTATGTTCTTAGCAGGTCTGTATAATGTTTCAATGTGCTTAGGGCTATGCTTGGCTCCTAGCTCACTAAGAGCGATGTGTTTATATTCATAAAGGTTTTTGTCTGCCTTCCTTCCTTTCTTCCCTCCTTCTTTCCTTCTTTTCTTCCATTTTGGTTTTTCAAGACAGGGTTTCTCTGTGGAGCTTGGCTGTCCTGGCTTTGTAGACCAGGCTGGCCTCAAACTCACAGCAATCTGCCTGCCTCTGCCTCCTTGAGTTCTGGGGTTAAAGGTGTGAGCCACCACACCTGACTAACCTTTTCTTTCTTGTGATAGCTTTATCTGCCTCTGGTATGAGAATAATCTTATCTTCATAGACTTGATTAGAAAGTCTTCCTTATGATTGCATTAAAAAAAGGCTTATAGATTAAGTAGCCACATATGGCCTAGTTATTGCTATATAGACCACACTGGCCTCAAGCTCAGAGAGACCTATCTGCCTCTACTTCATGAATTCTGGGCTTAAAGCTGTACACCACCACACCCAGCACTATTCATTTTGTTTAAATGTTTAGTTGAGGGCATCTGGGAAGCCATCTGCTACTGGACTTCTCTTTGTTGAGGGAGATTTTTCCATCACGTATTCAGTTCTTTTATTTGTTATAAATGCCATCAGAGTTTCTTCTTAAGGCAAGCACATAGTTCTTGTTTTTCTACAGTTTTCCATTTTATCCTGGCTATCTAATTTGTTGGTGGTCAACTCCCCTCAGGATTCCTACTGTTTTTCTTCTGTATAATTGTTGGTAGGTCCCCATTTTCATTAAATATTTAAATACTTTGAGTATTATCTATTCTTTCTAATTAAGTCTGAGAAAAGTTTTTGCTAATTTTGTTAGTATTTCCAAAGAACTACTTTGGTTTAATTGATTTTTCTCCATTGTTGTGTTTCCATTTTTTAATTTCATTTATCTCTGCGATGATGATCCTTTTTAAGTGTGTAGTAACACTATCAGTTCCCTACATATAGTACCTTCTAGAAGCTATTATTTATTTACTTATGTGTTTGTTGTATTTTTGTGTTTGAGAACATCACACATGAATATAATGCTTTTCAATCATATTCACTCCCTTTTCCATCAGTCTCTCCCTATTGTCCCCTCCACTTTTCCCCCTTAACTTTATATGACCTTTAGTTTAAATCCACTGAGTCCATCTAGTGCCGACTCTATATTGTGTGAGCATGGGACTATCTACTAGAACATGGGTGGTCCTCTCAGGGTACACACCCCTGAAGAAAACCGACTCTCCCTCCCCAGAAGCCATGAGTTGCCAATAGCTTTTAAGCTAGAAGTAGGCCTCCATGACCCTCTCCTTCATCCATGCTGAGACTTCAGCTGCCTTGGTCTTATAAAGGTCTGTGCATACGGTCAGTCTCGGCCATTATGAGTTCATGTATGCAACTACATTGTCATGAACAGGAAATACTGTTTCGTTGCAGATGTCCACTACCTCTGGCCCTTATAATCTTTCTGCAACTTCTTCCATAATGATTCCTAAGCCCTATGGGGAGGGGTATAGATATTGATGTCCCATTGAAAGTCAAGCACTATATAGTCTCTCATTATCTACGTGTTGAGCAGCTGTGTGTCTCCGTATTAATTGCCATCTATTATAAACAGAAGCTGCTCGGAGAAGTGCACTAATCTATCCATACAATGAGAAGTCATGAGGAGTTAGTTTTTTTTTCACTATGCCTATTTATCAGATTAAGACTACTAGGTTCTCCCCTGGGGCCCATGACCTAGCTAGCCATGGGTGTTTGGTCTAGGTACCTGGTGTGCGTTCCATCTTGTGGAGAAGGTCTCATGTAGTCCAGGCTGGTCTTCAACTTGCTCTGCCTCTGGGAATCATCTAGATCTTCCTATGCCTGCCTTTCAAGCTCTCTTAAACTCCTAAGCATTTGGATTGCAGGAGTATGACACATACCTGGATACATCACGTAAGTTATATTTGTTGTGTTTACATTTAATTATTCGTGTGTTGCTGTGAATTTATCTGGGATCCTAGAACTGGGGATGGTGCATGCTAGATAAGAGCTTGACCATTTGCCTTCTGAGGTTTAAAAACTTTAAAAATATTTGTTTAATTTTATTTTATTGTTGTTGTTGTTGTTGTTGTTGTTAATGTATTGTGGTAGTTTGAATGTTTGAATGGTTGGTCCTAAGGAGTGGCACTATTAGGAGATATGACCTTGCTGGAGTAGATGTGGCCTTGGAGGAGGTGTGTCACTGTGAGGGTGGGCTTTGAGGTCTCCTATGCTCAAGCTCCACCCGGTGAGGAAGACAGTCTCTTTCTGCTGCCTGCAGATCAAGATGCAGACCTCTCAGCTCCTTCTCCAGCACCATGTCTGCCTGCACGCTGCCATGCTTCCCGCCATGATGATAACAACTGAACCTCTGAAACTGTGAGCCAGCCCCATTTAAATCTTTCCTTTTATAAGAGTGGCCTTGGTCATGGTGTCTCTTTCTAGCAATGGAGACCCTAACTAAGACAGAAGTTCATACAAGGAACTGGGGTATTAAGGATAGACCTGACTATGGTTTGGTTGTTGTTTTGTATGTATGTATGTATGTATGTATGTGTGTGTGTGTATGTATGTATGTATGTATGTATGTATGTATGTATGTATGACTTCTTTCTTTCTTTCTCTCTCTCTCTCTTTCTTTCTTTCTTTCTTTCTTTCTTTCAGGAATGTGGATTTAGGGACTTTGGATTAGGAAAGCAGTGGAATATTTTAGATGGGGCTTAATGGGTTAGACTAGTAGAAACATGGAAGACAGTTGTGATGAAGGTAATTTGAACTGTGGTGGACCTGGCTCAAGAGTTTTCAGAAGAGAATAATTTTAGTAGTTTGCCTAGAAATTTTTCTTGTGATATTTTGATGAAGAATCTGGCTGCCAGAGACTAAGGCAAAGAGATTTAGATTAATTACATTGACAAAGGGAATCTCCAAACAGCCTAGTATAGATTCTGTCTTGTGGTTCACTCTTATGAAGAACTTGTTTTGATGAAATGGGGCAAGCTTAGAATGGAAAAATGCAAAATGTATGGTTCACAGATTAAAGAGGCAATAGGAAGTGGGATGGAGCTAAGTCCTGTGTTCAAGGAGATAGACAAATTACAGATATTAACTGTTATTAAGGGAGTGGTGACTTTGGGACAAGATCCCCTCTAGATAAGTTTTCATCTTGTGAAAAAGAATTAAAGAAAAACTTAGGTCCAGATGTGGTGCTACACACCTTTAATCTCACCACTTGAGTGGAAGAGGCAGGCACATTTTTCAGACCACGGCCATCCTAGTCTACAGAGCAAGTCCCAGGACAGCCAAGTTTAGACAATGAAGGAAATCATTGAAAACAAAGCTGGTGAAGATGAAATTGAAAGAGGTGGCCATGTTCCAGTCCCAGCAAGCAGCTGAACCTGGTAGCTTAGGCCATGCAGTTCTGGCTTTAAAGTCAAGGAAAGAAGAAAGGGGTCATGGAATTGTCCCCTGTGACTAAGGAAAGTCTGAGGCCAGGTGTGTGGCTGGGATATCTCTGCATGTGCCACACCCACTCCGCTAGAGTCTGTGTGACATGCAACCTTATCGGCTCGGAGGATGTTCCGACATCGATCAGGTGATGGGCAACCAGATTCATGAGGGTCCCTGGCAGAAGCCCAGGGAATTGTTGAGACGAGCATCCCGAGTCCTGGGTGTACAGAGCCTGGCTATTGGCCTACTTCTGCTTTTCCTCCTTCCTTGCTGTATAATCACTCACGCATTCTTATTAAGTCCACCTCCAGGGCAAGGCCGTTCTTACCCTCTGAACATCTCAGTGACTGAGAAACCTGATGTGAGGCCATTGGAAAATGAACCAATGGTGGCCGTGGATGAAGTAGTTCCACAGAAAACTGAACATCTCATGTTAAACAGTACCAGAAACATGACTGTAAATGAAACTACACCTTGGGGGTGAAGGTGTTTGTGCAGTTGATACAGAAAGAAAATGCGACTGTGCAGGAGGCACTTGACAAATGGCAACAGCTGGAGTATAGGCTAAAGAATTCTAGGAAGAGTAGGCATATCCAGGAATGTGAAGATAGCGAGGAGAATGAAGCAGTCCCGGGAGTTCCCAGTAAAACAGAAAATGGGACAACTTAGGACTGGATTGAAGGGAAATGGTGGCAGAGACCCAAATACAGAGGACCATAGCTCTAAGAACCACTCCCTACCCTCTATTAGCATATATAGGAGTGTATGATGAGGATTTAACACAATGGGTTACTAAGGATGATAAAAAGATAAGATATTAGGACCTGAGTCCCTGGGAAAGAATCTTGAGGGCCAGACCTCCATGGTGCACTTTAACTGCAGCAGAGAAAAATGACATAATTACACAACTCACCAAGGTGGTAGTAAAGTATGGCACCCCATGGGATTGTTTTGGTTTACAATGTATGGGACTATCAGAAATATTAAGATGTGTAAAGGAATATAACAACTTTATCTAAGTATGGGCTGCAGACGTGCAGACTTGTACTTCTCTCATGGGTAAAAGCTGTTAATAATAACATGCCTGAGAAAGGAGCCAGCTTCGCCTAGCTGACTGCGAATTCTAAGAAAAGCTCATGCCACCTTCTGAGGTGATTAACCACAGTCTGTCTCTGGCCCTTATGCATAGCCAGAGGACCTTGTTGTACTTTTAATTTCTGATTATTGCTGTACTTTACACTTTGTAACCTGATCTGTATCTCTTAAACTGTGGTTTGTAGCTAGCAGAAGTTCCTATCATGACTGTATAAACCACTGAGCTCAAGTAAAGATCTTGGCAGCAGCATTGAACCTCCCTTGTATTCATGTCTGTCTGTCGCGCCGAATCCGTCCTCACCTGATATTCTAGGACCCTTGCTCTCCACTGCTAGAAGCCCCCTCGGTGGTCCGTGGCATGCATGGAGGTCCCAAGAGGCCATTGTGTGAACTTGTGAAGGTGAAGCCTGTGTTGCCTTGGAGACTCCAAGCAGTTAGAGATGCCAGGGCCATGAGGTACCTGCCAAGGGAAGCACAAACAGGGAGTGGGACCAGCCCAAGAAAGAGAAGTGTGCTGCTGTCAACAATGCTGAAAGGAACCGGAGATCTGAAGAGCATTTTGACATCAAACATAGAGATGCAGAGTTTGGAGTTTGCCCAGTTGGTTGTCAGTCTTGTTTTGGTCCAGTATTTCCTCACTATGT
>OU015742.1:4828458-4854188 GCA_907169655.1 Acomys percivali | reverse complement strand
GCTCAAATCCTACCTTCTGGTGTTAGTGCACCCACTTCTGCTCTTATGGTTATTTGCACAAAGTATCTTTCCCAACCTAATATCTTCAACTTATATTCAAGTCTTTAATAGAATACACTTGGATTGTCATTTTTCAAAATCTGTTCTGCCAGCATTTGTGTTTTAACTGGATAGTTTCATCCACTTACATTTAAAGAAGAAACCAACCAGAAAGAGCCTTTTTGTTGCATTTTGCTATGCCATAGTTTCTTTCCACATGCTGCCACTGTTTTAAGATGTTGCTTTATTTTTATTAAATGTGTTCTTTGACAATTTCACCCTTGCACAGAATGCATGCTGATGGCTCTCACTGCCACCCGTTCTCACCCTCCAGCCCTCTGGATACTGCCTCGCTTCCCCTTTGATCTCATTCATACACTGAGGTATTTTGCTTTGTGTGTGTTCCTCTGCGCTATACCAGGGCCATCTGTATGGGATGGAACTCTATGTCGGAGTCTGGTAGATATACCAGTGGTTAGGCAACTGAAGGCAGTGAGTGGTCCTTGTCTTCCAGGGTCTATCATTGGCCTACAATTCAGTAGTTAGGCATAGGGTGTCATAAACCACTCTCCCATACATGCCTAATTTTTGAGAGGACCTTTCTTGTGAAAGTCCAGTGGGAATAAGTGCAGCTACTGAGAGTTCATGGGTGCACGGGTGTGGCGTGTCCAGAGCTGGGGTTCCACTGCCTTTCTCCCAGTCTTTCCTTTTTGTGTTGTATATTGCCTCACATGGTCCAAATCTCCTCTTGGGGCTTTTGAGTAGTGTCCTCCAAGTCCCCAAGGCTCTCTTTCTTTTTATTTTGTTTTGTTTCTCATTTTACTCCTCTTTGTATTTGATTTTTAAAAAGCAATTTTTATTGGTCTGCTTTCAAGGCCATTAGTTCTTTTGCCATCTCTATTTGGCTATATAGCCCATGTAGTAAATTTTTCAGTTGGTTATTTTATAACACTTGTATCTAGTTTTTCCATATATTTGCTGAGATTTTCTTCTTTTCCCTTCATTTCAACAGTTTTCAGGTTTTTTTTTGAAAAGTTGTACAGTGACTGTAAAGTTTTCATTTTTGTTCCCTTACTATTGTCATATGCTGCCAGTAGGAGCTGTAATTTTCACCATGTGTGGTAGTGCACTTGGGAGGCAGAGGCAGATGGATCTCTGTGAGTCTGAGGCCAGTCTGGTCTACACAAAGGAAAAAGAAAACACCCCTTCCCAAACAAAACAAAACAGAATTGCAATTTTCTTGGTTCTTTATATATCAAGGAATTTTTAAATTAAGCTTTGGAAAGTTGGAATATTTGTATCGTGAAACTCTGGATTTAGTTTTATTTTTCCCACAAAATAGAGGCAGAGGGAATGCTTTCTAATTTATTGTATAAAATCATCATTACCTTGACACCAACACTACATAAAATAATGCAGTGAAAAAAATGGCAGACCAATATGCATGGTAAATATAGATGCAAGATCCTGAACACAATATTAACAAATTAGATGTAAGCTGTGTATAAGGGGAAGCATACACGGTAACAAAGGCTTGATTCTGGCATGCAGGGCTCTTGTCATGTTTGAAAATCAAATAACTTAACCCCACATATCAATGGGCGAAAGGGGGAAACTGAGAGAACCATTGCAAAGGAAGCAACAGGTGAAAGTCAGCACTTCTGGGGAAGACCAAGATAGATGAGGACAGTGCAGAGCTTCCTAAAATCTTCAAGTAGTTTCAGTTTTCATTTCCCTGATGGTGAAGGATGCTAAACACTTAAAAGAACATTCACTGGCCATTTGCATTTCTTCTTTTGAGAACTGTCTTTTCATTTCCTTAGCCCATTTATTGATTGGCAGTTTCTGGTTTTGTGTGTTTAAATTTTGTAGTTCTTTAAGCATTCTAGACATCAACCTTGCCTGGGTTTCTCTTATCCCAGTGGCTACTGCTCTTTCTGCCCACACTTTCCTTTGCTGTGTAGAAACTGTTGGATCTTATGGGGTCCCACTTGCTGATTCCTGGGGATGTTTCTTGTACTGCTGGAATTGCCAAAAGTTACTCCCTAAACCTAGAACCTGATTGAATTCTTACGGTTCCTGCTGCAGTTTCAGCATTTCAAGTTTTAAATCCAGGTCCTTTGGACTTAGCTTTATTGTATGCATAATGTTATTGTATTAGAAAATCAATCTTCTGAGGCTACCAGAACAGTCTCTAAGTCTCGATGCCTATTGCATTTTACATTGAAGTGCTATTTGTGTCTGTCCCATAACTCATAATTGAGTTATCCAAGTCCATGGTGTATGGTAAACCTATGCATGGCAGCTTGTGACTGAGCCTGAGTCAAAACTACCTGCTGAGGTTGCTCTCCTGAACTCTACCTTGTCTGTGACCTCCTTAGTGTTCTCTGATTCCCCGGGGAGAATACTTTTTTAATTCTACCCCTGCCCCCACCTCCAAAATGCTGTGTTTAATTTGCTCTGCCATTTCCTCTTCCGAAAAGAGCCTGTGTCTAGGGCCAAGCAGATGGGAAGGAGAGAAGGGAAAAGGAGAAAGAAAGAGACCAACAGGGTCCACTGTCCAGGCCCATCTTGGGATTATAGCTCTGAAAATTGATGAGAAAGTTCTCTGAGAGTTGCTTCCACCATTGGCACTGGACTGTTGAAGCAATAGGAGAGTCTCTTTTCTTCCCACAAGTCAGACGAGAGCTTCTCTTGGAGTGAGCCATGCTGTGTTGGGTTGAATGAGAAATGGCCCCCATAGGCTCATGTATTTGAACACTTGGTCCCCGGTTACTGATGCCATTTGGGGAGGTGTTGGAACCTTAAGGGGATGGCGACTTGCTGGAGGAAGCACAGGACTGGGGATAGCTTTGCCGGAGTTATAGCTTCACTGTATTTCCTGTTCTTTCTCTCTGCTTTCTACTTCCGCTTCCGCCCCCTTCTCCTCTGCTTCCTACTTATAACAGAGATGTGACTTCTCAGGGTCTCACTGCTGCCAGCGTACTACGCCTTTTCCACCACAATGGGCTCTCTATGCCTCTGGAACCATAAGTCAAAAGAAGCTCTTTCTTCCTTCAGTTGCTTCTGGTCACGGCGTTTTATCACAGAAACAGAAAAGTGACTAATACACACGGTGTTTTCTGCATTCAGGTAGCACCGCCAGCTCCGTGGCACCTTGACGCCCAGTCTCCTTCCCAATCCGCCCACTACTGTTTGCTTTTGGAACCCACAAGCACTTACTCTATGCATTCTTTACAGGGCACGGCAGCTTTCCGAGAGGGCAGAGTGTACTTTCTCTGTTTTATACTAACCTGGACTGATCATGGCCCTTTTAAGCCATTTTAAGGCTGCCTTTATACCTTTCTCCTTTAAGTGGATACTTTGGCCCTTTCATCTGATTCAAAGCATTGTCCAATAACTGCAAACAGTGCAGGATGGAATGTAGTCAAGGTCAACAGAAGCATGGTGAGCCATGGACTCTCTTCTGCTCAGAATAAAACAAGCTCTTCAATCCCTTTCCCCTGTGGATATATGTCAAGCAAGGCCCTAAAGCTAACATTTTGCTGAGCAAGATTTACATAGCTGGTAGGATACAAGAATTAGAGGCTCTATTGGTGACTAATTCCCAACTTTTTAGAGAGATAATAGAAACGAATAAGGACAATGATGAAATGCAGTGGTGATAAACTTCCCAATTAGAGGACAAAGAAATATTCAAACAGCAGTTGCTTAATTAATTGCAGTACATATTGCTTTTACATTTTTGGAAAAAAATTTGGAGAAAATAAGCACGAAAGAAATGCTAAAATATTCATACATACTTGGGGATTTATGCTAAGATCATAATTGTAAAAAATAAAGTCATATAATGGGAGAGAAGGGTGTGTGAGGATGGGGCTGAGAGGAGAGGAGGGAGGGGGCTGAGATCAGGATGTAAAATGATTCAATGACGTGAAACATGAAGTCGTATGCTCAAAGGGACTTCTTAAAGGGCCCTTGCTAGACACCAGATCTTGGGCATCAAGCACAGCATTTCCTAACTGAGGAATTTTGCTAAATTAAGGCTCATGAATATTGTATTACATGATACAACAACTTAAAATGAATATTTAAATATGATGCAAACATATTTGCAACATATTGATGGACCAATACTCAATTACTGTGAAATCAATAATACTTCTCTGGATTGGGATGGATGCCACCCAAATGAAATACACAGGAAAGAGATTTCTAACAGAGTATTGCCAAGTAATTATGTAAAACCAAAAAACATTTCATGTCTGTATTTCACCCAGTCTCCATTAATAATGTGTTTATCTTTTACATTGCTGCATTATGTAATTCTTGTCAATTACAGTGGTCTTTGAACAGAGTTTTCTTTTTCATTTGTCTTTTTTTAGTACCATCTCACTCTTTACTCCCAGCTGGCCTTGGACTTCCTATAGAGTCCAGGCTTCTCTTCAATTCACGGTCCTCTGTCTTTAGGCTCTGGAGTGTGAGGATTACAAATGTGTGCACTGCCAGGCTCAGATCATTTGAGGTTTCAAAGTACACATATACAGATTGAAATTAAATTACTGTTGTCCCTCCTCTCAAATATTGTAGTGATGGAGGCCAAACTCAAACACAGAGCTCCATATGTGCTGGGAAAACAGTCTATGACTTAGCTCCATTCCTGTCACTTGATGCTTCATCTTTTACATTGGGCGTTTTGCTCACAGCATTGGGAGAGTTCCAGAAGACTGCAGCAGGAGAATATCAGTGTCTCCCATTCAGGGATCTTTAGCACAGCTTCTTGCACGAATGTTGTGAAGGAAAAAAATGGTGTGTTCCTCACTAACCACATTTAGAAAATGCTACAAAGACAGTTTCTATAATTCTACACCCAACCCTTTCAAAAGGTCTAGGGACAATTGGACTAAGAGGATATAAATGCGATGAAAGAAAAAAACATTTCCCTGAAACTTTTGAGAGACACCCTCGTTTTTATGTCACTACAAACATATTCAAACAGTGACTTTTAAATGACTATATATAATAATGATATAGCATATTATACATTAAATTATAATATACAGTTTATAATTTAGTACATTTATGTTGGAGGTTGGTCTGACTATTTTGATGATTTGCTGTCCTGAACCTTGCCTCCTGATTGGCTGAATAAAAGGCCTATACCTGGGCAAGATAGAAGGATGGGGAGGAGTGAAAGTTTCTGGGCTTTGAGCAGAGAGAATTTTGGGAAAGAGAGGAGGAAGACAGAGGAGGAGGAATGGAGGAAGAAGAAGGAGAAGAGCTGCTGTGAGACAGGAAAAGAGCCACTTCACTTGGGCCCAGAGGGGAAACTCTGAAGTTCCACATGGAAAGAGGTGGCCAAAATGAACAACCTTAGCAAGTATTTTGGGATTATGGATGGGGGGTAAATAAATAGAAATTATTAGAAGCAGATGTCATGGGCGGAGGCTGGGATGCAAATGAAGACGTCTTAGGAGGTAATGTCTGCCTTGCCCCAGGTGAAAATAGGCTATTTTAAAATACACCAGGTGTCTGTGTCTTTGTTGATTGTATAAATGGGTTAGATAATACCACCGTAATAATTATAAGCCTAATAATAAGCATTTATTAGGTCATACTTATAAATTAACCACAACACATTTAGTTCAGAAATTATTGTGTTGAATTAATTCTCCTTAATATGTCTCTGTATTTATTTTTCTTAAAGTTCCTATGTTGATGCCATGTCTGAAACTTTTGCATAATCCTAGATTTTGATGATTTTTTGTCTCCAGTTCCTTAAATTTTTAGATTTACTATTTATTTATTTATTTATTTTTGGTTTTTTGAGACACGGTTTCTCTGTGTAGTCTTGGCTGTCCTAGACTCACTTTGTAGACCAGGCTGGCCTCGAACTCACAGTGATCAGCCTGCCTCTGCTTCCAGAGTGCTGAGATTAAAGGTGTGAGCCACCACACCCAGCTTAGATTTATATTTTTTAAAAGTTACATTTATTAGTCATCTAGTTTTGTCAGGGAGGAGTGATGGAGGCTCAGGTCAGAGGATAGCTTAAGGGATTCGCTTCTCTCTACCCTGGGGTCCTGAGGATCAAACTCAGGTTGTCAGTATTGGCAGCAAGGACTTGACCCACTGAGCCCTGTTGATAGGCCTTAGATTTATATTTTAAACTATTTATTTGAGAATATTGTATAATATATTTTGGTTTCTACTTCCCCCAGACCCAATTTTACCTCCTTTTTCTACCCACCCACCTTTGGGTTCTTTTCTTTTTCTCTTTCTCTCTTTTTTTCCCATTAATTAATGAATTTATTTATTTACTTTACATCTGATCTTAGCTTTTCTTCCCTCATCTCCTCCTAGTCCCTCCCTTTCCCTTCCCCTCCTCTGATGCCTCCTCCCTTCCTTCTCAAAGGGAAGAGATCTCCGTGGATATCAACCTACCTTGGCTTATCAAGTTGTAGTAGGTCTAGGTTGATCTTCTTCTATTGAGGCTAGAAAGGCATCCCAGTTAGGAAAAAGGGCTCCAAAGGCAGGAAACAGTCAGAGGCAGCCTCTGCTCCTGTGGTTAGAGGTCCCACATGAGGACCAAGCTGTATATCTGTTGCATATGTGTAGAGGGTCTAGGTACATCCCATGCATGCTCTCTGGTTGGTGGTTCGGTCTCTGTGAGCCCCTATTGTTGGTTGATTCTGTAGGATTTCTTGTGGTGTCATTGACCTCTCTGGCTCGTTCAATGCTTCCTCTGCCTCTTCCACAAGATTCTCGAGCTCTGTCTAGTGTTTAGCTGTGGGTCTCCGCATCTGTTTTCATCAGACGCTGAGTGGATCCACTCAGATGATGGTTATTCTAGCCTCCTGTCTCTAAGTATATTGCAATATTATTATTAGAGTCAGTGGTGGGCTCTCTCTCATGGTGTGGGACAACATAAAATTGGATACACTAAATCTGTTAGAAGAAAAAGTAAGGAAGAGCCTTGAAAGCATTGGCACAGGACACAACTTCCTGAACAGAACACCAACAGCTCACACACTAAGATCAACAATTAATAAATGGGACCTCATGAAACTGAAAAGCTTCTGTAAGGCAAAGGACACCACTAAAACATCAGCCTACAGAATGGGAAAATATTGTCACCAACCCTACATCTGACAGAGGACTGATAGACAAAATACATAAAGAACTCAAGAAATTAGACAGCAGGAAACCAAACAACCCAATTAAAAACAGAGCTAAACAGAGAACTCTCAACAGAGGAATCTCTAATAGCTGAGAAACACTTAAACACCCATCAGAATAGGATGCCTAAGATCAAAAATCAAAGCAATAGTGCATGCTGTCGAGGGTGTGGAGCAAAGGGAACACTCTTTCATTGCTGGTGGGAGTGCAAATTTGTACAACCACTTTGGAAGTCAATCTGGCCATTTCTCATAAAATTGGGAATAGCTCTCCCTCAAAACCCAGCTATACCACTCCTGGGCATATATACCTGAAAGATGCTCCATCATACTGGACATTTGCTCAGTTATGTTCATAGCAGCTTTGCTCATAATAGCCAGAAACTGGAAAAACCTAGATGTCCCTCAATTGAAGAATGGATTAAAAAAATGTTATACTTAACCATGGAATATTAAGATATTAAAAACAATGACATCATGAAACTTGTAGACAAATGGATGGAACTGGAAAAGATCATCCTGAATGAGGTAACCAAACCCAGAACGACATGTATGGTATGTACTTATAAGTGGATATTAGCCAGAAAGTACAGGATGACTTTGCTATAATCCACAGACCCAAAGAAGTTAAATAACAAGGAGGTCGCAAGGAGGATCCTTGAATAACACTGAGAAGGGAAAATAAAATAGACATCTGGGCTGGATGGATGGAGGGAACTAGGAGGGAGAAGGGGTGGGAAAGGGGAACAGGAATGATCGAGTGTGAGGGGCATTGCGGGAAAGAAAACTAGAGTCAGTGGTGGGGGCCATATCTCTGGGACAAGCTAGAAATCTGGGACAGTGGAATCTCCCAGGAATCTGTGAGTGTGACCCTGGCTAAGACTCCTAGCAACAGGGGATATGGACCATGAACTGGTCTCCTCCCGTATCCAGGCAAGACTTCCAATAGAGAGACGGGGACACCAACCCAGTCACACAACCTTTGACCCACAGGGATAAAGAGGGAGCAGAATGTCAGAGAATGGCCAACCCGTGAGTAGCCTTCTCTCTTTCCCCCTTTAAAGCCTTCAGGCCCAGCTTGTATTTTCTTGATGTATAGCTATCCATTGGCAAGTGGTTGACTTACCAGTGCCACACCCCCTTAAACAAACCTGAGTCTTTCTCTTCCAGTATCCATTCTATGTTTAGAATTATGGTCAGTTTTAAGCTACATTTTGTGTAAGGGTTATGGTGCAGGTTGAGGTTGATCTTTTGTGAATAAATGTCAAGCTGTCATTAAAAACAAATAAACAGCCGGGCGTGGTGGCACACGCCTTTAATCCCAGCACTTGGGAGGCAGAGGTAGGTGGATCGCTGTGAGTTCGAGGCCAGCCTGGTCTACAAAGCGAGTGCAGGACAGCCAAGGATACACAGAGAAACCCTGAATCGAAAAACCAACCAACCAACCAAACAAACAAAAACCTTACTTCTTTTGAATTTTTGTTGTACCTCTCTTAGGTGTTTGATTTGCCATGGTCGTGTCAATATATTTTTGTAGATTCATTCTGTTCTACTGTCGTAATTGCTGTAGTTTTATTAAAAGTGAGTCAGCCAGGTATAGTGTATGTGCATGTCATCCTGTCGCTCAGTAGTCTGAGGCAGGGGGATCAGGAACTCTAGGACAGACTGGCTAAAGAAACAAAGCAAAAAGTAATTTTAAATATCAGATAGTTTGTAAGGTTTCCAAACTTTATGCTTCCATTAAAAAAAAAAGCATGTTAACTATTAACTCTTCTAGTTCCTTTGGCTTCTGTATATAAAAGTTGAAGTTTGCGTGACTGTACGTAAAGAATTATGAGGAAATCCCATGAACTACAACTATCAAAAATGTATTCATTCATTTTGGAACTGAATCTTCTACAATCTTGTGATAAACTGTGCCTGGTCATAGACTGTGATTCTCTTAATATACTTATGCACCCAATTTACTCATTACAGCTATTTTTATGCATACTGACTGATACATAAAGGTAAAAGTAGTGACTCATATTTATTTATTTATTTATTTATTTATTTATTTATTTATTTATTGTGACTTTTATTTTTAAGTTTAGGGTTTTTTTTTTTTTTTGTAATCTTATACACAGGTTTCCCAGTTATGCTTAAACTAGCTTCATTGTGTGGATTTGAAATGGTGCCATCATTTCCTGTGGTCGGGGATAGTTTAATTCAGGAGTTATCTGTATCTTCTACAGACTGAGTCTCTGCACATCTCCATATATCTTTCTTTTGCCTTGACAGGTGATGGGTGCTGTGGCTGGTCTGGGAGTCTTGGAAGACTGACCCCATCCAATCATCCTTAAGCATTTTTCTATAGTCTTACCTTGCAGCATCCACAGCTAACCCATCCCTTTCCCATTGCGGTAACCTGACTTTTTTTTTTTTTTTTAATAATTAGAATTCAGGAATTTTACCAGGAAATATTATGAGAGGGAGGTCTAGTTTTGTTTCTCTTTCTAAACATTATTAATTCTACTTTGGCTCCATTGCTTTTCTTAACCTAAAAACTAAAACCTTTTTCCTAGTGAGAAACCTTTTCTTTTGTGATTTCCTTACTTATTACTTCTCCACGTGTTCCCGATCCCTTCTCTCCTTTTAGTAAAAAATTTTATTATTCACACTCAGACACCATAAATCTGTCTTTTCAGTCTCTTTTCTTAGTTCCTCGTGAATTCCACACCGTTTGTCAGGCATTCCTTCCACTTGACCTTCAAAATGGTAGCCGGTTCTTAGCAAAGAATTTTCTCTCTTTTCACTAAAACCTTTTGAATGTGTAATTTAAGAAATAAGTATCTTGGTTCTAGAGAAGCCTTTGTTCTGTGTTTAATTAAGTGCCCTTTGGGAGTTCTCATTTGTTTTTTTGGGTAAGTTCATCTGTCCTCTCCATTAACTCTGCTTTAAAGTCATCTGCTCTCCTTGCTACCTCACATTTCTCCCCCAGCTTCCTGAACTTCCCTCATTTAGAGGCTCTCAAGCCTGGCCACACAAGAACCGCCCGCTAGCGGGGCTTTGAAAGTCTCAGTGACTCTGACACACAGTGAACCTAATTAATGTGGCAGCGTTTCTGACAGGGGAACTCGGGCACTGGCAGATCTTAAAACTCCCCAGTTGGTTCTAGCAAGGCAGCCTCAGGTGAGCACAGCCGTCTTAAGTGAGGCTCATTTTACTTGCCTGCTCATGGGCGTGAATTACCACATATAGAAAAGCAGGCAGGGAATGTCAGAGCCTCTCTCCATAGGTGACTGCCTTTCAGATGGGGCTTAGAAAAGAGGAAGGCAGCAGGCAAGCATGCAAAGCAGCCGGAAATACTCCCAGAAGCCCTCTACGACTCCACTTGGCAACTAAAGACTTACTCATAATTTGAGCTCTGCACGGATCAGATCACTGGTATCAATGTAAATCGTTCATAGTCATAAATCAAATGCATTGAGAGTCTGACAGCTATACACCAGCACGGGTGTATCTCAAATGTAAAATAGCAAGTGAAAGAAGCCAGACTCAGATTACCGCACGCAGTATAATTCCACTTACATGTCCTTCTGGAAAGTATACACCCTGGGGACAGAAAGCACATCTGTGGTCACTAAGGCTTAGAGTCGGAGGGAGGGATTGGCCACAGAGAGGTATTGGAGGAAACTGGGTGATATGAAATTCTATAGCTTGATTGTGGTAGTGGTTACACATTAGATGCACCTGTCAAAACTCATAGAACTGTGCATTAAAAATGGTACATTTTGCTACATGTGAATTATATCTTTAACTCTATTGGGAAAGAAAATGAAGCTCATGTACTTCCTCTATTTACCATACCCTATGGGTTCCCTAAGGCCGTTTGGGCTTCTAACTTTTGTCCACTATATCTGCCATACCACACAATTCCCCTTTCACATTTGAGATTCAGGCTACATGCCACCTCTCCTGGGAAGCCATTTCCTGGTAGGCGTCTCCCTGCGTTTCACGCAGCAGTTTGACCTCTTCCACCTCTCCTAATGTGGTTCTGAGGTGATTGTCTCTTTTTTTGGATTGCCTGTTTAGCCCATAAAATTATATTTACCTAGCCACCAGGAAATAACAGCCTCAGAAAAACTTCCTGGAAGCAAGCAACAAATAGGCCAGTGGTGTCACTTAGTAGTAGATTTGCCCAACATGTGAAAGGCCCAGGGTTCTGTCTCCATAGAAACACACACACACACACACACACACACACACACACACACACACACACACACACACACGATAGCATTAGAACATGTGTGCTGCCTAGCCTACAAAGCCGATGGACATGACACTGAGTTTACAAGCTACAGGGAGATATTGAGAGAAGATGCAAGTCCTTGGTCCATAGTATCTCATCCATTTTTATAGGCACAATCAACAAAAATGCTCTCTTTCTTTCCTTTCTTTGCTTGACAATATAATTTCAGAGACTGATGGCAAGTGTCTTCGGCTCTGGGATCAATGCTTCTGACTACGGCTGCTTTTGTGCCTGTCGCTCCCTAGCGGAAACGCTGCCACACAAGATGGAGAGATGTATGGTCGCCTCCTGTCTCCTGATATCTTAGCTCTTGAAAATCTGTCTGACCCAATCAAAAGCTGCATTTATCTTCAAGGTACCGAAGGCAAGAGTGCGGGATAAGAAAAGAGGGGCGATAATTTTTGAGACATTTGCTCTAAAGCTGTTCTTCTGAACAAAGAAGGGGCCGTCACCCACCTCTGTTTCAGAGCCACATCTCTCCCCCTTCATTGACAAGGCCAGGGCATCTGTAAAAACATTCAGTATGCACAGGAAAGGCTTCTGTTCTTTTTAATTTATACAGTGCCTCAAAGAACTCGCCTTCAAGATAAAAGATGGGCCACCTCCGTGGGGAAGAAGGGCTTCATCTCCCTGGTGGGTGAAATCACTGAAGTGTCACCCCCCCCCCACTCAGCTGTACCCTCAGGCCCAGGGAAGTGTCACTTATTCTGTTTTTACACTCATTTACTTTCTGTCTCGTTGTGATGGAGTGGTGGACCCTTGCTATCATTTCAGACTGTCTCTTCATTTCTTTCCCCAGGGTTTCACCTAAGTTGCGAGAAGCTGCAGAGGGCCACAGTGTTCTGGGTGGAGCGATGAAAGTGTACCTCATTCTGGGTCGTTTTCACCACATACTTTATCTTAAGTAGCTCTGGTCACTCACTCATGCAGGGCATTGCCTCTCCGACTCCACTCTTTATATCTTTCTTCAACCCAGTCAGTCTCCTCTCTCTTCTAGGTTCTTTGTACCACTGTGGTAGGAATCTCTGAGATTGTCTTAGGCCATCCTCTTAGAAGCCCTTCACAGCATCTCTTCCACCTTCACGGAACCTCTTCTAGGTTTCCAAGGTGTGGGATAAGTCTGTGCAGCTCCGGGGTCATCAGAAAGTGAAGCGCCCAGTTCTCGGGTCTCTAGAACTGCAGCTACTACTTTGCACTTCTAATCTAGCCAAGGGGAGGTGGGTGAGTTGTGGGCCACAAAATCCCTTTCTCTGAGCAGTCATGAGAGTCTCTGCCACTAAATGTGGGGTAGCTACTCTTGATTGTATTATGGTTGGGTTGAGAGACGCCGAGCAGTTTGGTAAAGCAGGCCTCTGGGTGTACCATTGGTGCTATTTCCAGAGACAATTAGCTTTGAAACAACTGATTAATCCCTGGATACAATCATAACACAGCATGCTGTGGTGGTAAAAGATGGAGCCTGGTAAGGGGAAGCAGGTCACTACGGTGGGTCTATATCTTGCTATGGCCCTTCCTATGTAGCTCTATCTTGGCCTCTTGCTGTCAGACACAGAATAAAGAAGCTCCTCTGTATATACTCCTGTCGCATGGGCCCAAGTATATGGGTCCTAGTGACCATAGACTAGATCTGCTGAGGCCATGAGTCAAAATGAATCCTCCTTCCCTTAAGTTGTCTGTGCCAGGCATTTTGATCACTGTTGAAAACATAATGTCAAAGTTGAATCATACTAAGTAGCCAATGTAGTTTGCTAAAATGGGGTTAATAGGTCATGCTAAACTGGTGTGTGTGTGTGTCTGTGTGTGTGTGTGTGTGTGTGTGTGTGTGTGTAGTGGACTATAATATCAAATCCTAATAGATATTTCTCAATCTACCTACCAACTTTGCAAAGTTTCTGTTGAAATTTTTCTAGAAAAGTCACCATTCCATCCCGATGACCAGTAGTTGATTTTGCAAGCCACTCAAAAGACTCTGCATTTGGATGTTGTGCCGTGGTTATTGCTAAGCCACTGGAATCCTTCATTTGGAAGATCAGCAGGTCAGGAAA
The DNA here is from genome assembly GCA_907169655.1 of Acomys percivali. Lineage (NCBI taxonomy): Eukaryota > Metazoa > Chordata > Mammalia > Rodentia > Muridae > Acomys > Acomys percivali. The sequence continues at coordinate 4,840,635 of OU015742.1, read as the reverse complement.
ATGCTTCCAAATTTTAATATATAACACACTTTAATAGATAGCCCACTCGGTCTGGGACGACAAATCTGCACATACTGGGAACATCTCCTTTGAAAATGCCCTACTCAGGGCTACAGGCATTCCTCAGCAATGGAGTGATTTCTTAACAGGCAAAAGCCCCCAGTTCTATCTCAAGCACTGAAATATAGACGCTCTCCTTATAGCATACCTTAAATTTGTTTTATTATTTTATGTGCACGGGTGTTTTGCCTGCATGTGTGTCTCACAGCACATGTCTGTAGTAGTCACCAAGGCTAAAAGAGGGTGCTGGATCACCCGATACTGGAGCTGCAGACACTTGTGGCCACTCTGCACAAGTCAGGAACTGAACCCAGGTTCTCTGGAAGAGCAGCTCATGCTCTTAATCATGGAGCCTTCTTTTGATTTGCTAAAAGTATCATATTTACCATGCATGGGCAGGTAAGGCACTTCTTTAAAAAATGTGTTAAATGACAAAGTAATGGCAGACATTTGTCATCACATTGAGGGAGAGAAAATTTGGCACACATGTCTTTTTTCAAAGCAATATTTATCAGACATATATTTTAAGTACTTTGCTGTGAGAAAATCTACAATCTTTATGTAACACCAAAAAGCTTCAGGGGCAATCTCCTTTGATTATGAAATAAGAGTACCACTTGTAGTTGATCTCAAGGGTAAAATTTCCAGCACTGTTGATATCCTATAGTCCTTGGTGCATTTTGAGATGCAAGGTGTTTGTCACAAGCCTTTACCTACGAGCAGTGCTCTGTGTGTTTTACATCAAATGCTCTCTTGGTAGCTTTACCCCAGAATTCCCTCTTAATCTCATAAGACTGTGTATTTAACTAAGACATCAATTGTTAAGATTATCTTTCCATGCACATCTTTATTGTAGTGACTCACCCACAGTGTCTCTTTGTGGATTTCATTATCGAAAGCAATCTGGCAAATCTCATAAGCTAAAACTTGTTAGAAACATCTGCACTTGGTCTGCTTATAATCTCCCCCATGGCATGCTGACTCAGATGCCCCATTCTTCATGGTCTTTCTTTGCGTAGTCCACTGGTGTTTGCTGACCAAAGGATGCGTTTGTTGGTTGCCATATTGGTTTCTGTACATTATTTTAAGCCACTTTTTTCTTTGTTAAGGAAGACAAAGTTATTCCAAGCTGAGTGACATTTTGTTCAGGAACAAGTATGTCTTTAATTTTGAATCACTCAGTAGAGATTTCAGACACTACGAGAAACCATTTCTTCATGTTCACACGTTGGTTTTGATGTTTCGTTCAACAACTGTCTTGTTAAACACGATGCTTCTGTACAGCTATTCTCAATACAGTTTCGTCCTACAGAATGTACTTTGAATGTTTCCCCTGTATTTCTAGGGAAATGAATGCAGGGGGAGAAGACAGTACATTAAGTCCAGTGGGTGGTGTTTTAAGTCATTAAGACTTAATATCCTGCAATTCCAATTAAGGGAGCATTTGAAAAAAACAGTCACTGTCAAACCCTTTGCATTACAGAGTTTGTAGTCTTTCCTCATTTACCTAGACAACATAATTAGCATATACACTCACTGTAATCCTACCCTATTATCTTTACCAACTGTAAGAAGACTAAGGTTCTTTTGTGTATTTTTGATAAAAAGTAAATGTAATTACACAATTCAGTATTTCATTACTTAAGTATTTTCTTTCTGTACCCCAGTGAAGTACCCATCCTGTCTCCTAAGTGTGAACACTTTACTGTGGAGATTATCACAAAATATCATGGCTCTTTATTTATTGTTGTCAGGGTGGTAAAACTTTTTTTATTGAGAACTGAGGAACTGTTTAGGGGGAATGGTGATAAAACCTAATTTATATCATGATTTCAAAAGGCTTCAGTGCACATAGAATTCAGTGGCAGTGGTCAGTTGTTTTCTTTGTTACACAGCATTATTGTAGCAGAGCCTAATCCTGCGGTGCCTGCCCCAGGTTCCTGTAGGTGCTTCAGCCGAGGTTATAGCAAATGTCACATAGACCTAAACCAAGATCAACCCATAGCCTATATGTGAGTGTGGTTGAATCCAACAGCATTGTTGCTGATCTTCAGAATCAATGGTGACATTTAATGGCAAATGAACTTTAGCATGTGACTATGTGAGTTTTTTTTTTCATCTTCAAGCACCCCAGTGCTCTCTTGACCCTGTGCAGAGTTAACACAGATGCTTAGATACACTTGAACAGTCTCTCAACAATTCTGCCCCAAGTTACCCGATTGTGACTTTGCTCCCAACACATGTCAGTGTGAGTCAATCCTCACATTCTATGAAGCTGTCCTCAAATATAACATACTTTCTCATTTACAGCTTGGGGGTGGAAAAATGGATCCATCTGAAGTTGGTCAGGGAACAAAGCTACAGAGTAAGTTATGAGAGTGAAGGGATTCACACAGGCATTGAGGCTTTCGTGGGTGTGGAAAGAAATGAGAAATGAGAAACCGATGGCTGCAGCTCGAGGATGGATGAAGCAGTCATAACTTGGGATGGAAAGTCTAGAACTCAGGAGGACGTCTGTAAACCCAGAGTCTATCACGTGAGAGCCTGACGAGGTTTGCTGAGCACTCACATTTGTTAACGCTGCTGTAGATGCTTTCCCAGGAATGCTAACCTCGTTTTTTCACTGCTGCCTTTTCACTCACATTCTTCTCCTTGGTCTTGAGAGTTTCTCATGAAAACCTGAAGGCTCTTAGGGAAGTGCTCTATTTCTTCAGCAAAGCTCTCAGTGGTGCAGGCAGATGGCAGATGGTTCTGCAAAGGTCCCGACACTGTTCCGTGTTCACTCTGCCAGCTCTAATCCAAAGCTTTGTGGACCTAGTCTGTTTGGTGCCTGGATCATCTACTCAGATGGTAGCTGGCTGTGACAGAAGGAGCATCCCAAGTCCCATCATGATCACAGCCATGCAAGGAGTTTCCTCCTCAGCGTGAGGTGCAGCGTGAATGGCCTCACATCTGTCTCCTGTGTTTGGCTTCAGGTTCCTTGGGGAGGAGCTCTGGCTTACCTATCTTTGCTTCTTCGAAGACTAGAATTTTCGTGTAATTATCATACAATCTGTACCTAGGAAGAATTAAATGTGGTGTTTTTGTTAGTTTTAATTAACTTGTTTTGACTTGTAAAGAAGAAGAGGTCGGGAAGTCTTTTCCAATTACGCTAAAACCATAAACACGACCCCATCCCAGCCCCAGCATGTAGGTCACGCGTATTTTGCATCAGGGACCCTCGCCGTACTCATCAAAGCTGTTTCCTTGAGAGGAATGGGTCTGGTTTTTCTCTTCGACTCCAGGCAGGGCTTCGCTCCAACCAGATGGAAGATCATCTTTCACCACTTATTTATTTCAATTGAAAAAATTTCACTCTTGCTCTTGAATTTGCTTGAGGATTCAAAGAAAAGAGATAGCGGCCCAATGTTGTTGCTGCGGTCTAATCTCAAACCCACATAACTTCCCAGCGATCTGGCGGACTGTTTGCATTTAAGAAGAAGCCTTCTTGGGCTGGTTGCTGGAATTTGCTTTTACTCTCAACCCATCCAATCTGTCTCTCCCAGCTTCTAAAAATATACTCTTATTTTTGCACTCCTTTCAACTTGAAACGACGGACAGAGAAGGCAGACATCGCACACTATTTACACTCCCAGAAAGCTGTCAGCAAAGGTGCTGGGGAGACAGTGCTTAACCCTGAGAAGAAAATAGAATGTATACACACCCGGCTGAGTGAAGTGTTTTACCTTGGCCTCGGCCCTGACTGCCCCCACGTGTGGCAGCAGCTACCAAGACGTGCGCTATGATTCCCCGCTGTTGCCACATAGTCCTGTCAGCTGGAACAATTGCTAACGCTTTCTTGCTCCACACTCTGGACACAGCCAACCCACCAAATCATCATCAGCTCAGGCTTCCAGATCAGCCCTGTTCACTGACTCCACTATTCAGGATAACTGCTTCATACATGTTTATAGGACAGGAAAGACAAACCCCGGCTTTACCGTCCTGGTGCCTTGTCTCTGCTAGCCTACTGTGGCAGTTTAGCAGGAGTTATGAGGCATCACAGGCAAAGATGTCTCAACAAACTCTCACAGACGCAGCTGAGTTGTTGCTTCAAGTGTGCGTCGGGAGAATAGCTGGCAACCTTGGGTGCAGCAGTGCGTTCTGTTATGGGCTTGACTGTGGGAGCAGTTACTGGAGCAAGGTGGACCCAGAAAAGTCAGACAACCCAGCCCACACTCCAGGTGTTTGACTCAGAGCAGGAAGGGCTTGTGGCAGTGGACATATTGATGCATCAAATGGTGCAGACCGGACCGATCCTAACAGCAGCATTCACGTTCACGGCCACTGTGCTTTAGTTTCGGTCTTGACTCTCCCCCCCCCCCCACACCCCCCACCAAAACCTGTCTTTTGAAGGGTTGACCCTTCCATTCCATGCTGCTCTTGGGGACGATGGAACTTCATTGAGGCAGGGCCCAGTAGAAGGAGCCTGGGTCGCTGGTGGCATGCCTTGAAGGGCATATTGAGACCTCTTTCTCTGTTTGCTGGCTGCACTTGGAACAGCGCCTCCTTCCAGGTCCTTTGCTGCAGTGCTAGTAGCAATGAGCTAATTTGCAGGGTCTGAACCCTCACAAACATAACAAAACCCTCTTCCTTGGCTGTTTCATCACAGTGGTGGACAGCTGACTAATCCACGTCCCATCTGGAAGTAGCATAAATCTTCACCAACACAACTGGTAAGTTATCTGAGCCATTATTGCTGTGCTGTTACTATGACAGCCGATGCTGGTTAAAACTCAGCTCCATGTCACAACAGGAAAGGCTCTAAAAGCGTCCCGTGAACACAGAGTCCAGGGCTAGAAGCTTCATCTGCCTGTTTTTATGCTCGAGTCCGTTGTGAGATGTTTGAGATAGGGTGAGATGTTTGGAAGGCAGGGTGGGGGTGACTGCAGCAGGAGCAGCTTCAGAGGAGGGGTGCACTGATGCCGCTGTGTCCTGATTGTAAACACATTTGTATGTCTATTTTATGTCAATCCATTCTCACTTGTGTATAATCCTGTGAAAATGCTGCACTCCTCTAACAAAATAGTACAAACAAACAACAAAATACAGGGCCCGGTGACAGCCCAGCTTACTCTTCTGCCTTTTGTTTCCTCACAGATTGGCTCTCAGCTGACAAGGATTTGTTGACAAGCTCGCCACTTGCTCTCAGTGAGCTTCCTTCCACCCTGCCGGTCCTCAGTCCTCAACCCAAACTCCACACCCTCCATTTCTTTCTAATCCCACCGTTGCAAATATACACCAGCCCACTCCAATTCCCCTGTCGGATTCTTCACCCACTGCAGACCCTTTGCTCTTACTGCTGGTCCATGCAGACAGGAGCTTCAAGAAGGCTGGGCTTCCTTGTGCCTCAGCAGCACTTGGTTCACACGGAGCCTGTAACCCAAAGCCTCCCTTCTGCCCCTTCCTATGGTACTGGTATTGGATGTCTCTAGCTGGCTTAATACCTTCAGGTTATGGCGTTGAATGCTCCTGCTGTTAAAATTGAAGTGGTAGACAAATACTGCTTTGTAAACCACGCATCAATCAGACCTTTACTGAGGTCCCCTGTGGGTCAGAGAAGCCTCATCCAGTGTCCCCCTGAGGGTAGTTTTCAGATTTGACCTTCAGCACTTGAAGAATGGGTTGCACGTTTTGTTTTCCTTTTTTGGCTTAATAGTTATATTCCGTCATTTCTTGACACAAAACCATGGAATAAGAGACTTATTTAGTTCAGTTGTTTTTCAAACTTTTAAAAACTATCTGCCAAAACCTTGCTGTCTAAATTAGAATAAACAGTTAAAGAGACTAGAGTAGTTGCTGGGCAGGGGGGGCAGGAGGCCTTGAAGGCACGCTTATTATTCCCCAATGGCTCCCACTAAGTGAGTGTGAGATTCTAAGGTGCTCATGTTTGAAAACTAGGTCTCTTGTACAATCGCCTCATCTTCTGGTCATGATTTGGGCACACCCTGGTTGTCCTGGCAGAGCCAGACTGACACTCTTCCCGGCCAGCCAAGAGCTCTTTCCTCTCCGTCATGGGAGGGATGGTTTCCATTTCTCCTCAGTGTTTGCAAACCACATGGCCGCCTTCTCTGTTTCTCGGCCAGGCTTTCTCTGCCTCTTATGTACATGTATGATCAGGTGTTTGCGTTTGGAAGACTTGAAGCCCAGTTTCTCCTCAGGAGTACCTCATGCATGCTTGAGGCCTAAAGGGCTGTCACGGGGCATTGCTGGAAAAAGGACCCTGGGGCCTTCTCCAAGGAAGCTGAGTCTTGGCTTCTAGGGCTTGGGGAGCCTGGTTTAGGTTCAGAACAGGTAAAAGAGACAGGGTCATCTGAGCTTAGAGTCCAGGAGAATACCCTAGTTGCCTACATCCTGAACTCATTGCCTGAACCTGGTGACTTTGGGGGAATATGTGTTTCATTACTGGACACGTGAGCGTCGTTAAATAATGTATGTGCTCTGGGGATGGCAGAGCAGGTTGGTAATCCCAGCTACTAAGGAAGGCTGAGGTAGAAAACTGCAAGTTCAAGACCTTCCCAAGCTACAGAGTGAGTTCAAGGCTAACCAGGGGATATTTAATGCACCCCCATCTCAGGTTAAAAAAAAATTGATGGTGTAATTCAGGGCTGGAGTGCTTGCACAGGTCATGTAAAGCCATGGGTCCAATCCTAAATACTACAAAGTGTGTGTGTGTGTGTCTTCTGAATGCCTCACCAGCCAAAACTCCAAGGATACACTTGAAGTAAACAAGACTAGGTTAGTTTAACTTCTATAGCATTGACAAGAGCATGCAGGGGAACCGAGTGTCTCAGGAAGAGGACACAGGCATGACCTCATACAGAATATGTGCTTTTGAACCTAGAATCCAACTTGACTTCTTTAGAGTCACCATGGAAACACACCTCTGAATGGATGGATGAGGATAATCTCAGAAAGGTTTAACTGAGGAGAGAAGACCCACCCTGAGTATAGGTGGCACTGTCCCCTGGCGTGAGGTACCCAGTTCAATAAGAGTGAGTAAGTGAGAGGCAACCAAATGGCCCAGCAGGTAAAAGTGTTTGCCCCACAGACCTGGTGATGGGAATTCAATTCCTGGGATCCCTGTAAAGGTGGAAGGAGAGAACTGATTCCTGAAAATTGCCCTCTAGCCTGCACATGCACCCAGCATGATATAGGCACTCACATATACATCCTTTAATATACAAATAACAACAACAACAACAACAACAACAACAACAACAGCAACAACTATAATAATAAATATAATTCTTGAAGAAGAAAACAGGAGAAAATGAACTGAGCACTAACATTTTTCTCTCTGCTTCCCACTGCTTCTTCTGACAGACTTTTCTGCTATGACAGACACTCCTTTCCTTTCTGCCAAATTGGTTGTTTTGCACAGCACCAAGGAAAGTGACTCACATACAGGGTTTGGGGATGTCGAGGCTTGCTCTGGGTTGAGTGGTATCAGGAAATGTGAACAATTCTGATGCTGGAGGTATCTGGGCAGTTGTTACCGAGGAGGCAACAGGAGGATTAAAACAGGACCGTTGTCACTGGTGAAGGAACAGAAGATACTTATCAGTTACTTTTGTGGTCTCTGGGTGTCCTTATCTCTAATTAGCTTTATACATAATTACAGAAGGGTCTTGCTCATGTCTTGTTTCACCGTGGTCACCAAGTGTCCTACTCTGAGTATTATTTATAGTTTGTGACGTTTGCTCACCCTCCACTCAGAGCACTACAACCTGCTTGCTGCTTGGTGTCAACTAGTGTGGTCATTAAAAAAAAAATTGTATTAGTTCTTTGAGAATTCCACACATGATCTTTTGCTATATTCGTTCCCTAAGCTCTTCCTAGGTCCACCCTCCTTCCACACCCATGCAATTTTGTGTCCCCCCCACCCCCGGCCCCGCTTAACTCATCAGGACCACATTGTGCAGTGCAGATGTTCTTGATATGTGGTCTTTCCCAGGATTATGCTCAGCTATACTCTCAGGAGATAATACTCTTAGACAAACTGACTCTCACTCTTCTGGAAGCTAACAATTATGAAGCTTTTGGGCTAGGGGTGGGATTTCCTGCCTAATTCCCTTCTCCATGCTGGGGTTTGGTCTGTCTCCAGCTTGTACAGGTCTTGTCCATGCTGACACAAATGCAGTGAGTTCATATGTGCAAATGCTATGACCAGAAGCCCCTGCTTCTTTGTAGTCATCCACAGCCCCAGGCTGTTACAGTCTTTCTTTGCCTTCTTCCATGATGACCCTGAGCCTTTGGAGGGCTGAGTATCCTGCGGTCTTTTATTCTCTGTATCGTGGCCAGTTTTGGGGCCACTGAATGATCAGTTGCCATCTATTGCAAACAGAAACTTCTCTGCTGGGGGCTGAGTAATGCATTGACCGATGTGTATAATGGTAAGCCATCAGGAACCGGTTTAATACCATGTCTATTTAGCAGCATAACAGTGGTAGCTTCTCCCCTGGGGCCTATGACCTGTCTAGCTACATGCTGGGCATAACTGATGGTTGCTTTTCTCTTCCAGTAGCATGAATAGCTTCCAGCACTGTGAAACCTAGGTGCTAGGAATGACGCTTCCTAGATGAGTACAAGCTTTATTTGTTCGTGTTCTATGACTCAAGCATGATGTGTTCTCAGCAATAGTCCTGGGAGGCAGCCAAGAGCATTGTTGGTAGCATGAATTGTTTGAGGGCTTACAGCCTCTGTGGCCAACAACTCCACAAGAAGCAGTCCGTTTCTGGTACTAGGCTTCTTAGTTGTTTATCCCGTGATATCTTGTAAGGCATTACTGTCTCACTAGAGCTTAAGGAATAGCCATTTAAAAAACACTCCTACCTATATTTTCTTGTACTCATGCCCATATAAATGAGAGTATGTTATGATATGATAGAGTGTCCATGCCAGTATGTGGTATAGTGTATTTATCACATATAATCAGGAGAGGAAGTCCCACACAGAGAATAATACTAGGGACTTTGGAGAAGAAGCCTGGGATTCTAATCCTTTAAGCAAATTTTTTCTCCAAAGTTTCAATTTTCTCATCCATACAACAGATGAAATACCACATTTAATATTGTCATAGTCTGGAAATATATATACATATATACATACACACACATATATGCAAAAGGTAAAGATAATTCCTAGGGATGGTGACAAGCACACATTCGGATTGTCACCTTGATCCTACAATTACGCTGAGTTAAAGGCTGGGACGATTTGCCCGGATTGAGGCAGAACAGCCTAGTGTATGACCCCCACTCTGACAGTCACTGCTTGCTTCCTGGGCTTGCTGTGTACTCTGGTGGTTTGTGAGTGACAGTACATCGAAAGATGATTGCATGTGAGAGTTTCATTATAGCTACCCGTTGCTAACTAAGGGGAAGAAATCAGGACATGAACACTCAGCATGGCTCAGATCCAAAGGATACACACTCCCAACAGTGGATAACACAGACAGAGCCTAAGACTAAGACGGAGTGGAGTCACATGGCCCAAACTAGCCAATCAGATTATTTTCCAAAGAACTTGATTGTTACTGGTTTCTACTGGACACTGTGTTAGTTACTTTGCTGCTGCCTTGATAAAATGCTCCCCCCACCCCAGCAAAAGCAGCCTAAGGGCAGAAGAGTTTATTTTGGTTGATACTCTCGAGATAAAGTTCATAAAGGTGGTGACATGGCGGCAAGAGTCTGAAGGGGCTGGCCACACTGCAGTCAGCTAGGAAACAGTGAGTGGGAAATGTCCATGCTCACCTTGTGACCTCCTTTTTATTCAGTACAGGACCCTGATCACTGAGTGATGCTACCCACAGTTAGGGTGGATTTCCCCACCTCAATTAACTTAATGTAGATAATCACCCACAGGCTTGCTCAGTTTCCTCTCCCAGGTAAATCTAGATCCCATACATTGACAATCTTTTAAAATTATTTATTTATTTATTCATTCGTTCATTCATTCGCTTTACATCCTGGCCGTAGGCCCCATCCCTCCTCACCCACCTCCCAGTGCCTTCCTTCTCTCTCCCCCATCCCCCTGCCCTATTCCTTAGAAAAAGGGAACCTTACTTTCCATCCACCCCAGTTCATCAAGTTGTTTCACAGCTGAGCACGTCCTCTTCTCCTGTGGCATGGCAAGGCTGTCCTGCCAGGGGGAAGTAACTGAAAAGCTGGTCAGAGAGTCCATGTCAGAGAGAGCCCCTGCTCCGCTTACTAGCGGACCCACATGAAGCCAGAGCTGCTCATCAGCTACATCTGTGTAGGGGGCCTAGGTCCAGTCTATGCAAGGTCCTTGGTTGAAGCTTCAGTCTCAGCAGGCCCCTCTGGGCCCTGGTTAGTTGGTTCTGTTTGTCTTCTTGTGAAGTCCCTGTCACTTCAAGGTCCTCTTCCCCTTCCCCCCACTTTTCTGCAAGGATCCCTGTGCATCTCCCAATGTTTGGTTGTGAGTCTCAGCATCTGTTTTGACACACAGACGAGCAGATGTCACCCAGGACCTAGGGAATCTGAGACTGTGAAGACAGGTACCTGTACAAGAGCCATCAGAGATACTCATGCAGCTGATTCTGATGCTTGTTAGAGTTGGGCACCTCTGCTGTGGATGAGCAGGGTCCTCAGTGCAGGGCTAGAGGTAGGACCCTTTGAAGCATAGCTAGGCAACAGGCCTGTTTATTCTCTGTTCTTGTCCTGAGGAGGGAAAACCATGACATGTGGCCATGAAGAGGCTTCAGGCCATACCAGAGGACTTACTGGTGGGCCTCTCGCTATACTTGTTTGTGTGTGGGTCAAAACAAAAGAAAAGGAGTGTCATAAGTAGTTTATGTCCATTTGACACAGCTCTAGGTATGCCTGGGAAGAGAGAACCTCAGCTGAGGAATAGTCCCCACAGACTGGCCTGTGGCCATTCTGAGGGGTATTTTATTGATTACTGATTGATATGCCCATCTCACTGAAAGGTAGCACCTTCTCTGGGCAGGTGGCTCTGGGTTGTCCAAGAAGGGAAGCTGAGAGAGTCAGGGGAAGAAAGGCATTAGTCAGCACTTCTCACGGTGTCTGCTTCAGTTCCTGCCTCCAGGGTCCTGCCATTAGTTCCTTCTTTGGCGTCCCCAGATGATGGACTGTAACTTGAAAGTCAAATCAGCCCCTTTCTCCACCAAGTTGCTTTTGGTTTACAGAAAATTAACTAAGATAGGTAGAGACAAGTCTCCAAATAGAAAGGTTTCATTAGGCATAATAGAATAATAGGATCATAATCTGAGATTATATAGAGGGACCAGAATGGCTCACAGGTATGCCTGAACAATAAAAGAAATAAGGGATGGGATGAGAGGGAGGAACAGTGCAGACCATTTTGACAGCAGGCTCATCTGTCTTTAGAGTGCTCCACAGAAGCTAGAAAGCTGTGAGTGGCAGGTAGAGCAGCTGTGGAATACAGTCTCAATGTCATCATAGGCTGCTTTATGTGCAGCTTCTGGGAATGGTGACTTGAGTTAGGATAGCTCCCATAGGCTCCTATATTTGGATGCTTGGTCCCCACTTGGTGGACCTGTTTGCAAAGGATTAGGAGGTGTGGCCTTGTTGGAGTGTCAGTTGGTATGTCACTGGGGACAGGCTTTGAATTTCAAAAGCCTGCACACTTCCGTGTATGTGTGTGTGTGTGTGTGTGTGTGTGTGTGTGTATTTCTCATTTTAATGTGTAAGCTCTCAGTTACTGCTCCTGTGCCATGCCTGCCTGCCTGCTACCATGCTCCCCTACATGACAATCATGGAACTGTAAGCAACCCTCCAATAAACTCTTCCTTCTAGAAGTTGCCTTGGTCAAGGTATCTCTTCACAGCAGTATGAAAGTAATTAAGATGCTGGGTAATATTATGCTGTGGTTTGAATAAGAATGACACCCCGCCCCCAGGCTCAAATGTTTGATTGCTAGGCCCCAGTTAGTGGAACTATTTGGTAACAATTAGAAGGTATCATTGCAAGGTGAGATTCAGGGTTTTAAAAGCCCAGGCCATGGCCATTCGCCATTCTCTCTCTCCCTCTCCCTCTCCCTCTCCCTCTCCCTCTCCCTCTCCCTCTCCCTCTC
>OU015742.1:4807219-4823892 GCA_907169655.1 Acomys percivali | reverse complement strand
TGTGTGTGTGTGTGTGTGTGTGTGTGTGTGTGTGTGTGTGTGTGTGTATAAGACACTTAGCCAAGGGATGCTGCCTTTTACACTGTCTGCTTCTTTGCTATGGTCTGAATGTCTCCCAGAATTTGTGTTCTAGACGTTAGATCCCTCGAGTGACAGTGTTTGAAGATTAGGCCCTACATAAAGTGCTTATGTCATGAAGGCTTATGTGTGTTGGCTCACTCTCCTGTTCTCTTCTAGCACATAAGGATGTAATCTCTCCCTCTCTCTCTCTCTCTCTCTCTCCCTCCCTCCCTCCCTCCCTCTCTCTTTCCTACCATATGGGGAATCCAGTAAATAGCCCTTCATCAGATATCAACAACTCAATCTTGAACATCCAAGACTCCAGAACCATCAGAAAACAAAGTTCAGGCCTCACAAATTACTTAGCTTGTGATAGTTTGTTACAGGTGCATAAAATAAACAGGTGCTGCTAAATTCCAGCCCATTTCTGCAATTTGAGACTCTCCAGGCTGGGGACCTGCAAGATCATCACTGAGCACACGCTGCCTCCAGGCAGACGGAGGGGTTGTGGGCAGCACTGGGGGTGCAGCTTTAGGCTTTCAGCCTGAACGTGGTGAGAAGCGGAGAGGCCAATGAAGGCAGACCTTTCCAGTGCTTTCCATTCCTTCCATGAACCATTCTTTCAGTTAATGAGCCCTTCCGTGCTTTCTCTAAGGTTTTGTTTACACATTTCCTTAAGTTAATTAAAATTGTTTTCCTTTCAATTTTAGAACAAACTGATGTGCTTTATTTTCTTTTGGACCAACCCTACCCCAGTAGGGTGAAAAGGAGTTGATTGGGAAGACACTTTTCCTCATTCATCCCATTTCTGTGGCTTTGTACTTGACTCATCTATAGCCCCTTTGACTATGCCTGCTGGACCTTACCTGAGAGATCATATCCTGGTATGAAAATGAGTGTCTTCCAAGGAGATGTGCATTGTGGTATCTTGACCCTGACTTCCAAGCACCACATGTTAGTCTTCACTCCTTTGGATGTCCTGACTAAGAGCCTCAGACATGGTGTGGCCAAGATTCTTCTCTGAATTCTCCTGGGTTTTCCAAAGAGGCCTCGGATAGAATAAGATGCTTTCTTTGAAGTTCCCTTCATGGAGCTTTAAGTAGCTAAGCAATTTTGTTCAGGCGTGGGCATGGGCTGGGTTGGTGGGAGTCATTAGTTCTACTGGTCTGCACTAAGAATCACTGAGGATATAAATATAAAGACGGACAGGCTTGTTTCTGTACCATCTTCCATTAATCATCTGGCTCTCAACATCTAAGGTACTAATTCTCAAGAACTGGTTAACAATGTATGTGTTCATGGTGATGTTGCCAGTGCTTTTGTGATTTAAACTGCTATAACAAAAGTAGCAAAGACTTGGTGGTTTGTACAGCTGGAATTCTTTCTCACCACATGGGGGGCAGGAAATCTGAGGTTGGAACATCAATGTGGTAAAATTCTCATGCATGGGGACTTCCTGATTTGTGCTTTTCTTAACATGTCTTCATCTGGCAGGGAAAAGTAGAGCAGTTGCTAGTCTCTTTTGTTAGAGCACTGGACCAGGCTTGAGACTCTAACACCATGACTCAATAATTCCAGTCTAAATACTAGCATATTTGGAGCTACATTTTCAGTGTTAGAATTTTGATGAGACACAAATATTCCCCATATGGCTCATAGCAATGAAACTAAAAATGTGGATGGTGTGAGTCCTATACATGAAATAAAGTGTATTAAATTATTTATATGGATTGATAGTCCTTGACTAAACTAATTTTTAAGAAGTTAGAAAGTTTACAATCTGAAGACAATTCTACAATTTATTTTCCATTTCCTGGAGGCATGCATCACTCTAAGAAGGATCTTGGGGGAGTGTTTTAAGAAAGCGACCACAGTAGGGAAAGCCATAAGAGTGGTGTAGACCCCTGGGATTAGAGAACCAGGACTTTATACTAGTCTTTGGCTTGAGTGGCAAAGGAAACAGCAGTTTCCAGAAACTGGAAGGTCTGGGCAGAGTGGTTCCCTAAGAGAAGGCAGGACTCTCGATAGAAGGATATCACCAGCCTGAGGAATGTTGACTATCCTTTTTTGTAAGCTCGTGATGAGTTTCTACGTTGGTCAAGTGCAAGAACACATGACAATTGGATGTAATGGAATGTGCCTGCAATCACAGCACTCAGGAGTTCCAGGTAGGGAGATCGTGAGTTTAAGGCTATCCTGGGCTACATCCTCAGCCTGAAGTCAGTTTGAATATGTACAGTGACCATGCCTCAGTGTTCATCATATTCCTGTATAGAGGACTTGATTGAAACAGGTCAGCTTCCTTATAACAGAGATCTGGTATATGGAGACTGACTGTACTCCCCAAATATCATATGTTCAAGTAGTAATGTCATACTAATGGGAACTGGGGTGGAGTGGAGGTACACATGTGTTTGTTTTGATCCTAAGTATGGGATGGGGAACGGACTTGTGAGAGAACAGGTGATGTTTATCTACTAGAAGACGAACCACCTCATGCAGGGACTTGCTTTTTGCCAGCTGAAACACATGTTAGTACAGACTCTGAGAGGAGATGTATGTGAACCCAAAACAGGAAGTGGGGTTCTTTTGGGTCTTGGTATTGTCTGGCTGTTCATCGCTCCACTTTGAGATACTGATAGAGAGAACCATGCCAAAGAGTGCTTTGTGGCTCTGTGTTCTGGCTGCTGTTCCAGGTTCCAGCAGCAACTTTGGTTGAATTGCTGGTCTGCTGAAATCCTGCCAACTAACCAGGGGAATCGCTCCCAGGAACTGAGTCCAAAAAGGTCTACTTCTCCTGTTCCCATTAACCTCTTTTCTCTCCTATTGAGAGTAGGTGGGTTGGAAGGGAGGTATAAGCATTAAAAGGACCTCAGATAAAGCAGGTTTGGAAAAGGTGGAAGCCTGTACAGGGGCCTGTAGGAAGCAATTAGCTCAGAATGATGGAACCCTTGAAAACGGAGCTATGGATCTCAAAGCATTTGCTTGACCTTTTTCTGTCATGAGAAGATAGCCCAGCAGGGGTCCATGTATAAACGGGAAGAGAGTTCTTACACAGGACAAAATACACCAGCATCGTGACCTTAGACTTCCTACCTCTAGAACTATGAAAAACAAATGCCTGTTGTTTAAACCGTTGATCCTGATACTTCCCAGTGTGCCAGCCCTAACGACTAAGACAAGGCGAGTAGAGAGCAAGCAGAAGGCATTTAACAGAGGCACTGCACTCTTCTGTCTCTTAGCACACATTCTCGGCTGTCATGTGGGTGAAGTGTTCAAAGGATATGCAGAGTCCCACTGCCAATTACATTATATGAGGTGACATTCATTTGGCTGCATGCCCAGTTGAAATCTTAAATGTTAGTCATTTACTAGTATCTGTTTTCCATTCAGCAGGACCATGGTGCATTTCTGAAGAAACCATTCTCCTCCTTTTGTGTTTTTAAATCCAGAAAGCTATGAGCATGGTGCTAATAAGCAAAAGTTTTTCAAGTGGGTTATGAAGAGTAACAGTAAGATGGAATATTTTCTGATTGTAGAAGAAGGGAAATTATATTTAAATGTTGTTTTAAATTAGGTCATAGAGAATATTACCATTTCATGGAATATGGGCTTCTGACCAGTGGTACACCGGAGCATACTTTCAACACGTAGCCAGCCGGCGTCTAGGTGATGGGGCATGTTGGGAAGCCAGGGAATCCTCTGTGTGTGGGTTGACAGACACCTCTGTGATGAAACATGCATTCTAAGCACAGGCAACATCATGGAGGAACCCACGGCTTAGACAGCAAGTTCCCTAAGCTCGAGAACAGTAGCTCTGGAAGGAATGTTGCCAGAAAAGAAGGGAGATTTTTGCTTGCCATAGCTATGTGTTCCCATGAGAACAGAACACTGTTCCCACTGTTATGGAACAGCCGAATGTGACCTAGTTGCCACCAAGTACTTGTGTTATCTAGCATCGGCTGAAGCCAAGTGGAAGCCAGTGGGTAAAGGAGTTGATTGTATTGCTGCTAATGACATCCTTCTCATTTGGAGTTTATTTGGAGACAGGAGAAGAATTGAGCATTGGGTTATGAATTCACAAATCAAGGGCTCATGTTCTCAGACCACGGAACCCTTTAATAAAGTCTGTGATATTTCTACAGTTTCAGATGCTTGTGGCTGTTTCTTCTTTCACAACTGAGAGCTCCTGGGATGCTTTTCATCTTGGTGAGACTATGGAGTATCATTGTCTTTTCTGAGTGTGTTTGTGTTTAACAACAAGTGTTTATGATGTATGTAAACCTTCTCTTTTGATCCTTTGGAAGATGGGAGGTAGCACACCTATGCACCAACTGCTGGAATAAAGTGGGATAGTTGGAGAGCAGCTATCCTCTGAAGTGGGTGAAGAAAAAAGGGCACTGAAGTTTTAGTAGTGAAGGAAAAAGAAAACTTAAAGCAGGATAGTGCCAGAGCATCTTTTCAAGAGGGGCTGGCACCAAGTGGGCAATTCTCACCAAGTGGGGCATGTACAGCAGCTTCAAAGGAGAGAACCAAGGCTCCAGTTAAGTCAGAAATGTAGGCACTGTATTTTCAGTACTAGAAAATTTAAAGCACAGAACAGGGTGGGAAGGAGAAAGGGAGGGAGAGAGAGAGGGGGTGATTCAAGGGATAGAGTCTGTGAGTAGCAGATGAGGAGTAAAGACCAAAGGGAGAAAACACAATCAAAATTGGGCTTGTCACTCAGCATAATTGCATGGATGCCCTTATTTCTCTTCATGTATGTACATAGAGAAACACAGCACACACACACACACACACACACACACACACACACACACTAAAGTGATCTCAAGTAAATGACTTAATGGTCTAACTCAAAGTTTAGAAAGATACAAACAAACTAAAACTCAAGTCAGTATATGGAAGGAAACAATAAAGATTAGGGTAGAAGCTGATGAAAAACAAAACAAAGCCAAAGAATCAGGGAAACAAAAATTCCTTCTTTGAGAAGATAAACAAGATTTCCAAACTCTTCACCATACTAAGCAAAACCAGAAAAAAAAAATAAGATTGAAATTATGTGGAAGATAGTACAACAGATACCAATGGAATTGAAAGTGTTGTTAGGGAAGATTTGAAAAAAGTACCTTCTAATAAATTAGAGAATATACATGAAATAGAGAGCATATAAAAACAAATCTATAATGAGCAATGACATTGAAACAGTAATAAAACATCTCCTAAACTAAAAAAACAAACAAACAAGAAAAAAAACCCCAAAACGCCCAGGCACAGATGGACTCACAATGGATTTTACTAGACCTTTAGAAAAGAACAAACATTGATGTTCCTCAAACTATTCTGCAAATCAGAAAGAGATGGAACACTACCAAGCTTATTTTACAGAGCCAGGATTACCCTGGGACCAATACTGGGTCAGGCCACATCAAAGAAAGAAAATTTCAGACCAATCTAGTGGGTGAATGTACATGCAAAACTTCTCAAAAAAAGACTTGCAAATTGAATTCAGCAACACATTAAAAAGGATCATTCATAGTGACCAAATTGGCTTCAGCCTAGAGATATAAGGATGGTTCCATGCATGCAAATCTGTAAATACAACACAGGATATAAATGGGACCAAGAACAGAAATTACATGATCATCTCAACATGTGCAGAAAAAGCCTTTGCCAAAGCCTAGCATCCTCTCATGATCAAAAGCTCCAAAGAAACTTGAAATAGAGGGAACACACTTCAACATGACAGAGGCTATACATGACAAACTTAAAGCCAATGTTATATTAAATTTATGTTAAAAGAGAGCATCTCCTCAGACCTGGAACATAACTGGGTTGCTCGCTTTCTCTTTCTCCACCCTCATTTACTGTAGCTCTTAGCTAGAACAGTAAAACAAGAAATGAAAAAAAGCACAGATAGGGAAGGTAGAAGTGAAGTTATCTTTATTTGCATACTCTGAGAACTTCCAGCAAGACAGCAGGCTCCAAAAATCAACCTATAAAACCAGTAGGTTTCTTCTATACCAATAATGAACATGCCAAGAAAGAAATAATGAAAGCAATTTCTCTTTCAATAGCTTCAAAACACTCATAATAAACTGTGTAAAGCACTGCAGCCAAGTCTTGACTACAAGATAGAGACACAGGCAAAGGTATTCTGAAAGGACTCAGATACCATGAAACAATTTCAAGACTCAATAAATGGGAATGCGTACTATTTGGGGGGATGCATACTATTTTGGTGGGGGAATGCACACTATTAATAGCCTCTGTACATCAAAGGAAGCAATTGAATGAAGAGAGAACTCACAGAATGGTAGAAGATCCTTGCTAGCCATATAACTGACATATTAATAATGTCTAGGTTATATAAAGAGCTCAAAGAACTAAATACAAACAACCCAACCAATAAATAGACAAATTATATCAACAGACAGTTCTTAAAGGAGGAAATACAAATGGCCAATAAATATTATGAAAACTGTTTGACATCTTAGTTACTGGGAAGATGCAAATTAAAACTGCACTGAGATCTTGCCTCATTCAGATTGGCAGTCACTGTACACTGCTACAAGCAACCTAAGCCAATCTGGCCACTGTGGCAGCCAGTGTGGGGGTTCTTCAAACAACTCAAAATACAGCTGCCATGTGGTCTACCTGAACCATTCCTGGGAGCTATCAAAGCTAACGTTCTGCAGAGATTTCTACACATCCATGTTTATTATAACACAACTTACACTATCCAAGTTACTGAGTTAAATATCCAAGGTCTGAGTTTTAAAAAAAAAGGCCTCAAAGTAAAAGCTGAGGTGTCTGGTAGTGGTACACAAGATAGGGGGAAGAAAGGAAGAGGGTGTGGGACGTTGAGTATGGTTTAAGTATAGGACATAGTTGAATGAAAATGACTTTATGTAACCCGCCACTATGTATAATGAATATATGCACCAATTAAAATTAAAAGCAAATGATAGTTGCACCAAGTCTGACTCATCATCCCTTTGTCCATGAAGGCAGCCACTAGCGCACAGAGTGTAAATTTGAGTTCCTGTCTCTTAAAATTTCTATCTCAAGTAGCTGGTCATGGAGAAACTTGAGGAAGACTGACTAGACATTGTTAACTAATTTCTGTAAAATGAGCAATAGAGAAAGATCATGGTCTCTGGGACCAGAAAATCCAGTGTTAAAAGTTAGACACTCATAGGTCCCAGAAGGTATAGCTTTGTCAGGATCCAATATTTGTCTTCTGTAATCTAAGGACCAGAGTAACTGTCCCCAAGGCTTAGGAAGTCAAGTGTGTTTACCAGTGAGTGGCTCCTGCTCGCCCCTCTTGTGATGTCTGTGTCATCCTTTGTCCCTTCACTGACCTAGACTTAATATTTACGTGTTTTGTTAAAGAGTTCCAAGGTCCAGGCCTCAAAGGGGAAGCTGAGCATAAAAAGCAGAGATATTACATACATCTGTGGCTTTTTATCAGCCGTTCCCCCACCGCATCATTCTGTGAAGACGAGGCTCATTATTCTCAGGAGGCTGTAATTAGTCTCAATGATCTGACAGGATCTTCTGAGCAATGATTCCTGATAAAGCTACCAGGACTAAGATCAAAGCCACCCACAGCGCGGGCTATTCATCTTGCTCTCACACATCCATGTGTGTCTAGCTTGCTCTCACACATCCATGTGTGTCTAGCTTGTATATGTCATTAGGGGGCCCTGGGTAGTGATTTTCTATTGTGAACACACTTGCTTGTAGCTGAGAGCGAGGTTTGCCTCATTCCACAAGAAAAAAACAGGCCAACGAAGAGATAAGATGAAAGGTAAAGAGCTGATATCCCCCAAGATACACGGATGGATCAATGGCTTAAAACAGCTCAAACTGAATGAAAGATCTCTATGCGCCAATCACAAAATTTAATCAGTTTCCCAAAGGATTCATTTTCTATCCCATCTGAGTTATTGCATGACCGTATGTATACTTGGCTTCTATGTGAACCTTTCTCTGACCAGCACAGCCTCATGTAGAGCTCTTTACTCTGAACAATCTTAATACTCACTGTACCTTGGTAATTGCTCATGTATGCTACAGCCATACCTTGACTTTCTTCTTGATGGCACAGGGATAGCAGAGCGTGCCCTGACAGGGCCAGTTACTATTTTCTCAGACACCTTTTCTACCAAGACTTGAATGTGCAACTGATCTTGACTTTTGGGATCAGGGATGGAACTATGGAGTCAGCTGAGGCCTTTAGAAATTTTCTTCCGGTTTAGAAGATGGACACCCTATGGTTGTGTTTGCATAGTCTACATGAGGGTGTGATGCCAGCAATGTAACGACCAAAAGAACAAGGAACAGGTAACCACAGAGAAGCCAGAAGAGTCCCTGTAACAATGTCTTGGGCATAATAGACTTTGTGTTTAGTTATAGTAGCATAAGATTACAGGAAAAGTGTTAACATGGCCTACTGATGTCATAGTCATCACACAGTACACACCATGTTCCTGGTGATGATGGAGCAAATCTGCTACCCGTTGTATAAGAGAAAGAGATTTCTGCAATGCAATTATCTAGAGTATATTGTACTTTGTATTACTAAATGATTAGTTTCCTAGCTTGTGTATCTAGTACAGTATACATTTTATTTTTACTTTGGGATATGCTTACTTACTTAAAAAGCAAGGGGAAGGTCAGGGAAATGGGAGAATAACTTTAATTGGTGATAGGAGAGGCAGGGTAATACAAGTAAAGATGGAGAAGGGAAGGTTATATGACACTAAAATAAAATAATGTGGCTTCCATATGAACTTTTCAAAAATAATATCCAAAGGTGCTATGCATGCTGCCTAGGGAGACAGGCAAACAATAGTCCTATCTACCTATAAAGCCTATGGACTAGGATAGTGGCTAGCCCTCCAAGGTACCTTCAATGAGGCAGTAGTGGCAATTATATCTTAGGGGTAACCAACAGGTCTCTAACTGGACACAAGGCTTGCTTGGTGGAAACAGTTCATGCCTGATACTGTAAACCCCGGCAACTACCCATGCCGGGTGAGGTCACAGAAGCCGGAGGAGAACCTATTACTGCCACATTGCTGAACTGGTATGATTTCTCATTCTATTCTAAAGTTCAGCCTTACAGCTCTTATCCTTCATCAAAGCAACTTCTTCCTTCATCAGATAAGGACTATTACAGTAATCTGAAATTGGTGTAAATGCAGAGAACCAGAGAATGACCGTGTGGGAGGCATTCAGCCTCAGCTAAAAACATCTACAACACAGCCACTCAGGGAACACAGTGGAAGAGAGGACTGAAAGATTGTAAGAGGACTTGGATGATAGAACCTTCTATATAGGAAATCTGCTCTAAGAGATCAAAAAAAAAAAAAAAAAAGTCTATCCAATCCCAAGTGCAAGTAACCTTGTCTATAAACTCTCGGGCAGGCATCCGCATAGGTTTGCCTCCTAGACGCTTTAGATCCTGTCGAGCTGAAGGTCACTGCTCTCCGCCACAGTACATATATTCCGTCTACTTAATAAAAGCAGTATGCCACGTTGCATTGGCAAAGGCCTCAAACATCTGGTATTTACTGTATTTTTTCATTGTATCATGTGCTCATGTTCTTATAAACCCATACCACTAGGTTTCTATAAGTACACGGTATAATATTCATACAACACCACAATCACCTAATGAAATGCTTTGCAGAATGCATCCCTGTTAATAAGGGAGCTATTGCAGGAGTTTGGTTGGTGAACTGACAAATATGGGCAATGCGTCCCTCCAAACTTCCTATTAGGTAGAGTAGCCAATGCCTTTGGTTGCAGCCACTTTTGATTGTTGCTAGTATTTATTATAATAATTTCAAAATATTTCTTTTCACTCCTCATTAAAAGAACACAAGATCCTCTGTCCTTGGGGGAGTTGAGTCCAGGCTCCATGCTCAGCAGGGGGAGGTAAGCTATCCTGGACAACGGGGTATAAAGTGTAGACTTCTGGTGGGTGTGTGGGAAGTATTCCTTTTCCCTAATAAGTGAGACACATGTGACCACAGAGGCTGTATCCCATTCTTCCCCCTGAAGTGAGATGCCTAGTATGTGTTGGTGAGGAGGAAGGTGCCCCTAAAGCTACTGTGGAGGGGGCATCTTTGAGTTTCTGAACTGAGCCATGAATGAACCCAGCTGTATTAAAAATGTATGGTGATTTGATTTTGCAGCCATAGAATTTAGCCGGGTATTTCCCTGTTGAAGAGAAGTTTAAAATGCTCAGGCCTTGTCTAGGGCTCTAGCCGGTGGCAGGGTGAGGTAGGCTTTCACAGTGATGCTGAGCAGCTCTCCACTTCAAACACAGAGAATGCATGTCATGGTTTTAGAGTGATGGGCAAATTCAATGAACTAAAATGCCCAACAAAGTGAGAGAATTATGCCCTTCCTAGATGACCGTGGGAGCTGATGAGGGCAGGTCAGCGGTGGTTCAGCCTAGTCTAGGAGGGCCTGAGCACCTCATGATTGGGCAGGTGGGGGAAGACATCCAATACTCCTAAGAAGATGAACAGAACTCCTTAGGAAAAGACATGGGAAAGCAGTAGAGATTTTGCTGGTGAAGTATATCAGTAACTATTTCATCACTGAGCTCACCAGGTTGGTGTAGCTTTTGTGGGAAAAATGGCGTATGACTGTGTGTTTACTCTCAGCCCCAGGGCCAACTTGTCTGCACCTAGAAGTCAGGGACTGTCTTACATTTATCTGATCTCCATGTATAGGCAACAAATGCACGTGGTCAGACATCCATTGAGTGTACACTCTGCCCCAGGCACGGTGCTAGGTACTGGGGAATCCCAATGAACAAGGCTGGAAAAGCTTGCAGGAATCGGCGCAAACCTCTGATAGCCCTTGGCAGATCACCGAGGCTCCACCCAAAATGGGTTCTTGCTGATCTCTGTTAACCACTAGAGGGCAGAAGAGGAGACACTTGTCAGCTCCTGCGCTGCGCCCAGGGGCCACTCGCTGGAGTTTGAGACAGGCTCTGGAGCCCTGAGTCCTAAGAGGGAGGCACTAGGACCCCTTGTGATTGTTTCTGAGTGCTGTCTTTGCTTTTGGTTTCCTTCCTAAGGCATTCCATAAACTGGAAAAACCACCCAGTCATATTAATGGTGGCAGCTAAGTGACCTCTCTCATAGGACCCGAGCACCTGAGTTCTAGGAAATGCAAATTTTTAAGCTGTAAAACATTTTCTACTTTTATAGCAACAAACCACTTAAAAAACCCTATGTGTCCACCGGTTCCCAGAAAAATGGAGTAAGTGGCCCTCAGAGATAGCGCCTTCTCCTTGCCATGAAATAGTGGACTTGCCCCAGTTGATGGAGATAGTGGTGCATGTCCGCTCAGCATACAGCTCAGCATTTCAGCTACACCAGCTTCTTGGCCTTTGAGGAAATCCTTCCCGAATAACTAATTAAATGGTTCTGTGTATTGGGAAATGGCCACATGCCTTTTATCTCACATTTCACGTTCTTTCTTTTATGTTTGTTAACCTTTAAGCATGGCCACTCCATAATAAATAGAAAAATATTTTCCTCTTGTGGGATTTAACGTGATTCTCATCTTCAGCAGAGAGCCCAAGCGCACCGCCAGGCTCTAGCGGGAAGAGAGGCCAGAGTGCCCGCACAGTATACACAGCTCAGCATGTGAGACAGGAGAGAGCAGAGCTCCAAGAAGTGAAAAGTCCTACGGCCTTATTTACAGCAATGTGCTGTTCCAACCGCCTACAGGATTGCTTGCACCAATGATTGGCTCCATCATTCGGGGTTATGTTCTAAGCATTTTACAAAGATACCAGAGGGACGGGCATAATTGAAAACTGCTCATCTGCAAGAATTAGCTGCCCAGTGGCCAAGTCCTAGACATTGTTTTCGATCCTGGGAGAAGCAGGTATCAGCCGGTTAAGAGTGAGGGTGAGGAAGTTAGGCTACTTGGATATGCATCTATACGGGGCCTACGGTCATGGGAATGAGTGATTAAAACCTTGAGTTTATTTCTGCAATCAGAAGCGTGCCTTGCAGCTGGAACTCTTTCATATTCTTAGGGGAAGCGAGAGACATGTGGAAAGTGTAGATAGAAAGTTTTACGATGATTGCTGCAGAATTTCTCTGAAAAGCCATTTCAACAAGAAAGTGGTGTCGTGTGTTCAGGTTGGAACAAGAAAATGAAATCTACTGGTGGCCAAGATAAAAATCAGCCTACGGAGAACAAAGAAGAATTACAGGTACTTGTGGGTTTATCAGGACTGCAGTTCTGGGGTGACAAAACTCAGGCCATCTTAAAAATGTGCTTTGGTGTTTACCAGACAATATCTATGCTTATATCTCAAATTGCAAGGTGGGGGACTGTTAACTGCATCTGTTGCTTGTCAAGAATTCGGATTCCTGCTGCAGAGGTCAAGCTGTCCCATAGAGAGAGGACTCATAAACGGGCAGTGCAGGAGACTGGGTGGTGATGGGTGGGGGGTTTAGGGAGGGGTGTGTGTGGGGTGACACTTTGTACGAAGGCTGCCCCCGGGGTTTGGGTCCATGGCTTGGAAAGCTTGGCTTTGCCAGCAGCAGCAGCAGCAGCAGCAGCAGCAGCAGCAGCAGCAGCAGCAGCAGCAGCAGCAACGTCCACATAACGAGAACAATCATGGCATGACTAGAAATCCTGAAGCTTTTCCCACAGGCTGAACCATTTATACAGACGGCAGATTCAGTGTGAGGGCTGAAGACAAAAATATACAACAACGGTTAAAACAGCAAAACCTGGCAAAATGCAAATAACTGATAACAGTAAAGCGGGGTGGTCAATTATAAATGCAGACCTGAAAATGTTTATTTCAAGCAGTTTTTATTGACAGTGCAAAGTGTTCATCATATAGTGTTGACACAAACTTACACGAGCAACGTAATTCTACCCATATTTTTAAAGCTTTTCTTTGCAGATAAAAGAGATTAGAATGAAATATGCCAAATATAATAATTTGGGGTGTGTGATTATGAATGATTCTAATTTTCTTTTTATCCTCACTGTAGTTTTCCAAAGAATTTTTCCTTCCATGGTCAGAAGAAAAGCACAGTTTTATTAAAGATTAGGAAACACAAGCCTAGTGCCTTGGTCCAGCTGAGACCTGAATTGTTCTCCCCAAAGTCCGAAATGTGTTCAATGGTGTGTCGCTTAGGGCAGATCCAAACAATAGGACTGATGTATCGCGGACCAGCACCTCTAGGTCTGCAGGTTAAAATGAACCTTTTCCCTTTGCAAGTTGATGGTCATATATCTTCGGCTTCAGCAACAGAAAGCTGAGCCCATCCCTAGTGATGATTTTGCATCTCGCCTCCTTTAAGCTGAACTGCCCTTCCCCATTGCAGCCCTCGGGACAGTCTTTCCTCCATCCGGACTCATCCTGGTGGCTGGAATTGGGTTTCCCTTTGGTAGGACCCAAGCCTTAGCCTTCTCTGATCTCTTTAATGTCTTATCTTGAAAATATGTGGCACCTCACAGCTTCTTACAGACTTGGATTGTAAATGCAAGAGTCCGGTATGACATTAGGGGCCACAGGGAGAGAAGTGAAGAGATAAAAACTAGTAAGTTATGATTTTCTGGCAGGGCACAAGGGCATTAAAAAAAAACAAACAATTAGTTACCTGTGGAGCGAGAATAAAGATGTCACCCCCCTTGCGGTTCGGAGCTGTCAGTGGGCCTGCAGAACAGAGCCCTTTGAATGGCTTTGGGTGTGCACAAAGTAATGGAGAAGCGCCTTGTCACTGATGCTCTTCCTCAGACTCTGCCTCTCTGGAATTCCTGCCAGCCTCACCACTGGGACCATCTCCAGAGGCTGCACGGGGCCTCTGATCTCCTCCCCAAGCTCTGTTGTCCATCTGCTTGCTGCAGATTTCTTTATGTCTGGGATCATAAACCCCTGAACTGGGAAATTTATTAAAGTTTGTATTCCCTTCGATGCATTGCTCTTGGCAACTACTAAATAAAACATTTTTAATTAACTTTAATTTCCCTTCCTAGATAAACTATTTTTTTTTTTTTTCCTTTTTAATCATAGCAATTCCTGCACTCCAGTGCAAATGTCTCTTGCTTACTCTAAAGCCAAGGCCTGGGGTTTGGCATGTGGAAGGTGAAAGCAGGACAGGACTTTGGAGGCACAGTCAGAGGCTCACTGTGGAGGTTCCCAGCTGGGTAAGCGTGGGGTGAATGGATGCTGGCCATCTCTAGGACCATTGTTGGACAGGCGTCAGCTAGTCTTCAATGGTGAGGAGACATGAGTTCATCACTCAGTCCTCACCTTGAGTTACTCACAGAAACATACCTTTGTATGTGCATAGCTCCTGGTACCCAAGAAATATTGAAATATTACCATAAAATTCACCCATATCTCCAGGCCACTCAGTGGCTCTCATCCAAAGTTTGTTGGCAGATATGGAAGGAGGGAACAGAAGCCAATATTTAAGTTATTCATAGTTCTCGAGTACAAGGACACTTTCAGAACAATCGTGTGGGAGCCTTATATGCTACCTTCAGAGCCTGGGAGAAAAACTGGACTTCCTCTTTAGATCCTGGAGCTCAACCCTGGTTAATAGCACACCACCAAACAAACACAACTCACTCAGGAGGTGCCCAGGAAGCACAGAGCCAGCCCAGAATTCCAAGTTTCTCTGTCGCAGCCCCTAGGCATCTAATGGTATATATAACATTTGGCAATCCCACTAACTTGTCCCTGGCCCTTGTCCTCTTGCCTCGGGTTAAGTCAGAGGCTTGTGACTTTGGTTTCCTTCTGGAGCGAGGTGAGACGTCCTGTGTTTATGTAAATAAGTCCTTGTTTTTTCTAACATAAGTGCTAATTGGTAATAGCCAGTTGATAAGTCGGCTGATTTAGAAGCCTCTGGAGAAAGCTCCCTATTTAATCTGATGGTGGGGTTGCTTGTCATCTCAAAATGGTGTTGGACCATGTGTCTTGCTAGAGGCTGGCTCATAGGATGACTTTGCCTGTCACAAGTAATGCTGCTATTCAAATGAGGAGGGTAGCTACAAGCAGGGCTCGGATGTGATTTTTTTTTTTTTAAATTGAAAACCTTATTTATGAATCCTCTAGAATATTCCAAACCCCTCCAGGAAGAGATACAATGCTCTCTGTTTAGCTGGTGAGGCAGAGGCAACAAAAACCCTATTATGTGTAATACCTCTGAAGCCAAATTACAGTATTTACCTCTGCGTGTGAACTTGACATGCGTAATTATCTCTGCTTAGAACAGAAATGGAAAAAGGGTTCAATGAGCAGCCACATGTATGCACTGCATAATGTTGCTCCAACAGAAACAAAGGTGTGAGGAGGATTGGGGAGGAGGAGAAGCCTAGGGAGGAGGGAGGAGAGCACAGCATGGGGTAGCCTGAGGGGAAGAAAGAACAAGAGGGAATTTCTGGGTGTGGGAACAAGGCTTGTGTGGGGAACTCAGACTCGCTCTGACCAGCACAGGTTCCCCGGACTGGGCAGGCCCGTCCCCCTATCCAAGTAGACAGCACCTCCTCTTCCTACACTACCCCTGAAAGGGCCAAAAGCCTGTGGGATCTTAAGATTTCCCCATTTTTGCCCTGGCTGGCCATACAGAGGGAGGGATTTGGAGAGAAAAAGAGGAACCTCACAATGGCTCAGTTTTCAGAATAGACTGTCTTGGCCTCTTACGTAGCTACAAGCTGCTGATAAAAGAGTGATGGCCTGACCCAAAGCATCAGCACCCAGCTCTTCACACCAAAGCAACAGTAGCATTTATCCTTGGAAGAGGAAAACAAATTGCTCAAAGCTTTCTTTTTCTTTTTCTTTTCTTTTCTTTTCTTTTCTTTTTAACCAGTGTGTAGTTGACTGACGTGTAATGCTGGTTTAAGTATTGATCTTTAATTAGCTATCAGCTCAAGACACTGCCATCAAGATAGCATCCTCAGAGAATTATGAAGTTTTGCTCTTACTTCATCCATCACCCTAGCCCTGAAGGGAAAGCTCTGGGGACAGAAGATAGAACATTCTAATACAACCTAGAAATAAGCTCAGCTTTCCCGGCTTGGAGGCTGCTTGCTTCCAGGGCTGAAAAGGACACCCTCTGGGGACGCAGTCTTCCTGAAGGCAAGCCAAGGCTCTGGTTCCCAGCTAATGCTTGCCTCTCCTCAGTTCCCTAATAGCTTTCAGGTGCAACCTTGGTCGTGCGGCTGCGGTTTACTTCAGGCCTTGCATTTCTGTTTTGCATTGGCAGCCTGGCCTGGCCTCTTAGGAGCTACAGGCACCAACTCCCGATGACCCAGTTGTTGAACATGAGTCTCGCTGCTGGAGTGGGGGTGGGACAGCCAGTGGGAACCAGCTGGTCAATACCCAGGACACGAAGATGGTTGTTAAATCCTGCACTCATTCTTTTGGTTCTCGTCTTCTGGGGGTGCTTACTACCACTCATGGGTAAAGGCTGTGGGGGTCAGCTGGGGGGGGGGTCTGGTAATAGTCCACAGTGAACACAGTTGTCCCCACAATAAGGAATTATCCATCCCCAAATGTCATTAAGGCCATTTTAGGAATCCTGAGCTAAGCCTTCTGATGCTTA
>OU015742.1:4767823-4792306 GCA_907169655.1 Acomys percivali | reverse complement strand
CTCTCTCTCTCTCTCTCTCTCTCTCTCTCTCTCTCTCTCTCTCTCTCTCCATATTTGGAAAGATGCTCACTAAAATATCACCAACAGTGCAATGTGGGTGATAAGATTATCTATCATTATTATTTTATCTATGTGATGTGCATGTGTGTATATTCACGTGTGTTTGGGTGCATGAGTGTACATGAGCATATGGAAACCAGAGGTTGCTGTGGAGCATCTTCCTGGATCACTCTCCAGTTTATTTACTGAGGCAGGGCCTTCTGGTGAACTCCAGTTATCTGGGGGTACCTGTGTTCATCTCCCAAGGACTAGCATTATAGGCTGGCTGCCATCCTGCCTAGCTTTTGCATGGTTGATGGGGATCCAGACTTGTGGGGCAAGGATTTTATCCACTGATCTATCACTTCAACTCCAGGCAGTAGGAATATTAGTGATACAAGTTTTATTCTATTTGCTGAGCTTTAATTTCTATGTGTTTTCAGCAGTAAGTATCAGGTATAAGGCTGCAACGTCTTTAAGGATAAACTACATTTTAAAAGAGTCTGTTGCACTAGGTTTATATAAAATGCTCAGTAAAATGTGGGTTCTCTTAAGTCCTATGTAGAAAGTTTTTAGGTAACATCAAAGACAGCTGTGCCTCTATCTGTGAGCGTGAGTAAATTGATTGCATTGTAACGGATGGCTTTCCTAGGTCCAACCCTGCAGGAAGAAGTCGTTTATTTGAGAAATGGTCTCAGGAAAGAAAAGAGGGAAAGAAGACAGAGGATGGAAGAAAGCTAACAGTATGCTTGCTGTTTACCACACTTTGGGGCAACTAGGACTTGCCACATAGGGGAATCCAGAGGGATGGAACTGGGGTATTTGTCCATTTACTATTGGTTTAAGGACGTTCCAAAGGGGTGTTAACTCCCTAGTCTTTCCAGTCTTCACGTGCCCAGGAACAGCAGTTCTGAGGACCAGATATGGCCTCCATCTTTGCAAAGACCCAAAACACTTGCAGTTGGAAAACAGAGGTCAACATGCGCAGGAATAGCGAGTTTTGAGAGTATATGCCTGGGTACCACCAACATCACTGCCATTGCATTCTACCTTTGCTTCTCCTTAAGTTTTGGAGTCTTGCCATGTACCCAAGGCTGACTTAGAACCTATCATCCTCCTGAGTGCGCCTGCTAGAATTACAGGTGTATACTGACAAGCCAGACCATTCCGTCACTCCTCCCCATCTTACCTTTGAGAAGAGTCTCCCTATACAGCCATAAATGTCCTAGAACTCATTATGTGGGCCAGGCTGGCCTCAAAATTGTGACAGTCATGGTGTTTCTACCTCTTGAGTGCTGCATTACAGGCACGCACCACCACTCCCAACAGCATTCTGCCTTCTTGATAAGCACCTTCCCACCAGGTTTCCCCTACAGTTTTCTTGGTAGGCATGCAACTGAGATTATTTGGTTTACTTGTAATGCTCCATGTGATATTATTATTGACAACCACTCCTGTTAAGACAATTAAGAGTTTTAGGTCCTTTTTATTGATGGCTAAGCCAAGAGTGGGTTTGTGCCTCTGAAAGTCTGTTGGTACCCAAGCTCAAGGATATAGCATTTTAAAAGGCAAAACCCCACAAAGACAATACTCTATATCAAAGTTAGATAAGGGCCAAGTAACCTTGAAATGTTCATTCCTGGCAGAGCACAGAAGTTATTTTAGACATAACTTGCCAGTGACTTTGGGCCATGGTCAAGGCAATGGAAATCTCAAATGTGTTGCTAGGGCAGACATGATCATTGGGTGGAAGGGGCAGAGGGCTGAGAACTCTCTAAGCAAACGCAAAATGATGTCACAACAGCATGGTGTTACCATAGTCATTTTATACTGAGAGAAAAATGAATGAGAGGTTGCTTGCAGAAGTATGGATGGCCCCCTAAACATTTATGTTTTAGAGTCTTCACTTGTCACAGATCATAGCTTCTCCACAGCCACATAAAAGGAGGTCTTAACTCTACCTATACATCTATATACCTTTTCCCAGCTTACATACTTTAACACCTCCAGAGCCCCTGTGGACACCTGGTATTAGGTTAGAATGGCAGACAAATAGCTGGAATCCCAGGATATGGTTCAGCGACCCTTCCTGTCCTTTCCTTCTTGGAGGCGTCATCGATCGTCAACAGGTCAGTTCATGACTGTCTCTTGTAAGCAGCTCATGAAGGTGACGGCTGTTTTGTTCACAGAAACCTGTGCTATATAGCACATGGCCTTGTTGAAGACATAAGAGATTATCCATGATGCTGGGAACAGCCAAAGCAAAGGTGTGAAATCTGGGCCAGGGAAACTGAAAAAATGCACCATGAACACATGATAGTAGAACTGAGAGATGTTTACTTATGCACTTGGCAAGGTCTTTTTATTTTTTATGGAGCATTTGAGCTCTTCTACATATAAGGCAGAATTTTATCAACCCAACAAGTCTATAAAATCCATCACAACTCATTTTATGGTGTGTTTGAAATACTTCAGGCTAAGTTATTTGTTGATAATTTGTCTTTTCTTTTTGATGCTCAGCCAGGGATTATCTCCCTCAAAATAGGATTGCTAACTTCTTGAAGACCTGTGACCATTGTTTGTTTGCAGGACACATAAATATTTATTTATTGGTATGAAGCTAGTAGCAGCAAAGGCCTCTGTATCTTAGGCTTAGTAGAAACAAGGACTTTCAAAAGGAGAATTCTAAGTTATCATCTTAGGATTCAGAAAACAGCCCCAGTCATCCAGCTAGCTCAATGTAAAATGTTACCATTTTGTCCCATGAAGTAGCCTATGCAAATATCCTCCTAGTGTCTTGTCCTTGTTGGGTAGTAAATGATTCAGTGACTCATGCAAATTGTCATCTCTGACTTCTGTGGTTATAATTCTGTGGAATCTCTTTCCTTGACCACTGAGTGGTTGGAGGGGTCTCAACCTCAATAGCTTTTCTGGGCCTGTTCGTTTATTGAGTTCTTTCAGAAAAGCAAGAACAATTAATTACTTAAAGACAATGCCAATTAGCTAGAACAAGTCATTATGGGTTCTAAAGTGAACTTTTGCCGTGTCATGGATCTAGCATATTCCAGGTCTTCAGCCAGGCTCACTGCCTGTTCTGTCGGGGGCAATTTTGAGAGTAAATTAAGTGATATGTGTGAAGAAACCACTCTGTGGTCAGGATTGGTTTTTAAGAGATTGGATGTTCAGAGACATAAAGGGCAATTGATCATTTAG
Organism: Acomys percivali; assembly: GCA_907169655.1. Classification (NCBI taxonomy): domain Eukaryota; kingdom Metazoa; phylum Chordata; class Mammalia; order Rodentia; family Muridae; genus Acomys; species Acomys percivali. The sequence continues at coordinate 4,789,054 of OU015742.1, read as the reverse complement.
CTTCAGAAAGAATGTTGCTAAGGCATATTCTCAATGCAGTAGGGCTACCTGCGGCCTAAGAGAAGGCAAGCTTTAATGGTGGAGTCTGAAGACAGTTCTATGCTGAGAAAAGCTAAAGGAAACCACTCTGTATGTGTATTGTTCATTTAAGACAGAAAAGCACGTTGAGAGGATGAGGACCCCTGGTTTTCTACTGGTGTGTGCATGTATTCCCTTGTTTAAGGAGCTTTCCCTTTTTCTTCTTACCTCTCATCCTTCCTTTTTTGTTGCCCATTAAGGATTTTTGTTTCCAAAATCAACCTAGATGACATAACTTCTGGAACATCTGCTCTCTGGGAAGCGCTTTCCGTCAGGGGCAGAATCTGACACAGGCCTGTAGAGGAACTGCTGGCAGCAGGTGATGTATGAGGAAGAAGCTAAGGTAGACGGTGTCACCGGCATCTACCCAGGTCTCCTGACCACATATATTGCCCACACCCAGTGTGTGTTTACAACAGCTGGCACCCACTTCTCTGGAGGACGACTGACCTTGGGCCTCTGGACAGTTCTGTCTACATGCCAAGACCTGGAAGCACTTGAGAGTGTGTTTTAGTTTTAATGAAACTAACAACCAACAGGAAGATTTGACAGGAAGCCAGTAGGGCGAGAAGCCAAGTTTTGAATAGGATTCTGCTACCTTCCAACTTAGATGTTAAGACACTGAGACTTCACTTGTATTCAGCCCACATAGAGAGCTGGAGTTTTGACAAATGTGTACCTCATACCCCCGTGGAGATAGCGAACATTTCCACCACTGTGGAAGTGTCCTTGAATTCTTTTTCACTTAATCCCAACCTCTCCAGGACCACTGTCAACTGCTCTCTCAGTTTCATTAGCACTGTTGACATTTCTCTGCTCAGAACTTTATAGAACTGACATCATTTATTTCCTCTGTCTGTATGCATTCCCTCGGTGTTGTGTTTATAAAGCTTCTGCCGTAGCTTTCTTTGTAGCGATAACTAACATGCTCGCCATACAATAGTGTTTTATTGTATCAACAGATTCTGGCTTCTATATCCTCTCTTCTGTATATGAGATCTGGGTCATATACAGTTTGTGGATTTTTAGGAATAAAGCAGCTATGAACATTCACGTATGAGTCTTTCTGTCGACATGCAGTTCTTCCTCCATACCCCAGTGCATTTAAACACCTACTTCCTGTTGGAAGGGGAGAGACAGGACTTTGTTCCTCTTCCAGTGTGTCCTAGATGTGTCCTTGCAGACTCGGCCCCCAGACAAGGGCTACTCACAAGGCCACCCTCTCGCGCGCTCTCACACCTCTCCTCCTGCAGCCAACCAGACAGTTCTTATTTCTACATCCCACTCTGAGGAGAGAGCTCTTCCTCTCTTACCAGTATCACTGTGAAAAGTGCCAAGAGGCATTTTATTTCTTTACTGCTACTAACAGAACGCAGGGCCTCACACATTCTTGACCACTCAACCGTATCTCCAGTGCGCTGACTCTTTTTTGAGCCTCACACATGTGTCAGTCAGACTTCACACCAACTGCCTGTGCCCCCCTTTTATCCAGGTTGAAGCCCGGGCCTCAGGCAGATTCTTTTCTCTTGGGTTTAGTTTGTTCCCCCCACCCCCACCCCTTACCCCCCAATGCAGTTCACAGCCTGCAACCCTGAGACCAGCAGATGGTAAGTGACTTGTCCAAGGTTACAGACGTGTTAAAGAGTGAAGCCACAGTATAAACTCGGGTCTGTCTGGTTCCATAGGCCGCATGCTTTCTAGCCTCATGTTTTAGGTAATAAGTTAAAAATAAACCTTTGAGGTTAAGCAGGGGTTAAGACCTTGCAGGACCAAGGTCTCTGACATTTTACTATAATTACAACGAAAAGCAGACATCCTCAGGGCACAAGCAGCCTGTGTGGGAGGAGAAATAAGTGACTGTGTGGAGATTCACACGGGGCTGCTTCTACAGCGGGCAGTGTGGGAACAACAGCTACGCAAAGGCGCAGCTGCCAAGACTGCACTAAGGTGCAGTGGCCAGGTAGACGAAAGGGAGAGTATTTTATTCTGTCTTAGTCTTATAAAAAAACTATTTTTAAAATAAAATATGGCCTGGGAAAGTGGAACAGAGGTCAGACAGAGGGAGCTGGAAGTCCAGAATACTGAGAGGTGGCATTCTCCTCGGTGCCACCCCATGAAAAGATGGAAAAGGCTGTCGTGAAATATCCAGCTGATATAATTATAATCACAGAGCACCGATCTTTAGAGCCTAGAGAAGCCCCAGGCTTTAGGAACACCTGGAAGATGCACTTAAAACTTCAGTATTCTCCTCTGTAGCCTCCCCTGGTGATCTGGATTAGCCGTCATGCTGTGCACATGTCTGGCCTGACGACCTCTGGCTTTGTGCCGTTTGTTCTGAGGACCAGGAGCAGGTGGAGGCAGCCCAGCTGCGGAGGATGGCAGGACCACCTGCATTATCTGCACATGCCTCTCCCGCCGCGGTGTGTAGCTGAGAGGGGTGGCAAGTGTGTCAGGGCCCCCTGAGTGCTCGCGGAGGCTTTCCGTGACGCGTTAGATTGGCAAAATGAAATACCGAGGACACGTGGACTGTCTATGTGATAAGATGACGACTTTTTTTCCATACAAGAATTAAGGTAGCCTACATGCTTCTGAATTATGACATCTCTGTTTTCAACTTCTCATTTCTCTCTGCACAATATCCATCAGGAACCATCTTTTCAAACTAGCCATCTGAGAAAAGAGGTGGAAATGCAAATTAAGAAAGTGGTTTTGAGGATATCCTGGATGAGAGACAGACATAAAGGCCCCCATAGAATTGAGAAAGAAGAAGGTTGAATAATGGGAGAAATACTGATTTGTGCATGCGATCTTCCTGGCCCTGGGGTAGGGGCATGGGGCAAAGGGACACTGCCCATGCGCTCCACTTTGAGTTTTAGTTGTTCTGATTGGGCAAAGAGGCTGAAAAATATCTAAGTTTTCTCTTCTTTTTTTTTTCTTAATTTATTCAGATTACAACTAAATTGTTATCCCATAACTTGTATCCTCCTGTTCCTCCCTCCCTCCTGCTTTCACCATATTCCCCTCCCCTAGGTCTATGACCAATGGGAGCTCTTCCCCCACTATATGGTCATAGGCTATCAGGTCTCATATAGTGATTTTTCTATTGACCATATCCCTTCCCATAATGATTTTAGTCATATGCACACTGGATTCTGCACAGCCATAAGAGAGCAAATGGAGAGCCTTCTTAAAAGCTTGCTCGAGGATCGGGTTATGCTTTACTGTGAACACACCCTAAACTAGTTTAGACTGCACTTGCCTTTCTCTCCCCCTACTTGGGCATGAGCAAAGTGCAATTGAATAGAATTTGTTTAAGTTAGGTAGTTTCTTAAGGAAGAAAACACCCATTTCACTGTTAGAGAGGAATGTACATGTTGCCTGATGTAGGTGAAGGTTCTCCATTGCTAACAGACTGCCAGGTGCGTTGTGGCTGCTGCTGCTGGTGGTGGTGGTGTACATAGTACATGTGGAGTACATTACTATTATCAGGCAAGGGTGCATATAGCCCAAACCAAGTGAGGTCCCAGGTATATAAAATATTCCCTAAGCTCGCCTGCCTCACCTGGACCTGTGTACATGGATTTGAGATGCTCTCTCTTCCATCTGCAAGGAGTTCCCACCTTAAACGTCATGAACGCTGACAGAAACTAGTGAAGCCAAAGAGTAAGCATCTGTTTGGAGCACACATGGTCAACTAAAAAATATTTTTAAATGGGAAGCCAAGTGATGAGATGTGGGTATCCTGACCTCCGTTGTCTGGAGTTGGTTGCAGAGTGGGTTGGAGGCAAGGCTGAAGATGGAGTGGCACTTCCCCATTTCCCCTGGGAGTAGGAAAGGGAGCTGCCTTACAGGAGGTGGCTGGACCAACATCAAAGGCACCTGAACAGATTTAGAGGAAGGGATTCCACATCCGTCTCTTAGACTCTTCCCTTCTTCCTTGTAGCACCAAAGTGAAGCATAAGCCCCAAATCTTATGGAAGCTAGTGGTGGTCAAAAGAGTTGACTATGGGGGTGCATCACTGTGGCAGGAGGTTGAGGGTCAGTTCCACCAGAGGCCAACATCACCATGTCCAAACCTCCTAGTGAGAACTAGTCACAGATCTGGACACAAAGAATGCTAGGAAATGCAGGCGTTGCTGAAGGTAAACAAAATGGTTAGTGCATACCTAGCGAGGCTGCGGCTGACTATCTTAGTTGCAGGAAAAGTAGCTGCTTCTTTTTGAGGTGGAGACCTAGAGTTGTTCAGTTTGGGACTGATCTCTGTGTGGGATGGCTTGTATGGATGCTGAGTCAGAGGTGGAGTCTGCTTCCTCCAGATGTGAGGATCTTGGTGGTATAGCGTGAGCTGAGATGGAGTCTGGTGAGTATGGAAACCCTTCATGTTCTACAGATTCAGCAATTGTGGACTTAGGCAGAGATGCCATCCAGAGGTGTCGTCTGTGCCTCAAGTATTCATCTGAAAGGACAAAATCAAACAATGAAACATCTAGGTGTGTGTGTGAGTGTGTGTGTGTGTGTGTGTGTGTGTGTGTGAGAGTGTGTGTGTGAGAGTGTGTGTGTGTGTGAGTGTGTGTGTATCAGTATGTGTATAGACAGAAATAGTGGAGCAAGTCTCATTGCTTTATATAGCTAATGTACATTAATAATCATATAAAAATAAACTAAAGGGGAAAACTGAAAGGATGTTTCTCATTTACATCTGGGGGTGGGGATATGGTGACATTAAATTTATTGTTATTTTAAAGAAAGATATGCTTTCTTTACCTGGTCAACCATGAAATAAGTTATCTGTTTTGTTTAGGTGAGCTGAAAATCCATAAGAACTAGGTCTTGGGCTTCTTCTTGATGGGCCTGTCATGTACATCTATTGCGCTGTTCTTGTCTGGCATTCTTGCCTGATGACTTCAAGAGACAGGACACCTATGTATCTGAGCCTTGTTGAGAGTCATAAATTGTATTATATTTGAAGATAGGAAGGCCAGAGGTCTTCTAGTGTCATGAATCTGGGGTTGGGAGCAGCTTGTCTTTTAAGGAAAACAAAACAAAAGAGTGGTGGTCAATATTAATTAAGCTGAAAAACCTGCATGAAAATGACACACAGGTAGCATGCACTGGCTGAGTGGGACATTGGGGCCTTGTGGTGTCTGTGGAAACGGAAGACCAGATGCCTAACTGGGACATTAAAAGATAAAACAGTGATGGGGAGATAAGTTGGTTGGTAAAGGGTGTGCCATGCAAATAAGAAGCTCTGAGTTAAATCCTCCATTCCCCTAAAACGTCAGGTGTGGCTTATAATTTCAGGACATGGGAGAAACAGACAGTCAGATCCCAGTGCCCACTGGCCAGTCAGCCTGGATTGACTTATTGGCAATGTCCAGTGTCCAGCCTCAAAAAACAAGGTGGACACCTTCTGAAGAATGGCAGTGGAGTCTGACTTCTGATTTTTACACACACGTGCACACACTTGCAAAGATACACCACACACACACACACACACACACACACACGCGCACGCACACACGCATGCACGCGCACACACGCACACACGCACACATACACACACACACACACACACACACACACACACATGCACACACAGTGGTAGGAGGGGGAGGAAGAAGGAGACAAGGAGGAAGTAGGCAGACACTGTGCTCAGGAAAAAAAAAAAAAAAAAAAGTGCCAGGGAGCCATCTTCTCCTTTTCAGTCTCACTTTAGTAGCTAATTTTTTTAGATTTTTAAATGTAAATTTTATGGAAATCTTATTAAAATTATTTGTTGTTCTCCAATGACTTCTCTTTTCTTCTTTCAGGAGCCACTTTGACGTTCCAATGAGCTCAGCAGCCATCAGGACCCCAAGTTACCTTAAAAGAATTCAGTTTTGCCAAATGAGAGGTGAGCTCACGGTTGGGCATCTCAGCCCAGCATTCTTCTTCGTCAGGACCCGTGGGCAATGAGACATATTTTTTTTCCCAGAGGTATTAAATTAGAGTGTTCCCTGCTGATCCCTGAACGGGGTAAAAAGCAGGAAGAGAACTGCTAAGAAAACCATTAGAATTGCATATAAAAAGTTCTCAAGATCAAAGTGGCTGCTTGGCAAATGCCACTGCTCTGCCTCCCCCACCTCCGCCACAGGTGGTTTTGAGCAATGTAACCTGTCCGGTTGGTTCTGGCTCTCAGAGAGGGACACAGCATCACTTTGGGCTCAGCACTCCTTATCTTTGGAGAAAGTCATGTATCTGGGGAGTAAGGTGGTACCTTTCCAGGTGAATGGACACAGTCCTATGTCCAAGTGTAGGGTGTGTGGAAAGATCTGTGCAGGCCCTGGACAGAGAAGAGGTCGGTTGCCCTCAGTACAAGCCGCTGCCTCTCACCTGTCTGTACTCAGTTGTGTGGGTGGGCCCTGCAATCATGACTGCCTCGCCGGCTGCTCTTTGGTGTTCCTCATCAGCGAGGGCATGAGCAGAAGATACAAATCAGGATAGAAGGGCCTGCTCGTCCCTGCTCACGTCTTCCCCTTGCATCTTTAGGCTGGCAGAATGGTTTGTTCCTATAGCAACAGCTGGGTGTACTTTGCAGTTTTCCCAAGAATTATAAAACCAGTCTTATGACACCCACCCCAGTCAGCAGCCCCAGCCTGTCAGTACCCCTCTTCAGAGTCTGTCATGCAGCAGCAGGGTGCCTGCCTCTGAGCTCAGAGGCGCCAACACTGACTCCCAATGCCCCCCTCACAGTAGCACAGTAGGTATGCTGTTCCCTAAGCTTCTATGCGCCTGTCATCCCAGCCTCCTTTCCATGTTCCTATGGTCCCAGCGGCACTGCCTCGGCTTCCGGCATCCCTACTTCCATGACACCTTGGTGTCTGGATAGTGTCCTCCTTGCTAATCACCCCTTATTCTTAGTTATCATTGTGAAGAGAATTAGTTGGTGCTCTCTCTCCTGACTGAGCAAGGATGAGATCCATCCAGAGGGGCAGAAGAGGGCACCCTTACAGACCTGCCTCCCCCATGCTCGTGCCTGGAGACACCCAACTCAGGTGTTTGTCTGCTCTCTGGGTATTTCCCATACTCGCCAGTCTCCCATCTGCTACCACTTAAGGGGCCAGCCTGTTTCTCCATAATAGGAAGAGACTTGAGCCCTCCTGGCATTTGGTTACAGTCACAAGACCCCAGAAAGGAAAACATTCTTCTCTCAATCTCAGTGCAGGTTCTGTCTTCACAAATATTGAATCTCATTTAATGTAAATCTCTTTTTAGAAGTGTAATCTGTGAGAACATTCCAGATAAAACCAAACCTCCACCTGAGGGAGATGAGCCCATGCCTGAATCCCACAGATAATTACAGTAGAAGAAAGTAGATTCATCTCTGGACACGGGGCCATCCTTTATAATATTAAGGGGTGGATATGCTACCCAGAATACATTTGTTTCCTTGGACCCCTTAATTTTCAGTTCTGCCCTCAGGATGAGATGCCAAGAGGCTGTATTGACACTTTCCTCCTTGCTGCAACAAAATACCTGATAAAAAGCAACTTAAGGAAAGAAAGGGTTGTTTTGTCTCACAGTTCAGGGAGACAGTCTATCCTGGTGGGAGGACACTGGTGGCAGAAAAAGGTGGTTGGTTACACTGTGTCCGCAGGCAGGGAGCAGAGAGAAATGGATGTGTGTGCTCAGCATCTTCTATTTATTCAGCATGGGACAGCAGCCATAGAACAATACCACTCACATTTAGGATGAGTCTTCTTGCCTCACTGGTCCAATCTAGATAACCCCTCACAGACATGCCCAGAGATTTGTCTCCAAAGCGATGCTAGATCCTCCCAAGTTAACAGTCAATTTATGTCCTTACACTCCTCATCTCCACAGCAAATCCTCACTGACTGTGCAGAGGAAGCCATACACAATTCTCTAAGTATAAACAATAATACGAGGCAGATTAAATCCATATGGAATCACATATTTCTTTTTTTTATGTAATGGAACTTACAGACAAAGCTTGCTATAACATACCAGACTAGCCAGGGTGGTGCCTATCTATAATTCTGGGACAAAGAAGGCTGACAGAGGGGGATCATGAGTTCAATAACAGCCTAGGCTACTTGGCAAGACTTTGTATCAAAACAAAAGAAAAAAGAAACCAACAGAAAACATAAATCAACTTTGTACTCATGAACTAATATTTGGCAGCCCATTTCCAATGTCCATAGTCAAGTTAATAGTAATATTGCCCAAGAGCAGTTGAAATACTTATAAATAACTTACATAGATTTATCCCTATGAATAAAATCAAGGATGTTTCGTGTAAGTTATAGAGTGCCTGAGATCTTTACAACACTTTTTAAGAGTTCCTTGGGAAAGAAAGGTAGTGTTCTCGAGTTGAGCTACAATTTAAGTAAAGTTGGCTTCGGATAAAGGCAGAAGTCTTTCAGAGAGAGAATCACTCCGTAATTTACCTCAGTAATCCTAATGGGTGTTTGTCTGTGGTAAATAATATCGCTCCAAAACTCAGGTTCACTTAGAACCTCAGAACATGAACTTATTTGGAAACTGGAGCTTGCAAAAGTTATGAATCATAATGAGGTCATATTGGCTAGGTTGAGTCCTGATCTGTTGATGCTGTGCTTGCAAAGATGTCCTGTGTCCATATTGTGTCTTTTTGTTTATTTGGAGGGGATTACATCAAAGGCCTTGGGCTTGCTAGACGAGCACTCTACTGCTGAGTTAAATCTCCAAGCCCTGATGCAATCATAAGAAGTGGAAATAAACACAGGAAGGAAAAAAAAAAACCAACTTATGATAATGGAGGCAAAGACTGGGGTGAGGCTCACACTTCAAGGAATTGCCCTTTGTAGTGTATAACACGTCACTAAGTATTTTACAGAGAGCTGAGCGTGTTGGACAGTTCCGCACACCAACAAGAGATACAGATCCAAGCTGATCACCTGGTATGCTCTGCACATCGTGTACATGTAAGATGATTACACTACCCCTTACACATGCCCGAAAAAAAAATGTATAAAAGCTTTCAGTGAGAAAGGGCAGATACAACATTCTTATACATAAGACTATAAATACTGATGTCAGAAGTCAAACACATCCAAATAGGAGCAATATACTGTGGAGTATAAAAGTTTAATAAAGTGAAAGTACAAATTATGTCCAAACTAACCTATTGAGTAACAAAACATGAGGATGCCATGAACTGGGCCTCCTTTTCACTGCTTCCATGCTTGCCATGTTAACAGGAGGTAAGCCCTGTTCATCCCCTGTTAAAAGCTATGGTTCCCAGCTGCCTGCCTTCTTGCCTTTCCTCTTCCCATCTCCTTCTGTCCACTTTTCTCTCTGCCTGTTCTTTCCAGAGCCTTGGAATTTTTGTTAATCTGTTCTTTTAAAAAAAAGTCTGGAGGCAACAGGAGCTCCACAAGAAGACCAACAGAGCCAACTAACGAGGGCCCAGAGGGGCTTGAGGAGACTGAAGCACAAACCAAGGACCACGCAGGGACTGGACCTAGGCCCCCTACACAGATATAGCTGATGGGCAGCTCAGGCCTCATGTGGGCCCCTGAAAGGGGAACAGGGGATGCCTCTGACACGGACTCTGTTGCCAGCTTTTTGATCACTTCCTCTTGGGGGAGCTTCCTTGTCAGGCCATAGGGGAAGAGGATGTGTTCAGTTCTGATGCGACTTGATCAGCTGGCGGCGGGGGGGGGGGGGGGGGGGGGGGGGGGGGGGGTGCTCCCCTTCTCTGAGGAACAGGGGAAAGAGGGGGGTGGAAGACAGAGGGAAGGTAGGAGTGGGAAGAGAGGAGGGAGGGAACTCTACGACCAAGATGAAAAGTGATTAAATAAACAAATTAGTAAAATTTAGAAACAAAACCTGTGTCCAGATCGAAATGCCTTGATGGTGTTCCTGTGGAGCTCCTGACCCTTCCCAGGCCTTCTACCCCCTATTCTGCCCAGAGTCTGGTGTTGAGTCCCAGCATCTGTCTCAATTCTCTGCTGGGTGGAGGCTCTCAGAAGACATCTATGTTGAGCTAATATCCACTTATGAGTGAATATATACCTTGCATGTCTTTCTATGTCTGGGTTACCTCACTCAGGATGATTTTTTTTTCTAGTTCCATCCATTTCCCTGCAAATTTCAAGTTTCCTGGGCTGGGGGTGAGGGTGGGGAGAAGCTCCTACCCCACTGTCTGGCATAACCTTCCAGGTCTCATCAGGATAGCCTGCATCCCCTCCCTCTGTGTGCCCACAAGGCCATCCTGCCAAGGGGAAATGATCAAATCGAGTGCGTGTCAGAGGTTCAGCAGCAGTGCCGCACTCAATGCCCCACTCGGAGAATGAGCTGTTCATTGGCTACATTTGAGCGAGGTGCCTAGGATCAGCATGCACTGTCCTTGGTTGGTGCATCAGTTTGTGCAGGCCCTGATATAATGTGTGAATAAATTATAATAAAATACATTTTAAAATAAAATAAAAACAAAACCTACTTCTGGCCCAAAAGATTGTCTTGACCATGTCTCTGCTTAGAAGTTTATGCATTTTCATTCTTCCTTACTTATGTTCTTTTAATGAACTTTCACAATTAGGCATTTTGCTCATTTATTTCAATGCGATTACTTATAAAATTAGTATTTAAAGTATTTTATCACTGATTATTTAGGTATATACTTATTTCTATTTCTTTTTGATATCTATGCTATCTTGTTATATGACAGTCAAATCTATCTCCAAGTCTTCACGTCAATAGCTAGTACTGTTGTGCAATAACTGTAAAAAAGTGTGCAGTTAAATTGGATAGTTTGAGAATGGATAATAGTTAAGATATTAAGTTTTAGGTTGTAGAATGCTTTGAATTATTACACTCCAGTCTAAAACTTTTCCCCCTGAGAGCAATATATCTAAATGCAACTGTGAGGTGACAGGGAACCTGTCAATTTCATTAGAATAATAATTAAACACATGAGAGTCAGGGAGACTCCAAACATTATAAAAATAACAAATGGTAGGAACACCTCCTCCCTCCACTGAGAATTTCATTTTTGCCCTTATCGGCTATCGGAACCAGGTGAAGACAAAAAGGAAAATTATGGGCCAATCTCCCTGATGAACATAGATACAGTTTCTCCGCTGACTATTTGCAAATCAAATCCAACAATCCATCGAAAATACCATCCGCTATGACTGAATTGGCTTCATTTCAGAAATCAATCATTCTAATAAATGTAGAAAAGGCTTTCGACAAAAATCCAGTATCACTTTGAAACAAAAGCCTTAAAGAAGATAGGAATAGAAAGAACAAAGCTCAGACGACAAAGGCCATATGCAGCAAGCTTTGAGCAAACGTTATGTCAGTCAGATGGAGGAGAATCTCAGAGCTTCTCCAAATGTTATGTCAGATGGAGGAGAATCTCAGACCTTCTCTTCTCCAACTTAGGAATAAGACAAGGGTACCCATGCTCCTCACCATTATTCAAATAGTGCTTGAAACATTAAAGCAATAAAAAGAAGAGAAAATACATTTTAAAAAATACAAAGAGGAGAGAAAGGAGTCAAAGTGTTCTTACTCGTAAACAGTATGACCCTGCACATAAGAAACTCTAATATTCCAACAGAACTCTTAGAACTGAGAGATATTTTCAGAAATTTAGCAGGGTACAAACATCGGCATGAAGAGATCAGTAACCTTGCTGCATAGCTGGTAGTAATAGCCATACTAGAAAGAAACCTGGAAAACAATCTCACTCATAATATCCTCAACAATACCTCATGATAAACCGAGAAAGGCGGGGAAATCCCTTTACAATAAAAACCAAAAAATATTGATAAAGAAGTTGGAAATGGAAAGACGTCCCATTCCTATGAGTCAGCAGATTTAATATTGTGAAAATGGCTGCATCACCAAAAGCAATCTACAGAGTTGGTGTAACAATACACACCAAAATTCCGTGCTGTTCTTCACAGAAATGGAGAAAGCAATCCTAAAATTCCTACGGAAACACAAAATCTCCAAGGTAGTCAAAGTCATCTTGAGCAAAAGAAAGGAGAAGACAGCACCACATCTGCTTTCTTTTTTTTTTTAATTGAAAAATAAAATCATTCATATTACATCTCAATTGCTATCCCATCCTGTGCATCCTCCCATTCCTCCCTCCCTCCCACTTTTACCCCATTCCCCTTCCCTATGACTCTGACTGATGGGGACCTCCTCCCCTTGAATATAATGCTAGGGTATCAAGTTTCTTCTTGGTAGTCTGCTATCCTTTCTCTGAGTGCCACCAGGTCTCCCCATCAAGGGGACATGGCCAAATATGGGGCACCAGAGTTCATGTGAAAGTCAGTCCCCAGTCTCTACTTAACTGTGGAGAATGTTCTGTCCCTTGGCTAGGTCTGGGTAGGGGTTTGATGATGACTGCATGTATTGTCCTGGGTTGGCTCTATAGATTGAGCAGAACCTCTGGGCCCAGATCTGCCCATCATAGTGTTCTTCTTGTAGGTTTCTAGGACCCTCTGGATCCATCTATTTCCCTATCTCCTATATTTCTCCCACCTTAGGATGTCCTCACCACTATCCCATTTTCCTGGTAAGTGAAGACTTTCATGAGACATACCCTTTGGCCTAGTGTCCAGTTATAAGTGAGTATATACTATTTGGGTCCCTTTGCTTCTGGGTTAGCTCATTCATTATGATCATTTATAGTTCAATCCATTTGTCCACAAATTTTGGAAATTCCTTGTTTTTAATAGCTGAGTAGTATTCCATAGTGTAAATGTACCACAGTTTCTTTATCCATTCTTCTACTGAGGGACACTTAGGCTGTTTCCATGTTCTGGCTATTATGAATAAGGCTGCTATGAACATGGTTGAGCATATGTCCCTGTTGTATGCTGGAGCATCTTCTGGGCACATCTGCTTTCAAACCATACTACAGAGCCACAGTAACAAAAATATTATGGAACAATATAGAAATATAGAACAATAGAACAGAATAAAGGACACATAAACCCACATGGCTGCATCTGCTCGATTCTTGACTAAGGTACCGAAAATAACACACTGAGGGAAGACAACCCCTCTGGTAAATGGTACTGGGGAAACTGGTTATCCACAAATAAAATAACGAAACTAGATCTATATCTCTCACTCTGCATGGAAATCAACTCCAATCAAAATCCTTCATCTAAAACCCGAAACTCTACAAGTGTTAGAAAAAAAAAATAGAGGGAAAGGACTTCAAAATATAGCTTTAGGTAAGAAATTTCAAAAAAGGATCTGGGAACAATACTAACAACTGAGAAATTAAATGGTATTAAAGTAAAACGTTTACGCACAGCAAAGGAAACCACTGAGTGAAGAAATGAACTGTGCAACGGGAGAGAATCTGTGCTGACTGCATACCTGATCCTATCTAGAACACACCAGAAACCCAAAACACTACATATCAATGAATCAAAGAACTCAGACCACAGGGAAGCTGATGAAATGAGCAGACAGCGCTCAAAATGATGACATGAATGTCCAATAAGCATGAAAAAAAATCCAACATCAGTAGCCATCATGTAAATGCAAACTAAATATACATCGAAATTCCATGTCATTCTCAGTCAGAATGACCGTCAGTATGAAAACCAGTAGCAGCCAAGCCTGACAAGGGTTCAGGGAAGAGAGAGCCCTTGCTGACGATGAGGGGTTGAATTAGTTCCGCCACTATGACATCATTTTGGGGATCCTCACAAAACTTAAAACCATATCTCCCACGTGACCCAGATCTCCTGGTCACTCACCCAGAGGACTCTCAGTAAGCATCACAATAGCTTTGATGTATATTGTAGCACTGTTCGTGACAGCAAAGTTAGAGAACCCTCTTGGATATCTGTGAGTAAAGAAATTGACAAAAATGTGGTACATAATAGAACAATTCATCCACAAAGAAGAGTGAAATCAAGTTGTTTGCAGGAAAATGCGTGCAACTAAGGATTATTATGATAAGCAAATTAAAGGCAGAGTCAAACCGACAAATATTGCACATTTCTTTTATTTGTAGATCCTATGTTTTATATATATGCAAAATTTTATCTATCTATGAGATGAAAAATGTCTAGGACCCCAGGGAGAAGAGGGGACTCATGGAATAAAAGAGAGTAGAGCAGAGGGGTCTAATGTGGTCAAAGCATGTCACGTGCTTGTATGAACAGATCCTTATAAGCATAGCAATAGGTACAATGAATGCTAGCAATAAAAATATTTACAAGCTCAGTAGGTAGCAGTATAACTAATTCAATAATCAGAACATACGAATACAGTCAATTTACTAACTAAATTAGGTTGATTTAAAAAGCAAAACTCAAATGTGCACTGTTTGCCAGAAACCACCCTTAAACGTGAAGGCTCACATAGGCTGAAAGTCAAGGGTAGGAAAAGATAATTCATTTAACACAGTCAGGGAAACAGAAGTGATTGTTCATTTCAAACTTATTTGTAACTTAAACTTAAACTTAAACTTAAACTTAAACTTAAAGTAAGGCAAAAAAAAAAAAAAAAAAAAGAAAGGATTTGATATTATAGGGACATCTCAAAGCAATGAGTGCACACATTTTCTAAGAATTAAGTTTGCCTAACAACAGGGTGAATACAAATAAGTATGGCAAAACTCCAGGACTATAAAATGAATAGAGAAAAATCACAGAGTACACAGAAAACCAGATAGCATATGACTGATATGAATAGGGTCATCAGTCAACTTGATGTTTATAGAATATTCTATCAAATGATTGCAGAATATACATTTTTCCTCTGACTCATATAACATTTTTACCACACTGGACCACAAAAACTTACTTAATAAATAAAAAGGCATAGAAATCACATAAAATATGCTTAGAAATCAAGTACAGAAAGATTTCCATAAAACTAGAAAAGTTTTCAGATCACAAATTAAAATTATTTAAAACTAGTATTACATTTCTGAGTAAATTCTGAGTCTCTGGTTCATATATTTATTTAGGATCATTGGGGAGATAGTTGCTTGCATGAGCAGTGTGTGTGTGTGTGTGTGTGTGTGTGTGTGTGTATGCATGTGTGTGTGTGTGTGTGTGTGTGTGAGTGTATGTATAAGCATAGGGGATCAACCCCAAAGCCCTGTGCATGCTCCACACACACTCTGCATCTGAACTACAGCCTTAGTCCAAATTGATTGAACATAAAGTGTTGGCACAAAATTTCAGGGTCCATTAAATTCCAGCTTTGGCTTCATTGCTGTATTCTGACCTAGTATCTGGCTCTGCTGGATCTCAGTCTTTGGAAATCAGCCTGCTCCCTGTCTATCACTCTGCTTTGCAGCCCAATAATCTGTTTATGACAATCACATGATTACATAAGTAACCCTTTTATCTCATCAGAAATAATAGCAGCAATAAAAGAAAACATGTTAGTTTTATTTTTATTATCTGTATTTTTAATTCCAAATATAGATGCATATGCTAGTGGTAACAGGGTGAAAAGTATGCACATGATGAAATTCCACTAAAATGCAGATGCATATTAGCTATAATGGAAGTAAGATATTGCAGTTAATTATGATTTGTAATGATTTATTAGTGCATATTAATTATACATAATGGGTTTTGCGATGTTTTCATAGGTGTTTATAATGTATTTTGGTTGTAGTCTCATGCCTGTATGAGGCCTCTCTTGTCCCTCTCCCGCTCTCACTAATAACCTTGCTCTTCAAGGAGCGGCACTCTACTGCCATGTGTGCCGTTTGTGTATGTGGGACCAGTTGACAGGAACTGGAGCCCTTTACCAGTAGCTCCACCAGTGAGGCAAATGTCTCCCCCTCGCCTCTTGTTAACTGGCTATAAATGCTCAGAGTCATCATTTTTGATTTTTCAAAGAGGACGTGAAAGCCGGAAAGCAGCAGACCAGTCCCGGCAGCAGGAAGGCTCACTCAGAGAGGTACCTCGGCAGCGTGCCAGATTCTAGGTCCTTCTTCCAGTTTTGTGTTCAAAATTAATGAAGCAGAGGGCAATGGAAGGAAATTACTAGCTAGGAGAAGTAGAGCTATAGTCAACACTTTTTAACTACCAGGAGACAGCAAGATATACCAGAGGCTCAAGGCAGGCCTTGTCAGGGTCTGGCAAGAGACAGTCCACTAAGCAGCAGTGGCACGCTTAAAAGGCTGCTGGGAAAGAAACAAAAAGGCAAGCCAGAACCAGAGCACTTCCTGCTCTAGCACTGTGCTTTGCTGTATGTAAATAGATGAAACCAGAAGAGCAATGGTTACTTTCAGAGGACATTGGTGGAAATTGCTAGAAAAGTGACCAAATGATATATCTTAACATGTAAGTTTCTTTAGTAGCTCAAGGGAGGTGCTGAAGTGAGAGAAGCGTGTGGAAATTTACAGAGCACTCTATGCTGCGGGAAGCCAGGTGTATCTCTCTTTCTGTTCCCATATTCATGATGAAGAGAGACTTCTTTTCTAGTTTTCTCCCACAATACAGAAACTTCATGTAGAACCAACTCTAACATACACTCTTTGCCTATGTCAGCATAAATGCCACCATCTTACCTCTGTCTCTGAGAATATTTACTTTCCTTAAAGTAGAGAGAATTTTAAGTTTGTAGATTGTTTCAGCAATGGGATTTTTGTATTGCCGCTGATAAAGCCTTCAGGTTCAGGATTTAAAAAAAAAAAATTAACAAGATGGCAGTGTACTACCAGGTCCAGCCAGGTGGTCACACTCGCCAGTTAACAGAAGGAAATCCATTTACTCTCACTATGCACAGCATTATGAACACAGTAAACCCTGGCAGCTGATGGTCTGGCATAATCCCACCAAACTTAAAACGTGACACTCAAAATTCTAACCAGTACAATTTACACCGATGACTGAATTTCTGGGGTCAGTGTTTCTGATTTGTCTATGACAGAAGTTCACTTAAAATGTTGTAATCTTTGCTTGCCTTGATTGCAAAGACCAATTTAGTTTCTATTCCTGTGATGTTTGATGTTTTTCCTCTGACACACCTTGGAGAAGATGAGAAAATAAGCGAGGAGGGAAAATGATTCTTGACTATTGCTATGTTCAATATCAACATCATTGGAGGTTTGGGTTTGGCTGGGACAGCAAGAATCATTTCAATACAGGAAATATATAAGGTCTTGAGTTCAATTTCCAGCGGCCCCCTACTCAGATCTAGTCAATGGACAGGACATTCTCCACAGTTGAGTGGAGAGTGGGGACTGACTTTTGCAGGAACTCTGGTGCCCCATATTTTACCATGTCCCCTGGATGAGGAGGCCTGGTGGCACTCAGAGGAAGGATAGTAGGCTACCAAGAAGAGACTTGATGCCCTATGAGCATAAATACTTAAAAGATATATAAAAATAACACGTTTCAAAATAAAACTGCCCCAGAGGCATCCCTAACCACTGAAAATTAGCATTCACCTATGTCCATCCAACTAATTTCTCAGTCTGCTTGGATCCTGGGGGATTGAGTGATATTTGTGAACTCCTAGGAGTTGGAGGTTCAGCCAGTGTAGTTCACTTGCCAAGTGAAAACACAGACCTGGTGAAATCTGCATGGTTTGTAAGAGGTCAAGGGAAGCAGTCGTGGGGGAGGGCTGTGGGTGTCTACAAGACTGTTGACAAATAAAGAGCTGGCAGAGTGTGTCAAGTTAACAGCTGGGAATGAGAAAACAGCCATAATCAGGGCAGGAGGCACACCTTGGGAAGCAATGATCTCGGTCTCATGGGAAGAAGAAAGACTTGCAGAAAACCGATGAAGCTATGATGCAAATATTACAAATATAAACGTTGCGCACACACACAGTTGCTAAGAATGCAGACTGTGCGTTAGATAGTGATCATGTGGCTGACATTGCTTTAACTGTTTTGAACGCATCCATCTGACTTTGCTCAAAGCTCTTTGAAGTCTGGGCTCTAACTGTTTTCATTTCATACGTGAGTGAACCAAGTTGTAGAAAGGCTTAAGCCACTCTCCCAGAGTCACACAGCTAGCAAGTGACTAAACTGGCCAACCAAAGATATTACAGCAAAATTCTGCAGAAAAAATTTCAGGTTAGTAATCAACATGGTCATTATTTTAAGAACTATGCTTTTATACTGTGTGTGTGTGTGTGTGTGTGTGTGTGTGTGTGTGTGTGTGCGCGCACATACACATGTAGAGGCTAAATGTCATATCAGATGTCTTCTATCATTCTCCACCTCATTTTTTGAGACAAGGTCTTCCGTGAACCCAGGGCTCATGGATTCAGCTAGGCTGGCAGGCCAGAAAGCTCCTGGGATTCTCCTGTCTCCTCCTCCCGAGCTGGGATTGCAGGTGCATGACACTACACTTGCCTTTTCACAAGGGTGTTGGGAGTATGAGCTCAGAACCCCAGGCCCAGTTAGAAATGTTTCCTATATCTTATTTAATCTTTAAGGCTCCATCAGCAGGTAATATCACCGTCTCATTATCCAGACATGGAAACATTTGGCCCCTGAATGTCAAAGATTTGCTTAGAGTTATTCTACTAGGTATGTAGCAGAGTTGTCATCAGGCAGGCTGGCTCTAGATTGGTGTTCAGTATGCCCTATCACTTCTCATGTAATGAGACATTTCATGTAATATGTATGCATGTATACATGTAGGTGGATTTAGAACAAATGCAGATATGGGTATAGGCAGTAGACTGTATATAAACACAGTTTCATATTATATCTTCAGGTCAAAGTACAAATGATGTTTCTTTTCATTCTTCACTGCGAAATAGTTTCCAGTTTAGGAAGAGTCATCTGATCTCAGAGGATCCTGATTCCATGAGCTTTTATTCTCTTGTGCAATAAATGTATTTTCAGTCACTTTTAAAATCAAGATATATTTCATATATCATAAATATCACTTCAGCCAAAAGTGTGGGGCAAGCATGAGGACTTGGGCTCAGATTCCCCCAAAACCTACCAAAAAGTTGGCTATGGCAGCACCCACTCATAACCTCAACACTGAGGGCAGACAGGTCTCGGGCATGCACTGTCCAGTTGATCTAGGTGATCTCTGGGGAGAGAGTGGGGGGGGAGGAGGGAGAGAAGGAGGGAGGAAAAGGCAGAGACACTACATATTAGTCTCTGGTTTCCATTAGTGTGCACAAGAGTAACCCCCACTACGCCCCCTCTACCCCTCCTCCCCTGCATGCCTCTGGCAACTACAGATCTCTACGTCTATTTAGAGTCCCGTTTCCTGACTATCTCATGAAAAATCAGCCATATGATACGTGAACTTCTTTGTTCACTTCAAGGTTTACCTAGTATTATTAATAGATCATTACTCTTCATGGCTGATTAGCCTTCCACTGGATAGATATGTGACATTTTCCTTATCCATGCCTCAATCTGTGTACAATTAGGTTGTTTTTTACCTCTCCAGCCACTATGAATGCTCCATTTACATGACTTTACATACAATATCTTAGATGTACTTAGGGCTGAAAGCCCTCTGGCATATGATCTCCCTACAGTTAGCATATTGAGAGAATGCCAGGCTCTCCTTCATTACCACTGTCACCAGCGATACAAGAGGATTCCGGTTCCTCTGCATCCCCACAGCGTGTGTTACTGCCTGTGGTTTGATCACAGCCACCCTGGTAGCTGAGAACCCTATCACGTTTATGGGTTTGAGTTGGATCTTCCCAGCAGCTGATGGCATTCAATTTTCCTTTGGTCTATTTTCCATCAAATTTTACTTACTCTTTAAGAGACTCATACATAAATTAGATGTTTTGATCAATCTCACCCTGACTCTTTTTCCTCCAGCCTCTCTGAGACCATCCCTCACCATCACTGCTTTTCCCTTCCAGCTTCATGGTCTCTTTTAAACCCACTGATTCCACGTTGGTGCAGCCGGTAGCCTCAGCTGCTGTGAGTTCATGTGTGGAACTGTGCTGTCATGTCTGGAGGACCCTGGCCTCTTTTCCTTTAGGTGTTATATGCTTGAATATATAAGTGCAACCTGCTTGGTCTACTTAGTGTTACTTGTATGTGTATGATTTTAGGGCAGACCATTGGCACTGGATAACTAATTAGGAGGTGCATCCCTAGGGAAGACTATTTTTTCCCACTCTCAGCATTCTTCGATAGTTCCTTGTCTGTGGCTGGATTCCCTGTGAGATTTCCCTTTTCTGTGCTCGCAGGTCAACTGACATTATGCCTCTTTGGTAGATCTTGATTTTCAGAGCTGTCTAGATTAGAGAAAAATTGAAAGGAAGGCAAAGATAATCCCCGTATGTTCCTTTTCCTCTGGTATGTGAATCCTCCCTCACGATAGAAGTCTTGGGCCACAAGGGTACATTTGCAGCATTTGATGAACCTGCATTGACACACTGTAATGCAGCCTAGTGTTTATTGTATTTGAGTTCACCCCGAGTACTGCACATCCTGTGGATTTAGACAAATGTGCAATGACGTGAATCTCCACTATTGCATCAGGATAAGTAGATTCTCTGCCCGAAAATTCTCCTGTGCTCCACTTGCTACCACTGACAACCGCTCATCTTTTTACTGTCTGTGTAGTTTTGCCTCTTCAAGACTGTCACGCATAGCTTCTTCAGACTGTCTTCTTTCACTTGTGGACGTGTTTAAGCTTCCGGTATGTCTTCTCACTATTTGATCGCTCAATTGCTTCATGTACCAAATAATGCTCCACTGTCTGGATGTGCCATGAGCTATTTATCCACTTGACTGGTACAAAAGACACTCGGTTGCTTCCAAGTTTTGACAGTTTTGAATAAAGCTGCCACCAAACCTACCTGGGCAGGTTCTATGTGGGTATCAGCCTTTGACTCATTTAGGCAAATGCTGAGGTATTGTGGTTTGAATGTGAAGTGCACCCATAGGTGCATGTGCTTGAACAACTGCTCCTCAGATGGTGGCTCTATTTGGGACATGGGGCCTCGCTGGAGCATGTGGGCCATTGGGGGGCAGGTTGCTGAAGGTTGTATCTTCCTCCAGTTCTGGTCTAGTTCTTTCTATGCCATGGTCAGCAGTGATGTGAGAAGCAACGGCTGCACATGCTCACTGTCGCACACACCTACTCCACCCTGCCTGTCCTACAGTGTTGTATTGTGCTTCTTGTTGGTTTGGTTTTTCAAGATGGGGTT
>OU015742.1:4723587-4750851 GCA_907169655.1 Acomys percivali | reverse complement strand
AACTTGAGCCAGATGGGGGAGCCAGGACATCCCTAATAAGCCGAAAGCCCCCAGGAGGCCAGTTTCAGGACTTGAACCTGGCTCACTGGGATCCCCACCAGGGGGCAGAGGGGAACCCGGGAGGCCAGCGGGAGGAGGCAGGACTGGTGGCTATGAACGGACTACCTATCACACTCTGAAGGCTCTGAAGGCAGTGGGTGGGAAGAAGGCCAAGGAAATCCTCTTTCCCTATGAAAGTTTCAGGCCAGTCCTCTTTGGTGGAGATCTGTCTATCCACATCCCGCCTGGCCTGTCTCCCTCACTGCTTCTTTCTCTGGGCACCAAAGGGTTGAAAGGTTGTTCACAAGGCTCCCTCAACAGCCCAGTCTTCTCCCTGCGCCCCCTCCCCGCAGTGCTGGCCAGGGACTTGTAGCATCCTGGGCTCTGCCCCTGTGTCTGTGTGCAGCCCCCCTGCCGCCGCCGACTCGCTGTGGGCTTCGGGAAGCTGCGCTCGCTCGTGCCGCTGGCGAGCTCTGGTCGCCGCTCGGCTCCGAGTCCCCCATGCATGGACCGTGGGGTAGGGGGGCGGCCCTGCGACGCGCTCCCGCAGCCTAGGTCAGGGACTGCTCCGGGTGCCAGCGGCCGGCCCTCCTCTCGCCGGTCCTTCCCCGCTCCTCCTCTCCAGCCCCCGCCGCCCCCGCCTCCCGGCCGCCCCCGCCGCCGCCGCCCCAGGCCGAGCGCGGGCGCGGAGCGTGGGAGCCATGGCGTGCGAGCAGGAAAGGGACCCCGAGCGCAGGGAGGCGGCGGCGCAAGCGAGCGGCGAAGAGGAGGAGGAGGCGGCGGGGGAGGAGGGACTGAGCGATAGCGACGAGGGCGACGGCGTGGAGACGGGCAGCGGCCGGGAGGAAGGAGAGCAGGAGGCGGCGGCCGGGTGGGAACGCAGCGAGGACGCGCGGCTGCTGCGCGCAGGGCTGCCTCCCGCCGCTGTCCCCGCCGCGGCCGCCCGCGACCCGAGCGGACGCCGCCCGCCGGGGACGCCGCCCGGCCGCCTGAGGATGCCGCCGCCGGGCGACCAGGACCGCGCGCGCCGCCGCAGCCGCCGTCGCCGGAGAGACCTTCTGCTGAGCCAGCTCTGCTTCCTGGCCTCGGTGGCGCTGCTGCTCTGGTCGCTGTCGAGCCTGCGAGAACAGAAGGGTGAGTGCTCGCCGCCTGCCCCGAGTGGGCGCTGCGGTTCCAGCGGCTCGAGCTCCCGGGGCTCGGAGCAGGGCGGCTGCGCTGGGCTCCCGCTACACCGAACAGGCACGAGGACACCCGGGTCTCTCGCAGGGCTCGGGAGGAAGGGGTCTGGGCTCTAGAACTGCAGCGCTGGAGGAGTGGCTGGTCCCCTTGGGCACCCAGAAGACCTTTACCTATGCCTCTTGCCTTAAGCCCCTTTCCCACAGCCTGAGAACTGGTGGTGGTGGTGGTGGCGGCGGTGGCGGTGGTGGTGACAGGGACTCTCATCCTAAGCAAGAACCCTTTTACCACCAAGGCCAGTAATAAAGTTGCCCAGGCAGCCTGTACCTGTGCAAGTAACCAACCACCTGTACTCCTGGCTTGCCTAGGGCTTGCAGGGCTGGCTGACCGGCTCACACCCCGTTGGTTTCTCCACGTGTTCTTCACACGGAGCAGGTGGGGTGGGCAGCAGAGAATGCTCCTTGCCATGGTTGAGATCCAAGAACAGGTGCTGGGAACTTCGTAATAGCTCCCAGCCGGGGGTCAGGAATGGGCACGTTCTCTTAAAGGATCGCTCAGCGGGAACACGTGGATTCATTGCTCAAGGCCAGCTTGCTTCCTTCCACAGACTCGGCGCTGGGCATGGACCACTCTATGCTGTCCACTTTTCCTTGGTGCTTTGGCTGGTGATGCACACAGTTACACACACACACACACACACACACACACACACACACACACACACACACGGCTTTGGTCTTATCTTTACCCGTGGCTTTTTTTTTTTTTTTTTTTTTTTTTTTTTTTGAGCTAAAAACAGACCTCGAAGAGATACATTTTCAGAACAGTTGTCTATTGGAAACAATTTGGACTCCGGGGTGCAGCCGTGTAAAACAAAACAAAACAAAACAAAACAAAACAAAACAACATCATGGAAAAGGAAAGATCTGGGAGAAAAAACAGTTGTAAAATTATTTTGAATCCTGCCTTTTCAAGTATCAGAGTTTGTGGAGAAGTGGACAAATAAATGGTTGTGGGGTAAAACAGTTACAGATACATGCTGTACTGTTAAGATAGACACAGATCTGATACGCAGCACTCCGAAGCATGCAATAAAGGCATTTTGATAGCCACGGTGACATTTTAAAAGGTGCCGTCAGTCAAGAAAGGGATTTCCCTCACATCAGCTGGTGTGATGCCTCGTGATGAAACTCAAGGGTCATTTTGAACTTAGCAGATCTCTCTTCAGACTTCTTCATATATGGTAATAAGAGAGAGGCGGTCCTGGTCTCCTGTGACACTGTTAAGAGTCCTCGACACTCTCCATTGCTTCTGAATCTCAGATCTTCTGGCCCTGGGTGCTAACCCGAGGGAGGTTAGGGGGCTGTTTTTTGTTTGTTTGTTTTGTTTTGTTTTTTGTTTTTTTGTTTTTTAATGAAGTGAGACTTCATTAGCAGATTCAGACCTGCTAAGCATTACCCACTGACTGTCACTAAAAGGATTGTTCTTGGTGGGCTTTTTTGTTTGTTAGCTTGTTTTATGCCTCTGTTTGCAAGAGCTATTCCAAGTCAATCACTTGCTGGCCTTTCCTTTCATGTTGGGGCCCTGTGAGTGACAGACTTCGCAGCACTTTCCGGATTTAAGAGCCAACCCCCCCAATGGCGAATTCTACCCACACAGTTAAATGGGGCTCCAGTTCCTACTGTCGCCACTAGGCTCTGGAATATCTGAGCTGATAAGGCTTCATACCCTGCAAACTTGGAACCTGATGGCTCCACTTTGATTCCAAAGTAGTTTTCCCTGACAGTAACATTTCTGCTCAGGTGCTACTGGCTCAGACAGCACTCCATAGCACACCCCATCTCTTTCGTCCTATTTTTCCTCTTCTCTTTCTCACCTTCACTTTTTTTTTTAACCCTTCTGTCAATGTCTAGTTTAGGAACCCCAATTCCCAGCCCCTGAAAGACTTGGGAAAAACCAACAATGCTAATGACCCTCCCACCCAGGCTTTGTTTACCACCAACTCCTCCCAGAACTTCATGGTTTGCTAATCCCAATTCTGTCTCTAATCACCTTTCCTGCATTAGATGCTGCTGTTTGCAATAGGTCAGGGAGGCACAGCTGTGGGGCAAGAGCAAGGCGTAGTTTTCTTTTAAGATAATTTTAAACAGATTAATTACTGCGTGGAGATCGCCCAATGATATTTTTGCTTGGGGGAATTGCCATTCAGCATTATAAACATCTCGCTTGTGACTCTTACTCTGAAAACTTTTGGGCCATTCTACATAATATCCTTTCAGCATGGGCAAAGGGCTCCGAATTTCGCCTCTTCTTAGAGACAAAGTGTGGGTGAGTAAAGGCACATAGGAGGTGAGGAGTGGCGAGGCAGCAGGAACCAACTTGAGGAGACTCGGTTCCTTGTTTCCTGCTCTGTTCCTTGTTTTGAGGGGCAGCACTTTGATGTCTGCACGATCATGTAGGGTACCTTCCTAATGACCAAAGGTAATAGTTTACCTTTAGAGGCATGCGGTTATTACTAAAGATAACAAGCTAACCCCTCAGAAGCTTACTTCCCATGATCTTTTTCTTTCTTATAAAAAGGGCAGTTAGTTCTCTTTATAAGAAAGTCCAAATAGAGGTGTGTGTCAGGTATGTTACATAATGTCTAATATTTCTAATCATAGGATTTGGGGTCTCTTTCTTGATTTCTAAGTAAATCCAGATTTTGGGTACATTCTGAAAATCTGCTTCTGTTTCGCAAAGCTCAGTATTTGGTTAGAAGAAGTATAGAAAAGACCCTATACTGTTTTTTTCTTTTTTTTTTTTCCCTTTCTGTGGAGCTAGGGCATGAGGATTGTTTAATTTAGGTCAGGGAGAGTTAGTGCTGGAATGATGAGAATTCTTAATTTTAACTACAACAAAAGCAATAATAATAACAACTGCAGTTTGGGCATCTGAAGTGCCAGGCACTGTGCCAGGCATACTCTCTGTGCGTTTACCTCATCTGCAAACCCTCTCTCCAGTCCTGGGAGCCTTCAGCAGGGGAAGACACAAAACCCAGGTGCCCCATTTAGTTGCTGATGAAGAGCTCCTTTTTGATCTCTGTGTTCAAAGCCAATTTAAATAAGGTGTTAGATTTGCTAATGAGGGTTTTCATCATTTATTCTTGCAACGAGAATGGATTACTTTTGTATATATTGAGTGGCTTAGAAGTGTTTCATATAAATCACATGGCCATCTTTCTCCAGGAGTAGGGGTTCTAACTCAGGAGCAATTATAGACATCTCTAGAAAGTTCTCAGGGGTGTAACTGAGGAAAAAAACATACTTGCACACACATACACACATTTATGCATACCTGTGTGTATGGTATATGGACATATATGGATATATATTTTATCACTATTGCTATATAACAAATTAGCCCCAAACTTGATTTAAAACAGCTGTTTAACTTTTCTGCTCCTGGATACTCTAGCGCAGGAATTTGGATGGGCATGTTCATTATGTCAGAGGCCGTGGCTGGGAAGATTGCAAGACGGGGTGACTTGACATTCGGATCTAGAGTTATCTGAGACAGCATCATTCCCATGTACAGGGGTTGATGAGGATGTTGACTCAGACCAGTGCATGGCAGCCGGCTTCCAAGAAATAGCACCCATGAAAATAAAGTGGGGGTGCTTGGATCTTAGGCTGCAACTTCAGAAGCCACAGAGTGCTGCTGCCATGGTGGTCGAGGCAGGAACAATGGCACCCAGGTTGAACAAGTGAGGACACAGAGTCTTCGCTTTCTCAGTTCAATGGGAGAGGCGATGGTTGACGTATTTGGGAAAGTCTGGAGATCTGAAGAGATTGTAACTTAGGAACGAATGAAAGCATTTCCCAAAGTTGCCAATGGTGAATAAAGGGAATATGTTCATATACTTTTGTATGTTGACATTTATATGTGCACCCACATAAATATACACTGTAAATACATACATGTATAACATCCTTGACATGTTCTCCAGTCATGCAGGGATTACCATTCCTCTTATTTGGGATGGAGAAGAGGTAACTTTTCACAAAGGAGCTACAGTAGGGATTTGAACTGCAAACCTGAGAGTCCATCTTTGCTTCCATGGAATCGGGGGACTTGGGGTACAGCGTACAGAATCCTTAGCTTCACACTGCCCCTGCCCCCCCTTTCTGATTTTACTTGGACTTCTCTGCTGCTTCACAAGGATGTGAGCCTTCGGGTCCCAGATTTCTCAGATGTGCTGGTCCCACTGTACTGCCGTGTCGTCTTCCACAACTAGCTAATCCTTTACTTCTGCAGTTACTTAATCCTTCACTGCCAGGCCAAGATCTTCTGGGTTATTTTAGACTCCCTGCTGTGCTCTCTGAAAACACTGCTTTCTGTTAATTATATTTATCAAGGTCGGCAGCTATCTATGTGTTTAGTCAGTGTTGGAGCGACATTCCTCCTCACTGGATTCTGAGCTCTGGGAGATCAGGGACCCTGTGATCTGTGCTGACATCTGTCACCCCTATCACCCCACCCATGACAGAAGCTCAAAAATGTATTTGTTATAGATAAAGAAAGCCCTTTGGTGTCTGAACTTCCATCCCTGTGATAAAAACAGAACAAAGCAAAATCACCCTACCATGTTTAGGAGGGATGTGCAGGCATGTGTTTATTTTCATAATTCTGAGTCCTGTAAATTGAATGTTGTTGCCCAGTTTTCCCCGGAGAGCACTGAGCTGAAGAAAAGTGGCAGGCTGTGTCTGGTATCAGTTGGACAGTGGTAGGATTTGAACCTGGGGCTGCCTGTGTCTAAGCTGCATATGGCTGCACTTTCCAGCATTGGCAGAGAAGATGTGAACACGAGACAGGGAATCACCCTGCCTTTTTCAGTCAGCTGGGGAGTAAGGAGTAACAGAAGGTTGGTTTCATAGAAGCAGTATTTTAGAAACACATTTCTTTCAACCCTTTCTATTTTCTGCACACGCATATATAGAAGTGTTTCTTTCCTCCTGCCTTTTCTTAGGTGCTCATCAACCCAGATTGTTTTCCCAAAGATTTCCTCTCCTTGCAAGCCTTGAATCCTTGTGGGAAGATTTTTCTTTTTTTTACCCCGGAGGGTTGGCAAAGCCAAAAGAATTGCAAAACTAGCTCTTTGCTGAGCATTCCACGGCCTGGTGGAAGCCGGCTGATAGCGCAAAGTTCTGGCAACTCTTGCTTCTGTAAGGAGTGTTCCTGTGCAAAAGGAAAACCTTCCTGTCTGTGATTTTGGGTAACAGATGGAAGGATACTCTATAGACTATCCTAATGGGGAAACTGAGGTCTAGGGGCTTAAAAGAATGTCCCTGGAGTTATATCGCAGTGGGTTTTGATCTTAAGAGGGTGGTTTGAGGCTTTCTGGGTGGCAGCTGCCAGTTTCTGATTCTGTAGAGGTTTTTTTTTGTTTTTTTGTTTTTTTTTTGTTTTTGTTTTTGTTTTTTTTTGACAGCCAGTTTTGTAGTTTCAAACAAGGGCATATCATGTGGGATCTGAGATATGCAGGGAGAGCCAACGGGCAGTGGGCTACGATCTCCCAGCATCCCACTTGTCCACTTCTGGTTTGGCGTTGGTTGAGCTCCTCACTGTTGCCAATGTTGGGTGTCACCATCCTTGGGTGGCTTCCCTGTCTCTATCACCATCTTTGTTATCTGCCTTTTTGTGAAATCCTTCTCAGTGGATTCCTTGGAAGGAGTCCTGTCCAGGCTCCCAAGGGCATGGGATCCAGGACCCCAAGGGCATGGGATCCATGACCCCAAGGGCATGGGATCCAGGCATCTTCCCCAGTGCCTTCTTTGATTAGGCATCTTGCTAGTTGTTGGTGTGGCAGTGGTGTCTGAGATGGACACCCAGTATCTTCCTTCAGGCTTTGTGAGAAGAGGGGCACTGAATAGCGATTTTTAAGGAATTGGTAAAGATATGAATGAGAAATACAGTGTGTTCTGGAGTAGAATGTGGTGCTTTGGAGGTTCTGGAACCTGGAAAACGAAAGGAAATTAGAAGGTAAGGAGTTGGGAGTCAGATAAGCTCCTAGAAAACTGAACAACAACAACAAAGCCCGCAGTAAGGCAACTGCAGGTGGCCAATAAGCCACAAATATCATTTTTCCACCATTAATTATCAAGTGGCAAATCAGAACTTAAAAACAATGTCTTTTTTTTTTTTTTTTTTTGGTTATTGTTGATAGTTGATTGCCAAAAGGTAATGGGTCTGAGTGTAGTTAACCATAATGTGGAGGCTGTATGGCTAAGTTTTGTTCTTGCTTTTTTTTTTTTTGGAACTGCATACATGCTTATTGGGTTAGGAAAGCCACATATATTTTTGAATCTCAGTAAAAACTCAGTAGTACTGGACCCGCATGTGGGCCATGGAGCTGCTTGGCTGTGAGCCTTAGAAGTCGGGAGTTCTAGGTGTCAGGAAAGGCTGGGGCCAGTTGCTTGTGTAAACCAGGCATCCTAGCCTCTGCCCCATGCTTCTTGGTAGCTATGTCTTCCTGAGAGGGTGTTTAGTAGAGTCAGCTCAACCGCTACCCAGTATGGAGGATTTCCCGGCTGTGGCTTTTGCAGTATTGACAGTGTTCCTCTTCATCCTCTCTTTACATTTCTGCTTTGTTCTGGCTTACGGGAAAAATGGCATTTTTTTTTTTTTTTACTCTAGTGACCTGATATGCCACCAGAATATGAACCTATGGAGGACATGAAAGAACAAAAGGGGGTGGGAGAGTCCCTGGTGACCGGACTGGTGCTGTGCTTCGATGCCAGGAAGTCAGTGATGCCATTTTCCAGACAGAACATGAAGGGTTCGCTTTTGGATAGTTTGACATGGGCAGCTGGTGGGACATGAAGCTGACAGTTGAAAATCGGGACTATCAGTGGTGGCAGCCACAAGTGAGGGCCTGTGTGGAGTGCACCAGAAGGTGGAAATCCTCTCTTTGGTGAGCTCCTGTTCCCCACTCTTCCCTGCAGTGGCACCTAGGGAACTCTGCCCTTCACTTATGTCTGGATCTTACCCAGAGATACTGATGAAACATTCCAGAGTGTGGTGAAGGCATTGGGATTTGTTGTTAAGGGTTGGTGCCAGTGTGCAGCCAAGACAGAGCCTTACTGGGGTAGGTTAATATGCGACATTCACTGTATTATGGCTGTGTAAAAGGCTCCTTGTTGCTGAGCTGTGAAGTGCACTGAACTCAATTTTTTCTGTTCTGAGTTTAAATCAATATTCTTCTTAGTTCTCTAAACCTTTGGCACAACTTCAGCACAAGCTCTCTTCCCTTGGCCTGGCCCCATCTTCACATGTACACTGACTTTAAGGTATAGGGTTTCTTTGGGGAGTGGCCTCCATCCAGAGTCTCCTGGCCTTTCCTTGTCTGGCCGGGTTACTGGGCAATCCTGCTGTCTAGCCCTAGCCACCTCCCTTTAGCTCTGTGCTGTGCGCCTCTCTCAGCTCTCCTCTGGAAGCTATCTTCCTGGGAGGCATGCATGCACCTCTCTCGGCAGTCGTTTGGAATGTCATACAATCCAGGTGCCTCTGCCGTAAGGCACAGAGAGTGTGGGTTTGACACCTTATGTGTTTGAAGATATAATCCTTCTACCGAGCCATGTGTCAGATAGATCGGGCTCATAATTTAGCCCCAATAACCACACAGCTATAATCCTAGAACTTGGGAGGGCAGAGGCAGGAAGGTTATGATTTTGAGGCTAGCCTTAAATTTAAAATTTAAGGAAAAGAGTTTAGGATGTACTTCATTTTCCCTGGGCATCTGAGGAGGTTGTTTGGATATCTTCCTTTCAATACGGCCTCTAAGAAGCCTGATGCTATCCTAGCTTTTAATTGTTTTAGACTTCATTTCCTTTTTCTAGGACATGCATATGACTTGCTCTGCTCCTCCTGCGTCATTTGCTCACGTTGTCCGTGGCGTTATCAGACTAATGTGGGTATGTGTTTGCCCAGTGTCTTAGGCCTTCCACAAGATTCTTTTAATCTGAAAGTGCGTTTCACCCAGGCCTAGGAACTTCCCCTCTCTGAGGCCCTCATCTGTGTTCACTTGACTTCCTGAAGGCACCTCACAGTCTATCATTTCCCCCACTTCTCTCACTCTTTTTTACTGAGTTTTTCTTTCTGTTTTGACATAAGTCTTTTTTGTTTTTTGTTTTTGTTTTAAATGCAACTCAGGCTGTTCTTGAACTCAGGATCCTTAGCCTGACTTAACCTCTCACATGCCGAATACATCGTCAATGTACAATTGCCTCGGACTTTTGTTCTGATTTCTGTTAATGTTATTTAGGTATGTATTTATTTATGTTAACATGTGTGGGTATTTTGAGTACTTATATATCAGTGCACCACATGTATGCCCGGTGCCTGAAGAGAACAGAAGAGAATATTGGATCCCCTAGGACTGGAATTACAGGAGGTTGTGAGATATCGTGTGGGAGCTGGAGATCCAACCCAGATCTTCTGGAAGGGCAGCCAGTGTTTATAATCTCCAAGCAACCTCTCTAGATCTTCTACAAATTTTCTTAATGGAGAATTTCCCACTCCCTTAAAAACAAAAAACCAAAAATACAAGAACTTTATTTAGTCAAGCATGATAGCACACCTCTTTAACCCCCAATTGGGAGGCAAAGGCAAGTGGATTTCTGTGAGTTCAAGGCCAACCTGCTCTACAAAGTAAGTCTAGGACAGCCAGGACCACACAGAGAAAATAATGTTTTGGAAAATCCCTCTCCACAAACCGTTTATTTATTCATGTGTGTGTGTGTGTGTGTGTGTGTGTGTGTGTGTGTGTGTGTATGTATGACATGTTTTCGGGGAAGCATGCATGTAGAGGTCAGAGGCTAACCTGTGGAATTGGTTCTCTGCTTCTGCCTTTACTGGGTTCTGAGGATTTCACTCAGGTCATCAGGCTCGCATGGCAAGAGCTTTTACCCACCGGACCATCTTGTGGCCCAGGTTTCCAACTCTTACAGTGGCTTTTATTTCCGCAGTCCCAGCTTTAATTCCCAAGGGCTGCTTTTCCCGTGAGAGTTATTCTAGTAGCTTTTCCTTTTACTTCGTCCACACGCACCATCTCTTCCACCTAAGTATCAGTTTTGGAATTTCCTTTTCTTTCTCTGGACTCTTTGTGTGAGTGGTTCTTGACCATCTATGTTGCTCCATTTTTTCTTACCAGTGCCTTTAAGTGCCAGGAAACTTGGGTATCTTCATCTATCTTGTGTTTAGGTGGGGGCTGTTGCAAAGGGGATAGCTGTAGCAGAGAAAGGTATTGTTGGTGAGTGTCCCTGGAGACTCACCTGACTGGGCCATGTCACTGGGCAAGACTCTGTTGTTGTGGTTAAATTAGAAGAAGGGCCTAATTGTTTATTATTAGCCCTATAATTATTATTACAGTGGTATTTTCTAACCCGCTATCAATCAATAAAACACAGACACCTGTTATATTTTAAAATAGCCTTGAGTCATCTGAGGCAGGGCAGCTATTAATCCTCTAAACTACCTCCCATATAGGGGCAGGTGTGCCATACCCTGCCCCAATCCCATGCTATCTGCTTCTAATAATCTATCAAGCTACCTTCCATCCTTAATCCCAAATACTTGCTAATGCTCTTTATCTGGGCTGAATCTTCCATCCATGCCAGCCATGTGCTTCTCTTCCACCTAACCTGTGGCGCCAGCCTCCTTCCTTCTTCCTCTCTCATTTCCTCCCGTCTTCTGGCCTCTTTCCCCCAAAGCCAGGGAACATTAGCCATGCCCCACGCCACTTGCCCTGCCAGTGTGGGTGTGTTAGCTTTTATTGGTCAAACAGGAACAAGATTTTAGGCCAGGTTACAAACATTTTGGGGGCACATGAGTCTTCTCATTTGGGCAGCAACCAGACCAGCCTCCAATACTCCGTGTGTGTGTGTGTGTGTGTGTGTGTGTGTGTGTGTGTGTGTATGTGTATTGGGTGCTACATAATTTTATAATTCATGTGGGTCACCACAGCCAAAGTAACTGGAGCAAGTTCCCTCTTATGATCCCACCATCTATTGCAAAAGGACCAGTGATACTAAGTAGTTTGCAATCACCTGCAGTCAAATAAAGTCAGCTTAGAAAGCACAATTTTAAGAGCGAAGGGAAATCATCACTGAGAATATTGTATCTTGTGCAACATTTTGTGTCTACATTGAGGCAGGGGAATGGTTACCAGGTCCGTTTATGCTTGGGAACTGAAGATGTGGACAGCCTCCCGTGTTTGCAGTTACCAGGCTGATGTATGGGCACCTCAGCTGAATGCCAGGGGAAGGCTGTGCTGGGCTTGCTGACGGCTTTTAATGGATAATTAGCTTCTGCCATTGGCTCAATATTTCTGAATGTAGGATGGACGGGGATGGCTTCTTCAGATAGGCGTGTCCTTCAGGCAGTCCAGCCTTGGGCATCCATGCTGCTTTCTCAGTAGTGGTTTTCTGGAGTGTTAGGTAGACAGGGAGGCACTTCTAGGAGTCACAGAGTCCCAACATCTGATTTTGTTAGAAGTGATACGAAAGAAAATTGTGAATTTCACTCTTTGCTTGAAAAAGAAAGAAAGAACACACTTAAGAAAACACAGCACAAAGTTAAGGGAGGAATATAATTAATGAAGACCAACTTCTGGTGAGGTATCTCACGTTTTGAAATCCCACTGAAGGGCTGCAATCTTCCTGGGAAAATCCGCGACATTCGGGAGAGTCAGTCCATGGGAATAAAAGGGGGAGTCACAGGACTAGCTGCTTCATGTAGCAAAGGAAGAGATGTGCCATAGTTGGAACGCTGGCCCTCGGGACGCTCCCTGCTTCCTGAGAGCTCGCATTATTGTTTCCTTTTCTCTCTCGTGATGTAATCAGCAGGATAAGGGGCTCGTTGGAGAACAAGTGGCTGTGGATTTTTTTTTTCTGGTCAGTGACATCTGAGCTTATAATTTCCAACTTTGTTTCGTCCTTGCAGTGGTGTTTCTGGACACTGATCAGAATACCAGTTGCTAAGGAGAAACTTCTGGGACCTTAGCAACCTAGGATGTGAAACTCGAACACACAGCCTTTGGAGTGGGTTAGGGCTGTTGTTTAATATCACAGGCATGCTTTCGGCTGTGTGCAGAGAGTGAATTTATCGCACCCACTTTAAGCAAACCTAGGCACAAATTCAGACCAGTCCCGTTATTTTCTAACACTGTGATGCTGTTTTCCCCTTCAATATGTCAAAATTGAGATCAAACCATATATGATGTCTTAGATCTTTACATTTTCTGAA
This sequence comes from Acomys percivali, assembly GCA_907169655.1. Lineage (NCBI taxonomy): Eukaryota > Metazoa > Chordata > Mammalia > Rodentia > Muridae > Acomys > Acomys percivali. The sequence continues at coordinate 4,738,353 of OU015742.1, read as the reverse complement.
ACTTAAATGTTTTTTTCTTCCATCCTTCCTTCCATCCTTCCTTCTTTCCTTCCATCCTTCCTTCTTTCCTTCCATCCTTCCTTCCTTCCATCCTTCCTTCCTTCCATCCATCCTTCCTTCCTTCCATCCATCCTTCCTTCCTTCCATCCTTCCTTCCTTCCTTCCATCCTTCCTTCCTTCCTTCCATCCTTCCATCCTTCCTTCCTTCCATCCTTCCTTCCTTCCATCCATCCATCCTTCCTTCCTTCCATCCTTCCTTCCTTCCTTCCTTCCATCCTTCCATCCTTCCTTCCTTCCTTCCATCCTTCCATCCTTCCTTTCTTCCATCCTTCCTTCCTTCCATCCATCCATCCTTCCTTCTATCCTTCCTTCCTTCCATCCTTCCTTCCATCCATCCATCCTCCCTCCCTCCCTCCCTCCCTTCCTTCCTTCCTTCCTTCCTTCCTTCCTTCCTTCCTTCCTTCCTTCGGTGTGTGTGCGTGTGTTCATGCAACAGCATAGGTAGAGGTCAGCAGACAGCTGCAGGATTGAGATCTCTCCTTTCACCATATGGATGGGCCTCTGGGATCCAACTCAGGCTAACAGGCTTAGAGGCAAGAGCCCTTCTCCACTGAACTACCTTAAAGACTCCTAAATTTTTTTTAATTAAAAAATAATCTAAGTTTTAATTTAAAGTGGCATGCAGCAAAGCACTAATAGTCAGGGTACAGACAGCCTATCACTATTCCTGCAGAACTCCTCTGAATTATCCCTTTGTAGTCACATCCTCCCCTCATCCGCTACCCTGATCCATTCTATGTCACCAGAGAAGTTGATTCTTAATGACCATAGCCAAATGTAACAGCGCACATCTCTAATGGTAGCACTAGCGACGTGCAGACAGAAAGGCTGTGAGTTTGAGGCTAGTTGAGGCCAAAAAGGGAGACTTGCTTCAAAAGAAAAAGGACAATAAAAATTAATGTTTTGCAAATGGAATCCAACACTCAAATAGTTTGTTTCTTTTACTTAACATCATGACGTCACCTAAGTTGTCTTCTGAATCAGGAGCTAAGCCCACCCACCCACTCCTCCACCCCCACCCTACTCTTACACCCCCCCCCACACACCCCACTCTTTCACCCCCCTACCCTGACCCTTCATGGCTTTTGGCTGAGTAACTTTCCTTTTCCAGATATTTAATGGTTTATCCCGCTACCTGTGGTAAGGAATTTGAGTTGCTTTTAGTTTAAGCGTTTAAGAATGGAGAGTCTATAAAGACAAAGTTCTTGGTAATTTCTTTTTCATACCGTATCACACTGGTAAGGTTCTGTAGTGTGAGGCCATCTGAGTAGTCACCTGTGCCTTGTCCCTGGGGTTGGGAGGGAATGTTTTAGTCATGAACTGCTTAGAGTGGTGCTTATTGTAGTTTTTTTTCAGTTATCTTTTGTGATGTAAAGGAACTTTATGTCTAACTTTCCTTTGACTAGAGCTATGTTTTTCTTTCTTATTCAAGGATATGTTTTGCATCTCATCAAATGCCCTTTCCGTAGAAGTTAATTGCTCCTCTTAGTTTTCTCTTAGACAATTAACATTATATTGGCTGCAGAATGGATTGCGCGGTGTGGTTTATGAACACAGAGCCAAGGATAAGCCACAATATCTCAGGAAATGTTTTGTAGCTTATACTTCTTGGATTTGATTTGCTAAAAGTTTACTGAGGACGTTTCTGTCTATGATCACATGAGAAAAAGAGTCTGTGATTTTGTTTCTTGGTACTGTCTTTGTCTGGTTTTGCTTTCAGGGCCACACTGGCCCACAGAATGAGTTGGGAAGCACCCTTACTCTTCTGTCTGCTCGAAAAGATTGGAGTTGATGGGGCCTCCCTTTTAGCTTGTCATCAGCATTTCTCCATGGCATTAAACTTAAGATATAATTTTAACGTCTGCATAATGGCAATAAAATTACATCTTGCGTGTGTGTGAGAGAGCCTTACTATGTATCTCAGGTTAGTTCCAAACTTGTGATCCTCTTGGCTTAACCTCCCAAGTGCTGGGACTATAGGTGTGTGCATCAATCATTATAGCTCATGGTACTTTGGTTAATATTCAGGAAGCTAGTGTTTCTGGAGCACTTAGCAGGCCCAAACAGTTCCAGGTACTTTGTCTATCTTAACTTCTTTACTGTCCTCCAATAACCCTATGGAATAGGAAACATTTTCTCTGTGTTTTACAAGCAAAGAAAAACAGAACACACACACACACACACACACACACACACACACACACACAAATGAAGCTCACAGGGTTTCTGAGTATCCAACTTAGGTTAGAACCCAGCCTGTCTGATTCAAAATCCCACCACATGCCACACTGTCTCCTTTGATTATACTGTATCACAACCGGGTTTGGGTTTCGATTTGACAACATTTTTTTTTTTTTTTTTTTTTTGAGACAGGGTCTCACTCTGTAACCCTAGCTGGTTAGGAACTTGCCATATAGATCAGACTGGCCTCAAACTCAGAGAGGTCCCTGCCTCTGCTTCCTATACCTGGCTTTTTTAGGGTCTCTTTTTGGCATAGTGATATATTTTCCATGGGCTCTCTGTGGTGAGGTTCTTGTGCTGAACTCTTTGCCAATATCTGACAGTTTCCTTTGACTGGGTTCTTAGAAGTGGTATTTCCTTGTTGATGGACACGTCCATTGGAAAGGCTCATAGTTACTGCTCTGCTACCTTCCAGGAATGTGAACAGATTTGAAGACTCCACAGCCACACTCGACAGTTTTGGATTCGATGTTGGCTTGCCAAAAGTTAGTATTGTAATTATTGTATGGCGTGTTTCTTCAGGTTTCTTCAGCACTGGGGCTGAACCCCACAGTGTCTTGTGGACGCGGGGCACCTCGGCACCTCCATGTTCTCAGTTAATCCACTGTAGAGGAGGGGACTACTCCCCACTTTAGCCTGCCGTCATCCTCCGTCTGTCATCCATTTACATGTCATTTCCTTACCTTGTGAAAGCAATTTGTTCATGTGTAACCTTAACTTTTTCTTTTGAGAAAAATAATTCTAGATCAGGTATGTCTCACCATTCTAAAGTCTACATTTCTATCTAGGAGGATAATAGGTTTATGGTGTGTATGTATATTATATATATGATTATGTATAAAAGTTTTACCTGGGTTCTGTATATCTTATCCTCTCAGGAATTTTTATGGCATACAGGTGTCATTTTTGTCCAGTTTAAGCTCTCTCTTTTTGCTTGTATTTTTCATTATTTTATTCCTAGACTCAGGATCTCAGTCATGTACTTATTCCATAGAATCTTTTCTGTCTTTTCTTCCTACCTGAATGGTTTATTTTAAACAGTAGCTCTGTACCTCATTTGGGCTTTATTATAGTGAGATGGCGGCGTAAACGGAGTTAGAGACTTACCCGTTATTCTAGTCTTGTTAATGGATTTGTCTCGACTCGTGCATTTGTTGCCTCACATTGTTGGTGTTTATTCTTCCTGTGCCACTGGCTGCTTTTATGGCATTTATTTTACTCCATTTACTCATTAATTAATGCTGTAGTCTATTAGCACGTTAATTACGTGGCAGGGTGAGGCTCTTGTCCCCTTGTTTTGGAAAAAGTCACTCGCTATTATCATCGTTTATCTTCCTAAGTGAACTTTAGAATCTCTGCGAAATTTCCATGAAATCCCTCTAGGATTGGGCAAATCTATAAATAGCATGTGGAAAAAATGGCATTTTACAGTGCAGATTTCTCTCCCTCCTGCTGTGCTGTTTTGTTTGATCGGGCTTTAAGGGAGTCGGCCTGGAGTCCTGATTACTTCCCCATTTCTTTCCGACATTTGTCATTCTCCTGGGTGTTGTTTTTCAATACGGTTGTTTCATTCCTTGTACATTTAAAATATTTCTCCATAGCATTTTGTTCTTTTCTAAGATTTATTTTTGTTTATGTGTATGTGCATCTATGTAAGTTATTCCACGTGTGTAGGGGCCTGTCGAGGCCAGAAGATGATAGGATTCTGTGCTTTGGAACTAGGACTTCCAGAAGGTGGTGGGCACCTGCTCGGGGTGCTGGGAACTGAACTCATGTCCTCTGCAGGAACAGGATTCACTCTTAATCACTAAGCCATCTCTCCAGGCCCTGCACTGTATCCTTACATTAAAAAAAACTATGTAAATATAGTTATTCTGCTAAAGTAACGTAGTAATAGCATGACTCCTAATGAAGAGTCTGTTACACCTATCGATCAGCGCCTCAACCTCACCAGAGAGACGCCTCGCAGTCGATGGGCTCCAGCACGGAGACCACAAATCGGCAATGCGCACAGAGGGAGACTTTGGAGCATTCAGTGCTAGTTGGGAAGTCTTCCTCAGAGCCCTTCCTTCAGAGCTCAGGGATCAAGAGGAGAGAGGAGGCAGAAAGGCTGTAAGACCAGTAATGCCTGCATGGCTGCAAGGAACCAGTGTCCTCCAGACACAGAGACTGCGGCAGCACGCACAGAGTCCACATAGGTCAAGCCACACACGGTCCCAGCACTGCGAGGGGAGGTGCACATGACTGCCACCCCTAACTAAGAAGCTGGATGCAATTGATACCCACTGGCAAAGGAGAAATTAGTTTGCTCCAGGGGCATTTCACTGGGTATATGAACCACGCTCCAGGGCAGGCCACATGCCGAGGAGCAGTTGGCCAACACGAAATAAGCCCAAGGGTATTTTTTGTAAACTTTTTGTCTCATTTTGCTTTGTTTGGGTTTTTTTTTTTTTTTTTTTTACCTTATTGGTCTTTTGCTTGCTTGTTTTGACTTCTGTTTTTGTGTAGGTTTTTTTTTAATGTGCATATTTCTTGTTTGTTTTATTTTGGTTTTTATTTGCTTATTTATTTTAAAGAGAGAGAGGAAAAGAACATAAAATCGGGTGGGTAAGGATATGAGGAGGATCTGGAAGCAGGGAAAACATGGTCCAGATATATTATATATAAATATAATCAAATTAATTCATTATACAAAGCCATAACATTAAAATTTGTAATAATTTGCTTTCAGACTAGTTTGCTACTGAGTGTCTATTTATCTATTATGGAACTTTCTTTCCAGTTCTAGTTTCTCTGATGTTTATGATCAGTCATGGATACGGAATGTGAATAGATGTCTAGTGAGTGCCTAGTGTTCAGTAAAACACGCTGTAAATACAGACCCACGGTTCACCAAGACTAGATGGCTGTGGGTGGCTTCAGTTTATCCCTTTGCACTTGATTGGTCAGGACTTTCTATGAAAAGTTTCCTCTCTTATATTAATGAACGTACATATTTGTTTGCTAGACTTCAGTGTCAAAATAACATTAACTTTACAAAATGAATTGACAGCTTCCACATTTCTGTGTGTTATAGAGTATGCTGTCAGACATGGAAATTAGCTTGATAAGTTGGAACGAGCCTGTCCTGGGATCTTCTCTGGTTGTGGTTATGTACCAACTACAGTGTCTTCCACCTATGGTTTCCTATGTGGACAATTTCAGGCTTCCCAAAGAACTGTCAGTTTCATTAAGATTTTAAGAATGAACAAAATTATACATTCTTATTTACTTGAACTATTATAGTTGTGACTGCATGACCTTCTCTCAATGCTGAGACAAGCCTTTTTGTTTCCCTTGATTCAGTTGGATGCAATTTGTTAACTTTTAAAGATTGACTGATTATATTGATCAGCTTTGCTTTTCCCATTTTGCCAACTCAATTTCAGCGGTAATATTTCTTTAAAAATTTCCTCTTAATCCCTTTATCTTTTAATATGCTAAATTATGAATGTTGTCTTTATTTGTCTTGATTAGTGGTACATTTGACTTTGTGGATAATCAGATTTATGTTATATATAAAAGATTAAGAACTGTGTAGTCACTGTTGGCTCTTTGCAAATAGTAGTATAATTCCATTTTATTTCCTCTGTAATTATTTAAGATACTGCTTTCTGATTTCTACTTGTCATGGTGTGTGTGTGTGTAATTCTAAGTGCTAATTTTATCTTATTTTTGTCTGGACCATTGTAACTTCTCATTTGTTATAAATCTTAAATTACGAATTATTTGTAATTCAGAAAAACATTTGTCTTTTATGTCAATCTTCTCTGCTATTTTTTTTTTTTTTTTTTTTTTTTGAGACAGAATCTCACTATCTAGCTCTGGCTAGCCCAGAGCTCATTATGTAGACCAGGCTGCCCTCAGACTCCCTCTTGAGTGCTGGGATTAAAGGAGTATGCCACCACACCCAGCTCTGGGTTGTCCCTGGCCACCTTCTAGGAGCTTCTGCATTATTTTTCTCCTTGGTGATCGGATTCTCAGCACGACTATTGCTTCTGTCTACCAGCTTTCGCTTCTCGATGTTTTATGATTGCATTTCTTTTAACCGTCTTATACCTCTTCCATGTCTACGTGAGTCAGCTCCATTACAATCTTTACCTCACTGCTTAATAATCGAATTTTCTTTCCTGTAGCCCGTGTTTCTTGCACAACATTGAGGTTCCATTTAGATTCTTTCCGAAAGTTTCTATATAATAAATTCTTCTTGGTGGAAAGCTTTATTTTTCCTTTTGAGGGGAAGGAAAGGGGTTTATTTGACTTACACTGCCCTGTTATAGTGCACCATTGAGGAAAGCCGAAGCAAAAAACTCAAGGCAGGAATCTGGAGACAGGAAAGCCGAGACCGTGGAAGAAAGCTGCTTACAGGTATACTGCTTAAAAAAAAAAAAAAAGATGCAGGGAGTTTTCAGGAAATTCAAGGTTATTTTCCTCTTGTTCCTCCGGTGTCCTTCTCCACCCGCACATGGCTCTAACAGTCAGTCACCATGAGCATCAGTGATGGTGGAGGGCTACTTACAGGGCGTGGTGCCTGGGCAGCTGTCCAGTGTCTGAGGCATCCACGCTCTTCTGCGAAGGCTGCTCCTGCTGCCTGATGCTTTGACCATGTGAGTGGGCCCTTATTATCATTATTTTCATCAAGAAATAACTCTCCCTTGTTCTTAAAGTGGAGACAGCGTCTGACAATTTCACACCTTCCTCGGTTTACAGCTCTCTGCTGCTCTCCACACCTCCTCTTTCTTCTTACTCTGTGGAAAGCAATATATCAGCATCTAGTTTTCTGTCTGGTTGATTTGAATTTCCAGGAAATGGGTGTCTCTGGATAGATGACTCTGTAATGCTGTGTTGATGGGGGCGGAGATGCCCTTGAAATCAGAGCCTTTGAGGAGCAAAGAAAGCCCTTGCTTGTGTTTACACCTAGGGGTCAGTGTGTCCTCTGTGGTCCACCTGTCACCTCCCATTTTTATGCCTTAAAGCCTTCACACTCAGCATACTTTTATGATTTTCTATATCCCATTCATTGGAGAGTGGGGAAATGTGAATTATTTGCTCCTAGCTAGCTGACATTATATACCAGAATGCCTCTTCAGATTTCAGCTTGAACATGTCTGCTCATTAGAAAGAAAATTGTCTCCACAGAACCACAAATGAGGCGCCACCACTCTCATTCAAGTTAACCTCACTTGCTAGAGTCTGGTAGGTAGACAGTGGCCATTTTGAGTTTATGCTTAATGATTAAAAACTGTTTGGATGCGTCCCCTACTCCAGTGGTTCTCAACCTTCCTAGCGCTGAGACCCTTTAATACAGTTCCTCATGTTGTGGTGACCCCCAACCATACAATTATTTTGTTGCTACTTAATAACTATAATTGTGCTAACTTTGTTAGTAATTTTAATGTCGATAATCAGACAGAGGGGATATCTGATACGAGACCCCCAAAGGGCTCCTGACCCACAGGTTGAAAATTGCTGTCCTTTTCTGAGTTTTTGTGACAATAGAGATCACTAAACATTGCTGCCCTGGGACCTGGACAAGAGGTTGTCTCAGTGTGTTATTCAGGGTTATGCAGTAGAATAGAACTGATAGGAAAAATGAAATATAGTAATAATATAATGTATACATGCATGTATGTACATACATATATATTTATGTGTATGTACACGCACACACACACACGGTTTACATGGTCTGGGCAGTGCAACAATGGCTGTCTCACACTGGATAGACTGCATAGGCTGGACAGGCCACAAACCCAGTAGTAGTTCATCCACAGTTCTGGGTGTCCTAGCAGTCATGATCCTGGTGCTGAGGGCCTGGAGGACTCGTCAAGAACCGCTGGCCTTCAGTCTATACTGGAAGCCTGAAGATGCTTATTCTAGCATCAGTGAAGGAAGGTAGCGGTGGCAGTCACAGAGGAGATGAGCTTGTCAACAAAAGTGAAAGAAAGGAAACAAAAAAGAGGGCTTTTCTTTGCCCTGTTTTCTTGACGTCTCCATTTTATGGTAAGTCTTCCCACTTCATCTCATCGAGTCTAGAATGTTCCTTATAGGAGTGCCCAGAGGCTGTATTGAAGCCGCTTCAAGACATATTAAGATAGACAGGCATGGTGACACCCATCCTTCACCCCAGCTCTAGTGAGGTAGAAGCAGGCAGACCTCTTGTGAGCTTGAGGTTAGCCTGGTCTATACAGTGAGCCCTAGGCCAGTCATGGCTGCATGGTGAGACTGTCTCAAAAGCAAACAAACAAGCAAGCAAGCAAAAAATATATTGTTGGCCTGATAACTAAAATTATCTTACCATGCACCTAGCATGGTAGGTGCAACGATTGTCCATCATAGATGTCTACGATCCAAACCCTAGACTGCCATCTTGTAGTGCTGCATGGCGGTTAAGGGGGAATGAAACTTACAGCTGGAACGAGGGTTCGCAGTTGGTCCTGAGATTATCACAATCATTGGAGTAGCCAAATGTCACGATGAGGCTTCTCTGCAGAAGGCAAGAAGGAAAAGCATGAAGGAAGGAAGAAGGAAGGAAGGAAGGAAGGAAGGAAGGAAGGAAGGAAGGAAGGAAGGAAAATAAGGAGACGTGAGGACCCATGCAGAAGTCAGAGCGATGTGACTCCTGGCTTGAAGATGGGAGGGGTCCATGAGCCAAGCCGGGCAGGCGGCATCTAGGAGCTGCAGGAGACAAAGGATTCTGTCACATGCAGCTTCCAGAAAGCTCTTAGGGTTGGGTATGTTGAGGCCTGTTTTGGATCCTGAGTTCCAGAACTAAAATCGGGGGGTATTTAAAGGCACCAAGGCTAGGATAATTTCTCAGAGTGGCAGTGGAAACTCCTGGACTCTGTGTGTCAAATATTGAGCATGGTCTAGCTCTTAAATGCAGACACCAGAAATCTATGTGGTCGACAATATGCACATTGCTTGGGCCTTTTGTGGTAGCATCTCTGTGTAACAACTTGAGGGTTATATATTTATTTGTTCCCTTAGAAAAGGCACTCCCACACTCAAATAATAAGATAAGTACTTTAAAATAATAATTTCCATATCACAGACTGGCCATTCCATTGAATAGATCGACCATAATCACCTATGGTTGCTTCTTTAAATTGTGCCAATTGTTGAGGCATTTCATTGCTGTTATTAGATACCTTTACGTGTGGTCCTGTCTGAATCCCTTCAGCTTTCCTCTTACTGTTGCGATTGCAGTAATCCCACAGGGCTGCACAACCCAGTCGAGCCGATGGGCTACAAGACTTTCATACAGTATATAACTTGCTCCACGGGGCCAACCATCAGAGAGAGTTTTGAATGGCCGTACTGTTTCCCACTGTCAAGTGTCTTTCAACCTCAGCTTATGCTTCTCCCTAGAACTGTTCTTCAGCAGACATCTCCCGAAACCCTCAAGCAGGTGGGGAGAGGAGCGGAGCATGTTGGGGCTTAGGTGGGCCCCCAGTGCAGGGCTGCGGGGGTCAGGGGTGAGGGTGGGAAGGCAGAGCAGGAGCTGCTGTTATCAGGCGGAAGCATCTCTGTCCAGTGTGCCATGTGACTTCCCCTTTTCAGTGGCCACTTTGCCTCCCTTATCATCTCCCCCCGAAGGCTGCTTTGGCTTCCTCTTGATGACAAAAATCAGAGGGAAAACAGTTTTAACCCTTGTCTCAATTTTGCAAAGAGCAACAAAGAGTTGGGGTGGGAGAAATGATGTCTTTAGGCTTCCCATGGCTGAACTAAAAACGACAGTCCTTAAGGGAGAGAAGGATGTCTGGGCTGAGACAGCTCTGCACAGTTGTTTTGCCTAAGATGGCAAAAGAGTCATCTTTTAGTCTTGACCTAAGTGAAGCATAAATGGATCTGCCTTGTCCTGTTAGGTCAGGATGCTCATGTGGTTTTCTGGGCACTGTAAGTGTCCCTCTATGGCTTTTTCTCCCTTGGGCTTTACTTTTGGGGAATTTGGGGGCAGGTATGAATAAGATGGGAGAGGAAGGGGAGACAGAAAGCACACTTACCTGGTGCTCTTTGCTGATAAACACTCCAAGGGTCAGCATGAAGGATTCTTAGGAGACTCGCGGAACGAAATCTTTTATGTTGACATTGTGCGGGACTGGGTGGCCTCTTTCTGCTCTTGCATCTCTGTGGTTTCTGCCACGGACAGGAGAGGAAACTTGGCCCACGAACTCAGTGACATTGCCCAGAACAGAAGCGCTGGACAGAGAGTGGAGGCAGGATGTTCTGTGCCCCTTTCCTGGAAGGATTCTTCTAAATGGTCTCTTCTGTCCCCAGTGCCCTCATCTGTAAAATGCGAACCTATGTGTTAAACTGTCTTCACACCCACAATGCTACATCGTTCAACTTGTGCCTTTAATTAGAATCCACTAGGCTCCTGGATAATATTGGAAATACACTTCCTTCTCAGGTGAATTTACAGCCGGAGCAGTATTGCTTTGCTCCCAAGCATGCCCTGATTCATCATTCATTTTTATTTCACAAGAATTACCCTTGTAAATGTGATTTTTCTCTTGGTTTCATGGGGCCGTTGAGATCGTATGGCTCAATGGATTCCTTCAATATGTCATAAATTTTTGCTCATTGTGTAAGTCAGTGGTTTTCAAAGTGAGATCTCGGGAATAGCAGCTTGGCATCCTCTGGGATCTCCTGGGAGCTTTGTTCATAATACAAGTTCTTGGGTCCCATCCTGGCCTGCTGAATTTCTGTGGAGACCTAGGCAGCTTTGTCCTCCATGGTCTTGGATTGCAGCAGAGACATGTGAGAAGTGTTGATAAGCCAGGGGGATAGAATTTTTCCATGTGCCTCCCAACTCTAACAAGTACATGGTTTTCTCTTGAGTGGCTTTTATAGTTTGAGATCTAGATGGCACTGCAGAGGCACTGCAGAGGCTCATATTTTGATGGTTTGGCCCAGGCCTTTTGGGATACTGGAAGCTGTAGGCAGTAGGACCTAGTGGAAGAGAGTTAAGTCATCGGGGGATCCCTAGAAGGAGACACTAGGACCACTGGCCCCTTTCGTCTCTTTCTGCTTTCCAACCACCATCAAGAATGCCCTCTGTTGAAGGTACTTAGGCCACGATGTCATAAACCCAAAGCGACAGAGCTCAGAGATCATGGAGTGAGATCTTTACAACTGTAAGCTAAAATAAACCTCTCCTCATTGTAAGTGGTTTACCTCAGATAATTTGTCACAGTAATAAAATTTATTAACACAATGACTATACTTCACGCTAACCAAACAAGCTATGTTACACCTGCTAAGATCCAGATACATCTCTATTAGACAAACAGCAGTAACTTTCTTGATGGCTTAACCAAGAAAAACAAAACAAACAAACAAACAAACAAAAAAACCGTAGATCTGCTTCAGGTAAAAGGGAGAATGGATCTCTTGTATTTCTTGGATAATAGAATTTAACTCTTGAATTTCCCAAGATTGGCTCTTTGCCTGACCCCAAGGGAGCTGTAGGTTCACAGGTATATCCCGAAATAAGGCCCTGGACCAAATATTTCTGAGGGACCTTGGGGAAACAAGAAAGCTATTATTAGGATGCCATTTATGTGTGTGGCATTTATTTTGGTATGTGTCCCTGGGTTTTGACCCCTGTCCCTGTGATGATAGACACCAGCCACCTGGGAGTGTGGTTCTGAGACCTAAGTAAGCAGTGTTCCCCTTGTTTGAGCCTGAGCCCAGGGGAGGCCCACGTTTTCACCCTTGGTCATTTCTGCAAAAGGCCAGTAGGCACTGTGGCATTGATGGACAGGTGTTTGTTAGATTGTGTGCACACCAATATGTTCCTTCTCACTGACTATCCCCAGAGCAGGGCGTCGTGAAGTGTCTGTTTATCCAGCCCTAGCTGGCACTTGTGTGAAGTGTGTTGTGACAGCTTGGGAGCCATCACAGCCATTTCCCTATTGGGAACCTCCCACACTGGAGTTAGACGCACCACTGAGAAGCCCGTTCCTTAAGTGCTTCCTGAAAACCCACAGAACACTCGGATCATTTCTCACATCCTTTGATATCCCCTAAAGCTCCGCTAGTGTTCTGCCAGGCCCATAAGATGGGGGCATCCCACCTAGGTGGCCACTAGGTAGAGACCCTGGCCTGGAGCTGCAGCCACCCCGGAAGGGCGGTCCTTCACACATCCGCTTATCATTCTGTCTGCGGACCTGTTTGGCTTCCTCTTTATGCAGACTTCCAGCCAGGGTCTCTGGGTCCCTGACAGGTGCAGGGTAAACTGTCATTTTCACTTATAAGCTGTGTCTCGATCTGTAAGTGTGACTGTTGCTAAAGAAAAATTTCTGGGATGACCTCTTAACTAAGACTCCTTTCCTGTTCAGTCGCCTGGGTTTACTATTCAAATGTTCTAGGTTCCTGTGCTCCCACTCTACCACATCCTGGAGCTGGGGTTCTGGCTCTGGTTCTGTCCTTCATGGCCTCCTCCTCTCCCCCCGGCCCCCCCCAACTGTCTCTTGTATACAGTTGGGGTCTAGATCTTGTCACCTATATGTCCCTGATTATATCCCTTCTGATTGCCGGCCACTTTACAGGGCGTCCTGGAGCAGTGCTGTGCTGGATGTTGTTTCCTATCTCTTTCCTTCCCCATTACGCAGAAGTGGAACCATGTTGCCTGCACCTGCCATTCAGCTCCAGCCTACAGTACTGAAGCCCAACCAGTTACATCATTACATAGACTGTAGGGTCAAGGTGCGTATGGAGTATCTGTGGACTTGACAGAACAAGCATCGGCTGACTGACCAAATGACAGCACGCAGACAATGCTAACGGAACAGCAGGCTGTGGGACATTTATTGCGGCCCTTACTTTATAGTCTGATTCAACTCTGGTCGTCTTGACACATTACTCTAGTAGGTAACTTCTTTGAGGGAGCAGCTTGGTCATTATTTAATGTGTAGTTAAGCTGATTTTGGGGTGGGAGCCACTCATTCTTGGTCCCATAGTGGTCATGCTTGGACACAGCGCTTATCCTAGAGATCTTCAGAGTCCAGTGGGAAGAGAGGCATGTGTAAGCAAAAGGCTCCTAGTGCCATATGCAAAGTCTCCTAAGAGGTGACTTGGGAAAGCACTAGCCTGCCTGTCATGGTTGGGGTATGACACACAGCAGAGCTACTTTGTTATCCACTTTTCAATGTGGTGGGTTTTTTTTTTTTAATATGAAAACATTTAATTAACAAATATAAATAATTTTCACTAAAAATGCACAATGTGATGATACACATTTAGCAGCACAGTCATGTTACTGAGCATCTATCACTACCTATAGTTACTATGATGAAGAAAACACACCATAATTAATTGGGTGTGTCCTGATTTATGTACAATTTATTTATCTATAGAAAACATATGGTGTTTCATTGTATTAGACAACAGCAATCTGTACATTTCATTTGTTATATTATTTATTGTCATTCAGTTATTATGAGAGGTTTTTTTTTTTAAAGACACACTAGCTTTTCAATGTTAGGGTGTTTTCCCAGGAAGTGCTATGCACCCTCAGATTTGCCTTTTACCCCTCTTCCACACTACTCTCTGCAGGAAGCTGCACTTGTTAGCATCCTTGCCTTCTGTCTTCTAGGGAGGTCTGGCCAACACGACGTATAAAGCTGGGGAGAAGGAAGGTCCTCTCTTTTCATCCCCTCCATTTCTTCCTACGCTTCCTCAGGGCAGCGAGTCCTTTTATGTTACACAGCCTTGGCCCTCATAGCTTATTTTCTGGGCTCTTACAACATTGTAATAGGTAACGATTGTCAACTTGATGGCATCTAGAACAACCATAGAAACCAGCCTCATGGGGATGTCTGTGAAGGGTTATCTAGATTATATTGATCGGAGTGGAAAGGCTTACCTTAAATGTGGGAGGTACCACCCCATGGGATGGGGTAGGTCCTAGGCTGCATAAAAGGAGGAAGGTAGTGGAACAGAAACACACATCACTGCTTCCTGGCTGCAGATGATGGAGCAGCTGCCTCCTGCTCCTGCCAACATCCCTTCCCTACCCTGGCATATCCATTGAACTGTAAATAAACACAGACCTTTCCTTAAGTTGTTTCTCATCAGATGTTTTGTCACAGCAGAGAAGCTGCCCTTGCAAACATTTATGTAGATCCTGAAGGGTCCTATGAGGGTAGGCTGCTACAAAAAACATCAAGACTGACCCCATCTTACTCTGTGGCCTCTTCCTCTTGAGTGTACATCTGCCATGACATCCTGAAGCTAGGGGATGTTTATCAGAGATAAAACTCTGCTCTTTGGACTTACAGCCCCAAAACTTTGTGCAAATAACCAATTTTTCCTTATAAAGTAACAAGAATTGGGCATTTCTTAGCAGGAAGGAGGGAGAGTTAAAGGAAGGGAGAGAGAGAGAGAGAGAGACAGAGAGAGAGAGAGAGAGAGAGAGAG
>OU015742.1:4675303-4694679 GCA_907169655.1 Acomys percivali | reverse complement strand
GTGTGTGTGTGTGTGTGTGTGTGTGTGTGTGTGTGTGTGTGTGTGTGTGTGTGTGTACATGCACGTGTGCGTGCACACATGCATACATCCTTTGTTTACTCTTGTTTCTTGGTTATGGAAGCTATAATGGACAGGGTATCTCACCTCACAGCATTCAGAAAGATCTGGCCCAGTATAGCTTTGGGAGACAGAATGTGAGCTACAAAGCAGGGATCAGGCAGCCTGAGAGCAACAAACTGCAGCGAGTGGGACCAGGAGCCCAGGGTGAGGTGCGCGTGGCAGAAACCCAATACTATGTATTGAGTTTCATTTTCAATGAGCATCTTCCAAGGGGAAGTCATTGGAAGCCTGCCTCGGAGATCTGTGCCACTTGTTGGACTTGTGGGAAACAAGCAGTGGAAATGTAGGGGTCCTTGGGTAGTCGGCATGGGGGTGGCGTTGCCCCCTGCCTGATGGTGAGAACCAGTCAATCCTGCTTGGAGTCCAGGCAGTATGTGGTGGTGGGTAGCCAGTCACTGTCAGGCTCAGTCGCGTCCTCTTTCTCTGGCTTGCTTTTCCTCACCATGGACCTGAGGCTGAAGCTAAGATGGGAGGGCCTGGAGCTGATCTTGTTTTTCCATTAGTCCCTAGTGTTCTCTTGTTGCTGGCTTCAGTTTCCAGCCCAGATAGGTGTATGCATGACCCAAAGAACAGCCAACCGTGAGAGTGAAGAGGTGACCTTGCATTTAAGCAGAAAGTTCCCCCACTGACCCCCTCCATTGTCCTGTCCTCTATGTCAGGTGTCAAGAGGCATATTTCTTTTCTGGAGTCAAGTTCCACGGTCAGAGGAGAGAAAACAGGAAAGCACTATTAGGAAGTCCAGCGCGCTCTGCACCAGTCCCATCTTCCCTCTTGCTCTGAGAGGCTTTGCATTCATAACAAGGTCAAGGCCACCTTTGGTTGATGACATCATTTGGATTCCCTCTAGACACTGCCGTCCTTGGGTTCCATCCACCGCTGTAGCAGGGAGGTCACTGTGAATTCAGACTCCCATTGAAGTGACGGGCTATGCCTCATTTCATTCAGAGACCCTTTCTAGCTGGGGCATCCCCACGGACAGGAGCTGGCTCGACCCACCCAGAAGACGAGCTGGAGGTTGTGGAGATGATGGTTTTAGGGGCAGCTCTCTGACCCAGTGGAAGTCTGGAGGCACAGCACTCTGCCTTCAGATGCAGCACACTTTCTGGAGGCATCGCAGTGTCCAGTGGGCTTGTGCCTCGTTAGGACTCAGGGCTTCCATGACACATCATGGGACATGTCCCCTTGTCTTGCTTTCCTGTCTTTCTCAGCCTTCTTCCCCTCCCCCTCAAAATAAACTACTTACATCAGGTCTTTGTCTTGTTAAAGTTGGTTTTTGGGCAGACCTCACCCTGGGCCCCAATCCACCCATCAAGATGTTCTTCTTATAGGTTTCTAGGACCCTCTATTGCACTAACCAAGGACAATACAATAGTAAACATCAAACCCCTACTCTGATCTAGCCAATGGACAGGACATTCTCCACAGTTGAGTGGAGAGCGGGGACTGACTCTGACGTGAACTCTGGTGCCGCATATTTGACCAGCTCCCCTTGGTGGGGAGGCCTGGTGTCACCCAAAGAAAGAATAAGCAGGCTACCAGGATGAGACTTGGTAGCCTATAACCATACAGTGGAGGAGAGGTCCCCCTTGGTCTTTGACGTAGGAGAGGGGAATAGGGTGAAAGCGGGAGGGAGGGAGGAACGGGAGGATACAAGTGATAGGATAACAATTGAGTTGTAATCTGAATAAATTATTAAAATTAAAATGAAAAAAAGAAAAAAGAAAGAAAAAGAAAAAGAAAGTTGGTTTTTGGGGAACCCAAACCAGGACGTCTCCCTCTGTTCCCAGCACTGCATTGCCACCCAAAGCATGCTATGTGAGTGAGACTTTTCAGCGTTTTGAATGTGCTGGCCTCTGGCTGTCAGCTGCCCAGGCTGGCGGAGTGTTTGGGGAGCTGAGCTTAGACTATCTGGACCCACTATCAGTGGCCCAGCTTCACCACTTGTCACCTGTAGTGGATCCCTTTATGCCCCTCAGCCATCTTAATCCATACAGGAGCGCAGTGCTATTACAGATCTATTCCTTTGTTGTATAGATGGCATTTGAAAGGCTCACTATGCATGACAGGATGAGGGACATTTGCTCAGGGGAGAAAAAAAAAAAGAAAGAAAGGAAGAGCATTCTAGATCATAGTGGACACAAGAGGAAGGAAAGCTGGTTTATTCTTTTAGAATTCCATCAGGTTTTACATGAGATGGGATTAAAAAAAATGAATCATGGGTCAGATGGGAGTTTTTCCACTGTTCCTATAGAAAGACCAACCTAGGCTGGCTCATTCTGCTGACAGAAATCACAGCAGTATGTGACTGAAAAGCTCATAGATCATCTTGGATCCATCTCTTAAAGCCAGCAGGTGATGTCATCTGGGCCATGGCTGCTTGCCTCTCCATGTTGTCTCTGGTCACCTTTGTGTGCCTGATGTGCTCTTACACTCAAGGCCTCTGGGCTTTTCTAGCTAGCCTGGTTCAGTTACAGCCATTGTCAGAGCCAATCCTCGTGGCCCATGAGATGATGGTCTTTTATTAGTGTGTTTTTCAGTGTTCTACTTCTATAATAGAACAACAGAAACAATTAACTTGTGATGAGGAAGGGCTTATTGTGCCTCCTGAGTTTGGAGCTTTCCACTATTCCTTGCCTAGTTGCTTTAGAACTGTGGTGAGGCAAAGCATCATGGTCGGGGACCCATGGAAGGGTGCCGTCGCTCACTCACAGTAACTGAGAAGTGACCGAGAGAGAGAAGACAGGACCAGCACCTCAAATCTTCTTTAAGGCATGCATCCTGTCTTTTTTTAAAAAAAATTATTTTATTAATTTATTCTTGTTACATCTCTATGGTTATCCCATCCCTTGTATCCTCCCATTCTCCCCTCCCTCCCATTTTCCCCTTATTCCCCTCCCCTATGACTGTTCCTGAGAGGGATTACCTCCCCCTGTATATACTCATAGGGTATCAAGTCTCTTCTTGGTGACCTGATGTCATTCCTCTGAGTGCCACTAGGTCTCCCCCTCCAGGGGACATGGTCAAATGTGAGGCACCAGAGTACATGAGAAAGTCATATCCCACTCTCCACTCAAGTGTGGAGACTGTCCTGTCCATTGGCTAGATCTGGGTAGGGGTTTAAATTTTACCGCCTGTATTGTCCAAAAGCCCTAGCTGAGCTTGGTGCGCAGTCCAAAGGGTCAAGCTACAACCAAAACTACTCAAGAAATAGGTAACTATACCATGCACCCTGTCTTTTAAGACTTCCCACTAGGCTTCACCTCCAAAAAGAATTGCACATGGGCTTTAGGAGGATGTCCATCATCCATCCGAGCTGCTCCCGTTGTCCATGCATTCTGTGCAGACTGCACGAGCGAATGGAGCTTCCTGTCAGGATGGGTAGACCGGGCATGGTGAAGGGCTGCTTCCAGAGTGGGAATCTTAGGATGATTCAAGATCACCATGGAGAAGAGATGCAGAAGGGGGCGGGGGCGGGAGTGTAGATAACACCAACGCCCCAGTGCACTTAACGTTGTAATTTCCTCAGTACAGATTTATTGAATCTGTCTGTTTAACACCTTCTTAGAGACCAATGAGAAAAGGATAACCACATCAGGAAGCTCATTACCTAAGGCAGGTGATGGAAAATATGCTCATGCCATCACCATTCAGAGATGCATTTCTTAGTCTTTGTGAAGCTCTGAACTGTTCTCTCTCACTACTGTTGCGGCGTCCCTTCGCCCCTGTCATTCCCCACCACCTCAGGGCAGAGTCCTAATACTTCTTGTCTTTGAGAGCCTTGTCCTTAGGACCACAGAGGGAAAAACAAAACAAAAAACAAAACAAAACAACAGCAACAACAACAACAACCTCCTTTCATTTCTCCTCCCTGAGCCAGACTCTCTGCTGTTGTTGTTTTTGTTGTTGTTGGTGGTGGTGTAAATTGAGAAGAACACAGAGTGAGGGGGGAGTCTTAGTCCCCATCCATGCTCTTCTGTAGCACTGGGGTGATGCAGCCAGAGATGAGATGTAGGCAATTTTGTGTTTGTACCCAGCAATAAATTGGAGTGTTTATTCAAGCACAGATGATGGAAAAGGCCGTGCTTTTTAGGAGCCAAGTGATGTAGTGTGGTCAGATTCTACTCAATTGGAAGCAAAATGTGAGTTTTTAAGGGAAAAGAAGGAACATATTAGTCAGGTTTGCAGGGTTCAAATGTATTCACTGTATGGAAAATATAGTCACAGGGGGCACTCCAGCAGAGCAGAGCATGGCTTAGCTGGGGATGGATGGAACCATTTGAAGCTAGAATCTGCACTTTCTTCCGAACAATGTGAATCCGTGTGTCTTTAGTACTTTATTATGTGTGAAAATGATGTATTTTATTGCATCCTTGTGCCTAATTTTGGATTTTTATCTTACATTTAAAAGAAGGGCACTTACATAACTTTAGACCTGATAAAACCCAGAAACATGAATTTAAGAGGTTAAAAAATGAAAGTTAGAAAGTGATTTTAAAATTATGTTTTCTTTTTTATGGAGCAAAATATTTAGATTTTAACGAACATCGTAGCGTGAGTGAACATTGGTTTATTGAGCAGACATGACTCAACACACTTCATCATTTTTGAACATGTGACTTCCCAGAAACATGAGCTTGAAGCTCTGGCTATTTTGTGTTTCATTAGTATCGAAGCTTAACAGCTTAGATAACCCAGCAAGGCGCATGGTCTCGGTGGTAGAAGCACATTGCAAGTAAGGGCCGCTAAGTGAAGACACCACCGGCTTTTCCAATCACAGCCAGTTACGCCAAGAATCCTCATCCTGGCTCCGCTGAGTAGTCTGGTAGTTTTTCAGGTGCTGTTAGTGCGTGTGTTCAAAGGTCCTTGCCTAGTAGTTATTAATATTGGACATGTACACTCAGTGTGGCAGTGCCAACACATATACTAAATATTAAATCAAAATATGTCTTTTTCTCATTTTAGATGGCCATGTGATGAACAGATGACATTTCTAACTGTTCCTTCTCCCCAAAAATGCTATGTTGCCCCTCCACAAAGCTCTT
This sequence comes from Acomys percivali, assembly GCA_907169655.1. Taxonomy (NCBI): domain Eukaryota; kingdom Metazoa; phylum Chordata; class Mammalia; order Rodentia; family Muridae; genus Acomys; species Acomys percivali. The sequence goes on along the minus strand of OU015742.1, from coordinate 4,689,517 downwards.
GAGGCTAGGGATCCTATTAGCCATCAGATAACTCTGCCCTAGATAAACTATAGACTTAAAATTCAAGCTACAGGGACATCAGAGGCCAGATGTGTAAGTAGATTACACAATTCTACCTAATTTGTAGTCGGTGGGACATACAGATGTTGTTTGTTTTAGAACCTACTGATTTTTAATCTACTGGTAAGGGGACACCAAACATCTTAATATTTATTTTTTCAAATGGTTTTTCCATAGGCCAAGTTACTTTCGGAAAGCAACAACTTTCTTACTATCGATTCAAATGGCATTTTGAAAGATGCGTGTTTGTCTGTGGGTGTCTATGTGTGCTCTCTGAAAATATGGGCCAGGAGTATTCTTACCTGGCAATCATGGTCTTCCCAGAAAATTGTAGAAATGCACAATTCGTGTTTAAAAATATTTTTTGCATGTGCTTATTGTGTATGTGCACTCAGGAATGCATTTGTCCGACACTTGTGGAACACACGTGGATGTCAGAGGACAATGTGTTAGTCTTCTCCTTCCGGTAGGTAGGTTCCAGAGCTTGTCATCAGGCGGGGTGGCAAACACTTTTACCCCAATGAGCCATCCCACTGACACAAAGTCACCACTTAAAAACAAAGCTAGTTATACATCTATAAAGTATAAGAAATGATCTCAGATCAAGTCCCCATTTCACCTCAAAGTAGTGTGTACAGAATTTACTATTTTTAGGCAATGATTGTTGATTCCATTACACTGAACTTTCCCACAGAACACCATGCTACAATCCTGTGGAAGCAAGGGAGCTGGGGGTGGCACTGTGCCTGCCCTGAGCTCTTCTTTCAGGGCCAACCCCTGCCTGGTAGTTATTAATATTGGACATGTACACTCAGCGTGGCAGTGCCAACACATATACTAAATATTAAATCAAAATATGTCTTTTTCTCATTTTAGATGGCCACTGTGATGAACAGATGACATTTCTAACTGTTCCTTCTCCCCAAAAACGCTATGTTGCCCCCTCCACAAGCTCTTGAGGCTAGGGATCCTATTAACCATCAGATAACTCTGCCCTAGATAAACTATAGACTTAAAAGGGACATCAGAGGTCAGATCACTCTTGTCTGTTAGTGCTTAGATCAGTAACAGAGATGGAGTGATTCATCTTCTCCAGACAAAAGCTCTCGGCAGATCTGGGCTTAGCATCCCAAGTCACCATATGCCCAGGATGACGAGATGCTCTTACCAGTTTCTTCCCCAGAGGACCTCATGTAATTTCTTGCCCGGCTGAATTTTGTTTGGTTTAAATCTGATTTGGGAAGGTTTCTGGGCTGGTTTTACACATTGAAAACTCATTTCCTTCTCTTCTGCCATTAAAACTGTGATTTTTCTTTTACCCATGGAAATAAGAAAATGAAAAGAAAACAAAGTTGAACAAATCCCATCTCCCTTGTCTCACTGGAATGCTTGGTCAGCTCTATCTGAAGGCCAGTACCTTCCCCTTTGCCTCATCTTCCCCTAAAGCGTGCTGGTGGGATTGGGATTCTACCCCAACTCTTGGCTTTGGAATGAAACATTTCATTTAAGGGATGCAACTAGCCAGCAGTGTAGACACCCATCTCATGTGGCTGTTTAAACCCAAGTTCAAGCTAATTAAGATGTAAGAAGCTTCATTTTCTGGTTACATGACTTTATTTAAGTGCATAATATCCACATGTAGCTGGTGACTGTCTTGCTGGTGAACACAGGCATAAGAAAATCCCATTGATGTATAAAATTGTTTATTAATCTCCATAGTATTTGTACTTTTTTGTCTTCTGAAATATAGAACATTATTTTGGGGGAAGATTTTAGAAGCATCGAAGAACATAGGTATTCATGAACCTTCTAGAAATCTCTTGGCAGGTTAGATTTCGAGTCAGACAGGCAAAAGAAAAAGAATTTAGAAAAGAGAAAGGTGTCGTTCAGTTCAAGTTCAGGCGAGGTCTTTATTTCTGGGTTGCAGGCTACTTACTGTCTTCTTGTATCTTTATCTGTTGGGGCAAGAGCTAGAATGCTCTCTGGGTTCTCTCTATAGGGACACCAATACCACCCCTGTGCTTCAGTAATGACATCTCAGTCTCATAACCTTATTACCTCCTAAAGAACCTATGTCTTGATGCTGTCACACTCGATATGGGAATTTGGGGGTAGGGCACAGTAAATCTATTGCAACAAGAATCTTCATATCTGAGAGAAGGTGCATGTGTGTGTTGTCAGGGGATGGGGTGGTCCTCTTCTGTAGGGCCATTATGAAGAACCTGAGTACCCAGCTTTACAGACAATGGAATCTAGAAGACATTATCAGTAGGCAGGAGGTGGTAAAGGAGCTCCAGGAAGTGCAATGAAGGGCTAAGGAGAAAGTCAGGCATTGGTGCTAAGCTTGGATCCTTGGCATGTCAATGAACCATCAAGAGGAAATTGGGCTCTGGGCAGGATGCATGGGTCATTAGAACAATCCCACTTGCTTCATTTAGTAGTTGAACACATGCCATGAAGAGAGAAAGCTTTCTGGAATCTTCATCCCTGTCTTAGTCTCACAACTACCCTACCCTGACCCTCCCAGCATCCTCAGCATCAAATTGGACTTTTTCTCGTCCCTTTAGTGTCATACTCTGGACACTGCCTTCTTTCTTGACAGAAACTCATCCAACTTGCTCCTTCCCATACCAGTTCTTCAGGATTGGTGAATTGGCATGCCTATACAAGATAGGACAATGGAGTGATCAGTGTAAGGCTGGGCTAGAAGTTAAAACGATTTGGGTGGGTAGTAGGGAGAAATATGGGCCTTCGCTTTCATTTGCTAGTGTGAGCTTGCATCTGGTCTAGGGATGGGCACAGTTTCTATACACAAATGATGTGGCTGTGTAGCATCCAATTCATAGGATAGCCATGGGCCTAGCAGCTTGCTTAGGTCCTCATCCTCCCTGCCTCCATCAGTGTTTAAGTCTGCTGTTGTGCTCTGAGTCCCAACATCTGCAGCAATGCCAGGTTCGGACAGGCCCTTCAGCCCACTTCCCCTTGCCTCTGGAGCTGAGAAGACAGCCTCTCAGAGTCCTGGAGAAGTTTGCAAAGCTGGTATGGCCAGGGAGCTCCATGAGTGGTACATAAGAATCTACTGTCTAGCCTTAAGGAGGGTCTGAAATTGCTTCTGACTCCCAGAATCCCACGTGGGATGGTGACTGGTATTGCTCAGTTTTCTGCTCCCTCAACTCCGAGCAAAAAGGAACCTCCTCAGAGGAACTGAGACCCTCATCTGTATTCAAGTTCAGCGTGTTTTCTCTTGGAGTAGAGACAATAGGACGAAGTTTAAATGGACCATGAAAGCTGCTACCTGAGTGTCCCCAAGCTGATGAGGGGCCTCTGGAGGTGTGACACGGCCCCCCCTTGTGTTCTCAGGGTCCCGTCACCTGCCAGACACAACGTGCACATGGCCCGAGACAGAGGCGCTAACGGAATCATGGCTTCCCTAGGGTTTGGAGTTCTCTTAGACAACTCTGAATCTCCCCTGGACTCTTTCTGGAGGCATCCACATATTTGAGCGAAGCCAGCGCACAGCCCATTTAGCCTCCATTTCTTCCTTTCTGCTGGGGTGGGAGGACTCGCTTTGATGAGTTACTGCTTTGCCACACATTGTGTTCCTTCCCAAGGACCAGGGGGCAATGCAGAGGCACGTTCTTATTTCAGTAATCTGAAGGAGTTTATATGGGAGGTGAGGTAGACATAGAACGAAGTGGAAAGGGAAGGACATGGCGGGGAGGTAGGAAGGCAAGGAGATGAGAAGGGAGCGAATGAGAAGGGAGCCCCAGTGAATATGTATAAAAGTCCCATATGGAAACCTGCTGCTTTGTAAGCTGATTTAAGAAATAAGAATAGAGCATTTTTAAAAAATTCGTTGGAAAAAAAATCCTCGTGCATAAACCCCTTTCACTTATAGAATATAAAAATTGCTTGGCCACCACCCTCTTGGGATGCAAGGGGCAGGCCAGAAAAGGGGCCATGTGGAGAGTGGTGCAGATCACTGGAGACTGCAGAAGGCGGTCTGCTGGCTGCTGGCTTATGCAAACTCAACCTCCAACCCTGGGGTGAGGACCTCAGAGTACACAGAGGGGAGACAGCTGTGTAAACTGCAGGGTGGGTATTTATAGCCTTGGTGAGGAGAGGCGCGCAGGGCCAGCCTAGAGTCTGCCCGTGGCCGTGCCATCAGCTGGAACCTTGTGTCTTGGACAGAGGTTTCTGCTTCTTCCTTCTTGAATGATGCAGGAGATTCCATAACTTAGTTTCCGCACCTGTGAGGGAGGGGCTGTTGCCGTAGTAACCTGGACACATGGCTTTCCGCTTTCAAAAAGCAGGACAGCATTCTTAAGAGGGTAGGGTTGTATGTACTCTCGAAGAAGGCCCGTTGTTCCCGTGAGGGGACTCCCTCTGACTGCCAGCACTCTGGGATGAGGTGGGGAGGTGCATGCCTGGACTATGGAGGTGGGCTTGGGTCCCAGCTCTGGGGATAGCCTTCTGAAGTGAGAGTGTCATAAGGTGTGGTGACATAGCACAGGATGGCAACCTGGTGCATAGGTGAGGGACACATAAGATGCATTTTACGTTCTTATATTTTCCATTTTTACCAACATATGTTAGTTGGGCAAAGTGATATGTTTTGTTGTGATCTTGTCATGCATATGTGTGTGTGAGCGTGTGTGTGTGCGCACTCACACGCGTGTACACGTGTGTGCAATTTGGTCACATTTATTTCCCTAATTACTCTCACTTACCCCTCCCCCTCCTCCTGTTCAGCTTCCATGGATGATGCCATCGTCCACCTTTCCAGATCTCAGAGGAGTCAATCCTTTGGCAGTGAGCAAACAGCCCCACCTCTCTTCTGAGCCTGAGATGAGACCAGTATCTGAGAAGGGTTAGAAGGCCACCCTTAAGTCAGGCCAGCAGACAAGGAACAGGGTGCGAGGGGTCAAGGCTGTGAGCTGAGGATGTAGGTCGTGGGGCTCCCGAGAAGACCCGTTATTGGTGAAACCCTTGGGTTCTGTGTGCTTTGGTCACGGGAAGGCGAACGGGAGAGGCGCAGGGACTGAGAGGCAGGGAGAGGAGAGTGTGCTAGAGTGCAAAGGGGTGAACACACAGCTCTGTAATGGAAACTTGGCACCCAGCCTCCACTCTTTGCTTCCTCAGTGCAGGCAGCTTGGATCTCAGATTGAGAATGGAGTTTCCTCCTCAGCCAGCGGCAGCCCACAGCGTTTCTATGGCCCACCCCCTCTTGTCACTTCTCCTCGGAGACCACAGCCCTACATGTTTCCTCTACTGGTGACTTGTGACTCGGGAGCCTGTTGCTTTCCCTGTTCACCCCCTGCCTCCTCCCTTTCCCCTGACTAATTAGGGCAACATGCAAACTTTCAGAGCCTGGCAGATGAGAAGCCAAGAATGCCATGGCTGGGGGCCAAGTGTTTTTGTTGACATTGCTCTAGTGTAGCTTTGCAGAGCAGCCTCTTCGCTGTAGCAGAGAAGTCCAAGGAGCCAGGAAGGCGAGTTAGGAGAGAGCAGCGAGGGGAGCGAGTGTGGGCAGCCTTTCGCTCACCGTCCCCTGCCTCCTAGCATCCCCGCCGCCCCCGCCCCTTTGCCTTTTCTAAGTGCAAGACTGAAACAGCCCGTGTTGTAGATAGCCAGGTTCTAGCAACCTACACTGAGCAGACTGCTGTGCATAGACGGAGATTGGACAAGTGCTTGAGTCTTTGGTCTCTGATGCTTTTCCAGGTGTGCCACTCATCATCACAGATAGTCCTTGGGGGACTGTTTAACAGATCCAGCGGGACAGTCTACACTCCCTACCTATTGTAAGACGAAGACTGCTTTGCCCATCTGTCTTATTATTAGCTGTGCCTTGTAACCAGGGTGAGCTTCCTCATCCAGGAGTCGGCCAGGAAGCTGCTCTTTGAAGCCATTAATCCTGGACTCAGAACTTTCTTTTGCTACTTGATGACTGTGTGTGGCCAGCAAGTTGCTAAACCAGAATATTCCTCCCCTTAATTTCCTTACTTGCAAATATGAAGCTAATCCTTCCACAGAGGTTTACTATGAATATAGAACATATTTTATTTTATTTTATTTTATTTTATTTTATTTTATTTTATTTTATTTATTTTATTTATTTATTCTTGTTACATCTCTATGGTTATCCCATCCCTTGTATCCTCCCATTCTCCCCTCCCTCCCATTTTCCCCTTATTCCCCTCCCCTATGACTGTTCCTCAGAGGGATAACCTCCCTCTGTATATGCTCATAGGGTATCAAGTCTCTTCTCAGTGACCTGCTGTCCTTCCTCTGAGTGCCACCAGGTCTCCCCCGCCAGGGGACATAGTCAGATGTGAGGCACCAGAGTACTCGAGAAAGTCAAATCCCTCTCTTCACTCATGTGTGGAGACTGTCTTGTCCATGGGCTAGATCAGGGTAGGGGTTTAAATTTTACCGCCTGTATTGTCCTTGGCTAGGGCCTTAGTTTGAGCGGGACCCCATGACCCAAATCTGCCTATCATAATGTTCTACTTGTAGGTTTCTAGAACCCACTGGATCCTTCTACATTGCTATTCACCCATTGTTCTCTCATCTAGAGTCCTAATAGGATGTCCTCCCCTCGGTCCCAGTTTCCTGGTAAGGGAAGGCTTTCATGAAACGGTTCAAGCTCTAGAACATATTTTAAAAAACCAGAAAGTTGTTTGCATGTAATAGTCGCAGAATGACAAAAATCTATGGAGAATGTTCGATACGGTCATAGATTACCTGTGTTTTTAGGCAAGTCGCTTCTTCTTTAACTTTTTTGCTTCAGAGGTGTAAAGAGGCCCTGGAACCGTCTCATGTACCATGAGACTTTTGAGCAAACCAAGCTGAACTACAACACTATCAACCTTTGTTCTCATCGACGTTGCTACTATTATTATTACTAATATTTTCTCAGACTCTGAACATCATTGTTGTATTGGCGATCAGTGGTCAAGTCTGTTTTTGTTGAGATGAAAGTTTGTAGATTTTGGAAGGCTGAGGTGCTGTCTTAATAGTGTCTAATTCCTGAAGATATTGAATCATTATGTTAAAAAAAAAATCCTCTAATTTTCTGCTACAATAGCTGGCTCTGCTTTTACATCTCTTAATTGGTATCAGCTTTTCTCTTAGAGTCCCAGACCCATGGAAACTTGGCAAAAGAGTTTGGGAGTCATTGGAAGGAATACTTTTGCTTCTTTGCAAGTCTTCAGGGTCTGTCTGAACCTTAGGACTACAGGTCCGCAGAGCACCCTTCTCTGACCCACACTGTGAGGACAGACAATAGAATGGCCGCTCTGCCAGCCACAGCAATTCCACGTGGACTGACAGCTTTTGAATGCTCTGCCCATATCTGTTGTTCTAAACTTTGTATTGCTTACAGCCACCATACAGCTTCCAGAACCTGTGTCTCAATGCCCAAGGCCCTTGCTATGCACCACAGCTTCCTCTGGATCTCTGTGTCATAGGCTGGAAAAGCTAGAGAGGAGGATGAAGAGGTGTCTCAGCAGTCAAAAGCACATGCTGCTCCTACCCAGGACCTGAGTTCAATTCCCAGCTCCCACATCCGGTGGCTCACAACAGCTTAGAAAACCAACTCTGACCTTCATGGACACTTTCCCTGAAGCATGCATGCACACACATTCATACGCATGCACGCGTGCACACAGAAACACAGACATGCACACACACACACACACACACACACACACACACACACACGTCTAAAAAATAATTGTTGAATTATCTTAACCTCCTTCTCTCTGGAGAAGTGTTAGGCCATCACTCCCCATGCAGATATCTGCGTGGAGGCTCCCGCTAGTCATGAAGCCTGCAGAGAGCCTATCTGGGCTATATCCCGTGGCCTCGCCTGTTAGGGATTGCTTTTGTATTAGTTCTCTTGGCTGAGGCATCATTGCCAAGGAGCTATATGATCCCCTCCTGATAATCTTATCAGCAGAAACTTCAGACGCAGCATTCCCTCAGCAGGGTGGGGAGCGTCTTCCCTCATGCGCCCTTTCCTCCTTATTCTTTCTGCTGACACTGTCCTCTCCACAGCCGTCCCATCTGGAGACCTAGGCATTGCTAAGCTCACCCCTAACAGGCCTTCTGTAGTCCTGTTTTTCCTTCATCTCTTGTTTTATGAAATCTTGTGCTGGGTCCCTAATAGGCCACAGCTTCAGGGATGGTGAAGTGATGCCTTAGCTCGGGTGACCCCTCAAGAATCAGATTCTGGGCATGCTTTCAACTGCAGTTCATTTACGTGAAAGGTAATTTAAGCAAATATGGTGGTGGTACGGACCCTGGAAGGCTAGAACAGCTCATAGTGACTCAGTAGGTTCCATTGTTCCCTTCTCTTCGCAGATTGCTTCTTAATGGGATCATATCTGTAGCTTGAATTTGGCTCTTATGAAAGTGCCGGTGCCAAGGAAGTCATCCAATGGCTACAAGTCTAGACTGCTTCCCTCGCTGTTATTGGTTATTAAACATTTCTTAGCATGTTGAGCATAGGAAATTTGGAAAGAGAAGAGACAGTCATCAATCAAATATACTTTATCAAGAGACCCATCTTGTAGACAACATCAGTTTATTCACACCGCGGGCAACTCTGGAATCTAGTTTAGAATGCATACCTCACTGCCATCCATCTCAAGCCACGATATATATAAAAGTTCCTCTTCTCACTGGATAGAAGACTTTTTTTTCTGCACCCAGTAGGTTTCACTAATCAGAGGAAGCCCTCAGATATATTCAAGATGTCTTAAGGGCACCCATGCAGTACAGAGAAAAATAATAGCTGGTTAAGGCACAGGCTCCCAGCATTGGTAAAGACTCACATTTAGTTGTTAGTGATGTATGGTGATTTTTTTCTCCTCTCCAGAACTTGACCTCATGGATCTCATCGGGGAAGATAGAAAGTGGCTGGTGGGGAGGAAGCTGATGCAGGTGAATGACACACTGACCTCTGAAGATGCAGGACTCCGGAGCAGCAAGAACTGCACTGAGCCAGGTAACAGTGGTGGCCATGTCCTGGCAGTGGTTGCCATTTTCTTTGATTATAGCTGAGGATGAGCTGGGTGAAATGTCTCTTTTTTAAGTCTAATCTGGAGAGATTTTAAAGATATTTGGGGCCTAGGTATCAGAAACTCAACCATTGGTTCTAACACTGTGTAGCTCCTGTATCTAAAGACCTGTGTTATTTTCATGTGGATAAACTGTTGTCAGTATGCTTCCAAAGGCCTTAGGTCTTTTGATATGGAAAGTGTTTCAAAAAGTCATGTGTGTCTACTCCTTTTTGAAATGATGAATAGAAGGACCGTCCTCTGCCATACCCAGCATCTTAACAATAATCTCTCAAGCATAAATGGAAAGAATGAAGACTAGATACTTGTATGCCTGCCCACAAAATACTATATAAACCTATGGCCCTTGAGTTGCAGGGTTTAGGATTATTATGGGTTCTTATTAAAGACTCATAACAAACCTTTTCAAAGGTCAGTGAAGTATGTGGAAGCTACATTAATTGTAAATGAAAGTGACCGTGAAGGGTTTGATTGCCACTGCTGAGTGGACAGTCATGGATGACCCAAGAAGCACACACGTATCAAGGGCTGAACGGGCAGGAGGGGGACACTCAGGTTCTACCCGCGGATTCTGTTGGTGATCTTTTCTGATAGTCAGACAGTTCCCTACTGTATGCCTTCAGTTAGGGGGCGCATGGTAAGTGGGATGCAGGAACACAGGAATCATAGTCGTCGGAATCTCATTTTTACCTTTGGGGCAAAGAGAACGGAGTGAAATACAGCACGGCAGTGAATGGCCTTCATTGGGTTCATCTCTGTGCAGGAGATGATGGTGGGGATGGAAGGGTCCTGTCTCCTGCCAGCGTGGCTTGGTTTGTGGGGAGAAGGTAGGCAGTCTCGCTGTGAGTGCCTGGCATTGCTCACTCTGTTAGCAATGGCTTCCTCACAGAGATAAGTACAGCGACTTCAGGAACATTGAAAGCCATTCCAAGAGAAGAAATGACTCAACTTCATAGGTAGAAACAAAAATGTCTGGCTTGATAAAAAACAAAACCAACCACAAATGTAGCATCTACTGAGGTTGTTCAAGGAGAGGCACAGAGAAGAAGAGGTGAAAGGCTTTAGGAAGAAAAAGACAGACAGAAGGCAGTGGGAGAGCTCAAGCACACTGGACAGTGAAGGCTATGATGTGCATGTGCGGCAATAACATAACTAAACCCACCATTAGGTACAATTAATATATGCTGATAAAACATTAAAGATCATGGTTACAAAGGAATTGTGCTGCCAGAATTTCTACTCTTACTTTACATCTATGTAGACTACAGGGACTAGGATTCACTTGGAGACCTGACTCAGAACGAAACTATAAGGAGGATGAACATGCCCAAGGCAGAGTCCTGTTCACATTGTAGCGTGTTAGGGCCTGCATTCTTCAAGAACTCCCTCCTTCCCCCAAAACTGTGGGGCCACTCCCTCGCCTGAACGCTGCTGTTTTGAAATGCCTCTAACTGCACCCTGGATGATAATATCCAATGACAACTTAAATCCAGTGATGAGGGCTAGAGAGATGGCACAGTGACAGAGAGCACTAGCCGACCTTCCAGACGACCACGGTTTTGATTCTTCATATTCGCATGTCTGTAACTCCAGTTCTGGGAGGTACAAGTGCATTCTTCTGGCCTTTGCATGTACCAGGCATATGTATGGAACATAGACATACATGTACATAAAATTCATGCACATAAAAGTCATTAAAGTCAAATCAAGTGAGCCAAAATAACCCAAAAATAATGCATGCTGATGCTCCAGCTGTTCATGCGTGTCATCCGTGTATGGGGTGTGTCCAGTTTCTGTGTGTGACTGGCCCTTGCTGTAGCTGGGCAGCACGGGTCCTGGAATGTGTTTATCAGAATGGAAGAGATTTTTGGACAAGCAGATCTAAGGCTGCCAGTGGTCTCTGGAGACATTTTCCATCTTACTAGCTCACTTGCAGACATCTCAAGAACTAAGAGTGGATGTTTGTATCTGTGGTGATCTCCATTTCCAACCTTCTAACCTAGATCTTGGAGTCATGTCTACATTTGAATTCTAGCTTGTAACCTGTGGGCTTTGGACAAAGTAATTAGATTCTCTTGGTCTTCCAGCTCCTTAGAAATTATGGCAATCATCCCATCCTCTCACAAGTGAGGATTGGTACTGATGTCATAAAGTATGCACGGTTTAGGGCTCCTTGTATGACAGTTTATAGTAAGAGTTGATTTGCAAACTTCCCTTGTCTGCTAGAAAGTGTTCATCTCCCTGTTTTGGGTAAGCCATGATCCCTAGAGCCACACTTCCACAGCCACTCTCCACAAGAGATGGCCAGTTTAGGCCTGTCATCATCCACACTCTTGAGTGGTCCAGAGATGAGCAGCTGGTCAGCTGAACCCTGAGGATCGAATACCATTATCTGTCAGACAAGCTTTGAAGATTCTATGCTGGTAACTGGCACCATCATCTCTGCTGACCACCTGTGACTGATAGTGATGTGATCAAACATGGCCAGACATGCATGACCTAGCTGGCTCAGTGCCTTCCCAAGATAAACAGATGCTGTATGAAGCAAAACTTAAAAAGCCAAATCTCAGGTAAAGCTGCAATGTAATGTTATTACTTTAATAGTACAGTGTGTTCCATGGGGTTATGTCGGAAGGCCCCTAGTGGATGTCTGAAACCATGGAAACACGGAACCCTGCTGCATGCGTGTGTGTGTGTGTGTGTGTGTGTGTGTGTGTGTGTGTGTGTGTATTTCTTATATGTGCATATCTACAATAACCTTTAATTTAATGAAGATGAACAGTAATGACTACTAATAAAATAGAGCAATTATATCAATATGCTATAATAAAAGTTCTGTAAAAGTTATGAATTGCTCATGTCTAGAATTTTCCATTTAATGTTTTTGGACCATGACTGACTGCAGGAAACCAAGGAAAATGAAACTGTGGGTAAGGGTGGGGAGCTGCTGTGTTCGTTGCTACCTCTGACTTGTTGTTGGGCAGAGTTAGCTGGAGAGAGCTGTGGCTGGTCCAATCAGCAATCCCTGTCCAGTTTCCTTAAAGAAGGTCTGATCACAATGAATATTGCTGTGCTGGATGAACACAGTGGTGTCTGCTCTCAGAAGTCTTAATGTAGGGACTAGGAAGGGAGCCTGTGGTGTCTGGACTCTTTCCCTTCCTACTTGTGATGCCAACGGTAGCCCTGCATTGACAGAGATGGGTGGGCCAGAGTTCCCTCAGTGCTTGGGGGGGGGGCGCAGTGATTGTTTGCATAGGCACCCGAGGAAGCTGAGTGCCAGTTGAGCTGTAGCCATGTGAGCCACAGTGTCAAGGTCATAGGCAGAAGTTAATGTAACATTTGTCCCCAAAGCACCGCCTGTTACCACTTATGTTGTCACAGTTTCAGTTCCAAGGCTATGTCCTTGGAAACCCTGGCTTTAGATGCTGTTAGAGGAAGCCTATGGATTCAGGCTCTGAAGATGGAATTGGGACATTTATCTCCACCTGGAGCTGCTGTGCTTCTCAGAGGTTCATCCCTCCAGCTAGGAAATAGAACTCTACCTTTTATTCCTTTCTGTTACACAAACCCACTCATTCAGAAACAGAGACTCACAAAACTTCTACCCAGAGTCACCCCCAGCTTCTCCTAATACCTTTCTTGCATTTGCATAATCCCAAATCATCTCAACCTTCTTGGTCCTCCCCCCTCCCCTCCCCTTCCTCCCCTCCCCTCCCCTTCCTCCTCTCCCTTTGCCTCTCTTTCCTTCTTCCTGACAGTCAAAAGCCTAGAACACCCCGTTTGCTGGCCAGGAGAAACAGGGCACATGAAATAGTAGTGCTACATGTGATTGGTCTGGAGACACTGGGGTGTCTCACTCTTTGTATGGTGCTTGCCACTTTAAGAGTATATTATTTTAGGCATTTTTCGATTTTTACAAAAATGCCATATTTAGTCACCTCTGATTTTGGTGGAAACCTATCATTTTTTTTTTCCTCCAGAACTGAGTGAAAAGACTGACCTCCAGGCTCCAATTCTTTTTCATACAATTGTTCTGGCTCTCTGTGAATTTTTTGAGGCTGTTTTCTTAGCCTGACACTGCCGATTTCATCTGAGGCGTGGAAACATATTGTTTTTTTTGGCAAATAACACTTGGAAATGTTTACTCAGATGACCTATTAAGAGAAATTTCACTTTGAATAAATCTAATCACAGAAAAATTAAGTTAGCTAAATGTAATATTGAGGGTGGTGGACAACTGCAGCAGAAATGGATTCTTTCTAATAATTCTGTGTACACTGGGCAGGGTTTTATTTATATTTTGCAGTGTGCCTCCAGAAGCTTCTATCTTCCCCCTATTTTCAGGTGTTTGATATTTTAAGGAAATGGGTTTTTTCCCCGTTAGGGCACCTCTCTCAAAAACACTTTGAAAGGAAAGAAATAGATGGAGTGATAGGCTTTGGTGTAAGGCCCTTTGGACAAGCGAATCAGCCCATGGCTTACTCCAGCCCTTGGCTTGCTTGGGCCTGAGGTCTGTGGAGGTAAGGCGGACACTTGGACCCGTGTTGTAAGGCCGAGACGAGGCTTGTAAGAGACCGTCCTAAGGGTGTGTGTCAGGAGAGCGACTGTTTATGGGATGACCAGGAACTACATAACCTAGGAGGGGAGTGGGGCGTAGAGAGACAGGGAGAACCTAGAGGTGGCTGTGAGGGAAACTAGATGAAGTGAGCTCAAGGAGTAAGTCTGACAGCGGGCGATAAGAAGCACTTAGGTAAAAATGGGCGGGGTCCACACAAGGTTCCGGCTGTGAACAGCATGCCGAGATCCCACCATTTAGGGATTTGAACAGTAACCTCAGAGCTGGCTAGTTTGTGATCTTTTACATGAAAGACCAATATCTAGATGGGAATAAACAACCTAACCTAGGCGACAGGACTTAGAAGCAAAGTGGGGCTCCCCTCTGCAGACACCCGGGATGTACAGATCCCCTCTGCAGACACTCGGTGTGTACAGATCCCCTCCACAGACACTCAGTGTGTACAGATCCCCTCCACAGACACTCAGTGTGTACAGATCCCCTCCACAGACACTC
>OU015742.1:4663856-4675293 GCA_907169655.1 Acomys percivali | reverse complement strand
GTGTGTACAGATCCCCTCCACAGACACTCGGTGTGTACAGATCCCCTCCACAGACACTCGGTGTGTACAGATCCCCTCTGCAGACACTTGGTGTGTACAGATCCCCTCCACAGACACTCGGTGTGTACATATACCCTCCACAGACACTCGGTGTGTACAGATACCCTCGGCAGACACTCAGGGTGTACAGATGTGTGCAGACAGCCTCACATTATCTAAGATGGAACCACTAGGGACTTAATGCTGACTCAAATGCAAACTTAGATTTTTCTAGCAGCTACCTTGCAAAAGTAATGTTGGGGAGATAAACATTTAAAACATATGTTGAGTATATTTCTATCAAACACACAAAATAATCATTAGAAATTACCAATTGTAACTACTTCAGTGTTATCATTGCTGGTTTTGAATCCAGGGGAAAAATGGAGTTCAAAGACTTCACATCCTTACCTTATTGTTCAAGGTCACGCAACTTTCACTAACTTCTCTTTGCACCTGGATTTTTCTTCTCTCTGGTGTATGCGTATGTTGTAGAGTGTGTGTGCATACAGGGAGGGCTGCCTACACCCACATGTACACTGTAGAGGCCAGAGAAGACACTGACTCTCATGTTGTGTCTCTCTCCACCTTTTTCCTACTTTGAGACAAGGTTCCTTGTTGAAAGCTTGCCATTTTGACGGGGCTAGCTCGCCAGGGAACTCCCGAGGCTCCTTCTGTCTCTACCCCCAACACCAGGTTTCCAGGTCCACATGACAATGCCTGGCATTTACACGGGATTCAAATTCAGGCCCTAATACTTATGCCATAAGCTCTTGTACCCATGGAGCCATCTTCCCCGCACTGTGGCTACAATTTTCTCAATGGCTGAAAGTAACAACTGCTCACATTCTTACCTGGAGCAAATTAGAAACCAGTGATCTTCTTTGCAATCTGTGCCAAGTGTTTCAGGTGGATTAGTTAGCTGGGGTTGACAGTTGCCATAACAGGTTTGGGGCTTTACCTCAGAGATATTTCTTTCTCAGGTGGAATTCTTGCCCCCGACTGGTTTTGTTGGGTTTCCAGTCTACTTACACTGCTGGTGAGATAGCTTCTACAGTTCTGCACATAATCCATAGGCTCCCATTGGTTACCGAACTCTTAAAACTGCTATTGTAACATTACAGCAATGCTTCGAGCAAATTTTATAAAAATTTACATACAACATGTGTGACTTTTCTGAGGCAAACCAAAGGTATGTTTCTCAAGGTTCTGCTGCCTCCAGCAGCATTTGATGGAAGAGCTTTTATACATTTGTAATAAAAAGAAAGAAACCAGATTGCAATTAAAAAAAATTATAAACCATGTACCAAGTTTCTGGTCAAGATTGTATAGGGTGAGTTAAACATAATTGCATTCAATTAACCAATATGAGTGTATTTCTTATGCATATAGTTACATTGAAATAAAATTCTAAAATGTTTAAAAAAAAAGAAGTGGCCCATGAACTTCTGGCCCTGTTGCCTAGGGGCCATTGTATCCCCAAATCTGGCTTCCAAGGCCCTGGTGAGCTAGCCTAGTCAGAATGGCAAGCTTCTGGTTTCTTTACACTTAGGGTTCAAAACATGGGGGTTGGGCATAGCAGGAATGGTTGCTTCTGCTCAAATTCTACTGGCCAGAATTCAGTCACATTGCAACTTTTAAGTACAGGGGAGGCTAGTGCATGGCACCCAGCAGAACGCAGGGAAAAAGAGAATAGGTATCTGAATCCTACTACATTAATTTCTTAAGTTAAAACACCTTTTTTAAATGCCTTTTATTGCAATGGTGTGCTGGGCTAGTTTTATGTTAATAACACACAAGAGGGTCATTGGAGAGGAGGAGTCCTCAGTTGAGAAAATGCCTCCACAAGGTTGGGGCTGTAGGCAAGCCAGTAGGGCATTTTTAAAATTAGTGATTGATGTGGGAGGGCCCAGCCCACTGTGGATGGTGCTAGACCTGGGCTGGTGGTTCTGGGCTCTATTAGAAGGCAGGCTAAGCAAGCCAGAGGGAGCAAGCCAGTAAGCAGAACCCATGGCCTCTGCATCAGCTCCTGCCTCCAGGTTCCAGCCCTGTTCAAGCTCCTGTCCTGACTTCCTTCAATGATGGACCACTGAATGGACGTGTAAGCCAAATAAACCCTCCCCACGTTGCTTTTGGTCATAGTATTTTATCATAGCAATACTACTCCTAACTAGGACAAAAGGCAAGGCATGCCGCTGTAGAAAAATCATAATTCAAATTACGCCTTTCAAGCCCAGCTTCAGCCTTTGGCTTCATCATTGCAGCCGTCACCTGGTCAAGGTGACAGTGTTGATTCCCTTTTCACCCTGTGAAGATCATCCCTGAGGTAGAAAATTTCCCAGTTGCAAATTACATGTTTTTATTGGAAGAAAATGATTGCTGTTTTGATGTAGGTAAGATTATTAATGGTATGGAAAGAATATGAGTTCTGCAGTAAATCCTAAATTCCAGTCAACTATTTCCCACCTCTTTGATGGTACACAAGGTTTCCAAATTCTCTGAGCTCCACTGGCTCCTTCTGTAAGGGGCAGATTAAAGTGCCTTCTCCTCCTGTTGTACGATCCCTGATGGGGTGAGCTTTGTAGAATTGTTGGGCCCTGGGTGGTCATTGTGTGCACATAATGAGTTGCCGCTCCCTTTATTTTCTTTACCAGAAATGTAAAAGAAGGCAGACCGACAGGAGCCATTACAGTCGCTGTTCTGTCCTGTAGGCACATTAGAACACGGCCACATTCGTAGGATTGTCCGAAGCATTAACTACAATATTTGGGCCAGCAACAACACACTGTTCTCGCAGATCAAGCAGTGAGAAGGCAACAGATAGGGGAATTATTCAGGACACTTCTGACTTCAGAAGGCCAAAGAGGCCAGTTCGTAGACAAACAGGATGAAAGGGAATGGGGGACGTTCTACTTCCTACTCATCACAAGCTTAGAAGCCTTGGGCTCTACCAGGACAGGACCAGCTACTCTGTATTTCCTTTAACTGTGACATCCCTCTAAGATCTTCAAGACATTTTATTGAGATCTTTCTTTCTTTCTTTTAGTAAACTATTCTCAGTCTGGTAAGCGGTGTCTGAAATTCTTCTGAAAGGTGGGCAATGGAAGAGAAACCGTCCTTTGATGTCAGGCTTTGGGGGCGGGTCTTTGTAAAGCACATTTTTCTCTTCAGAGTATTT
The DNA here is from genome assembly GCA_907169655.1 of Acomys percivali. Taxonomy (NCBI): domain Eukaryota; kingdom Metazoa; phylum Chordata; class Mammalia; order Rodentia; family Muridae; genus Acomys; species Acomys percivali. The sequence continues at coordinate 4,672,076 of OU015742.1, read as the reverse complement.
TATGTCCATTAGCTTCATGGGAAAGTTTGGCCCTTGGGACAAACTCATCCAGCTCAGACTTCCAGCTTAGGAATGACTATCCTGTAATGCCCAGTTGATAACTAAATAATTCAAAGTCCAGAGTCACCACTGTGAGGAAAGTGTGAGGGGATTACTACTTCTAGTCTTTTCCAAATCCCTTTCCTTAAAGTCAGTCTCAACGAACAAAAGCCCATGGATAAAAGTGGCAGGCATTGTTAACTATATTTATGAATAAAGTTTTATTGGAAAACAGACATACACATCCATTTATGTGTGGTTAATGGCTGCTCTTGTTATGATGACTTAATTGAGTAGTTGCAGACTACAAGGCATGCAAGGCCAAAATTAATGATTCTCTGACCCATTACAGAAATATTTATTATTGTTCCCTGTGTTAGACCCTGATACTGAAGTCTCATGTAGCCTGGAAAGAATATTAAACAAAGAATGACTTTCTTACTTCCTCTCTGTTTTTGACTCTGACCGTTCCTGAGCCACATTAAATATTTCTAATATAGTCCTTGGTATTAGGAGGATTATGAACTATATATGTTTCATTTTCTGCACCCTCTATTATACACATAATGTAAAAAAAATTTCTGTCCTTCAGTATTTCTCTGTTCTTGAGTTAGGAATATGTTTAAAATTTTACTTCAAGAACACTTATCCACTCCCTAGAAATATTCAGAGCCATTGTTCTGGGCTGTCTCTTCAGTTCATAGCGTTTGCTTTCCAATACTCACTACTCAGTTCATAGCGTTTGCTTTCCAATACTCAGTACTCAGTTCATAGCATTTGCTTTCTAATACTTAGTACTCAGTTCATAGTGTTTGCTTTCAAATACTTAGTACTCAGTGAACTTGCTTCTTCCTTGAGTCTCAGAGAGAATCTTCAATGCAGAGTTGGATTCAGACATGCTAGCCCATGTCACACATGGACAGTTTTACCAAAATTTACCTCCTAGTAATCTCTAGAGCAGTGGGCAACATCCTACTGAATGGAGTGGGCAGCACCCACTTTTGGATCTGCTAAATGGAAAGCCACTTCTTGACCCCATTGTACCCTTTGGCTGGACCCACATTGCCTACAGCAGTGATGGTTATATCTCCTTCCTGGCCAAGGACCAAATGCTAGTTCATGTCTCTAAGCCCTCTGGATCTTACTTCTCTCTCTGTCATTTCTGTAGCAGCAGCAGCAGCAGCATATACAGGGTAGCTGGGGAACTCTTTTGATTTTCACACTCAGAAAGTGTCTTTCTGCACAGACCATCTCGTTGTTCAGATAAAGCCAAGCGTATGAAGGAGCCTCTGTGGCCTCCACCACTAGAGAAGGTGCTAGAATAAGAATTAGAATAGACATAGTGGTAGGCTGACTCCCCTAGCTTTGTTTCGTGTGTATAAGCAGCTTTTGAATCATACTGGAAAATCTGTATTGCCAAAACAGCACCGATTTGCCTCATGTATGTGTTTTCAGGCTTCCCCGGATCACAGGCAATGTAGGCCGTGGGGCTTGTCAGAAGTACTATTTTCTTGGCCAGATGTGAGACCTGTTAGACCAGACCTTCTTGGAAGAAGACCCAGACATCTGAGGTTTCACTAGTTTTCTGGGGCTCTTCAGGTGCCCCCAGCTAAGAAGGTCTAGCTCATGGGGGTCACTTGAGGAGGTGTGAAGTCTGTGTCCTTCCTTGTGCTCAGTAACTGGGACGGCTTATGTGTGGGACTCAGGGCAGGACCTTAGGGTGTAAGCAGCTCTCCCTGCCACACTTTGGCCTGGAATGTGATGCTCTGAGCTTGGGAGAAGAAGAGACCCAGCATCTTCCCCCAGAACCCCATGCGGTTTCTCCAGGATCCAAAAACAAAGAAACAAACAAACAAACAAAAAACAAAAACACAGTTTAGGCTGCCTACCCAAGGGAAGCAAAGAGGGCAGAGCTGAGCTATAACCATGTGAGGTCAGTGGCTTCCTGTGGCCAATAAGCTAATGACCTCTTTCATGGTCTACTTAGGGTCCGACCCTAGCTAAGTTGAGAATAGTGTTCACATTGCACTTCAGAGAGTCCATTTAAATATGAATATGTCTAGTTTGTTGTATGTGTGCTTGAGAGCATCCTAATATGATACAGCTCATTCTATGATTGGAAAAGAAAAGTCCTGAATTAAATATCAGCAGCCCCTCTCCTTTAGAAACACAGAAGAAAAAAAATGGTTTGATGCCAGCCTAGTGTCTTATCCATTTTTATCAAGACTCTGAGCTCATTCTGGGCTCCCATCCCTGGGCTAGCAGTGAGACATCAGGATGCTACACACCACTGGGATTAGAGATAAGGAATTGAGACAGGAAACAGTTCAGGCTACAGATCACTGACTGCAGCAGATCATGCTGGAAGAGGCATAGGTCTGGGTGTCAAAGAGTAGGTTGGATTTGTTAGTGGTTTTGTTTTTCATTTGTCTTGAGGTCATAGGGAAACCTGAAGCTAAGGGGTGTTCACATTTTATAACTCCTGAGTAGAATTAGCTTGCAGACCTGAGTCCTATAAAACTGGGTAGAAATCCTGACCTTGACACTCATACAAACTAATTTCTCAGGGACTCAGATTTCTCTTTGGTGTGGTAGAGACAACTCACAGCAGTGAGTTTATAAAGAGCTCCAAGTACTTCGCACCCAGCACAGGCTCACCCTCAAATGGATACCTGTTTCCTGAACACACACTGTGAAGATTTTAGTGACCTGACAAACAAGCATTGAGTGAGTAACCCCTAGGAAGCTGTGGTTACCACCCATGCTATTGATTCTTTTCTCTGACTTGGGGGGCATGAGAAGAGTACAGCAAATTTGACAGGTATTAATATAAAAATCCAGGAATAAAGTAGAAAGAACTTTAAGTGCCTGAATATTTGTGCAGGGCACAAGAACAGCCTGTGGACATAAAACTAAGTCACTAAGTCTATCTTTTATAGAGAGACATGAGTTCCATGTATGACGAAATCTTGTTGATTCATGTTGGGCAAATCCAGAGAGCGACCACTGATGATGGGGAGTCTGAGCTTCAGATGCAGCTTGCTGAGTTTTGTGTGTAGAATGAATCCCAGTGGATGAAGAAGAGGCAGAACACCACGGACAGGTGCAAATGATGGAGGGCTTTTTCTGTACATGGCTCTGCTTCCCTTTGTCTTAGCTCATTTGGCTGCTATAACAGAACACTGTTGACTGCTCCACTCTAAAGAAAATAAATTTGTTGCTTTCATTTCTGGAATATGGGAAATAAGAAGAGGTGCCAGCTGGTTTGAAGACTGGGTTCTCTCTCTCTCTCTCTCTCTCTCTCTCTCTCTCTCTCTCTCTCTCTCTCTCTCTCTCCATCTCTCTCTCTCTTTTAATATTTGTTTGTTTGTTTGTTTATTTATTTATTTTTTCAAGACAGGGTTTCTCTGTGTAGCCTTGGCCGTCCTGGACTCACTTTGTAGACCAGACTGGCCTCGAACTCACAGTGATCCCCCTGCCTCTGCCTCTCGGGCGCTGGGATTAAAGGTGTGCATCACTACATCTGGCCTTATTTATTTATTATGTATACAGTGTTCAGTCTGCATGTACACCTGAAGGCCAGAAGAGGGCACCAGATCTTATTATAGATGGTTGTGAGCTACCATGTAGTTGCTGGGAATTGAACTCAGGACCTCTGAAAGAGCAGCCAGTGCTCTTAACCTCTGAGCCATCTTGCCAGCCCCGATTGGGTTCTTTTTCAAACTTTTTTTTAAAACGTATTTTGTTTTTATTTGTATGAATATTTTGTCTAAATGTCTGTGTGGGCATCAAGTATGTGGAGGTCAAAAGAAGATGTTGATCTCCTGAAATCAGTTATGGGTGGTTGTAAGTCTCTGTATGGGTCGTCAGAGTTGAACCCATGTCCTCTGCAAGAACAACAGGTGTTTATAACCACTGAGCCATCCACCTAGCTGTCTCCGCAGTGAAGGCCCTGCCAGTGGTAACATCTGAAGATACATGGTGCCTTAGGTACCTTCCCTTCCCTGTATCACTTGCTCAGCCCCTAATGGTGTTTCCTGGGATAACCTCCTGAACACACACACTCAGATCCTTATCTTAGCATCCACTTCTAGGGGAGTCTAAAGTAAGCTGAGACATTTGATGGATAAGGCAGTGTTTATGTGTTATCTTGGGATGAGTCGTTTGCAGATCACAGATTATCTACTAAAATCACCATGTAATGGACAAAAAAAGGGAACATAAAGAAATAAATAGCACCTAAGGGATTTTTCAGGGGCAGAGTTTGTTGGAAATAAAGGATTTTACTCCATTTAAAAGACCCTACCACACGCAATTCTCACTTTAAGGCAAGGCTTGTTACTCACAAGGTTACTTTTAATTCATTGGTATAGAATTTTGCATATTGATGCAAAATATTAATTTTGCATTTATTAATTAATTTTGATATATTAGTATAGAATTCAAATTAAGGTTATTCTTCATATATATATATATATATATATATATATTCTAATGTGAACTACTGTACCCATACAACTCAAGGAGAATGCAAGGTTTACCTCCAATACTTTGAAAGTGCTATTGTAGACTGTTTAGGATCCATAAGTTATACAAGTTAATTGTTGTTGATCTGATCATGGTCATGTCAATTACTAGTCTATTTATATTACAAGAATATACATCCTAGGTTTAATACATAGATATGATTCTATAGATAGATAAAGTAAAATAGATTAGGTCTTCACAAATCTCAGAGACCTACAGAATATGGCATTTAAAGAGTTTTTTATTATTTTAAAGATTCATTGACAATAAGACATGTTAACTTCTGGAAACACCCAGCCTACTTCAAAGAGGATGATGAGCATCAAAGAGCCTCCTTATGGAGATGGCTTCAAATGTAGCCAACCAACCACCGGACAAGATGTCCTCATTTCAACCACAGACAGAATTCTGCCTAAAAAGTGGGCAAGCTTGGATGCAGGCAGAGTTGACGGCCAAACTCTGCCCAGACATGGTAAACAAGTGCTCAATAGTTCCTGCCTCACAAATATGTCTGTCAGATAAACTGGGCCAGAAGGCTGAAGAAGATGCTCCAACATTACAGAGAGTTTTAGGTAACTGTTCAGTCAGCAAACTGCCTCTGTCTTTTTTTTTTTTTTCACTTTGGAAGCTGCTAATCTGAACTTCCTGTTTACTCAGGTAGTTAGGTTTTTTCCTTCTCAAATCTCTGATGGGGTTGATTGAAGACCAGATAGTTTAGTTTTACAATTAAGCTTAGTATTTTAGGGATTAAGATGTTTTTAGGTCTAGACAGATGTTTTAAGTTGCTAGAGATAGCAACTTAGATATGGATTTACATTCAGAATTTTAGACTCACCTAGATAGGAAAGATGTTTTCTTCAAGGTTGCCAAATACAAATAGCCCAAATACTATGAATGTAACACTTAAATAATTTATGATTGTTTTGTGATTCTTTTTGTTGTATGTAGTTTATTATATATATGTAATAATATAAATGTATATGTAAAAAGGAATTAATTAAAATGATATTTAAAGTCATTGTTTCTCTTTTTAAAAAGGCAAGGGCCCTTGTTTTCTTTCTTTTTTGCAAATTTTTATTATATTTCTTTTTTACATATATGTTATATTACATAACCACAGAATACATTAGTTTCTGTAAATTGCTTTGAAATACACAAAAATATGACAGATGAGGATGCAAAAAGATGAGGATGGAAAAACCGGCAAAGTAAAATACAAATTGCAACACTTCAGTGCTGAGTCTGTGGTCTGTAGGTGTTCACTCTAAAATTCAGCCTATTTTCCTGGATGTTTGCAAATGTTCCTAATGAAATATTTAAGACAAGATTTTTTTAAACTGAAAGGGGAGATTGAAGTTGGAAATTTTCATATAAATAGCATGCGAAATTGTTGCATTTTGCACAACAATTATAGACTTGTAATGATAACTATTGAAAGATTGTGTCCCCCAGGAACTGCTAAGCTGAGTCAACAGGTGCTAAGATATTTTGGTTTGGGCATTTTAAAGAAGCTATTTTTTTCTAGGCTAGAATTATAAAAATCATTTTGCAAAGAGGCCGGTGTCCTGCCTGAAAACCAGGGTCAATGGATAAAAATCTCCTGGCAGAGGGAAAGGGGCAGCTACGCAGCCACCTCTAATTCAGCATTAAATAATTTATTTTAATAAGTCAGCCCGAGGCTAAAATGGAACAGGCGGTGGAGAAATAGCTTCTGTGTCTGTGGGACGTGGGTCCCCTTTTTTGGGATGATCTGACTGAGGGGACATACAAATGACAGGCATCCATGTCAGTACTCAGAAATGAGGAGGTGTGGTGTCACATAGTTCATATGCTGACATCCCAGCCAAACAGATGAGAAGCCAGAAACGGTATTAAAGTTCTTATAAAAGAGAGTCCACAGGCACAGCAGTGAAGACACACCTTAGATTTCTTCCACCAAAAAGGACAGGAGACCAGCTTTCAACCATCATGCCTCAAGGGAAGGAGTGCACAGGTTCCAGTGATTGGAAGTCAGGCCAGTGTGTTCCCAAGAGCTCAGGGTACAGAAGAGTGAGTAGGGCTCCGGCAACCATTGTCTGATCTGCTTCTTTAGGCTCCCTCATGACTCAGTAGCCTGGGATGCATGCCCGAAGCCCAGAGATTCTGTAGTCCTCCATCCCCTCCCTCTGAATGTGCCCATTTGAGTTTGTCTCTCTGAGGGCAGGCGCTCAGGTTCACCCCTTGACCTTTCATAGCCTTGTGGTGTGCTTGCACCACCTCTGATGGAGACTAGCCATTAGCAGTAACTTCCGGTCTGTGAAACGGAGGGACTTTCATAAAAACCAGGGAACAGTCTCCGCCTGCCTCACTCTATCATTTACCACCCCTGTCCTGGAGTCAGATGTCTGGAGACTTCCGAAGAAGCTCCAAACTTGTCAAAATTGCAGAAATGGAAGCTGCAAGAGAATCCCACCCTGGGTTCTTCTGCCAGAAAACTGTCGACAGAGCAGATTTTTTTAATTTTTATTTTTGCAGTCCAGGAGAGTAAGCAAGTCATGTCTAGAAGTGTTGTTGGGACCTGAGCCTAGGACTTATGTAAACTCAGAGAGAAGACTCCTGGAGAACCGAACGGATGTTAGGGACATGGTATTGCTGCAAACCTCCTGCCTACCCCGTGGTGCACACAGGCTTTTCTGCCTCTAGAGTTCAAAGCAAATGGATGCACATCTTCAGGCAATACTTTTATATCTCACCAGGCTCTGCCTTGTGTGAAATAGAATTTGTATTTCATACCAAATCATTTTTCAAAGAGAGCCAGTGTGTTTAAAGTGAGGAGTCCCTTACAACTGTTGTTCAGCTCATCTGCAATTTTCTTTTTCTAAAGATTCTCAAAGGTACAGCACGTTTATCTTAGCAACACTCTTTAGCCCAAAGCTTGGCACAGCAGAGGGAATCCCCAGGCAAGAAGGCGTTGTGTCGATCCGTCGGAGGAACTGAAGTACAGTTAGTTTTTAGGAAGGGATTGTACCTCATGGTACTTTGAGTCATGCTCACCAACACAGAGGCTTGACCTGCAAATGTAGCTGGCCATTGTGACTTGTGTCTGATAGGTAAATTGTGGCAGAAGTTGTGTGCCTTCTACATCTGAGCATTGCAGGCAGCGCAGCCTCCATTAGGCTCTCTCTTTTGGGATGAGTTGATCTTGGAATTGGGCCACTGGGAGGAAGCCAAAGGTGTCAGGGAAAGCCACATGCAGGCTCTCCAGTCAGCAGCCCCAGCTGGTTCAACAACTAAACACGTGAGCAAAGACCCTTCCTGGATGACCCAGCCACAGCCGCCTCTGTCTGACAGCAGCTTCAGAAGAGGCCCCGGGTGGGAGCTGTGCAGAGGAGCCTGGGTGTGTCCAGCACCAGGAAAGAGAGCAATGCAACAGGACTGCGATTCTCTGGTGTTGCCAGGTGGTGTGTCCGATGCAGTCATGCACCTGCTGACCCTCTGCCAATGAACCTCCATGGCCTACAGAGGATCCCCTCCCCCATAACTCTTCCTTCAGCTCTAGTGACTGCTCACTTCCTGTTTCCTCAGAAGTCATCATCAGGGGGGAAGGGACAGGAGGGGCAGCTCCCTTCCTGTGACTCTCTCTCTCTCTCTCTCTCTCTCTCTCTCTCTCTCTCT
>OU015742.1:4643873-4658484 GCA_907169655.1 Acomys percivali | reverse complement strand
CTCTCTCTCTCTCTCTCTCTCTCTCCCTCTCTCTCTTTCTCTCTCTCACTCTCCAGATTTCTGACACTGTTTGTGACTTAGAGGCAGATGTAAAGTTTCCACCATCCTGATTATTAGACTGCTTGTCTGTTTGGTGTTTGGCTGTTGGCAATTGCCTCAGACGGACAGACAGACAGACAGACAGACAGAATCACCATGGTGACGGCAGCTATGGCACACAGTTCTCCACTTATCATAAGTTGGCCTCTGGCCTCTCTTGCCCAAATTTGCTTTAATTTTAAGTTTGCGTGTGCGTGTGCGCTTGCGTTGATTGGGGTTTGTGCATGCTTCCGGAGGCCAGAGCAGAGTGCCAGATCCTTCTGGAGCTACAGTTACAGGCGGTTGTCAGAGAAGCGATTTGGGTGCTGGAGACAGAACTCAGGTCCTCTGTGGGAACAGCACACGCTCTTAACCGCTAAGCCATCTCTACAGTTCTGCTAACTTGATTTCCGGTCATGACCTCCATGACCGAGTCTGAGGACTTAGGAAGCAGCTAGCTGCAGGATGCATAGCAGAGGCTCTGGTGTCCCTTCCAATGTTTCAGTTCTTTCCTCTATGAACGCATGCAGGGACCTTTATGCTGTCTTTGTCCCTGACACTGACTGTGTTCAGTCCTGAAATGGCAGACTCCACCGGCTCCTGGAGAGAAATGTAAAAAGGATATCTGCAAAGGCAGAAGCTGCCATGAATGGATTAATGAATGACTACCAGGCAGCGCAGGAGTGGCATCACCTTGGTGGCAGTTGGTCACCTCTCCGCATACATTAGAGTCATAAACTCCAAACACTCACAAACTTATAACGTCCCTGGAGCCCAGGTCGTGCTGGTGTTAACCTTCGTAGCACCATCCTGAGGTGCTGAACCTTCATGTCCTTAGACACCTGTAGTGACAGGAAGTCATTCCTTGCCGCCTTGCAGAGCCCACTTATTGCAGGTTATCTGGGGGTTATTAACTTTGTCATCCTTTGGAAGAGCCAACGTTAGTTGCCTCTGTGCCATTTTGAGTTCATACAGCACATTTTAAAACTTTCCCATTTGTATATTGTTTAAGTCAGCTATCGATTTCTTCCTTGTTCTGGCTTCCTTCTCTTTGGTCTTTCAGCCACCTTTTACTGTGACATGGTTTGGAGAGACCCCGCCCTTAGACACCATTGCCTCCCCTGCTCACCTTCTGTCCTCGACACTGTCACCTTCCTGGTCACCTTCTGGATCAAAATGTCCAAATGTTCATCCTCCTCCCCCCCCCCCCCCCCAGTTCTTCAACCCCAGCCTGCTGCTGTGTTTGAACAGCATGTGCGGAGGTGGAAACCGATGGAGCCTGTGATCAGTTTATAGATACAGCTGTTTCAGACGCACACTTGGCATTCCTGCTGCAAGCCCATCGGTCCTGTCCAAGGATGAGAAAGGGGACCAGACACTTTGCAAGTACTCCCCTCGAAGTCAAGTCTGTGCCAAGTGCCCTGCCTATGGGTTCTTCTTGAATGTCTTAGCATGCTGCTGAGTCAGACATCCCAGGAGCACCTGTGGAGAGCTGGGTGGTGCTGTACCCCATAGCCATGCCTAAGGGCTTCTTTTCAATGCCCCACCCCTCACTAAGCCAGGAAGGGCTTGTAAGGATATCCTAGCTACTTCTCCAACTTCTGACCTTCTCCCAGTGGGTGACAAGCCCCAGACCAGCTGCTTTTCTCAGTTTCACATCCTCAGGATACAGATCTTGCCTGTCATGTGGAAAGAAACCTGAAAGAACGATTGTGTGAATACATCTGAAATTTCTGTGTGTGGCAGTTTCTCTCTCTCTCTCTCTCTCTCTCTCTCTCTCTCTCTCTCTCTCTCTCTCTCTCTCTCTCTCCCTCTCCCTCTCCCTCTCCCTCTCCCTCTCCCTCTCCCTCTCCCTCTCACTTAATGGAAGCTAAGCAACATGAAAAGCCTACTGGAATATAACAAACCTCCAGGTACTTACTCTCAGAATTTATAAATTTGGACATTCAATATGGCGTTGGGACTGGAAGTGTTTCTGAGCTGAGGTTATTTTTGGAGTATTTGCAGATACAGAATCAGGTATCCCGGCATTGGAGCCCACAGATGAGGGTGCAGCTCACTGGGGTTCATATGCAGGTTTTGGCCATGCCTGGAGATAATTACATATGATAGTCTAAATAATTTTGTACATGAAGCAAAGTCATGTGCACCGAGGCAGCAGAGGTCAGGTATGGACTCTCTGATGTGGCTGTACATCAGCTGGTGCTCAGAAAGCTTCGGGTTTGGGATTTATAAATTGGTCTCTATTGCAAATCTTCTTCTACTTACAAGAAATAAACCCCTTCAGTTCAAATTTTTATCGTTTATATTTAATTGCCCAGATCTTTGACCCTAAGAAGCAACCGTCCTCCTGTGTTGAAGGCAACTGGCTTGCATTTAGTACTTTTAAGCTCATATGAGTGTACACACAGGTGACAAGTGATTTTGGTGTCACTTTCAAATTAATGTAAGTGTTACTTTGCTTCATTAATGTTCCACGATTTTCCGTCATGTGTGACCTGAGCTCTGGCTCATTTTCTCTGCTGTTCCCTATTTACACATTGTCCAGCAATCAATATACGGGCTGCTGTTCTCAACTGTGGGCGTTAGCATTCTCACCATCATCCCAAGATTTCAGCTGAAGAGATTCAGGCCCAGCAGGTAAACAACTTATCTGAGGTCTGATGGCCTTAATGATTCTGCAGCCCAAGGATCAGCCCACCCCTTCCATCCCAGGCTGGTGGCCTTTCTCACTGTTATCAAGGCCTCCCTTCGGGGACTAAAACAAGTGAGAGTGGGTTCCCTGCGTCAGCTGAGAGCTACAGGAAGGGTGAGAACCACTTTAAGAGTTGAGTGTGAACATGCTGCTGAAAAGGTTACTCCTGTGTGATAGCCGTGGCTGTTTATGGTGTGGAGTTCCCCTTTCGTGTCGTCACCACCAGATGTGGGCAGCAATGTCCCCAATCTCTGGCCTGGTGGCTGCTGAGCAGAGCACCCACTCCTGACTTCCTGAACACAGGAGAAGTTAGGGATGGCATTCACCGAGAAGTCACAGAAACTGCAGGTGGCTGTGAGGGACAGTGAGGGACAGCATCTCCGAACTCCATCCAAACTCCATTGCCATCTTGAATTAACATTCTTCTTGTTTCTCATTTAAACCGAGTACGGTGTCTCACTGAGCAAGGTTTTAAAACCCGTTATCATCAAAAGGAACCGACGATGCCTTCCCTCATTTCTCTTTAAAATTCAGTACTCAAAATTAGTCAAGGTTTACAAAGTTTCTCAGAAGATGCTCTGTACCATTAAAGATACCTTTTATTTTCTCAGGCCGTGGGATGGTGTAATGTTCCTCAACTCACCTGGCCCTGTCCCTTTCTGTTGAGAGACCTGTGGACAATGTGTGCTCCCAATTAGCTGATACTAAGTGAGGTATGGTGGTTTAGGTTTGTCATCTCAACTCTGGGGGCATGGGTCATGAGTTCAGCACCCTGGGTCTAAAAATGAAATTTCTCACACACATCATACTGACTTGCTTACTGAGGCACCCCTTCAAGACCTGCCCCATTTTCTACTGATGGCTTGGTAGGCGTGTTCATAAAGGATTTCATTAGGATAGTGTAAGCTCTGGCCCTCCGGAGTGGGGGCCCACTTCCTGCCACATGAGGTTGTCACAAGGAGGATGTTATCACCCATGAGCCTGTTGGCCATTGTTAAGATAGTCATTTCACTAGTAACCGGAAGGAAGGGTGAGTGTCCTCTCACGCCTGGACGGGGCTGGGTGCTCCATTAAGAAATGAGCATACACAGGGGGAGGAGGTCCCCCTCAGTCACAGTCATAGAGGAGAGGAGTAAGGGGGAAATGGGAGGGAGGGAGGAATGGGAGGATAGAAAAGATGGGATAATGATTGAGATATAATATGAATAAATTAATAAAATATATTTAAAAAAGAAAAGAAAGTTGTGGCAATTTTCTTTTTCCCATTCTTCTGGAATCTGGGTTCCTTGGGGTCTTCAAGGACACTCACCTTGGACCAGAAGTGTTAGTCCCTGCTCACCTGATGCCTTAGAGGTTTTTGTGACATAGTTGACAGAAATCCCATTCATTCCTTAAGAACATTCCTGCTTCACTTCTTCAGCTGCTATCCACTATCCAGCCACCCTAAATGGCCCAGGTGACCACATATGTCATGAGAGGGCAAGTGGCAGGCTGAGGAAGGAGATAGTGGGGTTCTGAGCCATCCATTTGGGCTTGCTTTTCCACTCTTGAAAGAAAGTGGAAATGAAAACCTCTCAACTTAAAGCTAATGACAAAGCATTTTTTTCTTTTTTTTTTGGAGGGGAGAAGTATGTGAGAAAATACTTTCAACAAAATAGATAAAGGTTATATTTGGAGGAAGATGGACTATGAAAGAGGGAAGTGATGGGAGCTTATTACTGGGCATGCTCAATATCTAGCTGTTTAAATAACCCACACCCTGCAAACCTGGACCAGGATATTTTGGCCCCATGTATCTTTAGATCTGGTTTCCCCCCTTTATTTTTGAAAGCAAATCGACAGCGTGCTCCTAAATTTACCTCCTCTAGTTGGCTGCCTGTAGTTGTGTGTTCACATATGATATGTCTGGGTTGTTAGCAGTTTTCTGTTGAAGATCAACATGGCCAGGGGCTATCACATCCCTGGAGAAGCATGGTCTTATGGGCCCCATAGAGTTAGGGACTCTCAAATGTCACTTCTTTCTATATAATTAAATTATTTTTCCCAGAGGGTTTTTTTGTTTTGGTTTGGTTTGTTTTGGTTTGGTTTTGGTTTTTATTCTATTTCCAGGCATTCCTGGTGTTCTCAGGTTTGTTTTGTTTTGTTTGTTTCAGACAGAGCTTTTCTGTGTAGCCTTGACTATCCTGAACTCACTTTGTAGACCAGGCTGGTCTTGAACTCACATCAATCTACCTGCCTCTGCCTCCCAAGTACTGAAATTAAAGGTGTGCAACCACCATGCCTGGCCATGTTCTCAGTTTTTTCTGGGAGAAATGAGAATATTACAGCTTAGCCATGCCCATGAGAAAATATGAAAAGTTGATTGTTTTCATTGACTACTCTGAAAGTTATTTGTGTTAGTCAATTTTGTGTTACTATAACAAAATATCTGAGATAATCAGCTTATACAGGGAAAAAAACGGGACTGGGGAGATGGCGCAGTGGTTAAGCATTCTCCCAGAGGTCCTGAGTTCAGTTCCCAGCATAACCATCCATAGTGGGATCTGATGCTCTCTTCTGGTGTGTACATATACATGTAGACAGAGCACTCAAATACATAAAAATATCTAAATAAATAAATTTTTAAAAAAGAAAACAGGAGACGAGCTCCCCCTCGGGACAGGGGAGGGGAATTGGGTGAAAGAGGGAGGAGGGGAGCAATGGGAGGATACAAGTGATGGGATAACAATTGAGTTATAATCTGAATAAATTAATTAAATTTTAAAAAGGGGAAAAAAACCCCAAAAAACAAAAATAAAAATTACAAGGTTTTTTTTAAAAGAAAGATTTGACTCACCATTTCAGAAATTTCAGTTTATTGTCAGTTGGCTTCGTTGGCTTTGGGCCTATGATGAAGTAGAGCATTGTGATGGGACACTCCCATCACAGTGGCTAGAAAGCAAGGAAAGTGAGAAAAGAGGGCCAGGGTCCCAGTAGTTCCTTCCAAGACATTTCCTAACGACCTAACTTTATCTTACTATGTCTGACCACCTCCCCAGTAGCATCGCCGATGAGACCCTTTAAACCGTGGGACTTCGGGGCTAGTTAAGATCTAAACTCTACCAGCATTCATGAATTCTTCCCGCTTCTCACCTCTTTGAATACCATATTAGCACTCACCAGGTACAGCGCTGGTACACAACCATTTAGAGAGTAAAAGGTATGTGGAAAGTGGCAGCACCTGCTAAACAGTGAGTGTCGCGCTGTAACTTGGAGGTGCTGTTCTACTCGAATCCCATTCTTCACCCTCTTTCCTTAATTATTTTTGTGAGACTTGCATGCACAAATACTATTTTTGCAACATTTTCATCCCTATATATCACCCCTCCAATTCTTCCCACTTCCCCTTGACTCTTTGTCAAATTCATGACCTCTTCTTCAATACAATTATTACACACACACACACACACACACACACACACACACACACACACACACACCCTGCTGAGTCCGTTTAGTGTTGGTTATGTGTGCGGGTGATGTGTGCACGAGTTTAGGGATGACTACTTGAGACTGGATAGCCTATTTATGGATCCGTCCCTGGAGAGAATGAATCCCCCCTCTCTTGGCAGTCATCTTTTGCCTTTTGCTCTTCATCAATGGGTGGGCTTTGTGCAATTGCCCTTCCCACACTGGCATGACAACTGGTGGTCTTCCTAAGTAGGTCTTGTTTAGGTAACCGTGCTGTTGAGGTTTTACTAGGGCAGCTTTCCTGTGATGGCTAGAAGAAACTGCCTAGCAGCAGACATCCTGAGCCTCCAGCTTTTACAGCACTTCTGCCCTTCTAACAAGATGCTCCCTGAGCCTCGGGTGTAGGGATTGCGTTGCATCAGCTGAGGCTGGGCATGCCAAGGTCATTTGCTTCTTTGATGAGGGATGAAAGCTACACTTTCCTGGGTGTATAAGGATAAGTGTTTAGAATGTAGCTAGGAATTATTTGGGTTTAGGAAAATGGCAGTAGTAGGTTATTCTCGTTGGCCCGTGACCTCTCAGCCATGGGTAGCTGACTAGGTTTACAGTAACAGGCATGGATTCAATCCTAATGAGTGAGTTTTAAGTCCAACTAGACAGCTGTTGGTTACCCTAAGGTATACATTTCACTATTGCACTATTGGAGGCATCTTGGTGTACCAAGCATTGTTATGATTCTTAGGCTTTACACTGAGGTAGGACTATTGTTTGCTTCTCTGTCTTTGCAGCTTGTATATTATATTCAGATACAAGGAGAGCTGGTCCTCAGGGAGGAGGCTTCTAGGATGGCTGAAGCTCAATTTCTCCCAGTCTTATATTTGTAGTACATAATATCTTCAGCAATAGCATCTTAACTTCAAGTTTTGGGAGGCAACTGAGGGCAATGGAAATAGCCTATATTGTTTTAAGGGTCTCTTGGACCCGTTTATGGTCCTCACTTTTTTTTTTTAAAGGCAGGGTTTCTCTGTGTAGCCTTGGCTGTCCTGGATTCACTTTGTAGACCAGGCTGGCCTCGGACTCACAGAGAAGCGTGTGCCTTGGCCTCCCCGAGTGTTGGGATTACAGATGTATGTTACCACGCCCTGGCTTGCTCCTCACCCTTGATATATAGACTGTGTGGCTTGAGCCTCGCGGATACTCTACATAGCCACTGTACCCATGAGGTGCTTCCTGAGACCCCTGGACTGATCCTTCTACTCAGTAGCACTGAGGCTTCTGAGGACTAGAAGACTTCAGAACGTTCCTTGGGGCCTGGCAGGACCTGCTCTGTTGAAGGCTTCAGTTGGGGCGAGGCATAGGTCACGGCAAAACCTTGGGGAGTGATTGAAAGAAATGTGGCTTTCTGTAGACTAGATTTTGACACTAGCTTGTTCCTGACTCAGTTACATGGTCTTCAAGTTTCACAATGAGGCTCGGATAAAGAATGAATAGGATGGTGTTGCAATTGTTCCTGATACTGAATTGTGCCCGGGGTACCTGAAATACTTTATAGACCTCTCCTCTGAAGCATTTATGAAATGCACAGATGAACTAGATGGTCCATTAAGGCTCCTGCTAGTGTGAAAGGGCCCGCTTTTATTTTTCATAAGAAGATGCATAAAGATGTCCTCAAATAGGTTGGAAAGCTCACATGGAGAAGAAGGATAAAATTTAGGAAAATAAATGTCTTGTCTGTAAAACTCTTTGTACAGAGCTGTCCAGTAGGGATAGCTGGCCCTTTAACTAGCCTGTATCCTGTCTTTTTTCTCTAGGGCCTAGTCAAGGACTTGGCATGGAGTAGTTTCCAGTGAAATATTTGATGAATGAATGAATGAGTGAGTGAGTGAATGAGTGAATGAATAAATAAATAGCATAATGACTATATAATGACTGTTGTTATGGGTAGGACCTACGTGCAACCTATGGGTTCAGTAACCTATAGTGAAACACAGTTGGGGACAGTGAACAGCAGGTCCTTGGATGAAGAAAAGCTTGAGTTTAGCTATCAGAAGGATCATGCCCTAAAATTCATTTATCTTAAATTAAATAACTTATAACACTTACCTGAAAAGTAGATGTAGCAGGTAGACACTGAAAATGTGCTTTGTTTGGAAATGACATTGGATAAAGCTCAGGAAGGAGCTTCTATCGTTCACCTTGCTTAGAGAACACAGAGCATCCTATCCGGCGAGAGATCTGATGCTGTTCCACTTTCAAAGCTTCTGTCTGATCCTTTGTAAGTTCCCTCTCCAAAACCAATGGGACATTGTTCTGTTAATCTCTGTTAACCCCCCAAGGAATCTGGGATTCCGTAAAACACTCCCAGAGACTGCCCAGTCCAGGAGGGTGGGAATCCATGTTTCCTGTCTAGGACAGAGTGCCACACACTCCGAGATCCACATTAAGATTGTCTGAAGCATCTCACTGTGGACAGCCAGCCAAGGCCTCAAAGGCACAGAGTACAAGTCCTCAGAGCCAACCATTTGCCCGTTTTGCCCAAGCAGATGCTGCCTTGCTTAACACATCATAGAAATACAGTAGTCATCCATCAACCATGGTTTCACTGTGTGTGGCTTCAGTTACCTACAATTAACTGCATTCTGAAACTATCAAATGGGAAATTCCAAATATTTATAACTTTGAGATTGTGTGACATCCTGAGCCTAAGTGTGACATCTCCACCAGGCAAGCATGATAACGTAAGGTTTGGTGCTATCTCAGTTTTATGTGTGCACTGGTGGACTCACAATGGGTCCTCCATGGATAATGACTCTAGTACGTGACATTTTCATGTGCTTGATTTTAATAGAAACAAAGGCATTTAAAAAGGAGTGGTCATCTTTATTTTCCAACATTGAGTTGGTGTCTGTGTGACAATGAGTCCCTTTCTATGGGATGAATGTTAGGAAATGGATGGAAAAGGGTGAGTCTTTTTTCATGACTTGGTATTTGACTTCATAGCTGTGAGGTTTTCTAATGGACTAGTAAAGATACTCTAGCAGGGAAAGGCCTCTCTAAAGATGTTTTGGCCAACACTGATATTACTGACTCTGTGGCTTTTGATTCCTTCAATCTCACATTTATGAATATTGCTTAGATAATCCTTAGCGGGGGGGGGGGGGAGGAAAGAAAGAAAACTCCTACTTAGACCCAGCTTGGCTTCCTTGTAAACTTGGGGAAAATAAACCTATAACTCTGATGTTCTTACGAACTGTGTTGTGAAAATCTAGAAGGTAAACTGTGACTCTGCCTCTGCAGTCCCCAAGCCGCTGGCCGGGGTCTGGTGACACCTGTATCGCCATCAGAGAGCAGGTGCTATGGAGACAGATCACCACCAGACCCCTGTCCTCCTGTCATGTATCTGGCTGAGGGCCTCTCAAGATTTTTTTTATCTCTGGGGCACTCTACAAACCTTTATTGAGCTGTTTGTTATCAAAATGCCCCAAATCAGCAATGTCATTTGCAACTCATGATGGCTGCGGGCTACACTAGCAACTTTGTTTCATTATTAAGGAGCCTGCCTTATGATGTAAGCATCTCATTTATCTAGCACCATGGAGAAATAATTTCTACCTAAGTGGCTGCTGTTGATAGTGCAGTTTCTTATATATGGAAGAGCTTAATGAATGTTTGTTGAATATAGTTGAGTGAGTAGACTATAGCATCTCTTCAAATCCCACAGTATTTACAAAGAGATAAGCACGTGGTCCATATCTTTCTAATGCAGACTCTATCCATTCTTGTCTTGTGAGTCACAGTGTACACTGAATGTGGGTTGGCATTCTGGTGGCACACTGAAGCCAGGGCTTTGTTGAAGATACATGTGCTATACTGTACTGTGCTGTACTATACTGTGCCGTGCTGTATTGTGCTGTGCTGTACTGTGCTGAACTGTACTGTATCATGCTGAACTGTACTGTAGTGTACTGTGCTGTAGTGTACTGTGCTGTGCTGTAGTGTAGTGTACTGTACTGTGCTGTACTGTAGTGTACTGTGCTGTGCTGTAGTGTAGTGTACTGTACCATGCTGTACTGTACTGTGCTATACTGTACTATACTGTGCTGTACTGTACTATGCTCTGCTGTACTATACTTTACTGTACTGCCCATCGCTGGGCCCCTGTTCTCTTCCCATCGTGCCTACTGCTTTCTGGGTTTGCCTTTAATTTGTCCATAGCTCCTGGTCTTGTAAAGATCCATCCTGGCAGGTACCTAAGAAATATGAGAATAGGCAAATGCCTTTTAAGTCTGGTCCCACTTTCTTCCTAGCTCCAGAGCTCCACCCAGTTTCTCAGTTCCCCCCAAATATGATCTTTTTGTCTGTCTGCCATGTGGTCTGTGCTTGACTTGAGAATATCCCGTTAGTTAACTTGGATTAAGGGCCCAGTGAGGTGGCTTGGTCATTCCTTAGGCCCCTGCTACTCCTGCAACCAGCTCAGAGGTGCCAGTGGCGCCGGAGAACACTATAAATGCAGGTCCTAGGGCTGGAGCGATGGCACAGTGCTCAACAGCACTTGTTCCTCTTGCATAGGAGAGGGGTTCAGTTCCCAGCATCTACCTAGCGATTCAATGTCAGCCTGGTCTACAAAGCAAGTCCAGGACAGGCAAGGCTACATAGAGAAACTCTGTCTCAACACCCGCCTCCCCCCAGTCTTTAACTCTAGTTCCACTGACCTGATGACACTGGATTTTGTTAAACATACTTTTGTGCAGGTGAAAACAGTCACACACATCAAATTATCAATCTTAAAAAATGCAGATACTGGGTCCCAGCCCCTTAGATCTACCAAATCACATCCACAGGTGACCACACTCGCCAGGTGTTCCATGTGCGTAGCAAATTTGGGAGAGTAGGGCTTCCCTTCCCTCTTCTGGCAAAGAGCAAACAAAGCTCCAACTTAGGCATTCTGGGTCTTTGCTTTGCAGAGGGTGTGGGAGCAACAGCCTCTACAGGACAGAGGACTTCTTTCTAGATTCTTCTTTGTGTAGGAGTGCTATGCATAGCCTTCTATCGTTCCTTCTTAGCCTTACAGACACAGATGCAGAATCTTGTGGGAGGATAAAAGATGCTCCCACCCCGACCCCAAGAAGAGCTTCCTTCTGGACCCACTGAAGCTGAAAGTTCATCCCAAGATGTCCCAGGCAGCCATACGAGGAGTAAATGCTGAGAAGTGTGGGCTACTGTGTGTTCAGTGAATACTCTCCCCTCCTTTGTTAAATATGGCGTATGAAATGAAAGTCAATGGGCCACCACAAGAGAGTAATAAGTAGGCCATGAGCAAGCTACATAGTTCTGTGTGAGGTCAGGGCTGCTCTGAGACTGGCCTGTGGCTACTTGGGGTTGAAACATACTGCCTCAGCCACTGTTGTCACTCATGGATGTGGGTAACTCACGAAAACCTGGCTGGAGGCAGCTCTTGCGCATGCTACGACAGTGGCTCACGCAGCAGGAGCAGAGGCAGTCCAGTGCAGCACTCTCTCTGCTCCACTCCATGACTTGCTCTTGAGTCACACTTCCCAGATGTGACTGGGCATGCTCTCCTCTTCTTGGACTGCCTGTTTCTTCAGCTACCTACCATTTTTCTAGAGGGCACGTGCAAATTCCAAGGATGGCCAGGCTGCTTGAAATCTGGGAAGATGCCTTTTTGAGATCACTCTAACTTGTTATTTTTCCTGGAATCTTCCTGAAGGCTTCTGTTTTCCCTTCCCTCTGTTGACCCAACATTCCTTCATTTCCAACCCTTTTTCTTTCTACTGAGGTAGCCATTGGAGTTTCAGTTGTGGTTGCTTATATATGTGTGTTGCTTTGAGCTCCCATAAATGAGGTTTTATTGCATGAACCACACTTGCAGTGGGCAGTTTCAACCAGCAGGGTATGCTCAGAGGTTCCCCTACATGGTGGATGAGGCAGTAATTCCAGATTGATGTACTGAAAGGTCCCACATTCCCTGAGGGTTTTATGGGAGCCAGGCTCTCTTCCCAATGTGAGGAGGAATGGAGGTAGGGGAGCTTGGTCTTAGCAACCACATGCTAAGGACCCAGGGAGAGAATGGTTACTGCTACTAGAGGTCTCCATGCTGAGCTTGGCTGGGGCCCAGGGCAAGATGTATACAAGGAGTGGTGTAAAGAAAGGCTCCCTGTCTCAAAAGGATGTGTGTGTGTGTGTGTGTGTGTGTGTGTGTGTGTGTGTATGTGTGTGTGTGTGTGATATAAGTGTGCCAGGAATTATCAACAGGTCACCCAGAGTTGGGACAGGTATAAAGGAGAACTCTAGAAAACTGCTTAGAGTCCTAGTTATATGAAAGTTTGGAACAGTTTCATGTCTTTAGACTTTATATTTATATGGTTGGTTTTAAATTAGCTGAGTCATTAAGCACACACTTGTTCTGAAAGAAAGAAAGAAAGAAAGAAAGAAAGAAAGAAAGAAAGAAAGAAAGAAAGACTGAACCACATAGAACATCAAATTAAATCCCTTCTGGGGTAGGGTGTAGGGTAATAGCTCAGTGGGGAGAGTGTTTGCTGCTGAAATATTAGGATATGAGTTCAGATTCCCAGAACTTGGGCAAACCATGCAGGCACTGCAGCACACATTTGGAGGGGTGCTTGTGGAAGCTGGAGACAGATGAATCCTAGAGGCTCCCTGGCCAGTCAGTCTAGGCAAAAGAGTGAACTTCAGGTTCCAAAAGAAGCCCTGTGTTAAAAAAAAAATAAAGTAGAGAAGTGATGAAAGATCTCAGTGTTAACTCTGGTATGTTATCCCTGCATAGGGGAGAGTGTTCTCACATACATATCTATACACACACACAAACACACACATGCACACACACACATATGTGCAAACATATGCATGCACACACATGTACATGCACACACAAACTCATACACACGGGCATATATATGTAAACATACACATACATATCACACATAACACACGCACAATCTCATACACATATATATACTCACATACATAACACACACACATCCCCCACCGCCCACTACTTACACCACATTGCCTCCACCTGGGTTGCATAAGGAACTGAACCTCTCTGAACTGGGTTCTGAGAGGGTGGAGCTGCTGACTTTTGACTCATTCACAAGTTCTTGCATGCATTACGAAGCACTAGCTAGGCACAGCTTGCATTCACTGAATGTGCAAGGTGAAAACCTACACAGCGCAGCCTGGGAGCTTGTGCTTCTTTGTTTGTTTGGTTTTCATTTGTTACTGTGACTTTGTTTCTGCCCATCTATCCAGATGTTGTGTTACTAGAGAGGTAAAAAGACCTGCGGGTCGTGTCTTAGAGTTTCTGTTGCTGTGATTTAATGCAATGACTAAAGCCAACTTGGGAGGAAGTGTTCTTTCCAACTTACAATTCTGAGGTCACATCCTGTCACTGAGGGAAGTCGGTGCAGGGACTCACGGCAGGCACCTGGAGACAGGAGCAGAAACAGGCTGTGGAAGAGTGTTGCTGACTGGCTTATTCCTTGTGGCTCATTGGGGCTGCTTTCTCATAGCACCTAGGACCACCAACTGAGAGATGGTACCACCCACAGTGAGCTAGACTCCCCCACATCAACCATCAATCAAGAAAATGCCTTACAAGCTTTTCTGCAGGCCAATAACTGGGGACATTTTTCAACTGAGGTTCTGTTTCTCCAAATGATTCTAGCCTGTGTCAAGAGGACACAAAACTAGCCAGCACAGCTCTTGAGTGAAATTTGGGGATTAGCATGTACTCTTGCTGTCTTAGGGGCTCAGAGCTCCACTGACCAGCTAAAGCCAATGTAGCATCCTTGTGGGGTTTTTGTTTTTGTTTTATGGTCAGAGGGGACTACCAGCATGACTTGGCTTCTTAAGTTGCCTGGACTGATAGCTCATTTGCACATAGGTAGGTCACTCTTATTCACTGTCCTCCCCCTCCCCCATTTACTGTGCTTTGTACAAGCAGGGTCAGGATCCATGGAATGAAAACACGCAGGAATGGCCCTCAACATTTTTATTTACTCCCCCTTTTTGGTTATATTTCTATGACTCCTTCTTTGTGGAAAACCGAGATAGAGTGGAACAGACTGTTCTGGGTGCTGCATATGCTCTCAGAGTATCCTGAAGAGGGCAGCAGTGAGTGGCTAGCTCAACCCTTTTATGGACCAGGTTCCTCTACACCTAAGTGACACTGAAACAACAACAATAATGACTATCAGGTCCAGGATCCAGTCTCATGCTGTGCCACTTCAACTGCAAGGCTTGATCTTGCCTCTCCTCAGTCTGTTTGTCCCTCCCTCTCCCTCCCTCCCTCCCTCCCTCCCTCTCTCCCTCCCTCCCTCCCTCTCCCTCCCTCCCTCCCTCCCTCCC
>OU015742.1:4600917-4631413 GCA_907169655.1 Acomys percivali | reverse complement strand
TAACCAGGACAGAGATGAATTGGAGTTGCCACTTTAATTCAAGGTAAACTCTTTGAGAATGTAGTATTTGAGCAACTTCAAATTGGGAAACAGATGAGGGAAGGAACCAGAGCGATACCTAAGCAACAGCATGCAGGCGGGAGGGACGTAAGAGCAAGATGCTAATGAGGAAGGAAGCATGGTGGGCATGCAGGTGGGGCAGTGCAGAAGTTGCTGAAATGGAATAGGGTGAGAGGGAATAGGAGGAAGGGCAAAAGGGATGGGATACGCAGACCTTGGAGTCCACTAGAATATTCTAAGAACCCCTTCTTACCTCAAGAAGGGACATGCCTAGGCTTGGGTCTCTAAAGGGTCAACCAGAATGCTGGATTGATAAAATATAAAGGGCAGGTTCTCCAAGACACTTTCAGGAAGTCATGCCTCACAATGGGCTGGTGACAAGGGAGACCATGAAAAGGCATTACATTCTGAGTGCTATTTGAAGGCGATGACAACATAACAGAAAGAATGGACATGGGTGAGGAGTCCACAAGGCAGACTGGGGTTCTTGATCTGAGAGGGGGCAAAAATAGCCACAAGAAGGGCTGATGTAAATTAGTCCCCACAGGGAGATCAGATGTTCTAGAACCCCACGGAGGTTGAGATCATGAAAAGGCAGATGATTATGAGAAGTGTTCGTCTGGTGTGAGATCATGTCAGGCAACAGGTCAGAGCTGAAGATGCGTCAGGGGACTTGACAGGGGACTTGGAGAGAAAGAGGCTTCTTATAGCTGTGGATAGTCCCCATGGGAGAATGTGGAGAGGGACTGATCCCAGACACTGCAGAGAACAATTGAGGAAGCCAAGAAGAGCTGGGAATGTGGTCCTGGAAGCTGGATATTTGGGCATGGGAAGAGCAGGCAGCATGGTACAGACTGCTGACCTATCAGGTAACATGGAAGCCATTGATGAGATGGATGGGAACATGATGTGGTACTGATGAGAGCAAAATGTAGACTAGAATGGTTACAAAAGAGGATGCTGGGAGGACTTGAGACTGATTAGATAGGTAACTATCAGCAGAAGTCTTGTACAAGTGGATGAAACACAGTAGCACACTGAAGTGGGAATATGATTTGCTTTGCTTGTTTAAAGAGTGTGGAGTGCCTATTCTAATGGAATGGTCTACTGGCTTTTAGTCTTTTATCTTTTTATTAATTGATGTTAATCTTTTATTCTACAAATGTGGCTTCATTTTTATCAATAGACACAGATAATCTTTACTCCCATAGCTTAATAGGCATATATAAACCATTTTATAGCTCACCAAGTAAGTTTTCATTTACCTTAGTCATACAATTATTTAATTGTTATAGCAGTTCTTATAGATATGAAGATAATCTCATATGTACTTATTCATGTTTGTTTAACTTGTATGGAAA
Organism: Acomys percivali; assembly: GCA_907169655.1. Taxonomy (NCBI): domain Eukaryota; kingdom Metazoa; phylum Chordata; class Mammalia; order Rodentia; family Muridae; genus Acomys; species Acomys percivali. The sequence goes on along the minus strand of OU015742.1, from coordinate 4,629,992 downwards.
TAAGATGGACTGTGAAACTTTTAGGGAAATATGATATTGCTCCATCTGAATTTTTGTCATCTTTCATAGATTAAAATCCCCGATCAATTAGTTTGTAGTTGAAAGCATGTTTATTAGTCCTGGGTTTGCTGTTGGCTTTATCTGGTCTAATTAATGTACAGCAAGTTCAGTGCTGTTGTCCATGATAGCTCAGTGTTGTAGTTTTATCTTGGAAATAGCACCCCAGAACCTTAGACTCTTGGTATTGGGACATTCAAGTAGGACACCCACAGTTACATGCAGGTTATAAAAACACACTGCCCTTTCATTCCTCATTTGAGGCTAATGCTAAGCTGACTAGTGCACCCTTCTACTACCACCAGGGCCCTCAAACAAGGATCTGTGAAGCATATTTGGAAGGTGTCTTCCCAGATGTGTAAGGTATGAAGGGAAGGCATTGAAGGGCCCCAATGGGGAAAGTTAGGAATTGTTGCCTAGAGAGGGAGACAGTTTTGAAAACGAACATATTTTTTTTGTGTATGAATTTGAATTTTGTTGATAAAATATAATGTCTTGTTATTTTGTGCAGTAAAAATCTTGGGATGTGACTGAACACCGAACATAGAGTTAATTTATAAAAATGGAAAGGATGAATGTAGCTATTGCTTATTATTTTGTCATTTTGAATGGTGGTTAGTTAACCTTCAGTGCATGTGACTTTGATGGTTGGATATAGGAATATGTGAGATGACAGTGCCTGAAATCACTTATGGTAAAATAACACACCCAGTGGATTGTATTCTACAAGCAAAGGGAGGCCAAGAGAGGGACTCAAAAGAGGAGTAAACAGAGCTGTCTGCCACCGATGTTGTCAGTAACGCGTACCAAACCAACCCCATGAACACATGGAAAACTCAACAAGTCACATGCTTTCAGTGGTTGAATTGTGTGGGATAGAAACTATATCCAAAGAGAAATGGCAGATAGGCTTGACCATGGAGAAACCAGGTTTTTAGAAGTCACACAGGAAATAGGGGAAAAGAGCGACCATGGCCTCCATGGCCAGGCTCCATTTATTCTAATGACTTGCTATTGGCCAAAGGGCCTGAGAGCTGGACTGTGGGAACTGCTTTCAGAGCCCAGGACATGTTCTTTTCAGTATTCTCAATGGGGGCCAGATGTCACTGAAGAGTGGCTTGATTTTTGGAAACAGCTAAATGTTCTAAAAGTAGAACTGGCAATTAAGCAGACGATCAAGCTGAGAAGTATCAACACGGTGAAGAAGAAGATGATGAAGATGAAAAAAAACACCAAAAACAAGAACGTTGCAAAAGGGTAGAAAATATAGCAAATAAGATGGTTAAAGAGATACTTTTCCTGAGTTCTTATATATTAATTCCGCAACTGATGGCCATTTTTACCAGTGAAATTAGCTAGGTTTCAGACAGCAAGATTTCATGCCAAGAGAAATGTGACTGTCTTACTGACATAATTGTCTTAGTTAGATTCCCTCAGAACTAGCCCAAGTTGAGCCAGTAAGGGGAGTATGAGCCAGCAGGCAGTCACATGGGCAACCTGGGTTTGCCGTTACTGGGCAACTCTGGAGCCTCAAGAGAATTATGTCTCTCTTAGTGACCCAAGCTAGACCACATAGAAGCTGCGGTGTCTGTTCACTGATCCCTACCTGTCATTTGTCAGGTGTTTGTAGGCACTGCTGTTATGGCCTGCACATGGCCCAGTGGGCCCTCCAAACCAGGGAGGGGTCGTGCACTCAAGTAGAGAGTTAGCTTCTTCCACAGCAGCTTTAGGGTGTCTCCCTCCTATGCGTGGAATATAATAGCCTCTGCCCCTTTGTTCTAAACTAGAAGAGTCAGTTTGGAATTTCTGTGATGGACATTTTCTCTCTATGCCCCACATAGTGATATAACTTGAAATGGGACTAGTATAACCAAAGAATTAAAATTTAAATTTTACTTAGTTTTGATTTGCACAAGTACCTATAGTTAGTGGCTACCATTTTGACAATGCTATTTCCAACAGAAGATAGGAAAACAATGACCTCCATGTCTGCATGCCTCAAACTTCAGTATTAAGAAGGAAGTGAATGATATTTAATATGTATATCTAATATCTAATATATTATGTATAATTATATTATAGTTACATATATTATTATATAAAATATATTATATAAAATATTATATTATTACATATATTAGATATCTATCTAGTTAGTTATCTAATAACAATATTTATTAGCTATATAATAAATAGATATCTGATTAGATAGATAGCTCTTCCCTAAATCAGTTCAGTCCTCTGTAATTCAGCTGGATAGGCTTTCATCCTTTCTCATCTGATAAACAGAGCTGTACTCAAATGAAGATAGTGGTGAATTTTTCAAAACATCTCTGTCCATGCACCCTACTTTCATACACAAAAGAACAGTAGCTGGGGTCTCCATTGACTGGGTGTCCATGTTGACCCTTCCTAGATAAGGGATGGTCCATATTGTTGCAAGTGAGTTCCTGGAGTTATCACCTGAATGATTGGATTGATAGTGATTACTGAAAAATACTAGTGGTAGGCAGTTTTGTTTTGTCTTTACCTTCACTCTACTGGCCTGTGTTTTGGGCGGAAAAAAACTAATATAAAGATGTAAAAAAATCACTTGGTGAAGGGACTCAGAAGTTTACTCACACCTACTTCTGAAGCCTAAAATGCCATCAATTAATTTTTATTGTATTGGCACAATACAGTATAAGTGACAATTGTGTGGGATATTTGACTTACATGTCTTTAGTCAAGGCAGGCATTATTAATCAATTAGAGTATTCTTTCTATGCACCAATATGTAGCTTCTTATGTTCTTACATTCTCTCAACCTTGAGCTGAGAGCTCATCTATGACGGATAACTTAAGATGAGTTCATTCATTAAGGAACAATTAGTCACTTCTCACATTATAAAAGGTGGATGATCCAGCTGCTGTTACTATTAAGATAATTTTTATAGACTTTTTATTATTGTTTCCTAACTCCAGGGCATAAGAGCACTAACATATCTATATATCCCCTGGTCTATCCTGCTGGCTATGGCTCAACAAACTATCTTCTTTGGCAGAGTAAATGCTGCTTTTTGTAAGGTAAATTCAGCTACACTCTCTCGTTTGTGGTAGAATGAGGCTATGTGGACTGTAACAGCTGAAACAGTGACTGTCTGGCTCTTTATTGTTGGAGCTTTCCAAGCCTAGCCTTGCCTCATCTCCTGATATCTGTATGGGGAAAATAGCTCTCCTTCCTGGGTACCAAAACGAACTGGGTAGTCTCTGCTTGTCCTTTTGCACTGTGTAAATTGGAGAGACTTGGACTTTCCTACTGGTAAACTCATGAACTTGCTCTCTGGCCATGGCGGGAACTTTCCAATCCTCAGATATCATAGTTAATCAATCAATTGATTAATTAATAACAGAGACAGAACTTCCTAAGCATGTGAACTTGAGATGAGTTAGCCTTAGATTCACTTTTGAATTAATCACATATCATGTGAATTTTGACCACTCAACCTCTGAGAATTTCTAATATGAAAATACTAAACTCAAGGTATCTATAGGGCTATGGAGAATATTTTGCTACCAGAATTAAATAGAGAAATGTAGTACTCTGGTGTGGTGGCACACGCCTGTAATCCCAGCACTCTGGGAGGCAGAGGCAGGTGGATCTCTGTGAGTTCTAAGCCAGCCTGGTGTACAGAGTAAGTCCAGGACACCCAAGGCTGCACAGAGAGACCCTGTCTCCAATCCCCCCACACACACATAAATGGAGTGCTTACTCTAGCACCTAACACATATTAAAATAAGAGACACAGTAGTATGTTTTTATAGAGAATAGGCACTTGAACAGAACAAACTCCTATCTGCCATGTGAATGTGTTGGGGAAAGATCATTCATGCACCAGGATCCCTGTTGTATCAGTTAGCTATAGCTGTGTAACAATATATCCTTAAATTTGGTTGTTTCAGTCTATCAACATTTACTATGGTTCATGAGTCCATGGATCATCTGAGCACTCATATCAAATTAGAAAGGATCATCTGATCTCAATAGAGCTTGTGTGTGTGTGTGTGTGTGTATGTGTGTGTGTTTTCATGTGTGTGATCATCTAGCGATCATCTGTGGATTAGAAGGATTAGGATGGTTTCACACATCCTGAGGCTGACTAACTGTTGGCCAGGTCTCTTATTCCTACTTCACCTGCAGTGTCTATCTCAGATTCATTCAAAGGGATGAAGGCAAGCTGGGAAATGTACAACATGACCCATGACACCCAGAAAAATTAAATAGTATCATTTTCAGTGATTTTCATGGTCACACCAAGGCACAAGAACAGCCCAAGTTCAAGAGATGGCACCATCGATTGGTGAGAGGAACAGAAAAATCTGATTACACAAAGTGGTGAGTGAACAGCAGGCTGATAAGCTGGTCATGCTGTCACACTCATCAGCTCCTCTTAGATGATTTAAAAAATAATAAATTATGAGGTCACCAATACGACACACCTTTTAGGTGTATAAATTATTTTTTTTAAAAATCCAAGTTTTTTTTTTAATCTACAGCCTTAAATTATTTTGTAGACTTTATTAGTAAAAACTTACAGGTGACAACCACCGCACTAACAGTAGTCAGACCCAGAGCTCTGCCTCTCAGCACATAGTTAGAATAGCCATTCTGAAGCTGCAGCTGCAGCTTTGCAGCTGGATAATAAGACAGTAGCTTTTCATCCTTAGATTTAGTAGGAAGAAGCTGTGGATTAAAGCACCTCATCAGGTAGTTCTTAGCAAAGGCGAGATCTCCCCTGACCTGAAAGCCTCTGGCATGTCCAGATGTTAATTTGGGTCTGGCCTCTCACAGTTTGTGGAAGGGCTAGAGACCTTCAGGGCCAGTCGGCTGGCTTCATTATCAGTTTTCTTTCTTCAAAATTTCTTGGCACATCATAAACCCTCAGCTTCTCTTAGAAAGGAACCCAAGAGCCCCTCACTTCCAGACTGGACATTCTCCTCAGGCTATGTGGTCTCCCTGGGTCCACTTGTAACGTGAACTTCGCAACAGCCAGGGTGTCATTTGCGTACCTGGGATCGGGCCTCCTGGTGGATCGCCAGCTTGGTCTTATTGGCTATTTGGTGTCTGCCAGTTGTTAGGGTTAAGTGCGGAGAAGCATGGGGAGTTTGAGTTTGTCCTCCAGGGTTTGTAACCGTGTAGGCACCTGGTTCCTCCACACGCACATGCGGCCGTGGACAACGTGCTGGCCCCGTGAGAGGTTTTGGGTTTATTTGCAGACAAGGAGATTAACAAAGAGTCCCTTTGTATGCCAGCTGTGACGATTGCCCATGTTCCTTCAGTGCCATACCTCACTTCTGTGTGTGGAACAAACCCTCACTCTCTGAAAGCTCTTGTTACCACTGTTGTTTTATGGGTGTGTAGCAGAGCCCTTGGCAGTAAAGTCTTAAACATGGGCCTCATCTGTCCTCTTCAAAGGGTCCTCCGCTGTCTTTTTAAGGCCAGATTGGGAAAGCCCACTTTTCAATGGGAACATCTATGTGTTGCCATGGTGATGCCATTTTTTTTTTCTTCACAAGGCACGTTCTGTATTTTGAAGGGGATAACTTCTCCTCAGCACAGGGTTATTTTTCAGGCTTCAAAACAGCCATAAGCTTACTGAATTGTGTAAAGGCATTCTTGGGTACTGCACACCCCAATAAACCTGTTTGTAATTACCCTAGATGCTCTCAGCACTCCCTGTTGTAGCTTCCCTACTATATTCCCATGGGAAATGCCTCAGACATTTTTGATGTTTGAGTCTAGTCTTCAGTCTTATCCAGGAAGCCACATTTCAGCAGAGAGCTGTTAGCTTTTATCTCCAGGTGTCTATTTGGTATTTTTTTCTCTTCCACTTAGCATGTATGTGGGTGCACTAACATATCTATATATCCCCTGGTCTATCCTGCTGGCTATGGCTCAACAAACTATCTGCTTTGGCAGAGTAAATGTGGGTGCTTATTCAGTGAAGAACCCATGATGGTATTTGTTCATAACCATCGTTGACTATACAGCAACCTATAAGAGATCCTTTGGAAAAAAAATCATTTCACTTACTTAGCTGTCTCAATCTTCTTATGTTCTATTTTGCTTGGAAAATCAAAAGGAACACATCAGGAAAACTTAACCTAATATATGTCAATGTTATAAGAGACAGAAAATTTTAAATAACTGTTAGAGTTTCATTTCGCATTGCTTCCCACATGGTGTTTTAGAGAGAGCCCGCCCTGCTATACCTGCTGGGTAGAACTGTTTTCTTAACCCAGGGCTGCAAGGATTTGCCAATACTAGAGGCTGAGGTCCAGGAACCAAGAGAAAACTAGGGGCAAGCACTAAGCTCAATACAGTCTTCCCAAATTTCAAGCCAGTAGCAAGTCAGGTAAATGTAGCCTGGAGTTAGTAACACTTCAGTTACTGTTTGATAAATCCCACTTAGCCAGAAGTTCATTAGACAGAAGGAAGAAAGGAGGACACAGGCATATCATGGAGAGAAAGTGAACCCCACATGATCTCCAAAGGATTTCCTTCCAGTGGCTTCTGAGCAAGAGGCATGCGATGGAGTAAAACTCCTCCAGATGGAGCCATTAACCCTTTAAATGTTTTTTGTTGCCTGGTCTCAGTCTTTGGAACTCAGGAAATGAGAAGGACAAGAAAGTATGCTCAGGTCTTTTGGTTTTGTATGGTGCTATAAATTGAACCAAACCTCACAAAAAGATACGTTGGCATCCCAACCCATCCCCTGAGATTGTAGAAATCCTTGTAAATAGGATCTTTACAGAGGTAACTACATTAAGATGACACCATTAAGGCCAGACTAAGCAGGCACAATGGGATCCCTTATAAAGTGAGGACATTGGGACAGTGTCTTAGTTTGGTTTCTAATGCCATGATAAACAACACAACCAAAATTGATGTGGGAAGGAAATAATTTATTTCGGCTCACTGTTATAGTCCATCCTGGAGGGAAGTCAAGGCATAGTTGCAAGTAAAGCAAAGAAAAAGCAAGACTCAAAACTGTAATAAGTTTAGTGCTTGACACCTGGGACTTGTCCATGATCTTCTGGGTTTTGAAGGGTCTGGGCAGCTCCCCCTTTCCAGCTGCCGTTTATAGCACCCACCTTGTCCATTCTACAGCTGCAGCTGTCCTTGGAGGTCGTCCCACACTCCTGACACCACCAATGTTCTGACGTCACAGTCTGCACCCTAAGCAATAGCTTCTCCTGGATTCTCTTCAGGGACTCAAACCCTGCCACATAGTGTCAAACCCCAGTTTCTCTCCATGACCTTTTCAATCCTAGATTTTTCCACTATAACTGAGGCCGCACCTTCCCCAACAGTCTCTCCTGGCCTTTCGCAGTGCCTCAGCAATGCTCTATGACCACTTCATGCCTTCAGAACAAGTACCACATGGGAAACTCTTGCACATTTCCAAGTATGGCTGCCATCATGAGATGCAGCCCTGGCCCCTTCTGGACCTCAGCTTCTGTGTGATGATGTCAAAGAAATACTTCACGGAAGATCTCACCTATGCGATGCTGTAGTCTTGTCTTAACCACCACTCAGTTCTCAGTTCCAGCTAGCCAGACTGAAGTGACGGTTTCAGTTCAGTGGTTGTTCTGGTCTCCTGTTAATCACAGCTGAGGAGGTGAAGACGCGCGCAGACAGTTGGGTGATGTGTCTGTAATCCAGGGACACAGAAGGTTGGCAGCAAAGTGCTGGGATCTGGGAAGAAGCTAAAACAGATTGTCTCTCATAGGCCTTGGATGGACCTAGTGCTGCCCACTCCTTCATCTGGGATGTTTGCCTCAAGAACTGTGAGATGATGGGCTTCCGTTGTAGAAGCCACACAGTCTATACTGCTGGGTTGCAGCAGCTGCAGCAAATTCACACAGACACCTCCAGCTGAAGGCCATGGGTATTCTTTCTTGATGGCCCCACTGTCCTGTTTGTATCATTTCACAGCATGAGCAGATGGATTGAGTTGGGCGATGAAGAATGGGACAGAATTCAGTGTCCAGACATTGCCAGGTCCCCTTTTAAAAGGTTGGTGATAACCTGGTAATGTACCAACCGTCACCCAGAAACCAGAGCACAGATTGGACATTTCTCCCTCTAATCCTGCTATATAGACTTTCTGTTTATTTAAAGATGTTTTTATTATTCTAAAGATTCACTGACAACAAGACAAGTTGACCCCTGGCAACACCCAGCCTGCATCAAAGAAAATGAGCATCAGCGAACCTCCTTATGGAGATGGCTTTGAATGTGGTAAACAAGCCACTGGGCAAAATGTCCTCATTTCTGCCACAGACAGAATTCTTCCTAAAAATAGGCAAGCTTAGATGCAAGCAGAGTCGATGGCAAAACTTTGCAAAGACAGGGTAAGCAAGTCCTCAACAGTTCCTGCCTCACAAATATGTCTGTCAGATATATTGGGCTACAAGGCCGAAGATGATGCTCCAATGTTATAGAGAGTGTTGGGTGACTGTTCAGGTAGCAAACTGTCTCTGTCATTTTTTCATTTTGGAAGCTGCTGACCCATACTTCCATTTCACACAAGTATTTAAGTTTTATTCCTTCTCTAGTCCCTAATGGGATTGAAGTCTTACAATTAAGTTTAGTAGGTTATGGGTTAAGATGTTTTTAGATCAAGATAGATGTTTTAAATTAATAGAGATGAGATATAATAGATACTGATCTTCATTCAGAAATTTAGACCCAACAAGATAGGAAAGATGTTTACTTCAAGTTTGCCAAGGACAAATAGCCAAATCACTATGAATGTAACATTTATATAATTCCTGATTGTTTTGTGGTTCTTCCTGCTATATATAGTTTATTTTATTCATATGTAATAACATAAATACATATGTTAAAACAAAACATAATTTTAAAATGTGAAAAAAATTAGTCCTATAAGACATACTACTGTATGGTATTCCTCCTTCATGGAATGTCACAATAACACACGGAAATTCAAGTAGACACCATACTGAATGTTTGCCACAGCAAATGAGTTAGCTCTTAGTAGTCTCTTACTGAGACACTGGCAATGAGGTGACTAGTGCAAGTAAGTGACAGAACCAGAGGTCAAGTTTAGGACACCTAACTGGCTGGCTCTCTGCTCTCCCCACTACTCTGTAGGGCTAGCACATCACATTCAGGATGCTGGCTGTGTCCTCTGGTCTTCGTGGGGTGTGGGGGCTTTTGCAGCGCTCTCACACTGAGCCCTTCCAATGAATTATTTAAGATTGGCAGCTGTTTTAAGATCTTTGTCTTGTTCAGGGATGCTCACAGAGACCAGCAACAATCACCTGGGGACTTGTTCCTTATGTGCAGATTCTGGGATCCAGGCATACAGATCAAGTTTCTAGAAATGAAGTTCTCAGAACAGTGTTTTACAAAATATCCAACAGTTATGCAGGGATCATAGTGGTTTAAGAACTGGTTCTAGTTTGTCCCCTCACAGTACACTCTGGAATCTAGGTAATGAATGGCTCTGTGGTCTCACAAAAGCTGTGCTGAAAGATTCAGAGACACAGCCCTTGTATTGTTGTAGATATTCCACAAATATTACAGAATATCTAAATATTTGTAATGCTATATTCAAAGCATTCCAGAGGGACAAGGATGTAAAGAGAATACCCACACCTTCACTCAACAACTGCATGTAACTTCCAGGCACCAGGAGCCCTGACATGGAATTCAACTACTTTGCATAGTCCCGTAGATGGAGGTCATTTCCCACCCCACAAATGCACAGATTACATATCTTTTGATATGATCTAGTCAAATCCTTCACTCTGTGAATGAGCCTGAAGTCTGTATCCCATGTACTCCCTTCAAAGGGCAGGTGGTCTAGGATGGAAGGTTCCTAACACCAGTTGTTATGTTCTTTTCGTTGTCTCTGTGTCTCACCGTGAACGTAACGTCTTCCTACTGCAATTGCCAATCTGCATTTCTGAGCTAGCAGTGCCCCAGATGGAGCACTTGCTTTAGAGGCACCATGATGTGTGACAAATAAAGCTTTCTTGGAAAGACTGGAAGCTAGGAGCTCGGGAGCTAGAGAAGCATGGCTAAGAAGAAGCCTGTCCCAGTGTGCGCGTACAGCCTAAGTTAAACGAGTCTGGGTTCTCTTGCAGGCATGTTCTAAAACAGTCATCTTAAACCTATGGATGCCGTCCAACACATTTGTAAACAAGCACCATATTGCAATATCAAAAATTGGATACCCATGTTCTAGGATGAATGACAAAGCCTTCTCTGGAAGGTTGCCTGTAAGGCTAAGAAGCACCTGATCTGTATCCTCTGAGTAGATGGGTATCACTTGCTCTCATCATAGAACCCTTGCCCTAGAGTGGTTCATCGTCTGTGGAGCAGGGATATTGGAAAGGCAGCTTGATGTGATAACGAGACCAGAGTGTTAACTTGCCTCATGGCACAGGGATAAACTCCCGAGGCTTTCTGAACTTCTGTTAAACATCTCCAGTAATATCTGTGTTTGAAGTACTTTTGAAAAGCAAATGGGGGGGGGGAGTGAGTATTCAAGCATTGCATTTTTATAAAACATTGCTTATTATTACTGGTGTTATTGGGACATTAGTCGGCCTGAGGGGACTGGAAGTGGGGGACCAACTTTGATTTGTACCCATAAGAAATTCAACAACTTTGAATGAAGTTCAGTAACTAATACAGGTAAGTGACAGAACCAGAGGTCAAGTTTAGGACACCTAACTGGCTGGATCTCTGCTTTCCCCACTACTCTGTAGGGCTAGCACATCACATTCAGGATGCTGGCTGTGTCCTCTGGTCTTGGTGGGGTGTGGGCATGGGGACTTTTCAGAGCTCTCACACTGAGCCCTTCCAATGAATTATTTAAGACTGGCAGCTGCTTTAAGATCTTTATCTTGTTCAGGGATGCTCACAGAGACCTGGGATGTGTTGAAAAAAATGTTTGTTTATGGGTCTATTTTTTCCGTGGATAGCCTTCAAGTAGTTAAATCATTCAATGCCCTATATGGTAAGTCAAGCTGGTTATACTTCTGTTTTAGAGCTTAAAATCCACGCCAGAAAATCCTGGCAGCAATGTAGATGACTGGGCCATTGGCCAATGCAGGTCCATTAATAAATCAATCCTTACCTCTTGCCTAGGCACTGTGGGAAACTGGTGTAGCGCCATGGACCTGTACTCTGCTAGTGTTCCAAAAATCTGCCTGTTCATATCTGTCATGAGAAATTTCTGCTGAGTTGGCCATGTTAATCTTTGGACAGATTTGACGTTTAAAATCATATTCAATTATAATACCCATGCACTGGAAGGTTGGGTAATCACAAATTAAGCTGTTAATGTTGAATGACATGGGAACGTGTTTACAGTAACTATTTTTGTGCAGTGTGGAAATATGTGCACCAAGTGTTAAGAATGTGTTCCTGTTGGCAAAAGGAAGTTATTTTTATTTTCATCTTTCTATCTGTTGGGATTTTTTTTTAAAGAAATGCTAATTCGGCTGGTGAATGTGACTTCATAGGAGATGTGACAGTTGGGGAGGGTTATAATGGATGTATAGAAGTTGAGAAAGCTGAAAGGGCCTGTGCAGCGAGAGTAGCATGGATGAAGTAGCACTCTGTGGTCTGTTCTGAACTGGTGGCAGTTTAGGGTAGGCACATAGTCAGGCTGAAAGTTGTTCAAATGGTATAACACCGTGGTACGTGCATAACCTGAGTGTGAGTTTTGACTTTACCATTTTAACTGTGCAACTTTGAAAGAGTCAGCTTACCTTATCCATTCTCGGCTCCCCCATTTGTAAAATGCAAGAAGCATCGGCACCAAGGCATTAAGGTGGAGGTGGGGTGGCTGAACGATTAACATGTTAATCAATTAAGCTTATACCCAGAGTGCTTGGCAAATGTCAGCAATGGTATGATGTAGGCTGTCCTGTCTCATTGAGGTGGTAGACATTGTGTTGGGCCCTGCAGAAGTACATAGGCTCGTTTCCCTGGCAGCTAGAGACACTCCATGGTGGATAAGTACTCTATGGGATTTTGTAAGTTGTTCAGACAGAGAGAAGGGTGAGTATTGTGCAGGCATGGTTGCCACGGGGTGAGAATAATTCTGCTGTGTTCAGAATGTAAAATGAGTTCTGCCCGTAGCAGAGAGAGAGGGAGGGGGTAGGCAGTGTTGGGAGACAGTGTTGGGTACGTTCCGCCAAAGGCCATACGGGAAAGCAGATTAGGATGGGAATTTACAGGTGTAGCATGCTTAGTGGAAATGTTGGAACATATGTGGTGTGGGCCCGTCCGTATGTCCTACAGTTGTCGGGTTGTGTTTCTCATGGGCCTTACCTGTGACTAGTACTGATCTAGAATTATTTTGACCTCTCTTTTGCCACAGTGTTAGCAAAAAGCTCTGATCCCTGAGCCAAGAAGGAATCATGGTAGACTTCCCCTCTGAGTGTTGCTATTTTGGCTAGAGGGAGCAGATGTCTGTGAGTCCTTCCTCCTTCAGTGGATAGGCAGGGTGGTGGCTTTATATGAAGGAGCAGTGACTACGTGAAGGCCACAGGAGAGTGTATGGCTATCTCACATTTTAAAATGCCTGCTTGCTTTATAACTTTTCTTAATTTTTGGCTAACTCATTATTTTTGAATGGTAATGATATGGTTAAGATATACACACCTAGGAGTGGGTTTCTAGTTGAGATAATGATCATATCCCTAAGCCAAGGTTCTGAATGCTGATTTTCACACTTGTGGGCTGACTTATAACCTTGCAATTCTTCCCAAATGGATATGTAGATTCAGAGAAACCCCAATCAAAAGCCCGGCAAAGTTTACGGATGCAAATAGAGTGACTCTAATGTTCATATGCAGAGGCAAAAGCTCAGCTATGATCTTCCTGATAATGGGTAGGACAGTCAGGAAACTTATGCTTGACTTCAACACTTGTCACAAAGGGACAGAAGTCAAGTAATTGTGGCTAGAGAAAAGAATAGACAAAAAAAAAAAAAAAAAAAAGGATAACTGGCATGTGACAATACCTCAACACAAAGTGGAATCAACTGGGACACCCACAGTAGGGGTGGGATGAATGAAATGTGGTATACTCATAAAATAGAGCCAAGCCACAAAAAGACACAGGCAACTTTAGTGCATATTGCTAAGTAATACATGCCAATTTGAAAATGTTATGCATTGTCTGACTCCAAGGGCATGATATAGGCCAGACTATTTAAAAAGGAGGAGGGGAGGAGTAGAGGAGGGGTCACTAGTTACCTGGAGTTTCAGGGACACTAATGATTTCAGGGGAAGGGAGGTGTTTGATATGATGCTGTAATGGGGGTTCATGGCATTACACATTATCAAACCCTTGAGAGCACAACATCAAGGATGAACCATGGTCCACAGTTAATTAGCGGTGTCAGTTAATCACTTGTTATAAAAAACCGTCATGAATTCTGTTCAATTGTTCTGTGAAATAGACAGATGCACTAAAGTAAACCTGGAAGTTGGGAGTTCCAAGTTAACATTTGTAACCAACCAACTTTTAAAATATATTTAAGTAGGCTCCAGGCTTCTTACACTGTGTCCACAACACTGTGTCCAATACAACAGATGTAAGGTTAATGTTATTGCATCAAAACCATATATTCAGTGAGATATGTAGCATTGCAGGAAGCCATGTGGGCTTGGAGATCAGTTAATTTAAATCCTATCTAGGACCACTCTTAAAATGCAGTATATTTAATGTACTTTTGCACCCACAAACTAAGTGTGGCCAGACCTACCCCTTGGGGTTGTAATAAAGATGAACAGAGATTATTAGGTCTGCAAAGAAGTTAGACTGTAGGACAGCATAGCGCTCCAGTCTCACCCATACTTGTATTGTCTTCAAACCTTCCTGGTTTTGAACAGAGCATCTGTCCACAATTCCATAAAGTGTCCCGCCATCTTTGGCTTGTGTTCTGTGGCGGGGTTGCCGATCGATGACAGACAGCTCCTCCGGCAGGTCACAACAAGGTGGTAATTGACCTTGCTTCTCCGAGGAGGACATCTGTGCAGTCCCTGCTAGAAGCCAAGGACTCCCCAATGCGGGGTTTCAGTTTCACATTGTGGCAGTCCAAACATGCTTTACGGGCTGGCAAAAAGCATTTCACACTTCAGATGGGCCTCGGGAGGGTGATTTGCTTTCTTCAAGGAGATCTGGGAATTTCCAGAGGATTGGAAGTTTCCACCCTGTTCATTTTAATGCTCTCAGATAGACTCCCCTCAACACACTCAGTCATATCAGAGAAATGATGGTGCAGTAACAGGAGGTAAACTGTCACTGTGTTGGACAATACAGATACAAAATAGTTCCACTGTTTTAGAAGGTTCTGCTGTGGCACAGAACACACAGAATGTTCTGTCCTTTGCCAGTCACCATTTCAATCTCCTACATGCATCTCCCCTGTGCTGCTCGTGTGGTCACCACCCCAGCTGTTCTTCTGTAAGTGCTCCCTTGACAATTGTCTTTCAGCAGGTTGCCTGTAATACTGTGGCTCTGGTTTCTCAATGGAAGACTTACTCTTCTGCTCAGTGCTCAGTCTTTCGGTAAGAGCCCAGGGCATCCAGGGCATCTTTGCTTCCCTGCTTCCCAAGACATGTCAAAAGTGAGTGCAGGTCTGTGAGGAGGCCAGGGAAGTCAGAACCCATTGAGCTAGAGTTGCATGCAGTTGTGAGTTGCCTGATATGGGTGCTGATAATAGAACTGGAGCTCTCTGCAAAAGCAGTATTCACTCTTAACTGATGAACCAGCTCTCTTGCCACCATAGGAACTTATCAAGTCATTTATCAGAAAGATTTGTTTCTAAACCCACATAGCAACAGGACAGCAATCCTGCATTGATAGGACCAAGGGAGAAGACTAGATCCTCTGCCTCATTGTTGGTCCCTGTCTTTTGCATCATCCCCTCCCTATCTCTGTGCCTTAGAGGAAGATACACACAGGGCACGTATCCTCTCACAAGGAAGATGGACTGGGAATCAGGCACTGCCCTTGCTCCCTTCGTGCCCCTTGTTAACTTATGTGGGTATTTCCGAAGCTTCTTACTGCCCAATCGTGAGTCTTTCTACCTGTGGTCTAGGAGGTTTTGAAATATGTGGGAGGACTGTTCTGTCTGATCCACAACACAGACTTGCAATTTCAGGGGACTAGATAGCCCCAGGACCAGGCTTCAACCAAGAACTAATGAGAGGCACCTCTGGGTGGCCTAGATGTAAAGGTGCACTCATCATCTTGTTTTCTAGAGCTCTCACCTGACTTCAGTAGCCAACAATAGTAACTGGGTTGGCATCTTACCCTTTGTAGGATCCCTTGTCCCTGTAACACCCTTACTATTATGGTCCTCCATATCTCAGTGGAACCAGTTGCCCTAAGCGTCTAAGTCCTTTTTTTCTTAAAGCCCAACTATAGATTGACAGTAGGATAGTCTTCATTTCTGACAGCCTAGTTCCTTCAATCTCCTCATCCCTTGATCTTGCATTCCAGTTCTTTGCCTGTATAGTTTATCACTGTGTGGCACATGTCGCTCTGCCCCAAGCTGAAATTGTCTATGACTGTCTTGTCAGTGTCCAAGTACAGACCCAGGAGGATGGGAACAGGCCTCAAGGTCTTGAGCCTTTGTGAGGTACTTAGGAGCCATGCAGAGAACTTCCTGGCTGTAGTAGCTCTTTCTTGAGCCAGAGGTTACTGAGAGTAACCAAGTCTGCAATTTGTAAGGAGTGAATTTGTAGCTGGGTGATATACATGAAAAATGGGAAATGCAGTTTTATTGTGAAATTTAAAAAAAAGAACATTTGGTTAAAATAGATTTTTATGGAAGAGACCAGTTACCTTATAAAATAACTTTTCAATTTAATCTTATCTAAATTCTCTCTTTTTTTTCTTGGTTCTACGGTCTTCTTTTTTCATCTTTCTTTCATTTGTTCTCTTTTTAACTACCAGTTGTAGTACAATGTTTATAAAGTGTTAACTTATAAATATATATATGTATATATACTCATAATTTGGTTTATGTTAATATTAGAACTTACTAGAAGTTTCTAAACAGAACAGAAAAAAAGTGTTGATAATGTGCTACCATCTCATATCTATTATTCTTTCTAGGCTTCAATAGACAATCACATCACTTCCTTGAGATTCTGGCAGACATTTCTGGTTGATGGACATTAATTGTGACCCAATGTAAAGTGGTTATATTGAGGACATCAGCTGAGACAGGGGCTTGGTGTGCTAGGCCTTTCATTTGCCATGTGTTAGAAGAATGAAGCTAAATGGTTAGCTCAGAATCATTTAGAATCTGTCAGGAGGGATTTTCCATTTCCATGGCATTTGAATCTATTTGACAGTTTACTTAAGCTGGAGAAAATAACAAGAAAGAGGGGAATCACATGTCTCTTTTACCACTCACCTCTCCCCATACCCCAGTGACCATTTATCATAGGCACAGAAAAGATTCTTGCCTTTCATTTTCTCTTGTGTATTTTGCATGCGTTAAGGCCGCTGGGTTTCCCCATGATCCAGCTACCGATCCCATTAGACACTGGCATTTTCCTCCCTTGAATTCCTTGATATTTGTGGTGGTCGTCAACAGTCCTGGTTCAGGAATGGACCCCTGTGAGTCTCTTGAAAGACAGAAGAGAAGGGGTCTACCTCCTCACTCAGATCATCTCAGTCTTTCCCCAAAACCTAACCCTACACCGCGGGCATTGCCCACTGGTTTTCTGTCAACCCCATCCGAAGGTGTCTTTGTCCTCCAGAGTCTCTAGTCTTATCAAACACCACATACGAGACCGTCCTCCCTCCCATTCCAACTTTCCCAAATGGGGATCCATTCTTGATGCTCCTTCCATTTCATTTCTACAGTACCTGGTTGAACAGTCATCCTAGCCAGCCTGCAGAGATGGCGAGTCACCTGGTCCACGAAACGCCATGGCAATCGCTTCCCTCCTAGCTTCCTTTGTTCTGGTACCCTTATGGTGGGAGATCAGCGGGCTTAGGGAAATCCTTCAGTGTCTGCTGTGCGACCAAAGCTCAGTGCTTAAGCTTGTCATCACCACCCATCTGTGAGACTAAGAAGTGGCACCATCCATTGCCCTCAGATTCCCTGGAAGTTCCTTTCTTGGCATATTTTCCAGTGCTTTCTACATTGCTACATGTAGACCTGAGGTTTATCTTTGTACATTCTTCTTTGTGTGCCCCTAGGGTTTCAGGAAATGCTTCCCGTTTGATGGCTTGTTTATTTCTCTTTCCCCAGGTGATTGGTTTAAGGTAGAGTGAACAGAATGACAGGTACAGGCTTCGTGGGCTTCAAACAGCACATTTATTTTAGCTTTGAGCTTTTCCTACTCCTGAAGTCATCAGGCATGACTTCAGAAAATATTGCCCTCATCGTCATCAATGGATCAGAAAAGAAACTGTGTCTCAGAGATTTTGGGGTCTCTTACGTGGGATTGCCATCTGTAAACTCTGTGGCAGTGATTCATGGTATGTGTTTTCTTGGGGACGGCACTCAGGAGAGACCTGTGAAAGGTGGGGGGAATACATTGGTGAACAGGGATAAAACAAAAAGAAAATGGACATGGAGCCAGATCTGGTCTGTTTGTAGACAGGATTGATTTTCATTGCTAAAATCACAGCTAGGCTCACCCTCACTGAGTCAAGGAGTCAACCTGATGTGCATCTACCAATCCGTGAGTTCCCCTGGAAGAAGGGAGGGGATACAGCCTTCTGGAGGCTTTACTGATAAAGGACAGTTCTGCAGAGAGAGATTGAACTTCAGTCTCATAACTCAACAACTGGGTGATGGTGGTACCAGCTATGAGGAGGGGGACAGAGGTTTCTGGGAGTTGGAATAGGGCCTATCCATACTAGATAAGCTCTCTACCATTGAGCTTCCTCTCCAGCTGTTTCCATGGTTTGCAAATGAGGAAAGTGAACCTCCGTTGAGATTCAGAAGTTTCCTAAATCTGAGAAGTACTAAGCAGAAGAGTCGGAATTTGAACACAGATCCCACTGTCTTCACAGTAACTGACTGACTCACCTTGCTGAATTGTTTCACATGGTCTTGCCCCTGTTTCAACCTGTGACTTCTCAGCCAGGTGAGAAAACCATTGTATCTGCATCCTCAAGGAGCCAACTCAGACTCATTTATATTGATTTATTTAGTTGTGGATTTAGAAGTCCAAACAAACTTGTCAGCTTATGAACAAGCTCATAGTCAATTCAAATTGCCTGTTTGGAAGGTAGGTCATCTACAGGCAGGGAAAAATTGGAGATCTGAAATGGAGAAGGGGACAGTTTAATTATAGCAATTTTAAAAATGATCAGTCTTGAGCCAATCAGCATAAAGAAGCCTACAGCTCAGCACTCTTCAATAGGACCCAAGAATGTCATTAAATTATATTCTACAATTAACTAGAATTTGTTCACTTTTTTTCCAGCAGAGTTCAATTGAACACCTTCCATGTGTCAGATACTATGCCAAGGATATAAAAACATAGTTCTTGTGAGCAAAGAGTTTCCATCTTAAATACTGCTTGGCTAAAAGATGATGGAAAGGAAATAAGAGCTAAGATTGGGTGCCTACTCTGTGTAGGAGGCTTTATCTCATTAGCAAGACTCATAAAAATGAATCACCCAATAAGCTCAGGGATGATGCTTAACATCTTATCAGTAATCATTGGAAAATGAAAATAACAAGTACCATGAGATACTACTATATAGTTACTTGATTGGCTCAAATTTAAAAGCTGACAATACCAAATGTTGGCAAAGATGTGGAGCAACTGGAATGTCTTTTCAATGGAAATATAAATTGTGAAGAAGCCACTTTAGGAAACAGTTTAGGGTTTCTTCCTATGAGATAAACTTGTATTTACCATGTAGTTTAACTATTCTGCCTTTGTAGCAATTAACCCAGGAAAGACGAAATGATATGGTCATAAAATGATATGCACACAAGCCAGGTGTGGAGGGATGTACCTGAAGTCCTAGTTACTTGGGCGGCCGAGACAAGAAGATACCTTGAGCCCAGGAATTGGAAGCCAACTTGGGTAACAGAGCAATAATTTGTCTAAAAAAAATAATTAAAGATATGCACATGAATGCATTAGTTATTAGTTTTATACTATATTTTCAACCTAGGAAAGCCCAAATGTCCATAAACTGGTAAATGAGCGAACAAATAAGGGTGTTTCTGCGCGATGGATTATTATATTGCAGCAAACCACCAAAACACAAAGGAACCCGCAAAACACCATGCTGAATGAAACTAGACACAGAAAACTGCACCCCATGTGATGATTCCACTTCTAGGCAAGCTAAGCTATTACCGCAGAAAAGAATAAGTAGTTACAGCGTGTGCCAGTGTGGGAGTGTGGGAAGCAAACTTCAATGGCTGCCATTCATTGTGTAGAAATTACACCTAGAAGTGTACCTACTCACAGTGTATAGTCAATAAGTGACGGAGATATAAATAGATATTTGATTATCTGCTGCTTTGGTTACTTTGCTCACAAAAGAAATTAACAATAATGATGAAAGCAATGCAAATGGCTTCTTTAGCAAATGGTTTCATATTTTTCTGGTTACCATTTATTTATTCAACAGTATTTATTAATAAGCTACACTTCTAGCCTCAAAAGTGGACCAATGACAAGAAATACAGGGGTCTGTGCATCAGTCTCTAGTCTACACTTTCACTGGAATTCAGATGCTTCGTTAGGGTGTGTGCGTGCATACGGGCCATTTTACTTTGTTCATATTCACCCAATCACCCTTTTATCTGTGTGGTTCCTTTCCTCCCCTGTGTCATCAATATACACGTTTTTACATAAACGTGTCTGTAAATCCAGGCCATTGACCTGTTTACATGTTTCACACGGTTTGCTCCAACATCACTATGAGAGCTGAAATAAAGTGATTATGTAACATAAATAAATCAAGTTGCTTTGTTCAGATCCCTGTAGCTTCACATGTCGGGAGCCAGCTTTTACCTGTGGCGCTGGCTGCATGGCTTCACTTGTATAGGGAACAGTCAGTGAGCAGTAGGCGCCATGAAAAGAGGGGTGCCAGCTGGTCTTCTTGTCCAGGTGATGGTGGCTGGATCTGTGGGCGCAGAGCTCTGCAGCTCCCTCTACATGGGGCATCAAGGCACTCTTCACCTCCTCCTCCTGGGGGTCAGTTATATGAACGTTGCAAACGTGGCTCCCTTCTACTGCAAGCAACTGTGTCTCTTTTTGGTCTTGATCTAGCGTGACCCTGGCCAGATTCCCGAGGCCTTTGTCCTAGTTTGATTTTGTTGTTGTTGCCGCTGCGATAAACTACTTGTACAAAAATAACCTGGGAAAGAAAGGGTTTATTTCAGCTTCTGGCTTACTGTCATTCATAAAGCGAAATCAAGGGAGGGGCTCAAGGCAGGAACCTGGAGCCAGGAACTGTATCAGAAACCATGGAGGAACACTGCTTACTGGATTATTCCTTATGGCACGCTCGGTTTGCTTTCTTATACAACCTAGAAGTCCCTGTCCATGGTGGTACTACCCACAGAGGGCTGAGCCCCCTCATATCATTCACCAAGCAAGAAGATGTCCCATGGATGTGTCCCCAGGACACTCGGATGGAGGCAGTTCCCCAGTTGAGATTCCCAATTCCAGACGTGTCTAAATGTGTGACAAGGTGACAAAAACTAGCTGCCACAGCTTGTTTGCTGCTACACCCCAGGTCCCCCGGCCAGAGGAGTCAGGACATCCTCAGTGGCCAGCGGGAGGCAGCCACCTGCGTTTCTCATCACAGAGTGGGGAGTGCAGCTGTCACGCGCTGCACAGTTGCTGTTCCGTTTCGAAACTCCGCCCACCAGTTCAGTTCTTGTGTTGAATTTATGACAGTTCAGACGACTTCACAAGATGCTTCCTGATTAGAGTCCAATAAAACAAGACGGGGAGAACATGGGCTAGCGAAATGGCATGTCCAAAAATAGCTCCTCTTAACTTATGAGCTCGGCAGGCAACATCTGCTAAGATAAACAAGTGACACTTCCTGGAACCCAGATGGGGTCTCACCTCTGGATTCTCTCACCTGGAGCTCTGAGGCTCCCCAGGGACCTTCAATAGCACTGACCTGGTCTTTTAGTAATTCCAGCCCTCCATTTGCAGGAACTCTGAACCCCTGAGAAGGATGGTTAAAAAAAAAAAAAAAAGTACCCAGGCTAAACTAAATAGAGCACCAAAAGGTGTAAAAGAATTTTTATTGAAATCTGGTTATCAGCACAGTAAATAAAGAGGTGGCCATGGAAGGGTCAATGGGTCTCTTTATTTCTGCACTTAGTAATGAGACCTGTTGGTGGGCCTGAGTACATTTTGAATTGTTGATTTGCATGTACAGTATTTGGGGATTTCTGTCATACTGCAGCGTGCCATAAAATGCTCAGATGCAGATTGGCATATATTAATGATAACCACTCATGGTTGCCCCATCTCTGGTGGTGGGCCGAGCCCCAGAGATCCAGTGAGAGAACTGCACTGGAAGACAGTCTTGGATACACCTTCAAACAATGGCCACACTACTTATTTTGATGCTGAGTTTGGTAGCTGTCACCTCCGGTCCCTTTTAGTGATGACTTTGGCTTTCCTATTCAGACACACGTGTGGCCCTCGAGCTCAGCTGACTCAGCAGGACTGCCCTACACCCTGATCATGCATTCATTGTTTTCTATTTTTAAAATTTCAGCCAAAGTCGTATTTAGTGTTCCTTTTTTTTTCCCCTATCAACAAAACAGACTAGTAACAAAGACTTTACAAATGCCTACATGGTGTGGCAGTTGAGGGAGGAGCAAGGAGACGGGCTAAGTAAGGGCAGGTTCTGCTCCAAGTTGGAGACTGGGCAGACAGACATTGCCTTCACAGTATATCCAGGCTCTGGAGGGTTGGGGAGCCTCAGAGGTGTGTAACTGGGGGGAGGAGGTGATGCTGTTGTCCTTGTCAGTATCAGGCTAGGCACAAATGTCAGGCCAGACACAGATGAGGATATTCTAAAAGACAACTGTGTCACTCACCTGTCCATCGAAATAGCAGACACCAAGAAATTAGAATTTCCCCAGGAATCCCATGCTAGGAGATGCAAGCGACATAAAGCTTGAATGGGTCTGGGAAAAGAGAGCTTGTCTCCAGCTTGTCAGGCCAACCACCTTCTAGTGGAGAATAGAGCCACAGATAGGTCAATGATGGGTAGGCCCACCCCTTACCGTGGACTGTGTAGCTATGCATAACTCTGGCTCTATATTTAAATCTCAAATTTGTGCCAGGACCCCAAAGATGAAGTTGATAGGGGACCAGTGTCACTGGATCACTTTGTACCTCTTCTCAATGTGACCATATTTAATAAATCTTTTCTTCTTTTTCACTATTATTTGTTAGTTTAGTTGGCTTATTAAGGATGATGGCCCAACAAGGCATATTAAGGCCATCAGTGCAGGCTCTGACCAGTAATAACTGTGCTAATGGCTATGTATCACAGGATCCCATGTAGATGCCAGGCCCCACCCTGGGCCAAAGAACGTCCTCAAACAGAGATCCAGAAGTCTGTGTGCACAAATAAAAATCTCCAAAGACTTAATGAATGTTTGCCGCAGGCGAAGGAATGTAGAAGAATATTTCAGATACCAGGGAGAAGGAATGAGAATTTATACCTTGTCTGAAATGGTTGAGTGTCCAGCATGTGTGTGAGAAGATCCAAACATCTCCACACAGGAACATCCCTATGTGTCAACATTAAAAACATGTCTGCAGGGGCTGGAGAAGTGACTCAGAGGTTAAGAGCACTGCCTGCTCTCCCAAAGATCCTGAGGTCAATTCCCAGCAACCACATGGTGGCTCACAACCATCTATAGTGAGATCTGGTACCCTCTTCTGGCATGCACATGTACATGCAGGCAAACACTGTATACTTAATAAATAAATATTTAAAACAAACAAACAAACAAAAATCTCTGTATCTCAATCTGCTTTGAGACCTTTGTATGTCTCAGAACTTCAGTTTGGTAGTGTCCTGACATCTCACCATGTGAAGGACTCAGCATGTTAGCTCAGATGTCATATCAGCATCTCAACATGCTAATGTATCAACATGCAAGATTCACATTTGAACTTGTGAATGTCTCAGTGCCTTAGTAGCTAAAACCATCTTGGCAGCACGCAACAACATCGGAACCTAATGTCCCAACGTAGCAATGTGAAAATGTCTTTATTACAGAGCGTGGTTTGGTGAGTGAGACCTCATCTTCCTGAGTCATCCAGTGCCTCAGAACTTTATTGAAATGCTACCTGGTGGAGGGGTCTGCTCCTTTGCAGAAAGCAGAGCTGGCCCAGCTTTGTGACAGTTCAACAACCCTGAACTTATGTGGAAATCAGGATGCTAGCTCTCTCGGAGGCTTCCAAGCCTTTGTTGAAAAGGAAGGCAACCCTCATACACATGCACTTTCCCAAAAGTGGCTTTGGACTTACCCCAGTGAACTCTAATGAAACAGCTGCAGAGAGGATAGAGTCACAGACTGAGAACATGCAAGTTACCACTGACTATAATGAGAGGAGCTAGAAAGCGAATATCCCAGGGACTGCAGTGTGTGTCCTCTAGGAAAGGATAGGGAACCTCCCAGTGCATGGCCAGTGAGTGGGTAGGGCTTTGCAGCACACAGGGTATTCATTTGCCAAATCAAGCGAATGCACGCTTGAGATTTGTGCACTTCATTGTGTGGTTTTAATCATATTTCAGCAAGCAAATACCACAAACAAGTGATATATGTCCTGAAATATCCAAGGAGAAGTATGCATGCAATACATGTTTCAAGTTTTGTGTAGTGTTGCCGGGTGTAGTGGGGCACATGTTATAAGACCCACATATGGAGGTCTGAGGGCAGTCTTGTGGACTTCCACTACACATGGGTTCTACGGTGGGGCTCGGGTGGCCAGGATTTCAAAGCAGGATTCCTAACCTGCTGAGCCATCTCAATGGCCCATGGATGTATTTTTTTTTTTTTTTAATGAGCTTTAAACTGATAGGTTTAGGGATGTGTACAAGGGTGACTATGTTATAAAACAAGTATTTCACAATGCCATCATGAAATCGAAGAGGTGGTAGAACTTAGAAAAAATGCGAAAATTACTCTAATAAAATGTTCCAGAAAAAATAGTAAGCTGAGAAAACTAACAAATATAGCCATTAGGAGTCGCTCTGCCCACGTCACAGACTAATACTATTACCCAGTTGTTCCTTACTCTCATACTTGATACTCATTAATATCATAGGCTATTTTTAGAAATCTTAAATTCTAGTTCATGTGTATTTAAGACAGGGGGAAAAAGCATAATTACTGCTGGAAATTTTCCATTAAAAATCTCTGCACTAAAATAGAAGTTTATTCTTAATTAAAGGTAAGCTTTATATACCTGGAAAATCCCATTTAACTGAAGCCTTGTAGAAATGTCATGTTAATTAGCATTTTTGGTTTATGGTTAGTCATATCCCCTTCACCTTCACTTGGCCCCATCATTTCCAGAGCGTTTTTATATTATGTATCATTTCAGGCATTCCGAGAAAGGACCTTTGAATTAAAGTCATCTTAATTTGAATCCTACCTCAACTGCTTGCTGGTCTGGGGACCATAAAGACCCTTAATTTATTTGAGCTCATTGCTTTCCAGTGGAAATGATGATTCTGAAGCCAGGTATGCATTTGATCCCAGCATTCAAGGGATGGAGGCAGGAAAATCAGAAGTTCAAGTTCAGCCTGGACTACATAGTTAAGTCGCTGCCTCAAAACAAAGCAAAGCAAAGCAACCTAGGAATTCTTCTACAAACTTGCTGTGATTATTGAGAGTCACCACTGCCATCGGTCTGAGGCCACAGAGTAGCACCCAAGGTAGTCTTCCTGCCACTGTGCTCTCTAGGTAGGCCGCCACTGCTGCATTCTGGGGCTCACAGTCTGATTCTACAATAGCACCCCTCCCTTCCTACCCGGAGCCAAGAACCAATGAGAAAGCATAGATGCAGGCTCAGGGCTTGAGCCCAAATGACAGCTATAGCATTTCAAATGCCCACATGCCCTTTCAAGCACACTAACCTTTTTTTCCTCCATTTCTTTGGTGGAAACTGTAGAATTTCTTGCCTGTAATTGAAGATAAGCTATATGCAATACTTAACAGATTATTTATTCTCCTAGGACATTGAATCTGCCTTGGATAGTATTAGCTAGCTTTATGGCAGGTATCCAAAGTTTTATTTATTTATTTGTCCTTTGTTTAAAAAAGAAAAAGACTCTCTGCGGTGTTCACGCTGGTACTGGACCCAGGTTCCTCCTGCCTCTGTTTCCAGATTGCTGGCCCTGGAGATGTGTACCATGTCTCACCATGTCCTAGTGAGGGCGTGCACATCCTCCTAGGGTCATCATCAAGGGCTGATAACAAGCCTTATGTACAGCGTGAAGGCGTAGGACAGCTGTCCACTAGAGAACCTTGTTGCCTTCTGGAGTTTCGCGTGCTCTGTTGATTCTGAAAGGGAGAGTCTAGGAGCCCAGCCAGCCTGCGTCTGCCTGGGGATGCCCATTCAGGGTGCTTTGTGGCATGTCAGAACCCATGGAAGAAACAAGTATACTGGAACCAACCCCAGGAGAGAAGCTGAGGCCAAAGAACACACACCCTCATGTGGCTTATTGTTTTTAGAGCATGCTAGAGAATTACAACAGACTGCTTGGAGCCTTAACAATCGCTTGTTTTGTATTGGATGCTTAAAAAAAAAAAAAAAAAAAAGCAAAGTTTTTTCTTTTCTTTGTGTGTTACACATATGCCAGAAAAAATAGTTCCTGGTGAATGAAAACAACTCAAGGGTCAGTTTGTAACTTGAGAGGGGCCCGTTGGGTCGAGTTTTGAAGATGCCATTTTCTAGGGAGTAATGAGGCTTAGTGTCCAGGGGAGAGACAGATTCCAGATTAGGTGGGTAGCCTTGGAGGCGAACAGTTTTTGTCTTTAGTGAGAACACAGTCAACTCTTAGGGAAAGCCTTAAGGTGCACAAGGCTTTGCTTCCTCTGGCCCATAGGGATATGGGCTCCTGAACAACTTTTGTCCAGAAGTTAATGGGGAACAGATCTTTGGCACGATATGTCAGCCCTGATGTCCATACATAGCTCTAGGCTTCCTCCGGGGCAGTTTGCTTTTAAACCATGTGTTGCCTTAGCATCTCCAGGGTTGGCTTGGGAAACTTACCCAGACCCTGGTTTTCTTTGGGCTGTGCTATTGTCTGCAGGGCCAGGAACCTGCCAGTCATCAGCTGCAAGGCTGTGTAGCAGCAGATATGTGAAGAGAAAGGGGAAAGCGTTGCCCCGCTTGCGAGTTAACCCAGGGCTGTGATGTCCAGCTTCCCTGAAGAACCAAGAGGAGGTCTCAGGGTGTGTGTGGGCGCACAGTGTATTTAGGATGGCATTCTCAACATGGCTTCTTCATGGAGCTATATACCACTGGGCTGGGTGATGACAGATGCATCCCGAGAAGCTGGCCACTTGGCTCCAAGGACACACTTGATCCCACTGACCACTTCAGCTTGACTTCCCTTCTGGCCAACTTCGAGGAACACTGGGAGCCATTCAAGCAATTTGTCTCAAAGAATGGTCCAACAGCTCCATCATCAGCTTCATGTGGGGGCATGTGGGAAATGAAGATTCTTAGGCCCCGTCGAATTCTGGTGGCAGCATAGGAGTCTGAGCCTTCAATAGCCCTTCACAGGAGCCTGATCAGCTCTCACAGTTCGAACCCCCAGTGTGGCAAAGCGAAAATAGCATTTGCAGAAAAATGGACAGATGGCCAGCTAGAAAGAACCTCCAGTGCTGGGTGTTTCTTCAGTCTCACCCATTCTGCACTTGATGGTAGCTGCAATTAGGTTTCTATAAGGGAGGGCCTTGTGGGGAGGGGCTCTCTGAGGCAAAGGTCTGCTGGAATGGGAATTTAGAACTATTTTGAACTTGCTATGTAGAAAATTATAGTTAAAGAACTAGATGCTATGCATCAGTATCGCGTACTTTTGTTCATACTTTACATAAAAGTAAGCGGCCGTCAAGGTTTGGGTTTGCGGCCAAGGCTATTTTTGCCATTGCTGATGGTGGGTGGTGCTGTCCTCCACCCCTCCACCCCTCCACCCCTCCACCCCTCCACCCCTCCACCCCTCCACCCCTCTACCCCTCCACCCCTCCACCCCTCCACCCCTCCACCCCTCCATCCCAGCGTCTCTCTAAGGCTCCAGTGACAACATGCATGCACTTTCTGGTTTAGGACACTGATTTGTGGAAAGAAAATGAAGACCTTTTTATTTTCTTCCCGACTTTGCTCTGACACGTGGGTCCAGGTATTGTTTATTATCTGTTTTTTCTCCTTGCCTCCAGGCTAGGACTATATTTAAGCCAATTCAAACTTTGCAAGTCTTAAAAATAACTCTCCCCTTGCTAAGCTCTTGTAGGCTTGGCAGGGGCTTCATTGGAACAGGAAACCCGCCTTCCTACCTACTCACCCCTTGTGATGGACTCACTCATGACCCTTTCTAACTTTTTCAAGCTGTTATAATACTATTTGACAGAAGCCCCTTTTCTTTGGTGGTGGCGGTCAGGGTGAGTATGGGGGTCCTGACTCAACTCCCCTGCTCCATTGTTGAAGATCCTGACTTTCAATGGCAAAAATTAAAAGGCTAACTTCTTTAAAGACAGTCAGTCCCCTGTACCCATGATGAATGTCAAGTTCAACTTTGCCTCACTGCTTTGAAAGTCACTCCCTTTGGAGGTAAAAGTGACTGTGATGATTTAAAACCCTTCCTGCCCATGGCACAGATAGGCTGGTAATTATCTCCAAAGACAATCCCTTTCATACAGAAAGGAGACTCCTGTGTTTTGTTTTGTTATGTTATGTTTTGTTTTTCTTTTAATTTTTTCCCTATTTGTAGGTTCTAGACCCCATTCTCCAATAGGTTTCTGTTTATTCTTAATGAATAAAGCTCATCTAAAGATTTTTTTCTTTCCGTAAAAACAAAGAAAAATTGCAATCATCAAACCCACCATCCCTCGAGGAACACGCCCAACCCTTTGTTTCTCTGTCTAAGAAATCTTGAGAAATATGAAGCTGGTATATTACCTGTGGAGGGTTAGGGTAGATTTAAATAGGCCTGCTTAGTAATTAAGGGTGACTCAGGGGCCAGTGATGTGGCACCATGTTGAAGCAAGTTTTGCTTCCCTGAGAAATGAAGAGTGGGACATCTTTAGACAGCAGGTGGTCAGTAGCAAGAAGTGACTCAGAGTCTCCCATCCCTGCCTCTTAATCGCAGATGTACACATCTTGGACCTTACCACGTCTCATGGCCATACGGAAACCACATTCAATCCCAGGCTTCCCCTACTTGGACATATGGACCCATTGGTCAGCTCCAGTATCCAATATAGCTTCTTACAATGACGCATATGTTCTTTGTCCTGTTTAGTTTTATTGCCACTTGCCACTGTGTTTATTATACACTTGACACATGGACAGTGTGATGAAAAGGCTACATCTTGAAATTTACTTAATCAGCATTTACTTTAAATTCTTTTAAATACAGGTAGTAGTTATCTTCCATGTTGGGTAGCTGGAAGGAAGGAGATAGAATTGCCTCAACAGAGGCCTGCTCCCTGCTGACCTGATGATTTGGATAGACAGGGGTCACAGGAGCAAATTGGCTTCTTAAAGAACAGTTCTTTCCAAACTCATAATCTGGAAGCTGAGAGGAGAAAAGGCAACTGCTTCCTTGACACGTGGAGAAAATTGAGGCCTCAGGTCTTCACTATGGTGAAGCAGAGCTTTTCCTTGGCCAGGAAAGGATGGAGTGAGTCGCTGTCTGATGAGTTGCCTAGGCTTTCCATTAGCGTGTGCACTGGCTTTCAGTCACACACACACACACACAC